>CAWUFW010004139.1:0-1200000 GCA_963921515.1 Calotriton arnoldi | reverse complement strand
ACAAGATGAGGAGCTTGGTAGGGGACCCGGTGCAGAGTACGGCGTTGGGGCGGCAGGTGCGGGCGCCGGGGAGCACGGACTGCAGCGAGGCCTAGTGGGCCGCAAACAGCCTGGGAATTGGCGTGCTCGGAGTGGTGCCGAGAGCAGTGGAGTGGCGGAGGCCCTGCCGGGCGGAATATCGGCCAGAGCTGTCGACTGGCGCTCACGGGCAGGGGCGGGGGCTGGGACGACGCCTGGTCCCCAGGGAGCCGAAGTGACAGCAGGCGCGTGCCGGGAGGCAAGCGGAGCAGATAGGCCCGAGATCGGGCACCCAAGCACAAGAAGGTGGTGGCAGTGCGGAGGGGCCTGGAGGGTCGCCGCGGGCCCGTAAAGGGACGTGCCCCTTTCCATAACATAACATATTAAGCTCTGGCACTGGTGCGGGGAAGGGTTCCCAACGGGGCTGCCCCTCCGGCACAGAGAGGAAAACAGAGCGGGCTGCACGCCCGGGGGACGGAGCACCAGAGACTCACACGGCTGTTGTCCTGCCTGGAGGCCTGTCGGTTGCTTGCTGCAGGGGTCCCGCGTGCGGCCTGTTCGAAGGTAGGGCCCGGGAATCGCTTGGGGCTCGATAACAATCCAGAGACGGGAGCGCTGGTGAGCCCCACACCTAGCGCATATCACAGGAGCTGTGCACAAGTAGCGACTGGAGGGGTCGTCTGGGGCCTCAGCAGTGGAGCATAAAAGGACCGGGGAGAGCAGACCACGTGGAACGGCGGTGCGGAAGGCGGCACTGCCGGGGAGCGGCAAGCGGGCCTGGGGAAGCCTAGACGCCGACAGGAGCCGGCGAGTGGGAGGGTGTCCCGGGGGCTACCAGTGGCGGAAGGAGCACAAGGACCTGGGCCCCTGCCGCCCTTGCATACGCTAGAGAGTCTGGAAGCAGGACCGGACGGGGGCGAGGGAATTCACACAGGCTACCATACGAGGCCCTCATGAAGTGCTCACTGTAGACAAGAAGGGAAGACGCAGGCTCCTCAGGTGAGAAATCGCAGCACCGCCGCACAAACACCTCTGGAGTTGGAAGGATAGCGGCCTCACGGCTGTGGCGCAGAGGGGACTCAGCGGGACAGAGGCCTGGGGTTCCAGCAGAGGGACCTGCGAGAGTGGAGGGCACAGCTTTGAAGTGTTGCAGCCACAGAGGTATCAGGGCAGGAGCACGTTGGAGCTAACCTGCGGTGGCAGATGGCAGGGCTCAGGGGCTGACCAAGGCACGTCACGGGCGCCACCAGCCCCACACCAACGCACAGGAGAGGAGACAGGGCTCCGTTGTGACAGAGCGCGCTAGGGTTGAACCGCCATGTCCTCGATGCGTGGGAAGAAGGAGCGGTCACTGAAAGACATGCTGACCAAGCCCCCGCAATCAGGAGGGGGGGGAGAGCAGATTGTCTCCGTCCAAGCAGGCGGACCAGGAAGCGGAACTTGCGGAGGCCCCGGTCACCCGCTCCTTCCTTGAGACGCTGTTCAATACCCTGCGTGATGACTTCCAGGCGCTGAAGAGAGATCTCGCGGGGGAGGTGAATGAGATCCGGAGGGATGTGGATGCAGTTGGAGAAAGAGTAGCTACCCTGGAGGACCAGGACCAGGCCAGGGGGGAGGAAATAGAACAGCTTCAACAAGAAGTGCTCCGATTGCGGGACCAGCAGATTGACCTCCAGGCACATGCGGAAGACCTGGAAAACCGCTCCAGGCAAAACAACATACGCGTGAGGGGGGTTCCATCGGGCGCAGAGGGGGCGGACATGGTTCACTATCTACAGGGTCTCTTCCGACACATACTAGGGGTCCCGGAGGACTTTGTCATTCGAATAGACCGGGCACATAGAGTGGGGCTGAGGCGAAGGGCACCCGCCTCCGCCCGATATCCTGGCCTTTCTACCGGACTTCCCACTCAAGGATCGTATACTGAAGGAAGCCAGGGCGAAACATCCGCTTTCATATCAGGGCCACTCCGTAGCCCTCTACCAAGACCTGGCTTCGATAACTCTACAGAAACGGCGGGAGTTTCGGATGGTGACCATGCATCTGCGAGACCAGGGGGTGGGATACTCCTGGGGCCATCCTTTCAGGCTAATTTTCAAATGGAACGGCAAACAACACCAGCTCAAATCTCTGCAAGACACCTGCAAGATTCTAGGCCTGGATCAACCAAGTGAAGAGACTATGCCCAAGCCAGACAGCAAACCCCCCGTGCTGAATGGCAGAAAGTCCAGGGGAGGCGCCTGTCAGAACATCCGAGGGGCCCGGACCCCTCAACCATAGCGCAGGAAAGGCAAGCAGCGCTCGAGACGGTGCTCAAGGACACAGCCTCCCAAGATAGCTCCTAAATGGTGGGGGGATAACATGCAGAATATAGACACTAGCGGAGCTCGGGGGAGGTCGATGGGAGCGGGGAGACGGGGAACCTTGAGCCACGATATGCTCCTACTATCCTTTTTTCCTAAGGGTGTGCGCGCTTGCGCGACGGGTCCTGGACATTTCGGAAAGTTCGGGGATGTTAAGTTGGGGTTAGGGAGGGGGTGGGAAGGAACTGGTGTGTCGGGAGAGGTAACTACAGGACAGAGGAACGAGAAAGGGGCAACTGGAGAGGAACAGGGTGAAGGCAGGGGGAGGGGACGGGGTCTCTGGGACTTAAGAGGGCAGACACCACCTACTGACCCGATACCATGGCAGGTCCCACAGTGAAAATTGTTACTTTGAACGTGAAGGGCCTTAACAACCCCATTAAGCGGAAATCCATACTGTCATATTTGGAGAATCTGGAAGCCGATATCTGTCTCATTCAGGAGACCCACCTTCTCTCCAGGGATTGGCACCGGATGAAATCGAGATCGTTCCCCCAGCAATTTTCTCCTCCACATCGGATAAAAAAGCGGGGGTGGCAATCTTAGTTGCTAAACGATTCCCTGGGATGGTGGGGGACAAGATTGCGGAAATTAAGGGCCGGCTATTGGCCTACACGATACACCTGGAGGGACACACACTGGCGGTGGGGTCATTGTATGCACCCAATTCAGGTCAGGAGAAATTCCTGAAGGGGGCTCTATCGGAAGTCCTCAGCAAACAAGAGAGGCGGATGATAGTGGGGGGGGATCTTAATATAGTTATGGACGCCACTACAGATAGGTCCGGCCATAGATTCTCTCAGACTGGGGAATTGTCTAGTGAGGGGAAGGAATGGCTTCGCTCCAGAGGATTGGTTGACATGTGGCGAGTGGCCCACCCACAGATTTCCCAATTCTCCTTCTATTCACATGCACGGGGTACATATGCCAGACTCGATCACTTGATAGGCACAACAGAACTCAATGCAATGGTGGGAGACGTGGACATATCACCGACTGCTCTTTCCGACCATGACGCGGTGACAGTTTCCCTTCTGTTCCCCTTAGCACGGAGGCGGGCGGGAGGCTGGCGCCTCAAAGAAAGCATGCTACACAGGGACTCAGTAAAGGGACAGATCCAGAACTGCATCAAAGATTATTTAGAGATCAACGACACAGCGAACACTTCCTTGCCTGCTTTATGGGGGGCTCTAAAAGCGGTGGTGAGAGGGGAGCTGATCGCTATTTCAGTGGCAGAAAAAAAAGAGCGCAAGGAGAAGAGGGACACCCTAGTGGCACAAGTGACAGAACTAGAGCGGGTGCATAGTAGGACCGGGGCGCCGAGAGCTTGGTGGCAGCTGAAGGCGGCTCGAGCGCAATTGGCGGGGCTGGACATTGATAGAGCCGAATACGCAGCGCTTCGTCTTAAACACTCCTACTATGTCGGGGGGGACAAGACAGGGCGCATGTTAGCGAATAAACTTAGGGCCCGCACCCAGCAGGCGAAGGTCCAAGCTATTCACAATGAGACGGGGGGGATGGTTAAGATAGATGAGGAAATAGCGAACACGTTTAGGGATTTCTACGCCGACCTCTATAAAAGAGAGGCCCCATCGGGATCACTCATGACAACATATTTACAGGGAGCAAACACGACGAAGCTGGATAGCGGACAGGTGGAGTTATTGGATGCCCCGATCCGAATAGAAGAAGTTATTGGGGCGATTTCCTGCCTCAAACTTATGAAATCTCCGGGACCGGATGGCTTCTCGGCAGGTTTCTATAAATCCTTTTGTCATATCTTAGCTCCGCTCCTGACGGGACTTTTTAACTCCTTTGCAGGGTCGGGATCGGTTCCTCCTGAGATGCTCTCGGGGTCTATAGTGGTCCTCCCTAAGCCTGGGAAGGATAAAGCTCTCTGTGGTTCCTATCGTCCAGTGTCCCTTCTTAATGTAAACCTCAAGCTGTTTACTAGCATTTTAGCGGCGCAGTTGGGCCCCCTGATGCCGGGTATCATAGAGCCCGATCAATCGGGATTCATACAGAATAGACAGAGTAGTGATAACCACAAAAGAATTCTCCATTTGGTCGATAAAGCCCATCGTACGAACATGGACGCCCTCCTATTGTCGGTTGATGCCGAGAAGGCATTCGACCGGGTCGACTGGGATTTTTTAGCTAAAGCACTGGTCCATTTTGGGCTGGGGGAACGGTTTAGGGCTTGGGTAGCGAGCTGTTATAGCTCACCCACCGCAACCATTAGGGTGAATGGGATATCGGCTAGACCCTTCGCTATACAGAGAGGGACGCGACAGGGGTGCCCGCTGTCGCCGCTCCTCTTCGCCCTCTACGTCGAACCATTGGCCCAGAAGATCAGGGACAACCTGAGCATCACCGGAATTCCCTTTGGGGGGTGAGACATGCCATAATCCTCTATGCGGACGACATAATCGCTTCACTTGAGTCCCCAGGGTGTTCAGTGCCGGCTTTCCTGCGGGAATTAGAAACATTCGGACAGGTCTCAGGATTCCGAGTGAACGTGGGAAAGTCCATGATTCTACGACTTAATCAGGACCGAGCACAATCTGGGACGGGAGGGGTCACCCCTGCGGGAATTAAGATCATGGAGTCCATTCCATACTTGGGAATCGAGTCGGCTCCGTCTATACAATGGACAGTCACACTAAATCATTCTAAACTAACCCGACAGGTCACAAGGGAGCTCCAGAGTTGGAAGCAACACCCACTGTCACTGCTGGGCCGCGTGGCGGCGGTTAAAATGTCCATCCTACCCAAGGCGCGGTACCTATTTCAAACGCTGCCACTCTGGCCTCCAAGGGGGACACTACAAACACTACAGAAGGCGATAACTCATTTTGTCTGGGCTGGGGCACGCCCACGCATGTGGAAGGAGTTGGGACATCTGAGGCAGTAGGAGGGAGGCTTGGGAATTCCGAACCTGGTAGAATACTTTAGGGCGTCTCAACTGAGATACATGGTGGAATGGAGCAGGCCGGAATCTGAGAAGAGATGGCTGTTTCAAGATAGAGCACTTGCGAAACTCTCATTATGGAAAGTGCCCTTTCTGAAACGTGCGGATCGCCACAGAACCTCCAGGGCTCCCCTATAACAAACACGTTATTGCAGGTGTGGGACGGGGTGGCCAGCAGAAAGGGGTTGACAACTTTCCCTTCCCCAATGACACCCTTATTCGATAACAAGGAATTCACACCGGGGTTCGATGAGAGGGCTTTCCCGGGGTGGAGGACAACGGAATGCAAAGCGGCAGGACATCTGTTTGACGTGGAGGGGATTATTCCATTTTCCCAGGCATGCCAAGACTATTCCCTGCCGGAGTCGGAAAGGTTCCATTATCTCCAGATACGACACTGGCTCCTCCATCCAGAGGTTCGGGAGAAGGTCCATAGGAAACTGACACCCTATGAGAAATAGTTGGTGACGAAACGCAATGATAAGAAGTTGATTTCGGAACTATATGGGATGCTGCGTATGCCGGCCCCTACACATCCCACGGCCAGCCAGAAACGGTGGGCGCAAGAATTGGGGAGGGAACTCACCAAGAAAGAATGGAGGGAGATTTACTTTAGGGCCAAACATACAGCGCAAAACACCGCCAGCAGGGAAAACGCCTTCAAGATCGCCACGTACTGGTATCTGACCCCAGTGCGACTCAAAGGGAACCCGGACCGCAGCCCTACTTGTTGGAGGGGGTGTGGGGAGGAGGGCACGCTGGTGCACCTACTTTGGGAGTGCAGGGAATTAGCGGCCTACTGGCCCAGAATTCTGGATGAAATAGACCAGCACTTAGAGACACAGATCCCACGATTTCCA
This sequence comes from Calotriton arnoldi, assembly GCA_963921515.1. Taxonomy (NCBI): domain Eukaryota; kingdom Metazoa; phylum Chordata; class Amphibia; order Caudata; family Salamandridae; genus Calotriton; species Calotriton arnoldi. The sequence continues at coordinate 1,193,788 of CAWUFW010004139.1, read as the reverse complement.
GCTTATGTAGTACTGGTGCTTCCCAATCCGTTAACTTTCCCCCTGAGATCCCGCAAAGGGAAGCAGATGGGATTAGCATTGGGAGCAGCACTCCAGAATATCTTATCGCACTGGGGGACGCAGACAGTACCGTCACACACAGGGTGGTTGCATAGGCTTTGGCACACTCTGGGGATGGAACGGATACAGGCATCACTCACAAACTCCGCTTCGGGATTTGGAGAGATTTGGCGACCGATGGTGTCCCTCTTGTCCACCGAATTCAACGAGATCACATGCCCGAAATACCTCCGCCTCCTTCGACTCACAACACCTGCAGCGTCGAAAACGGCCCCTGACTCTGACTATCAAGCACGTTCTGATCACTAGCTCACAGTGAGTTTAGGCGTAGGACACACCAGTTAGTGGGAGGGTGGGGGGGTAAGTTGGAACACCGTTTAGCTATTGCTGAGACCCGCGGCCTCTCCTGTCATAATGTGGTATATAGTTGAGCTGGGGCATACTTTTCACAGTTATGGATCCTCTATTGTTTCGTCCAACTGTACGCGGCCGGCCCATCAAGGGTTGTAGGCGGCATGCTGTGTATTGTATCCATATATGTAGCCCATGGTCTAGGAAATGTTACATGCTTACAGGATTTTCGAGTAGCCGGCTCGCAGGGTTGTAGGCGACAGTACATTGTATGTTGAAGTGATGTGTTCTGCTAATAATAAAAATTGATTTAATCCTAAAATGCCTCAAACCACTCCTAATGCAATGAGACTTCTGTTCTGTAATCCAAGCCACAGTGATTTCCAAAATTGATTAAGGAATTGATAAACTCGAGGGAGCTATGGAAACCTCATTGGTGTTACTAAGTCCTTTTCACCATCTCTGCCACATTTTTTCAAAACATATTTTATCTGTAGTTTCAGCCATATATGGCCCGCTGGGCCCAATCCACACATGTACAGGTCAGTGCATATAGGTATGGCATTATTATCTATGTCAATACAAATCAAAAACAAAATATCATTCAACAAGACAACTAAATGTGCAATGTCACTACTATGCTCCCCTGCAACTGCTCTCCCATGCTTAAATGTCTACTGACACATATGAATCGTACAGCGGTTTAATAAGCCAGTATCCCTATCTAGGTTCATACTCTGAATGCGATGCTACAAGGGTCAGGGGCTCCAAAAGAAGGCAGCGGTACTCCGCCCACCGCTGCCAAATCTTGGGATGTTTCTGCAGGCAAACTCTAGCTTTGACTAGCTTTGAATATTGCTAGACCCATGTAGAAGTCCATGCCCTGTTTCCATACACCCAGCAAAGGAAGGGAGGTAGCTTTCCACAGCCTGGCTACATCAAGTTTCGCCAGGGTAAGGCCCAGGAACAGCATGTGTGGTTTGTACCTATTGCCCCTGATTTTGTCGGTGGCGTGTAGAAAAATCAATTTCGGAGACATGGGGAGATCCCAGGCCAAAACCTCGGGCAGGCATGTCATAACCCCCCGCCAGAACTTTGTAAGCGCACCACATGACCATATTGTGTGAGGAAAGGTACATTGTAGGCATGTGGGGGAGGCCACCAGGCCGGCCCACCAGAGCTTATGCCGGGTAAAGCATGCCGGTGTAGATATTTGAATTGAATGAGGCGTAGGCATGAAGAAATGGCCGCGCCTCATGGAGATTCCAAGGCCTTGGTCCAGTCGTCATCCTCTGTCGGACCCAGGTCCCCCTGCCAGGTCGCTCGGAGGGCATCAACTGTGTTGGGGCTGTTGGTAATTAGGGACTGCTATATCTTAGTAATTGTGTGGTCTCCCATGGGTAGTTTACCTTCTAATGGATTGAACTCCGAAAGAGCCTCTTGGTTCTTAAGGTAGGGGGACAGGGCATTGCGAAATTGTAGATATTTGTAAAATTGGTTGTGTGCACAGCAAATTCGCTTTGGAGCACCTGGAAGGATTTAAGAGTCTGGACGTGCATGACTACCCCCAATGAGGATATATGGATACATCCTCTGAACCCGGACGGGTTGGCCATCTGAGGGAGGAGACAATTATGCCACAGCGGTGTCTCTCGTGTTAGGTGACCCCACCACCCCATCCGACGCAGCGATTGTCTCCAAACGTGAAACACCACTCCCATTGTGGGCGGTAAGGCCCAAAGCCCTGGCCCACTATATAGATATGTGTGAAGAGAGGTGTTGCCCATTACCCATTGTTCTACTGCATATGCGGGATCAGGTAAACAGCGTTAACAACGCATGCGAAACAACGCATGGCGTTACAATGCAGTCGTTACAACGACCGCGTTGTTAGTTCGCATACCGTTACAACGCAAGACGGAACAACGACTTGCGTTGTAAGGGGCAGAAGGTGTTGGATTTAAAATCCAACACCTTCCCTACTGTCCGCACAGACTGGAGTTGGAATAGTAAATTATACTATTCCAACATCCAGCACCCCTTACAAAGCAAGTCGTTGTTCCGACTTGCGTTGTAACGGTATGCGAACTAACAACGCGGTCGTTGTAACGACCACGTTGTAACGCCATGCATTGTAACGCCATGCGTTGTAAACGCATGCGAAATAAGGTGGCATATTCGCGGGATCATCCCTGTACCACCATTCGTTAAGCACCTGCAGGTGAGATGCTGCATGATTGGACTGGATGCCTGCAGCTGCAATGCCACTACAATATGAAGACTGAAAGCAGGTTCGTAGGGCCACCTGGACCATGCCCCTGCCCCATAAGAATTGACCCAATAGTGCGTTTATTTGTCGAAACCAGGCTGCGTGAATCGGCTATAGGTGATTCTGCATTTGGTATAAGAGATGGGGAAGGGATACCATCTTAAAGATGGCAGATCGTCCCTAATGTGATAGGGGCAGGTGTGACCAGGATTTCACCTCTACCTTTACTCGTTCCATCAATGGAGGAAGGTTATGCTCCCAAGAGATAGGTTGAGAGGCGGACAAGAAGACGCCAAGATATCGCAGCCCCTCTGTGGCAATGGTCAGATCGGCCGACCATGTGCCGAAGTCATGTGCCCCCTGTATCAGCCACAGAATGGATTTGCTGGCGTTCATATATAGACCGGACGTCTCTCCAAAAACCTGCATGATACGAAGGAGCCTAGGGCCTGTTCTATGCATGTTGGCAAGGAAAAATAAGACATTATTGGCATGTATCGCGATGCGGTCTGAGACCTCTCGCAACCATTCAAAGCCCCGGACCAGGGGGCCTATTCTGACCCAAGCCGCCAATGGCTCCATAGCCAGGACAAATAAGTATGGATACAGGGGACAACCCTGACTAGTACCACGCCAGATAGGAAATCAGGGGGAAACCAAGTCAGCCACACGCTCCGATGCAGTAAGGTCTGTATATAGTAGGCTTAAGTATGATAGAAATCTGGGGCCGATATTGAGGCATCACAGAAGCGCGAACAAATAAGTCCAACTGACAGAGTCAAAGGCCTTATCAATATCGTCCAATAATAGAGCGGCCGGGCATCCCAGGCGATCTACAGCAGCTATGGAATTGTGAGGACGGCAGATATTGTGACGGATAGCATGACAGGGCAAGAAGCCAGCCTGATCCAGGTGTACTAAATCAGTTATATGGGGCATGAGTCGGTTGGCCAAGGCTTTGGCGAGCAGTTTGGCTTCTATGTTCAATATGGAGATTGGGCGGTATGAGGAGTGACAATCCTCGGGTCGGCCCGGTTTGAGGAAGACCACCACTTCAGTGTGTCTCCAGTCCTGGGGAAGCTGCTTCTCTTCTAAGGCAGTTTGGATCGCCTCAAGATAATGGGCGCCTAGTTGTGGCATGTAGGCCTTAAAAATTCACATGGAAAGCCGTTGGGACCTGGAGCTTTACTTGGGCGTAGGTCACTAGGGCGGTCCCTAACTCTTCTACTGTAAGGGGGATTTCAAGCAGCAACCTAGCCGTGTCTGATAGGGCCTTCGAAGGGAGGTCTTCTAGAAATTCCTGTACAAAGGCATCTGGCAGCGCATCACTTTTAGCGTAGAGTGCCGTATAATATTCGGCGAAGCTATCTGCAATCGCCGAGGGACCGGTGAGAATACCGCCGTTGGAGTTGCGAACGCTTGGAACATGAACCAGCAGTAACGCATGTTGGCACAGCCGATGCAGTCGTTTTCTGGATTTGTCTCTCCATCGATATATCTGACTACGAGAAGCCAGCCAAGCAGTAGGTGCTTCTTCTAATAGTTCTCACTGATACTGTTGTTGCACTAGAGTCAACTAACGACACACCGGGCCACCTCCCTCCCCTCGTCCCCGCGCTCTAAAGTCAAGAATACGGGCCTCCATCTGCAAGAGCTTCTCGCGATGATGTTCACGCCTCGCGGCGCAGAGTGAGATATCGACTCCACGAAGAGTCGGTTTCATGGCCTCCCATAAAGTTGCAGCTGAGGCCACAGTCCCTGTATGCGGGGCAAAGTACTAGTGCATGTGTGTCCGGTATTGCTGATTCTGCAAATGCCAGGGGGAAAGATGCCAGCGGAAGGGAGGACAATCAAGGCCCACCCGGAGTCCCAGCGACACCGGAGAATGGTCTGACAGATCCCTGGGCAGATTTGTGGCACCAGAGACTATATGAATATAGGTAGAGGGTACAAACAAGTAGTCTAGATGAGAGAACGACTCATGGACGTGGGAGTAGTAGGTTAAGCCCTGCTCAGCCGGGTGGAGGAGTGTCCTCCAAATGTCAACCCATCTCATCCCGTCAACCAGGGGCCGCAGTCGCGATTCATGCGACCCCACCAACTCCCCTGTGGCGCGCCATCTGTCTGGAGCTGGATGCATAACATCGTTCCAGTCACCCCCCAGTACAGTCAACCCAGATAGCCATCAATCATTCCATTAGGGCCTGAGTGAGGGGTGGAGGGGCGTAAATGCTACCCAGGACCACCCGTTCTCCCTGGAGTGATCCAGTCACAACAACATACCTACCCTACATGAAAATTGGAAGGAGACTCTGCGGTGGATCAGAATGGCCACGCCTCGGGAACCTCTAGCGAACCCCGAATGGAAGGCTTGGTCGTAGATAAAGCTAGACAAAAAGGGGGCCCGATTTACAAAGGTAAAGGGAGACGAAAGTCTAACATTATGACTTTCGGTATTCACTACTCATAAAAGCCCTTTGTGAATACCGAAAGTCGTAAAGTTAAACTTTCGTCTCACTTTACCTTTGTGAATCGGACCCAGGGTGTTTTAGAACCTAGGAGGTGTGTTTCTTGTAATAACAAAATGTCCATCCCAAGAAGTTTAGCCTGCCGAAGCGCTGCCCCCGCTTCACCTTGTCTTGGACACCCCGAACATTCCAGCTAATAATTTGGAGCCTACCCTGTGGAATACTAGCGTTTACATCTGTCATCTGGATGGGTGGCAGGTATCGAAGGGACATGATCAGTGCCCGGTCACGGCACAAGGAGCACCTAAGTCATGCATAGAAGACATAGCACAAACAACAACTGAAAAATCCCATACCACCCCAAAACCTCACAACCGTTGAAGTATCTATCACAGATGGGACACCATCCCAACCCCAACGGGGGTCAGAGACCAGGCCCCTCCAATGGATCCCCAAAAAACAGCCCATTAAACTAAAGTCTCTCCTAGAGTTCGGGTGGTATCTCTCTATGTGTGTAGCCCATCCATAGTCCGCCTCTGTCAGGGCAGCCAAAGTCCTGACCTGTAATATGGATAGTCACATCAGACCTGGGGAGTCTCAGACCGGACCTCACTACGAACTCTGGAACGCCATGGTGACCCCGATCTGTGTCTACGTTTTCCCTTGGGCTTGGACTGTCGATGGAGAAGATCGCTGGAAGAAGAGTCTGAGTCAAGCCACGGCAGTGTGTGTGGCTTCACACGTATTTCCTCATCCAACCAAGCAAAAACCTCCTTGGGGTGTCAAAAAAGAGTGTACGAGAGTAATATGTCACTCGTAGGCGGGCCAGAAATAATAGCGAGTAGGAGATCTTGAGGCTCCTCAAGCGAGCCTTCGCTTCCAGGAGGGATTGACAACGCTTCTGGATTGGTCTGTTATAGTTCAATAATATCATGATGCGTTGGGAATCAAAAGAGAGAGAATCTTTCAGCCTAGCCTGTCTGAGGATAGTGTCCTGGTCATGGAAGTTAAGGATCCTGGTGATGACAGGCCGCGGTCTGGCACCAGGAGGGGGCCTGTTCACCAGGGCATGGTGGGCCAGCTCGATAATGAAGCATGGGGAAAGCCATGTGGCAAGGAACTTTCCTACATCATCACCTTTGCATCCCTTCGGAAAGCCCACAAATCGAAGGTTGTTCCTCTGGTGGGGTACCGAGGGTGTTCACTTTCTTTTAAAGGGTGGTCACGGTCTCCTCAACACTGGACACTCTCGTCTGCCTCTGTATGCCTCTCAACTGCATTTCGCAGTTCTTGATGCAACAGCATCCCGTCAGAGCCAATAGCGCCTATCTTGGCATTCAGCATGTCTCTGGATTGAGTAATGGCTGCCAGCAATGTTACGTTATCTGGCGATGCACCAGCCTCTCCACCAGAGTCTACAGCTGGAGCACCAGCCATGGTGTAGCGATCCATCGTGCTCTGTTTGGAGGCAGTGCCGGGTGGCTTATCGCGTGTCATTATGGGTGACCCTCTCTATCTCGAGCTTCTAAGCCCCACAAGGCAGCAGCTGACTTATCCTGTGCAGATGAGGGCAAGGCCCACATGGGTGTCTCAATCTGGATGCGGGGCTCCCAACCAGGGAGAGGGGGGCCCGGGCATCTACTTGTGTGCAGGGGGAAGAGAAAGAGAGGCAGCCATGGCCTCAGTATCACTTGGTAGAGGTTGGGGGGGAACTCACTCCCCACAGGCCGCACTGGGACCTGGCCTGACCACTTCCGCAGGCGGGAGCACTCCCCAACCCCGGTACTCACCTGTGGAATATGTTCAGCGATGTCTGCAGGGGATCAGCTCAATCTGCTGACGGCAGGTGCTCAGTAGGGCTCAGTATCAGCTCATCACCGGGTGTCAGAGTGTGTGATGGAGCCCCGCCGTCTCACTCAGGCCCAGTATGTGTCCTGTTGGGAATCCTCTCTCCACAGCCCCCTTGGGTAGCCGTGCTGGCCGAATCTCGGGCCTAAAAGCGACCTCGGCTCCAACAGTCAAGATCTCTGTTGCGTCAGCAGTGGGGCCAGTAATGGGGGCCTGTGTCGGGTCTGTCCCCCATTGATCGCCTTCATCAATACGGCCCGACCCAGTCGCCGAGTCCCTAGTGGCCATAGGTCGCACTCCTCAGGGGCCGCAGGCACACCACGGGCACTGCCACATCCAAGGCGACCCCGCCCCAGCACAATCACAGCCGTCGCTGAGGCTTGATGTAGCCGCGCGATCTATTTAGCCCTGGCAAGGTCGCAACAACCGCCACTGCCCGGTCCAGCTGCTGAGACAGGAAGGAGCAGCAGGACACACTCCCAGCAGGTTGATGTAGGGGAGGCAAGGGGCTAAGATGCTTGCAGTTCGGCAGGATATTGGGCGGATAGAATATTGGGCTACTGGAGCTTGCCTAGAGCGCATTCGCCATGTTGGACCACCAGGCCACATCCCACTCTCCCCCACATTTAACCACAGGCCTGAACAGATTTGTCACATAACACCTGTGGTGAGAACACTTTACTGGCTACAGTTGGAGACAAGGATCAAATTCACACTTGCTTGTAGAACTTGTATGGACCTAAAATTTTAACACCCACCAACTTTCACTCTAGTCTTCCGATCTCTGGGGGTATAAAAACCGAAGGCAGAAAGAGACCTTCCATCATGAAATCAAGAAATTCAAATTGAAATTAGCTGTGTCTAAATCCTTTTCTCTTGCCAAAATGCCTGTCCTCTTCAGTGTGTGTACTTGGAGTGAAGCCTTGAAAAAAGTCTCTTAAGCATTGCCTATTTATGTGAGCCACGCATTCCTGAATGCACCTTCCCCCTTAGTTCTGGAAACGGAGAGACTTTCAATTCCCTACAGCAGTGCCTGATAACTGCACATGATATCCCTGGATCATTTGAAGAAAGGCCCATTTGAAGCCTGTTTTGCAACCTACAGGATAAGTTAGACCGGCCTTGGAGTACTGGCCTTCAGTTTTCATAGAACCTTTCAGACTATGCCTCAGATACTTAACAAGGTGTTCTAAAGTAGGGATATCCAAAAGTGTAAATTCTTATTACTCACAACTTCACAAATTCTATTTCTTTTTAAATTTCAAGAGCTTCAAACCTTGTGAAGTGTGTGAAATTCTAAGGCAGGATGGTGGCAGTGTTTGTGACCTTTCGAGGCAGTAGAAAATATTTTAACTGCCACAAAGGGACACCCCATCCCATGTAGTGAGTCCCCTACCTCTACCAAGTCTCACCATGGAGGCTTCTTGGCCTCTCAGCCAGCCTTGTGCTCCCTCTTACCATTGCCCCTTGCACCTTGTACCATATAATGAGACCCTCCAAGGAACCTTTACCTTGATTTCACAGCGATTTCCTGCTCCTGGATGTCCTGCTTCATTTAGAGTTGGGGATTGAGGCTCTATTATGAACCATTAAAAAGGTTGTAGACTGGAAACCTTGCCAATTTTTGCTATGTTCAATGATTTCCTCTCCACCCAACTATGCATGTGTAATTACAGCTTTGCCCATTCCAAATCTAAAGTAACTATGACTTCGATTTTGCACACAAATTGACCATTCTTGGATGCTCTTTCATCCAGGCTGTTATGTCCTTCTTCAGTGTCATACATCTAATAGAAGGACTCGACTTGACGCTGTTCCACAACATTTTCTTTGTTAGTAAGGTGCACTCTCTTCATGCATCCAACACCCAGATGGTCATCCTTCACAGACCTACCTGAAGACAATATTTTTTCTGCTCCTTTTTCCATAACTCAGCATGCCTGTATCTTGCAAGGCCCAAGCTATACCCAGAGGATGGCATAGCGCAGACTTGTTTTGTGACTTTCAGCCTATAAACTGCCTTGTGAAATCACTGCCGAGTATGTTTTTGTTCTCTCGGATGAGAGAGTTTGTTTCATACTCCTGGAGAGAGAAAGCATGGGCAGTCACCAGCTAGCAATGTTTTGGCACATTGGGGGTGATCCAAGGAAGGTAATCCAAGTAACCTTAGGATCCACCTGCTACATGGAATCAGAGAACTTGTAAACAGTCCGGTTTATCCTATTCAGGCAGCACAATGACCCAGTGTCCTTTGGTCTGTTGCTGCCAGGCTATAGTCGACCCTATTAAACTGACTGGTCCATTTGTTCTTAACCTTTTGACTTCTGTGGACCCAGCTAAATCATTACTGGAACCCGGGGACCCCCAGTGAATCTTTATTGGAATTCGAGGACCCCCACTGAGTCATTATTTGAAGCTGGGGACCGTTGCTTAAGCATTTCTGATGATATTAACCGCAAAACTATACACAAAAAATACAGGAACATGCATTAATCAAACAATATGTGTGTATCGGGCACAATGTGTACTGCATTCGGTCACAGAGAGGTTGCAGGGGAACATGGCGGCCAGCAGTAGTGCCAGTCGAGAGCTCTCTCGCTCACACGGCAGCTTGCGGTAACCCTTACCTGTGCTTAGACGTCCAGGGTTCTGCAGTGGGGAGCTGTAGTGGAGAGGTACTGGCGGGGGGTTTGGGCGGAGCCTGAGGTGGTTTTGGGGCCACGGGTCAGCTCACCGGCTCACCGTGCGTTACGGCGGTGCAGCCGTGAGGCAGTGTGTGGGCGGAGACTGCAGCGCGGCTCGGTAGGGGGCGGCGAGACGCTGCCAGGATCAGCTTCTGGGGCAGCGGGAGCAGCAGATCAGCAGCCTGTGTTAGAGACCGCATTGGCCTCCGCAACATGCTACTTCACACGGCGGCGAGGTGGAGGTGGAGGATGCCGCACAAGGACCCTTAATGACTCTGGTGAGGAAAGGGAAAGGGGATCGGGAGTCCGCCAGATTAGGTGGGGCCTCTAAGCATTCTGAAGCAGCCTCTCTAGATAGTAAGGAGGTAGATGAGGATTCTGCCTGTCCACCAAATAGATACACCCTGAGAAGCAGGAACATCTGGGAAAGAGGAGAAAACCCTTCAGGCGCTTCCTCTATAAAAAAGAATCCCCCACAGGTCTCGCAGAGGAAAATAAATAATAAAGCCCCCAGTACCTTTCTCCCCTCTCCATCAGGGGCTAAAAAACCATTTGCTGATAAACCTTTATTGAGCGTAGTAGGAGGTAGGCACTCAAAAAAGACCGATCTACTGAAGATTACTCCTTCACTACATTCTTATTTTAAGGTTCAATCCCAAGGAGCCCAAGTTGCCCCTTCTCCCCCACCTGCGTGCCCTGCCTCTGTGTATGTTTTTGAAGCTAGTAGTTTCCCTGAAGCAATGGAGGCTACCACTACCAGTAAAGGGGGGAAAGACACACTGCGCTTAGATAATAGGTTCAGCCCCCTAGCAGTAGAGGACAACTTGGAGCCTGACCAGAGAAATCCTATGTCTATGACTATCCCAAATCGACCCCGAGACCAAAGAGGGTTGCTCACTGCAGCGGATAATCAGGCCGAGCAAACCAGCACGGAGAGGCTCCTATCTACCCTGCTAAATAGAAGTTAGGAAAACGTTTGCAGTCTCTAAACTAAACCAACAAAAGATTCAGGGTGCGTGTGAAGTTTTGGAAGATAAGATTAACAACTTGATGGAAAGAGTTGGGGTAATGGAGGCTTCTCTGGATGATCTTTTCAAAAAAGTCGATAGTAACAAAGTCGAGATTCAGAGGTTGAAGAACGGGGGTAAAGAGCTTCAGGACAAGATCTAAGCCCTTGAAAATAGTGCAAGGAGAAATAACATTAGGATTCTGAATGTCCCGGAAGGTCTTGAGGAAGAGAACATTAGGGGTTTTACGATCAGCCTCCTACAAGAATTCAATATGGACATTGATGAACGCATCTTAGATGATGACATCCATAGAGTACATCGTGATCCGTTTTCAAGAAGACCAGAAAAAAAAAACGAGAAGGATTTTGGTAAACTTCAAGTTGTACTCTCTTAAAGAAAAAATTCTCGTAGGGACTCTTAAAGCAGGAACATACGAGAAAGGAGACGGGTCCCTCCGTATTAGATCGGACATTTCGCGCACCACACAAGATAGACAGTGGGAGTTAGGGAAGTTTGTTCAAGAACTGAGGGGTTTGGGTGCTACTGCTAACCTCTGCTTCCCTGGCTCCCTAAAAGTGATGTGGCACAACAAAATGCACAATATCAGAGATCCCAAGGAAGTCAGTACTTTAATTGAACAGATTAAAGCACAACAGAAATAATTCAATTGCTGTGATGTAGCGAGAGAGCTCAAAGAGGTAATCTTTTAGAATACCTTTAGTCAATTGGGAGGGTTCCTCGGGGTGGGGTGGGTGGTCACTAGCAAAATAATATTAAAAACAAGCACAGATTTTTTTTTCTCACTGGGTGGGGGAGCAAGCGGGAGAACAATAAAAAAAAGTCCTCATTAGTTAAAATGGACCAGGCGGATCAGTTAGACTCAATAGGTTCCCAGGTATATTCAGTAAATCCAGGCCACTGCGAACCCGACTATTTTAGTTATGGCGAGTTCAGATAGATTCAGACATTTGAAAATTCTATCCTGGAACGTCAATGGTCTTAGAGTTGCTCCTAGAAGAAAAAGAATCTTGGAGTATCTTAGGCTCTCAGATAGTGAGGTCTTTCTCATAGAGGAGTCTCATTTGCATAAAGAGGAATGGGGCGAGATACTCAAAGGGCAGAAATGGACAGACCATTGCGTGTGCACCACTCAGTCGTGCTCGGTAAAGGGGGTGGCGCTCCTTTTTAAGAAATCCATTCAAGCTACTCTAGGAGATTGTGTGGTTGACTCTCTTGGCAGATGGGCAATAGCTAAGGTTAAAATTTATGACTTCTGGTTGACATTTGTAGGGTATTACAGTCCTAATTTAGATGACCCTGCCCCTCTCCGTGCTTTACTCCTTCAACTTGTTGATATTAACGATCCTATCATATTAGGAGGGGACTTTAATGTAGTTATTGACCCAGCCCAAAATACATCGTCTAGGAGGGCAGTTGCCGCGACTCCTAATATGAGAACTGCCCTGAAACAGTTGATGGTGGACATTGGCCTCATGGATATCTGGAGACTAATGGGCTGTAGAGAAGAGACGGCAGGGGGAAAGTTCACTTTTCATAACAAAAAATACGGCCATCGATCCAGGCTAGACTTTTTTCTTGTAGACTCAGTTACTAGCAAGAACACTATCAGAGTTACCCATGTTCCGGAGCATCTATCTGACCACTCTGCAGTTAGTTTAGAGATCACTTTAAGGAACAGGCCTCCCTCTCGGAGATGGACTCTAAATCATACTTTACTTCTAGATTTACAGGTAGTGGAGAAATTGAAAGTTGCGACAAACTTATTTTTCCTTTCCAATATAGATTCATCCTCTTTGGATATTGTATGGGACACCAATAAGGCCTTCTTAAGAGGCATCCTAACCAGTTTAACTGTTGCGCAAAATAGGAAGGTTAGGGAAGAAATTGGTAAACTTGAAGCCTCAGTACAAACCCTCCAGTTAGACCTCGAACAGGCTTCAAATGGCCCAATTGCAAAGCAAATCAGGCAAAATTTACAATTATGCGAGAGAGGGGAAGCAGAAACCTCCGTTCCTAACTCACGGTGCACTGCGATAGTCCCTAAGGTTTCTGCTGGAGAGTAAATCACGTGTAATTGATATATAATAACGTTTCAAAACACTTTCAAGACATAATAATTATGCAACACAAATGTAAATCAATGTACAATGTTTTATAATCACATTGATGAAAACTTTGAACATAACAATTGTATTTTACGAAATCTCAATGTGGATGTGTTCAATACAAACAGAAAACAAAGCTGCTTGTTTAACAATTCTTGAAATCTCGCATATTTGGTCACAGGGCCTTTAGGCAGGCCCATAAGCTCACAGCTGCACGCATTGTTTTTATAAATACACATCTTACTAGTAGGTGTGCAGGTGGGAAACTACTCCTTGAGATTTATTAAAATTTACAATTAGCAAGGTCTGAGCTTACTGACTACTTGGAGGCGATAGTTAGGAGGAAATGGGAAGCCAGTAAGCTGTCTCATCACGAATACGGGGAGGGCAGCGGCAAATTGCTAGCCAGGAAGACCAAAGCTAACCAGACAAGGAATACGATTAAGAAAGTCAGATGTCAAAACTCAGGTAAAATAATTTCCGACGATGCCGGGATCAAAAATGCTTTTGCACATTTTTTTCAAGATCTTTATACAGAAGACTTGATAGTGGGGGAGAGCAAATGGAAAACTTCCTTCAAGATCTAGAACTCCCATCTCTACAAGGGGCCTCGAGAGATGATTTGAATAGCCCCATCTGTCTTGAGGAAATTCTCAAAATTATTAGTAACTTAAAAAAGGGAAAGCTGCAGGCCCTGATTCACTTCACAACAAGATCTACATGATACTAAAAGATAAGCTGGTGCCTATTCTGTTACAGCTTTTTAACTCTGCTTTCATACATAGTCAGGACCTTCATTCCTCTTGGGATGTCGCCACTATAAACATAATTCTTAAACAAAATAAGAATCCCAGGGCCTGTTAGTTTTACAGATTCATCTGTCTTCTTAACAGTGATTATAAAATATACACTCAGATTTTAACAAAGCGACTGGATAAGGTGGTGGGAACTTTGATTCATACTGACCAGAAAGGTTTTATGAAAGGAAGACAACTTTGAGTTAACTCACGATTTAATAGGAGCAATTGACCTGGCTGGGGAATATGGGAGCCCTTTAACAGTATTGACCTTTGACGCTGCAAAGGCCTTCGACAGGGTCAGTTGGCCCTTTCTGTATAGATGATCCAGCAGTTCAACCTAGAAGAGGTCTTTCTAGCAGCAGTTAGTTCCCTGTATAAAAATCCCTCGGCCAGGATTTTGGCTAAAGGAAATCTTACTAAATTAATAAATATCGGCAGGGGACCAGACAGGGATGCCCCCTTTCCCCTCTTCTTTTTAACCTTTACATCAAGCCACTGGCGTGTAAACTAAGGGCATGCAGGAATATTTTTCCCTTTGCCTGTAATAGTTGGGAGAAAAAAGTTAGTTTGTATGCCGATGACTTGATGATTTATACAGGAGCTTTGCCTAAGTCCCTCCCTGCAACTTGGGAGAATCTGGAAGTATTTGGAAGGGTGTCCGGATACTCTATTAATCAGCAAAAGACGGAGTTAATGCAGTGGAACACCCACTACACGAGCGACCTAGCAAGGCAAGAAATAAGGTATCTGGGAGTTCAAGTAGTGCATAACCTGGAGAAACTAGCTCAACTAAATTTTGAAAAGATAGCTTCCGGTGTCAGAAAACTACTCCAGGCGTGGAGCGCCCTCCCATTGTCTTTTTTAGGTAGATCCAATCTACTGAAAATGTCTATTCTTCCTAAATCTACCTTTCTGTTTAACGCAATCCCCATAGAATTTAAGAAAGAGTGGTTTAAGAAGGTACAAGGGGAATTTAGCAGTTTTATTTGGGGGGATAAAAGGGCTAGAATCTCCTGGAGGAAGCTTCGTAGAAAGAAGGAACATGGCGGCATCCCCAGCCCAGATCTATACCAGTATTATTGTGCTTTTCACTTAAAGAATTTCCGACAGCTACTGATGGGCAGCTCTTTTTTGTCCTGCTTTTTTAGAGCTCTCACTGCAGGTTTTTCAGAGCAAGTAGATTTTTTCCTCCTCAAATTCGACCACCCTAAATTTTTCAAAAAAGTCAGGCTAAAGATCTTAGTGGGTGCATTTAAGATATGGTACCAAGTAAGACTCTCCCTACAAATACCCTTCTACAGCGACTCAGCTCCAGTCTGGGACTCTCCTGGCACCCCAGCCTGTCTCCTTGATTCACTCGCAACTCCTTTGCGCGTGTGTGGTATTCATAGATGGGCACAATTAATAGAGGACAACCAATTAATTTCTTGGCAGGGTTTGCTGGAGATCTCTGAGGGTTCTGTCTCCAAATTTAAATATTATCAATTAGCAAGCTGGGCAAAAACCTCAGGAAAGGACGGCAAGGGGAACCAGTATTGGGAGGACAGGATCCGGTTACGGACGCTTTTGCGGAAAGAAGTTACAGAATGGTACTGGATGTTAATCCTGGCCGTGGAAGAAGTGCAAGCTTGGCTGACGGAGATCTGGAGGAGGGAACTGCCAGACCAAGACCCTGAACTACTTTGACAAGTATCTATGTCTTACATGTGGTCATCTGTGAAGTCTGCACCACTCAGTAAGAACCATCTTTTTACTGTCCATAAGGCCTACTGGACGCCCCGGAAACTCTCGAAGTTGGGAAGTCGGAGGTGAAGAAGTGTCCTAAGTGTGGAGAAGAAAATGCTAATGATGTCCACATGTTCTGGCAGTGCCCATAAATCCAGATCTTTTGGTATAAAGTGGGTAAGATTCTTTCTGGAATTATGGGCCAAGAGATGAAGGTGAGCCTGGCTTTGGTAATCTTCGGGGTGGCTCCTGGAGGGGAGGGTAAAAGGCGTCTCCTTAAGATACAAAAAGCTCTCATTTTTGTTTAAATTCTTCTTGCACGTAGAGAGCTGTGATTCAAGAGGATTCTCCATTGCACCCCTACAGAGGTAGAATGGATACGATCAGTACAAAGAATATCTAAACTTGATCGGGCCACCTTTCACACTAAGAGAACAAAGTTCTGGGAACTCTGGGATGATTGGTTTAAGCTGTAGGTTACTGGTATGATCTCCTAAATATTCTTAACTCTTTTTTCTTTTGTTTCTCTTCCTTTCTTGGTGTAAAATCTACTAGTCCAATGATTAGTGATATGTTATACAGGTTGCACGGACCGGGGATCTTTGTTCCCGGCCATTATTCTCCTTGACATCTTTTGCACCTGTACAGAGGAGTCAGATCTTTTGATTGGGCAGGAGGTTCTTTTTGGCCCGGGATGTTCTTACATCCCTTCCTGATGGAGAGACCGGGAACTCCTAGCCACAGTCTTTTAGATCCTTTTGACACCCTAGCATAAGTTGATAAATGAGGACTACAAAAAAAAAAGCATTAATCAAACAAAAGTTTTACATATCCTAGCAGCGGAAAACTCCAATAGTAGTTTTTCGCTGTTGTAAGGCCTATCTCTCCCATTGACTGACACTGGGTTATCTTATTACATTTAATAAGTTCTAACTTTGATTGGGAGCAGCTAGAGTTATGCTGTTTCCACTCAAATAAATTGTATTTTAAATCCTCCTTAATGGTGAAGTTAGTTATGGACAAGATGAGCCATCTTGTCAGGATGACTGGGAAGGGCCAGTATCCTGCCTCACTTCACTCTCAAAGGGCCTTGCCTCCTGCCCACACAGGGGAACCTGACACCAGGCCTGTCCTGCCTTTTGTCGCTCCCAGACAGTTTGGAGCCTTGACAGGGGAAAGTAAAGAACTTACCAGAAGTGGGGGTAGGATAGGGATTCTTCCCACATAAAGGATGGCACCAGGTATAAATAATGGACCTCCAGAGCCACTCGTCAGAACACTGCTGGACCTGTGGAAGTTATAGAAGAAAGACTGTCCTGCTGCCAGAGGACTGTCTTGCTGCTTAAAGGACTGCCTTGGTGTCTGAGAAGGAATATTGGACCTGGTTTCCTTCATCCCAGGCAACCTAGATTGACTCCAAAGGTCAGTTGGCTGACCTCCTGTGTGGATTACAGGGACACATCAAGCTTCAGACGTCTCTCTGCAACTGCCCAGCTGACCTGCTGCAAATGGACCTGCCTGGACTTGCAACTAGACCTGCCTGAGCCCTGCTGTTGGCCTCTGCTCGAGTAAGTCCTGATCCCCAAGTGGTGCCTCCCAGGTCTGGAACCATTGGCTGGCATCAGTGAGAGCACTGCTCTATGCCCAACTAAAGGTTCCATCAGATCCAGTGCGAAGCAATGCTGGGTCCTGCAAAGTCACTCAGATCCTATCCGGAACTTCACCCGATCCAAATCCGAGTGATGATAAGCTCTGCAACGCTTCACTACCCAGTTGAAAAATTAATTGGAACCAGCAGCAAACAATGCAAATCCCCATAAGACCTAACCGCACGGCTGAAAGCTTCACCAGGAGTGACACAGAGTGACCAGAAATGCTGCAAAAAGCCTAGCACAGCAACGCTGTGCAGATCTTGCACCAAGGGCATAAGGTAAAACTCCCAGTGGGCCTGTGCCCGGCCTGCACTCCTTCATGGTCGGCCTGAACTTGTTACTTTGTCCCAGTCCAGCATGACCAGATACCCTCAGCTGACATTTTGTGCCTTTTGTGGCTATTTTTACCTCAAACTTTAAAATTCTATATCTTCAAATTGGATTTGTGTCATTCTGATATCATTTTACTAAAAATTACTCTTTT
Organism: Calotriton arnoldi; assembly: GCA_963921515.1. Lineage (NCBI taxonomy): Eukaryota > Metazoa > Chordata > Amphibia > Caudata > Salamandridae > Calotriton > Calotriton arnoldi. The sequence goes on along the minus strand of CAWUFW010004139.1, from coordinate 1,176,311 downwards.
TCTTCCATCACATTTTCACTAGGTTACTTTTTGTGTGCTTTACACATTGCTTTTAAGTTAAGTCTGAATGCTTTTGTTGCTAAGTTAATAGAGGGTAAAACACAGGTTAATTGTGTGACTTTTGTTGTTCACCCTGACAAGGATTGTGGTTGTTGACTGAGTGGGCCTTTCACACACTTCAATCAATAACCCAATTTGTTACATTCCTGAAGTCCCTCCATGATGATTAAAGCCACATCAGATTGACAAGATCTTTGACCTAGTCTGAAGACAGTTTATGGCCCTGCTAAGCCAACATAATGGAGTGGCAGATCTGTACTATCTGAATCAACAGGAAGAATTCACCTCAAAGAGATAATATGAATCTGGCCTGCATTGATTTTTGTTCGCTGGCACCAGACAATAAGGGAAATGAGAACATTCTGATTTCCTCTGACTATCTCAACCGGCATAACCAAGCAATCACCTAAAAGGATCAGAAGTTGTGCAATATGGTCAAACTCCTATCAGACAAGTTTTTCTTCCACAATGGATGGCCAACCACTATGATCAGGACTTCAAAAATTATCTCATCAGGTGTATGCTGGACCTGTTGTGGTGAAAATGACTAGGCCCTACAATGTTAAGCTAGGAAAGAGCACAGTCTAGGAACTCCATGAAAGGGAGCATCAACCAGCATACATCTCATGTTCAACACCACAAAACCACACCAGAATGCCCAGTTTAGCAAGCATGTGACTTGTTTACTTCATGCATACATTTGCACTAAATACAAGGCCCCAGAGTATTCTCCCTACTACTTTATGGTTGGGAGGAATTCAAATATAAAGTGAAGTTAAAGTGCAGTTATGGTTACATAACAAATCTTAAAAACCACTGGAATTTACCAGCTATGGCTCTCGCCATGCTCTTCTCATGACCTTTCATATGACATCTTAAAGGACCGCATTGATGACATCACTGAAGACATCATTGATGACAGCATCCATAGATACCAATACTGTGTCTTTGGCTGTACACACCTGAGGTTAGCCGCATGAATAGACACTGTGCCCAACCTTGGGCCTATCATGACCCACTCAAGGCTTCGCCTTTCGTAAGTCATAACTCCCTCCCCACACTCAATCTTATAAATCAATTTATTTTGACTTTTTAAAAAATATATGGGAATTTCATTTAATGTGAAAAAAATTATATACAAGTACAAAATAAATATTACTTTACGATTGAATATTTTAATAACCGTTTTTAAATTTATAAAATAAAATAAGTCCATTAATTTAAATTAATTCCATGCTAACTTATAATACATAATAAATACATATTTTATTCTAGATAGGATTGTTTTATAATACCTTAAAAACATAATTTTAATTTAATGTAATATATTTAAATTAATTGCATTTTTAATTCGAGTTATTTAAGTCAATAGTGCATTTACTATTTTGATATACATTTAAAATTAAATATAAAGTGAATGTACATTAATATTGAACATAAAAACATTTCATCACTTTTTTACAGTTTATTTAACTTTTTAGATTTTTCCTATACTTTAAGAAGGAGTTCTCTGTTTCAGTGGCGGAGAACTCCACCTACATATAAAAAGTTACTAATAGTAACTTTAAAAAAAAATTGTATATATTTGGATTTTACATTTTATAAGTCTATGTTGTTTGGAGTTCTAGAATAGCAAATTGGGGAGTCATCTGGACTTCAACTCCAAGATCTGGCCTAGCTCCAGTGTTAAATTTCTCCAGTATGCCTGTATCATGCTACACCCCCATATTGTGTGTAAGAACATGTCCTCTTCTTTGTTGCTTTTTAAGCAAATAAGTGTTGAGGCTCTACCCATTCTGTGCAGTCTCCTGTTATTGAACATTCAATGAAGAATTTTTAATTGGATTGGGTGCAGAATTGCCTTTATCGGAGACCTCCAGCAGATGCATCTATCAATGCAGCTTCCCAGTAAATATCTTCCAGTGCACCTAATTCCTTCTCCCATCTCGTCCTCACTTGCACCAGCCTATCTGGCATATTGTTGATGAGGGTTGTGTAAATGGAAGAAACCACCAAAATTCCCAGCTCATCTAGTAACACTATTTTCTAGTGGGGCGAATTCATGGATAGAAAATGGAGGAAGGAGGGTTTGAGCAGCGTTGATATTTTCTGTCTGATTGAAGAGTCATCTCGTGGTGCATACATCCAGTTGCTAATGGTAATGAGTTGTGTCATTCAATAGCAGGCTCTAACATCAGGGAGAGTGTTGGACTTGGCCCTTTTTGGCAGGTTCACCCCTGAACTTTTGCCTTGTCTGTAACCTGGTGTTGGTGATTTTAGGCCTCTGAGCACTTTCGCACTGTGGTCCAGTGGAAAGTGCGTGCGCTCTCTGTGTACTTGTGGTGAGATTGACCTGCCCTCCCATAGGAATGCATGGGGGATAAGTGTGTCCATGGTAATTCCTGTTATGAGAGGAGCAGTGTGGTCAAGTCTGGTATGTATGAAATTGTGTGACTAAATGCTGCGCAATGGTGTGTGCAGATTTATTGTGGTTATTTTAGAAATGCCACTTTTAGAAGTTGGCATTTCTGTGTGCTATGTGTCTGCCTGCCTGATGTGAATTGCATGTCTGGCTTTGTGAGTGACAGGGGCTGGGAGGTGTGTGTGGCTCCAGGAGGGGCAGGGTGAGTCAGCGCTGGGCTGAATAGGACACCTGGGCTAAGGGTAGTGGGAGGAGTAATCCCCTGACTCTGAATAGGAGTGTGCCTGCCCTGTACAATGCTGGCTCCGCCCCTGTGGTGTGTCTGATCATCTAGCCCCCACCTGACAAAGGGAAGAGGAGCTTGGCAAAGCAAAGTGCTCCAAATCCCCCCTAAACCAGTTCTGACTGGTATCCCCAAGCCCTGTGCAGTGACACAAAGGGAAATGTGATATAAATATAAGGGCTGTGACCCCATGAAAATGTTCAGTCTTGGTGTGCAGTTCCTGTTCTAGTGTGCTGTTCCTGACGGAGGGGGCTGCTGCTGCTGGGGCCCAGGGGGGGCTGCCATGAGGGTTTGCCTCCCTGGGCCCTGCCTTGCCCCTTGATCCCTAAAAGGACCTCCAGGACTTTTTGCTGTGGAGCCATGGCTCCTAACGCCTCCAGAGCGCTATATTTGGATTCCCCAAGGCCAGGGGAGCGCTTCATGCCTAACTTGCCAGCAGAGAGGAAGAGCTGGCATCTGCAGCGCTGGGCTGCATTATAGGCGCTGGGCTTTATTTCGTGGGGCCTCGCAGCGCGGAGCTGCTGCCCCCTTTGAGAGGGAATCCCGACATCGTGATTCCCCCATAGTTGCCGTTTTCGTAAGCGGGAGCCTACCCCGCATTCACCTTTTATTTTGCGGGTGCCCACCCCGCAGTGATGCTGGATTAAGGAGCGGGTGCCCACCCCGCTTCTTGTTTTAATTATGAGCGGGTGCCCACCCCGCCATCGCCGCCGAGGAAATGTGCCGCCGGCCGCCGCAGCGCGACCAGGAAGTCAGGCACGTCTGCCTGGCCTGGGCGGAGCGGCGACCGGAAACAGGAAGTGCCGCCCGGAGCCTCGCGGGCTCCATAGAGAAGTCCCGGGTCCCAGGAGGGGGGCCCGGGTGAAGTGAGAAGAGAAGGAAGGGAAGCCCCGCGAGTGAGGAGTGGGCCGATGCCGAGCGGGGCTCCTGTGACCCAAGGGAAGCCCTGCATTCAGCCGCTTTTGGGGAGAACCAGGCGGAGGGGGCGCGAGGCACATTGTCGGTGCCTGCCCCCGCCGCAAGTCCAGAGGAGACCGGAGCCAATCTGGAGAGGTCCTGTGGGAGACCGGAGGAGTCCCCGTGCAGTCCGGTGAGTGGGGGCTGAGTTTGGAGCGTGTCTCTTGTGCTCCCAAGGCACAGTTGGTGCCAGTGCATGTTTTCTCCCCCAGCTGCACCGGTAGTGCCATTTTGGTTTACAAAGTCCCGGAGTGGGGCTTGGGGGCATTTCTCTGCGTAGTCAATTTAGCAGGTGCCAGTGCCTCTTTTGTTTCTTTTCAGTTGCGCCGCCGTAGCGGGCAACTGCAACGAGGGGGCATATTGTTGTTGAGGGCCCAGAGGGGCCCGTGCCCCTACCAGTTTGGCGATTTTCCCAGCTGCCCCACCTGACAGTGGGCAGCTGTAACGATGGGGCCATAGTTGTTTTGAGAGCCCCAGCGAGGCCCAGAGGGCACAGTTGTGCCAGGGCCCATTATGGATTTTCAGCTGCGCCGCACCAGCGCGGGCAGCTGCAACATTTTGCCGCATTCCTTTTCCTACAGAGTCCCAGTGGGGACCCCAAGGGCCCAGTGAGAGCCCAGGCCTTCATTTGCTATGCACAGCTGCCCAGCAAGTAGTGGGCAGCTGCAACGTTTAGGCCATTCATTCTTTGGGGGCATTATTGAGAGATGAGATAGGAGTGAGATGCACTCCTCTGCCCCAGTACTTTCACAGCTGCGCAGCATTTAGTGCCAGCTGCAACGTTTAGGTCTGCGCAATTGCGCACATGGATTCTGCTGCATTGGCAGCCCACGCCCGGACATTCTGGACATCGGGCATTTGAGCCCCTTTGAGAAGGCCAGTTGGCCAGGGGGACTGTTAGGTTTATAGGGCGCCAGGCCCTAATGTGATTATGTGGTGCTAGGAAATGTGATGCATATAGTGTGATTCACGCACCCTGATTTATGCCTCTACTATGTGGTTTTATGTATGAGGATATTTGCATACTGTGTTTATGCTAGTGAGATTATTCTCTACTATGTTTTATGCCCCTAATGTGAGAGATACTTAGGAGGTTAGGGTCTAAGATATTAGACTGATGAGGTTGGCGTACAATAGATTTGGTGCCTATGTGATACTGTGCATAATGTGGTTTATGTTACAGGCTCATGCTGAGTACAGTGGTTACCAGTGATTACTGGTTGTACGTTTATGATGTGTGCTACATTTATTATAAGTGCTACAGTTACTAAGTTCACTTTGTGCTGGTTCTGACAGTGGTCCAGTTGGCCCTGTCAGGTGTAAATAATCCCTTGTAAATATGACCCCGTGCCAGGTGGCACGATGTATATTATGTGAGTACTATTCTAATGTGTTTTATGATAATACAAAGGCTATTTTTGATATAACCTTGTGTGGAGTTCTTTTTGTAGTGTGCCTGGTATGTTGTTGCTGTGTGCGTGCGCAAACGCTTTACACATTGCCTCTGGGATAAGCCTGACTGCTCGTGCCAAGCTACCAAGGGGGTGAGCAGGGGTTATCTTTGGCGTGTAACTCCCTCGCCCTGACTAGAGTGGTGGTCTCTGCCTGGCTTTGGCGCAAGCCTTAGCCAACCAGAGATCCCATTTCTAACAGAGAGCAATCCCTACTACTGGCAGGCGCGCAATGCCCATAGGGCTCAAAGGGCTTCAGCTCCCCTCTATCGTGTGTCAGCCAAGGCTGAGACAGCTTCCCCACACACACAGGCAGTTCTTGAGCTGCTGTGGGCTGGCGGGTCTGGTGTATTACGGCAGCCGCACCCGAGTATTTAACAGGTCTTTAACAGACCATTTACTCGATAATGAGGCTTTGTTGTTTTTTCACCCGTTCCTAGAGCCCCTGCATCTCCACTCTGCCTATTCCTTAAAGTTGTAAATTACTTTTTCTGCCACAGATTGAGAATGTATTTCCTGAAAAGTAACCTTAGGCTTTGTTTTTTTGCAGTTTTATACAGCTCGAACTCCACCCGAAGGTATAGGCACTTTTGCATGAGCACCAGTTACATTTTACAAGGACACATTGCTGGAAGTATTAGACCCCCCCCAAATGTGGCTCTACATTGCTGGAAGTATTAGCTCCCCCACAAATTTGGCTCTAGTTGCACCCCTGACTACTGGTAACTTTACACTTATACATTTGTTTCAGGGGAAGATGACATGTAATTCTACACTTCGTAGTAAATTTACACTCGGAATTGGTAATTAGCTAAAAGTAATACATTTACTACAAAGTGTAAGAGAAAATTGTCACGTGTAGATTTACTTATGCATACATTTACCTTTATGAATAGGCCCAATAAACTTTGTTTTTTTAACAATTTTAATTTACATTCCATCTTGTATATTGTCTTACATATTTGTGTTGTATACAGCTCCACTATTGTTTGTTTTGTACAGCAAGTCAATTATAACAGTAAATATTGTACATCATGGAGTGCGCTGTAAATCACACCGCATGATAGGTAACAAAAGTTCGTTGGTTCAGTGCATTTTTTTTTTGTCTGTATTAATCTATTAACTATGTTGGGCCTGTGCTCTATTTGTTATTAAAGGGATTTCGTATGTGTATTTGCTAATTAGCCTGCGTGTCAGAATCAAGGTTGGTGGGCGGTTGTGGCAGTAGCCTATCTCTCCAATATATCTTGCCCATGAGGCTTACACTCTCGCAATTGGGAGATTGCCACATAATTAGCAGTTCTCCGATCTCGGAAAGGAGGCAGTGACCTCCGTCCAATCGGCCTTTCTCGTATCCCTAGTCTCTCTTCATCTCTCAGTGCCACCTCCTCGGCAATAGGCCCAATATAACCTTTATGTCATAATTATATAAAAAAATAAATGTCGCCCAATAACACGCTATTTGGAGAAACCACACTAATATACCCACGTTCGCACATTTATTCATTCGCACTTTCCACTGAATTAGCATTTAATGATTTTCCTGTAACTTTGGTCCCAATGGATGGCTTTGCACCAAATGGCACTTCTTTAGCAGTGTAAGCTACGGTTTAGCATGCCAAATTGCATGCCCTTTTGTGCAAGTGTTAAAAACTAAAAGGGGGGGAGGGTCAAAAAGGTGTACTTCCCCATTTTAACTACCAGGGCAAATTTTGCTCGCACCTACAGCCAAAACCACTGATCGGAATTACATCAATCATGGCCTGAAAGTAGAACTTCACTCAAAAGCATGCTTTTGTTATTTCAGTGTAAATGTGTTTAGTAGTAGTTTATGAGATAATAGAGTTTGAAAAAGGTGTTAGGTTGGCTTGAAAAGGTTACCACTTTTGTACATTTTGTCTATTGCAAAGCCATTTATTGATTTGTTTATAGCTTTGGTGAATATGCATGAAATTTGGCAGACCCTTGGTATGTTGAAAATCGTGTTGGTATTTTCAAATTTGATCAGTTTTAAGGAGAGGCTAGTTAAAAAGGGGAGGGGGCACAAAATAGTTAATTTGCTTACAAGTTTGGCACCATGTGAGGGATCTGCAAGACAACGGCCAGAAGCTTGGAAGGATTATTTTTCTATTAGTATGTTAAGTTTGTGCAAATACATCAGGTGACCAAAGTTAAACGAGTGGGCCATTAAAATTTAATGCGCTTAGTACTTTAGCCATGTGTAATGAATCTGCATCAATTGTAAAGAAAGTTAGCAAGTTGCACCCACTGCTGCTATTTCATGCGTTCTGCAGATTCAATGGGGAGAAGCAAAGTTAAAGGGATGGAGAAGTAAAAGTTTTTTGATTTGCTAATAAATTTGGCACCATTTGATGGATTCCCACAAAATGTGGCAGAGACTTAGGGCCTTATTACGAGTTTGGCGATCCGACCGCCGTAGGACCACGTCCGTCCCTGCCAGCAGCCCACGATGCTGGCGGTCCAAAGACCGCCATATTATGAGTTGACCGCGGGGCCAATGCCAGTGTGTGCATTCCGACTGCAGATGTGTCGGATGCATACATATGCATGATATATGTGGAAAAATACCATATACCCATTACCTAGGTTCAGCCCATATATGCGCAGTCCTGGTAATGGGTATATGGTTCATAAAGGGCACACCTGAAGATTGCTGCAAACAGGGTCGCAATCCTCGGGGTGAGGATCCTGCTGTGAAGGGGGGACCTGGAGAAAGGGAGCTACATCAGAATCTGCCTGGAAGAAGAAAAGGGTGAGTACGCACCCCAAATTCTTCGTCACCACCACCTTGAAAGCAGGCGGTCGGACCGCTGCAGTTCGTTCGTGGAACAGGCAACTCGTAATGCGTACGGGGGTACAGCTCCCCTGTACCAACGTATGGTGGCTGCCTTTCCCTGACTGCAAACTAGGCGGTCTGTGGCGGTTTCGACAGTCCAGGGGTGGTCTTTGCAAAACTGATCCGCTCAACTCGTAATACGGTGGTCGGGCCGCCGAGCTCACTGTGCTCTCACTGCCACTGCCGATACATTGGTCCATGGGACCACCAAACTTGTAAAAAGGCCCTTATCATGTTTAACCTACTCTTTGCATTTTCAAATATGTGCAGATCAATTAAGAGGGAAACAGTTTTATAGGTCAGGGGGACAAGAAAGTGTTCATTTCTTGATAACTTTGGCACTGTGGTGGGAATCTGAATGAAATTCAGCAGAAGCTTAGAAGGATTAGTTTTCTATTGATAAGTCAAGTTTTGTGCAAATCCATCAGAGGGTAAAAATGTTTAAAGGCAGAGCAAAACAATTTTCATTTGCTTAGAACTTTAGCACTGATTGATGAACCTGCATCAAATGTGGTAGATAGTTAGCATGGTACACCCAATGCCATTATTTCATGTTTTGTGGAACTCCCAAAAAATGAAATTCACTGAAAATGACCAGTTAAATGTTAGTTATGGGTCAGTGAATACAAAACCAAAAAAGCCCTGATATTCATCAGTTATGTTGCACATTGCACAATACACACCCTAACTCCAGTCCTCCGCCATGCTCAGTTCACACCGTAGCCAATTATATGCAAAAAGAAAGCCTTCTATACAGAGCAAAACATGGCTGAGGTGTGAGTTATGGTTTAAATTGTGTATTCCACACCATATCTGGTGAATTTCTGGGCTTTTTTTGTTTTGTAATCAGTGAACTATAACTGGGGGTGGGCATAACTTGCTTAATTTGCTGTAACATAATTATGCAAAATTACATGGAATTACACGAGGAGTGTAACCCAGCATTTAGCAAAGGGGCCCAAGGATGCATTTTATGCAAAAAATATAACAATAAATGCAACAAAACATGAACAGCCACAGCCATCAGCTGCTCATGCTCACTAAGGGGCATATTTACAAGCAAGTGGCAGAGCGCCGGTTAGCTCCAAAATTGCTAATACTGCACTCCGTCACTTTAGAAATGCAGGGATGCGCCATATTTACAATAATCCGGCTCACCCCTGTGCTTCTCTCTTGAGCTGGTGCTAAAATCAGCTGCCTAGCGCCAACACAGGCATCCATAGTGCAAGGGTGCCTGCATTGAGGGAATGATGGTTTATGTGGAGGAAGGGATACCTTTTTGCACATAAACAATTATTCATGGCGTTTTGCTGTTTCTATGTGAGCTGCATAATGCAGCTCACATAGAAACAGCAAAAAGGAGGAGAAATAAAGCATTTCTCCTCGTTTTGCCATGCTAAGAATTTTGGCGCTGCCTCCTATTTACGTCACCCTTGTAAATAGGGGGCAGCGTCAAAATCAATGGGTGTTGCGGCGGAACGCCCACCACAACACCCATTGCCCACCCCTTTCATGCTAAGTGTAGCATGAAAGGGGGCCTTATTTACAAGGTAGCGTTAAGCCACGCCAAGTGGCTTAACGCCGCCTTGTAAATAAGGTGAAGTCTCTATCGCCACAGGAACGTTGTTAAAAGTGACCTTCCTGTGGCGATAGGGGCTTGGTAATATGCCCCTAAGTTTGTTGTTCATGTGATCCTGCAGTAGGATTTTTGTGCTAAATTAGTCATAGTAAAGCAAATTTACTATACATATATAAATATATATATCTACACATATATATACATAAACAGATATATATAAATGTGATCTAGACCGTATAGTTGCGGTCGAAACGTGCCATGGACAAAGCATTTTGCTTATTTATATGGGTTAACTAACTAAAAGCACTTTCACACTTGTAAGGAGTCCGTGCCTACTTCTTCGGTGAAGTATTTGGAATTGAGGATTGAGTCTGATATATACACACAAGCTTTCTCCGTGCTAAGGGGCCACCGACTCAACAGGGCAGCCTCGGCGATGCAGGAACGGAGCATCCTGCTTCTCACATAACAGCACAACAAGAACTACCAAGGCTCGACATCAGAGAGAACAGGGCTCTTTATTTAACACAGGGCGGCAGATTTAAATCATTTCCAGATGCGTTTCGGCTGATTGACCTTAATCATTGGAGATTGGGTTGTAATACCAAGTGGTCAAATGTAAAGGTAGACTACCTCTTTTCGCTGTAGTCCAATAATCCTTCATTACCCAAAATGCAACATGGGAGAAAAGTAACACCAGTTCAGGATGCAGGGCAACTTAGATGTATAGTACTTTCTTGGCTCGATACCTGCGCTCTGCACACTGTTCCAATAAAGGTACTCCCAAGGTGCCTTTGACTCTGTACTGCCACAGATAGTAAATGTCCAAAAGAGCCCAGGCCTCCAACATCATCAAGAGGTGGTGAAATACCCCTCTGTTATGTTATGTTATATTACAAGATTTTATTAAGCGCACATATCACCCGAGGGTCTCACAGCGCTAGCCAAAACCAAGGAGGGGAGGTAAAGAACAACAGCGATGGGGGAAAAGTGATCAAAATAGACAGGTTTTTAGCATTTTACGAAACTTGAGATGGACAGAGACCATGCGTAGGTGCAAGGGGAGAGAATTCCACAGAGTGGGTGCAAGATGTGAGAAGGATTTCCCACCATGCCTGGAAGTACGTATCCTGAGTGGAGTTAGGAGATACTTGGTTCCTGATCTCAAAGTTCTACTGGGCTGGTACCATTTGAGTTTTTTTGATAGGTAACTGGGGCCGTTCCCAGAGATAGTTTTATGGACCAGAGTAATGATCTTGAAATGGATTAGTTTCCTGACGGGAAGCTAGTGGAGGGCTCTCAGGCTAGGGTCCGACGGAGATCGCGATGGTAGATTTAGGACAAGTCTGGCGGCAGTGTTCTGTAGAACCTGAAGTTTAGTGAGAAGTTCTTCATTAATGGAGGCCATTAGGGCATTGCCATAATCGAGCCGACCGATTATTAGACCCTGCACAAGCGGTTTTCTTGATTCAGATGAAATCCATTTGAAAACCTTGCGCAGGCAATCAATCAGGGAATTGTAAGCGCGCTACTCACCCGTGAGGGTCTCAAGGCGCTGAGGGGGGGGGGAGGTCCGCAGATCTGTTTAGCCGAAGAGCCAGGTCTTGAGGGTCTTCCTGAAGGTGTTCAGGGAGGGGCGCGTCTGATGTCTGCCGGTAGCTCGTTCCAGGTCTTGGCTGCAATGTGAGAGAAGGATCTTCCGCCTGCTCTGGCTCTGTGGATGCACGGGGTTTCGGCCAGTGCGAGGTTGGAAGATCGGAGGTTTCTTTTGGGTACGTGGAAGTTGATTCTGTCGTTGAGGTATTTGGGTCCGTTGTTGTGTAGGCATTTGTAGGCGTGAGTGAGGATTTTGAAAGTGACTCTTTTCTCCACGGGGAGCCAGTGGAGACTTCGTAGGTGTTGGCTGATGTGTTCGTGTCGGGGGATGCCGAGGACGAGTCTGGCGGCGGTGTTCTGTATTGGCTGGAGTTTGCGGAGTAGGGACTTGTTGATGCCGGCGTAGAGTGCGTTTCCATAGTCCAGTCTGCTGATGATGAGTGCGTGGGGGACTGTCTTCCTTGACTCAGGGGGGATCCACTTGAAGGTCTTGCGGAGGATGCGGAGGGTGTTGAAGCAGCTGGAGGTGACGGCGTTGACCTGTCGGTTCATGGTGAGTGATGCGCAGGCTCCGCAGTATTCCATAGCAGATGCCTGCTACCTGATTGACATGGTCTCTCATGGACAATTTGTTGTCAATTATCATTCCTAGGTTGCGGACTGCATATTTCCCTTGCTCGCCTCTCAGTATTATATCAGGTTGAATCCTTCCTTTTGTCTCCGAATGAGGCGGGCGGGTCATGCCCCCGAAATTTGTCCACACAAGCTTTCTCCGTGCTGAGGGGCCACCGACCCTAACAGGGCGACCTCGGTGATGCAGGAACGGAGCATCCTGCTTCTGACATAACAGCACAACAAGAACTGCCAAGGCTCGACATCAGAGAGAACAAGGCTCTTTATTTAACACAGGGCGGCAGATTTACATCGTTTCCTGACGCGTTTCAGCTGATTGGCCTTAATCATTGGAGATTGGGTTGCAATACCAAGCTGTCAAATTTAAAGGTAGACTACCTCTTTTCGCTGTAGTCCAATAATCCTTCATTACCCAAAATGCAACATGGGAGAAAAGTAACGCCAGTTCAGGATGCAGTGCAACATAGATGTATAGTACTTTCTTGGCTCGATACCTGCGCTCTGCACACTGTTCCAATAAACATACTCCCAAGGTGCCTTTGACTCTGTACTGCCACAGAAAGTAAATGTCCAAAAGAGCCCAGGCCTCCAACATCATCAAGAGGTGGTGAAATACCCTTCTCAAATCCCTTGCTCATCTCTCAGTATTATATCAGGTTGAATCCTTCCTTTTGACACTGAATGAGGCGGGCGGGTCATGCCCCCGAAATTTGTCCACACAAACTTTCTCCGTGCCGAGGGGCCACCGACCCTAACAGGGCGGCCTCAGCGATGCAGGAACAGGGCATCCTGCTTCTGACATAACAGCACAACAAGAACTGCCAAGGCTCGACATCAGAGAGAAGAGGGCTCTTTATTTAACACAGGGCGGCAGATTTAAATCATTTCCAGACACGTTTCGACTGATTGGCCTTAATCATTGGAGATTGGGTTGTAATACCAAGTGGTCAAATTTAAAGGTAGACTACCTCTTTTCGCTGTAGTCCAATAATCCTTCATTACCCAAAATGCAACATGGAAGAAAAGTAACAGCAGGTCAGGATGCAGTGCAACATAGATGTATAGTACTTTTTTGGCTCGATACCTGCGCTCTGCACACTGTTCCAATAAACGTACTCCCAAGGTGCCTTTGACTCTGTACTGCCACAGATAGTAACTGTCCAAAAGAGCCCAGGCCTCCGACGTCATCAGGTGAAGCCTTTATCGCCACAGAAACGTTGTTAAAAGTGACGTTCCTGTGGCGATAGGGGCTTGGTATTATGCCCCTAAGTTTGTTGTTCATGTGATCCTGCAGTAGGATGTTTGTGCTAAATTAGTCACAGTAAAGTGAAGTTACTATACATATATAAATATATATATCTACACATAGGGGCAACTCTTTTTGCATTTTGTATAGCGGCCAGTCTGGTCGCGGGATTGCACCACCGCGAAACACTTGCGGGTCCGCGTCTGCTTTATTGGGGCAGCTAACTGTGGAACAGGAGGTGCCTGTTATATGCAGGGGTGCCGGCGCGAACATCGGCAATCCTTTTAAAGACATTTTTGAATGTGAGTGCCGGCGGCGACCCACTTGGGTTTTACTGAACCACCAGTCCCAGGAAGCATTGCTTCAGGTGGTTCACCTGAGCATAATTATTACGGGGATTTACTGGTGGTTGCCGCACGCCGTCACGTCACATGGTCTGCCACTGAAGAGGGCGTTGGCCCGAAACGCGTCTGAAAGGAAATTTTTAAAAAAAGGGCTTTGTTCATGGCGTGTGCCCTTGCTTTGGCGTAATTTCCACCTGGGAGTGCATCCCACCTAGGGACAACTCTTTTTGCATTTTGTATAGCGGCCAGCCTGGTCGCGGGATTGCACCACCGCGAAACATTTGCGGGTCCGCGGCTGCTTTATTGGGACAGCTAACTGTGGAACAGGAGGTGCCTGTTATATGCAGGGGTGACGGCGCGAACATCGGCAATCCTTTTAAAGACATTTTTGAATGTGAGTGCCGCCGGCGACCCACTTGGGTTTTACTGAACCACCAGACCCAGGAAGCATTGCTTCAGGTGGTTCACCTGAGCATAATTATTACGGGGATTTACTGGTGGTTGCCGCACGCCGTCACGTCACATGGTCTGCCACTGAAGAGGGCGTTGACCCGAAACGCGTCTGGCAGGAAATCAAAAGGAATTTGTTCATGGCGTGTGCCCTTGCTTTGGTGTAATTTCCACCTGGGAGTGCATCCCACATAGGGGCAACTCTTTTTGCATTTTGTATAGCGGCCAGCCTGGTCGCTGGATTGCACCACCGCGAAACACTTGCGGGTCCGCAGCTGCTTTATTGGGGCAGCTAACTGTGGAACAGGAGGTGCCTGTTATATGCAGGGGTGCCGGCGCGAACATCGGCAATCCTTTTAAAGACATTTTTGAATGTGAGTGCCGGCGGCGACCCACTTGGGTTTTACTGAACCACCAGTCCCAGGAAGCATTGCTTCAGGTGGTTCACCTGAGCATAATTATTACGGGGATTTACTGGTGGTTGCCGCACACCGTCACGTCACATCGTCTGCCACTGAAGAGGGCGTTGGCCCAAAACGCGTCTGGCAGGAAATCAAAAAAGGAATTTGTTCATGGCGTGTGCCCTTGCCTTGGCGTAATTTCCACCTGGGAGTGCATCCCACATAGGGGCAACTCTTTTTGCATTTTGTATAGCGGACAGCCTGGTCGCTGGATTGCACCACCGCGAAACACTTGCGGGTCCGCGGCTGCTTTATTGGGGCAGCTAACTGTGGAACAGGAGGTGCCTGTTATATGCAGGGGTGCCGGCGCGAACATCGGCAATCCTTTTAAAGACATTTTTTAATGTGAGTGCCGGCGGCGACCAACTTGGGTTTTACTGAACCACCAGTCCCAGGAAGCATTGCTTCAGGTGGTTCACCTGAGCATAATTATTAAGGGGATTTACTGGTGGTTGCCGCACGCCGTCACGTCACATCGTCTGCCACTGAAGAGGACGTTGGCCCGAAACGCGTCTGGCAGGAAATCAAAAAAGGACTTTGTTCATGGCGTGTGCCCTTGCTTTGGCGTAATTTCCACCTGGGAGTGCATCCCACCTAGGGGCAACTCTTTTTGCATTTTGTATAGCGGCCAGCCTGGTCGCGGGATTGCACCACCGCGAAACACTTGCGGGTCCGCGGCTGCTTTATTGGGGCAGCTAACTGTGGAACAGGAGGTGCCTGTTATATGCAGGGGTGCCGGCGCGAACATCGGCAATCCTTTTAAAGACATTTTTGAATGTGAGTGCCGGCGGCGACCCACTTGGGTTTTACTGAACCACCAGTCCCAGGAAGCATTGCTTCAGGTGGTTCACCTGAGCATAATTATTACGGGGATTTACTGAAGGTTGCCGCACGCCGTCATGTCACATGGTCTGCCACTGAAGAGGGCGTTGGCCCGAAACCCGTCTGGCAGGAAATCAAAAAAGGACTTTGTTCATGGCGTGTGCCCTTGCTTTGGCGTAATTTCCACCTGGGAGTGCATCCCACCTAGGGGCAACTCTTTTTGCATTTTGTATAGCGGCCAGCCTGGTCGCGGGATTGCACCACCGCGAAACACTTGCGGGTCCGCGGCTGCTTTATTGGGGCAGCTAACTGTGGAACAGGAGGTGCCTGTTATATGCAGGGGAGCCGGTGCGAACATCGGCAATCCTTTTAAAGACATTTTTGAATGTGAGTGCCGGCGGCGACCAACTTGGGTTTTACTGAACCACCAGTCCCAGGAAGCATTGCTTCAGGTGGTTCACCTGAGCATAATTATTACGGGGATTTACTGGTGGTTGCCGCACGCCGTCACGTCACATGGTCTGCCACTGAAGAGGGCGTTGGCCCGAAACGCGTCTGGCAGGAAATCAAAAAAGGACTTTGTTCATGGCGTGTGCCCTTGCTTTGGCGTAGTTTCCACCTGGGCGTGCATCCCACCCAGGGGCAACTCTTTTTGCATTTTGTATAGCGGCCAGCCTGGTCGCGGGATTGCACCACCGCGAAACACTTGCGGGTCCGCGGCTGCTTTATTGGGGCAGCTTACTGTGGAACAGGAGGTGCCTGTTATATGCAGGGGTGCCGGCGCGAACATCGACAATCCTTTTAAAGAAATTTTTTAATGTGAGTGCCGGCGGCGACCCACTTGGGTTTTACTGAACCACCAGTCCCAGGAAGCATTGCTTCAGGTGGTTCACCTGAGCATAATTATTACGGGGATTTACTGGTGGTTGCCGCATGCTGTCACGTCACATGGTCTGCCACTGAAGAGGGCGTTGGCCCGAAACCCGTCTGGCAGGAAATCAAAAAGACTTTGTTCATGGCATGTGCCCTTGCTTTGGCGTAATTTCCACCAGGGAGTGCATCCCACCTAGGGGCAACTCTTTTTGCATTTTGTATAGCGGCCAGCCTGGTCGCGGGATTGCACCACCGTGAAACACTTGCGGGTCCGCGGCTGCTTTATTGGGGCAGCTAACTGTGGAACAGGAGGTGCCTGTTATATGCAGGGGTGCCGGTGCGAACATCGGCAATCCTTTTAAAGACATTTTTGAATGTGAGTGCCGGCGGCGACCCACTTGGGTTTTACTGAACCACCAGTCCCAGGAAGCATTGCTTCAGGTGGTTCACCTGAGCATAATTATTACGGGTGTTAGATTTGGGGGTCTCTAGTTGGCAGAGGTAGGTACCTTTGTCCAAATAGGGACCCTTGAGTCTAGTCAGGGAAAGTAGGTACACTCCTGAAAGAACCCCTGCTCACCCTCTTGGTAGCTTGGCACGAGCAGACAGGCTTAGTTCAGAGGCAGTGTGTAAAGCATTTGTGAACACATACAGTAACCAAGTGACAACACTACAAATGGACACCACACAGGTTATATATTTATAAAAATAGGTATACTTTATATAGATTTATCACAAGACCATAAACGACAAAAATAATCCACAATACTGTCAAGAGTGCTTAGTTCTGATCAAAAGGCTTAATTCAAGGTTCTGTGCGAGTCGGTAGCCTCCTCCGGCTACGGCGATGTCGAGAACAAACAGAGTCTAACAAATCCAGCTGACCGCGTCGAGACGGGCCAACACAGCGTAGACAGACTCGGTCACAGTACCTTTACTTGAAGCGGCAGGCACGGGCGTGCGAGCCGGATGGCTGTTCGTCGCGGTCGCGATGCAAAAATGGAAGCGTTGCAGGACGCGTTGTCCCTCGATGCGGTGCAGGCAGCGGCTCGTTGACGTCGTCGAGACGGAGTCGGTGAGACCAGGGCCGTGCGTTGCAGGGCGAGACGGTGCTTCGATGCGGTCCTGGCAGGTTGCGGTGCGGCGACGGAGCCGGATTCAGGAGCTGGCGTCGATCAGTCCGGACAGCGGTGCGAGTCGGGCGGTGCGTCGCAAAGCGTGCGAGCGGTGCCCAACTCCGGTGCGGTCACAGGACTCGAACTCAGCAGCAGTGACCGTGTCGGTCGGACCAGTTCGATTCGGCGTAGCGAAGCGTTGCAGGACGCGTTGTCCCTCGATGCGGTGCAGGCAGCGGCTCGTTGACGGAGTCGGTGAGACCAGGGCCGTGCGTTGCAGGGCGAGACGGTGCTTCGATGCGGTGCTTACAGGACACCGAGTCGGTCGTGAGAGTCGGTCACAGCTCCCCTACCTCTGTAGCCACTGAAACAGAGTTTCCAGCAGCAATTCACAAAGGGGGTGAAGTCCAATGGTCCTGGGACTTCGGTCAGGGGGCAAGCTCTCTTCCAAGCCCTTGGAGATCCTTCACAAGTTGATGAAAGTCACAGCAAAGCAAAAGTTCCTTTCTCCTTTCTTTGGCAGTCAGGCAAACCACTGCAGGCCAATCCCCCAAGCAGCACTTCAGGCTTAGGGATAGTCTCTCCTCAGTTTCTTCTTGGTTCCGCTCCTCAGCAAAGGTTTCTTCTTGTTTCCAAAAGTGATCTAATTTTCCTGGGGTCTGGGTGCCCCTCTTATACCCTGATTCTCTTTGTTCTCTGGAGGCAGAGAGGCCTCTGCCTAGTCCAAAACCAGTTCTGGTCAGTCCTGGAGCACTTTGTTTTTCTGACTCCTTCTTTCCTTTCAGAATGTGGGGCAGAGTGCTCAGCCGCCCGGCAGGAGGTGGAGCCATCATTGTGGAAGGCAGGCACAGCCCTATTCAGACCCAGGTGCAACTCCTCCCTCCACTCTGGATGCAGATCTTTCTATTCAGCCCTGTGCTGACTCACCCTGTCTCCTGTAGCCACCCCCAGCCCCTGTCACTCAATCTCCAGACAAGGAATACACAACCTAGCAGAGGCAGGCTTGGATAGTTAGGCAAGAAAATACCCACTTTCTAAAAGTGGTATTTTCAAACACAGAATGTTAAAACCAACTTCACTAAAAGATGTATTTTATCATCCTGAGTTCAGGCATACTAAATTCGTTTTTCTACCATGTTCCCTGGGTCAGTTTTGACTATAAGGTGTAATAGTCTGCCCATTCTGGCCTATGGGGAGCAGGTAGCCTTGTAATAGTGAAAAACGAAAATGGCTGTAATTCACTATTAGGACATGCCACACACACCAGGGCATGTCCTACCTTATACTTACAATGCACCCTGCCCTAGGGCCTACTTTAGGGGTGACCAACATGCAGTAAAGGGAAGGTTTAGGGACTGGTAAGTGGGTGCACTCACCAAGTCGACATGGCAGCCCTAGGCTGCACACAGGCTCTGCAATGGCAGGCCTGAGACACACTTTACAAGCTGCTTCTGTGGGTGCCACAACCCGTGCTGCAAGCCCACCAGCAGCATTGGATTTACAAGCCCTGGGGAACACACAGTGCACGGTACTAGGGACTGACAAGTAAACCAATCATCCAATCATGGAGTCACTAATACATACATCAATTCACGATAGGGAGCACTTGCACTTTGGCACTGATTAGCAGCGGCAAAGTGCCCATGAGCATCTAGTCCAGCAAAAACATGTCGGCAACAGTAGAGGCATTACGAAAAAATGGAAGGGAGACCCACGCCAAGGATGCCAGGTCTAACACGTGTCCCCTCCAGCTGAAATGTGGGGAGAACTATCCTACCCCTAGGGAGTTCTCATCGCTAAGGCGGAAAAATCTGGACAGTCCATCAGCATTGGCGTGTTCTGTACCAGGGCGGTGTTCCACCGTAAAGTCCATCCCCTGTAGGGAAATGGACCACCTCAACAGCTTTGGATTTTCACCCCTCATCTGCATCAACCATCTGAGGGGCCTGTGGTCTGTCTGAACCCGGAAGTGAGTCCCAAACAGGTATGGTCTCAGCTTCTTCAGAGCCCAGACCACAGCAAATGCCTCACGCTCAATAGCACTCCATCTCTGTTCCCGGGAAGTAACCTCCTACTGATGAAGGCTACAGGTTGGTCTAGGCCCTCCTCATTGATCTGTGATAGAACAGCCCCTACACCATGCTCTGAAGCGTCGGTCTGAACAATGAACTCATTGGAGAAGTTGGGTGCCTGGAGCACAGGCGCCGTGCACATGGCAGTCTTCAAGGTGTCAAAAGCTTTTTGACAGGCGTCAGTCCAAATCACTTTCCTGGGCTGCTTCTTGGAAGTCAGCTCTGTCAAGGGGCAACAATGCTGCCATACCCCTTGACGAATCTCCGGTAATACCCGGTGAGTCCTAGGAAGGCTCTCACCTCTGTCTGGGTCTTGGGGGCTCCCAAGCCAGAATGGTATCAATTTTCGGTTGGAGGGCGCCAGCTGGCCGCTCCCAACCTGGTGTCCCAAGTACACCACAGAACCCTGCCCAATCTGGCACTTACTCGCCTTGATTGTGAGGCCTGCCCTCCGCAGCGCCATCAACACTTCCCAGAGGTGACGCAGATGTTCGTCCCAACTGGCACTGAACACTGCGATGTCATCCAGGTAGGCGGCACTGAAATCCTCCAGTCCAACCAACACCTGGTTGACCAACCTCTGAAAGGTGGCAGGGGCATTCTTCATCCCAAAGGGCATCACCCGGAACTGGTAGTGCCCATCTGGTGTGGAGAATGCTGACCTCTCTTTTGCCCCATCAGTGAAGGCGATCTGCCAGTACCCAGACGTTAAGTCAAACGTGCTGAGGTACCGCGCAGCCCCTAACCGATCTATGAACTCATCAGCTCTGGGGATGGGGTGGGCGTCAGTCCTGGTGACGGTATTGATTCCCCTGTAGTCCACACAGAACCGGAGTTCTGGTGTGGCACCAGGCGCGGCAGCCTTTGGAACCAAGACCACTGGGCTGGCCCAAGGGCTGTTAGAGGACTCAATCACCCCTAGCGCAAACATCTTGGAGACCTCCTCCTTGATGCAGGCTCTGACCCTGTCAGTCACCCTGTAAGCCTTGTGCTTCACAGGAAGACTGTCCCCAGTGTCCACATCATGGACGCACCAATGAGTGACACTGGGAACCAGGGAGAACAGGTCAGGGAACTGTCCCAACAGTTGGCGACAGTCACCCTGCTGCTCAGGTGTCAGGGAGGTAGAGAGGTTTACTCCCTCCACTGATCCATCTTGCTCTCGGGCTGACAGGAGGTCAGGAAGAGGCTCGGTCTCCTCCTCCATTCCATCATCTGTAGCTAAGAGCATGCCCACTTGGGACCTCTCCAAGTGGGGCTTCAGGCGGTTCACATGCAGGACCCGCAAGGGGTTCCTGGGAGACTGCAAGTCCATCAAATAGGTAACTGGACTCTTGCGCTCCACCACCGTAAAGGGCCAGTCCACCTGTCCTGGAGCGCACAAGGCTCCACAGGGGCCATGACCCACACTTTCTGACCAGGCTGAAGCTCTACCAGAGTGGCATTCTGGTCGTACCACCGCTTCATCTCCTCCTGGCTGGCTTCCAGATTTGCCTCAGCAAGTTCTCTGAAACGCCTAGTCTGGTTCCTGAAGGCCAGCATGTAACTGTATACATCCTGGGGAGGTTTCCTGGGAGATTGCTCCCAGCCTTCCTTGACCAAACTCAGAGGTCCTCGCACCGGGTGTCCATAGAGGAGCTCAAAGGGACTGAACCCTAGAGACTTCTGTGGCACCTCCCGGTATGCAAACAACAGGCATGGTAAGAGGACGTCCCATTTACGCCTCATGGGTTCTTCTAGACCCATAATCATGCCCTTGAGGGTCCGGTTGAATCTCTCAACCAGCCCATTTCCTTGAGGGTGGTAAGGAGTGGTGAACTTGTAAGTTACACCGCACTCCTGCCACAGGGACTTCATGTACTTGGACACGAAGTTGGTACCTCTGTCAGACACCACCTCTTGAGGGAATCTCACACGTGAGAAAATTCCCATCAGTGCCCGTCCCACCACGGGGGCCGTCACTGTCCTCAGAGGGATGGCTTCAGGGTACCGGGTGGCATGGTCCACCAAGACCGGGATAAACCTGTTGCCCATGGCTGTCTTGGGGTCCAGTGGCCCCACAATGTCAATACCCACCCGTTCAAAGGGGGTGCTGACCACAGGGAATGGCTGGAGAGGAGCCTTGTGCTTCCTCCCACTCTTTCCACTTGCCTGGCAAGTCTGGCATGTCCTGCAGTGAGTGGCGGCACTCCTGCGCATCTGGGGCCAATAGAAATGGGTAACAAGCCTGTCAAAGGTCTTGTCCTGCCCCAGATGTCCTGCTAACGGTACATCATGAGCCAACCCCAGTAGGAAGGCTCTGAAGCGCTGGGGTACCACCAGCACACGGGCTGACCCAGGCTCAGCAACCTTAGGCTCTGAATACAGGAGACCATTCTCCCAGTAAATCCAATGTGATCCAGACTGATCACCTGCTGCCTGGTCTGTGGCCTGTTGCCTCAGACCCACGAGAGAGGGGCATGCGTTCTGCTCCTCGCAGAACTCTTCCCTGGAGGGTCCTCCTTCTTGCTGCCAATGGGTCAGCTCAGGTAGGTCCCCCAGTACAGCTACCTGTTCCCCTGTAGGCTCCAGGGCATCCCCCTCAGGGTCCGCCTCCTCCTGGACCGTGGGAACTTCGGGGGCCGGTTTCCCGCGCCCCCTGCCTCCTCTCTCTCCGGCAGGCATCTGGGCCTCCCTCTCAGGCTCCAGATCCTCTTGAACACCTTTAGCTGCCATTGACCGGGTGGTCACACATGCCCAATCAGGCAAGCCCAACATTTCTAAATGCGCACTCCGCTCCACCTTAGCCCAAGGTGAGCTCTCCAAATCGTTCCCTAACAAACAGTCAACAGGCATGGCTGGCCTCACAGCTACTTGAAGAGTACCCGAGACCCCCCACTCAAAGGGAACCTGAGCCACCTTGCAGTGACTCTCTGTGTTGTCAGCGGCAACAACCGGATAGAATGCATCAGGGACAACCTGCTCTTTAGACACCAGGTGACACTTGACAGCTGTCACACTGGCTCCTGTGTCTCTCAGAGCCTCCACCCTATGGCCATTGATGGTCACCCACTGCCTGTATTTTTTAGTGTTATCAGGCAGCTGGGTCCTAGGGACCATCTCAGAGTCTCCTAATGAGACAAGGGAAAACACTGTGGGATCCCCCACCTTGGGCACCCCACTCCTCCCCCAGGGCTACACTAGCCAACTGCCGGGGGACTGCACCAGTGGGTGCTGGTTTTCCATGCAAAGGGCAACGAGGATCGTTTGCCTTGTGGCCAGGGGCGCCACACTTGTAACATACCAGTGGTCCCTGGTGAACAGGGGGCCTGTCAGGGCCACTGGCTTCTTCTCAGGGGGAGGCTGGGAACATTTCCCTTGGTTCCCTTGGGGTCTACTTTGGGGCCCTTTATGGAACTCCCTCTGTTTACCCTTGTCCCCCCCACTCTTCTGCTGGGGACCCTGCCCACCCTTGGCGGAGTCTCCCACGTGACCTTTGTGGACCCGGGTACTCACCCAGAGGTCCGCCTCCTCAACAAGCTGCCTAGGGTTAGTCAGCTTACTATCAATCAGGTGCTGGCGTAGCTCAAGAAAGCAATTACTGGACAAGTGCTCCCATGAAATCAAATCAAAGAGCGCCTGAAAATCAGTCGCTTTGCTACCCTTTACCCAACCATCCAAGGCTCTGCAAAAGAAGGTCAAATATTCAACCCAGGTACTGCTTTCAATCTTACTACAGTTCCTGAACCTTTGCCTATAAAGCTCAGGGGTCAAACCATACCTAGTCATTAAGGCATCCTTCATGTGGCTGTACGAATTATAGACTTCAGAGGGCAAATCCAACAAGGTATCCCGCCCTTCAATGAGGAACCGTCCCCACAACCCCGCTCCCCAATCCTTCTCAGGGACCCGGTGGGAAGACATGGCTACCTCATAGGCTTTGAACCACTGCCCAATGTCATCATTTTTAAAAACTCCTTCACCACATCTTTGGGAATATACACCCTAGCTTCCACAGGCACAGGCGGTACACTGCCACCAGAGGGAGTAATCTCTAAGCTTTTGGCCTTCAATTCCAACTCCCTCAAAACTTTCTCATGTTCAAACTGCATTTTCTTTTCCTCTAGGGCTAATTTCCTAGTTTGCATTTCGAATTCTAACTGCCCATTCAGCTTGAGCTTGGTCAGCTCCATTTCGTGCATCCTACTCTCTTTCCTGTCCTCCAACTCCTCTGGAGAAAGTCCTCTGGCAGAAACACTGCTACCTACTGGGGAAGGTGGTCTTCCAGCCCCTAGACCCAATAGCCCCTCCAGCTGCCCTTCTGCATTCTCAGCCCCCTCCACAGGGGCACTCCTTGATTCGACCCAGGCCCTCAGCGCCTTTTGGAGGTCCTCCTTCCTGGAGAGCCCGGTCATGGACACTTTAAACTTTTTGCAGAATTGCCTGAGCTGCTTGAGGGTGTAGCATTCTAGCCTCTCTTCTTCCCAATCACACTCAACAGAGGCTACTGATGCTGGTTTCTCCATAGTGATTAAACTTGGCATTTGCAAAAATAGGAAATCCCAGAAAAATGCTATAAAAGTATGTGGTTGCGTTTTGGTCTGCACTCACTAAGTAGTGTTCACCAATCACTGTACATGAGTCACAAATGCAAGTCCAGAATCCTCACCGCTGACCACCAATGTTAGATTTGGGGGTCTCTAGTTGGCAGAGGTAGGTATCTTTGTCCAAATAGGGACCCTTGAGTCTAGTCAGGGAAAGTAGGTACACTCCTGAAAGAACCCCTGCTCACCCTCTTGGTAGCTTGGCACGAGCAGACAGGCTTAGTTCAGAGGCAGTGTCTAAAGCATTTGTGAACACATACAGTAACCAAGTGACAACACTACAAATGGACACCACACAGGTTATATATTTATAAAAATAGGTATACTTTATATAGATTTATCACAAGACCATAAACGACAAAAATAATCCACAATACTGTCAAGAGTGCTTAGTTCTGATCAAAAAGGCTTAATTCAAGGTTCTGTGCGAGTCGGTAGTCTCCTCCGGCTACGGCGATGTCGAGAACAAACAGAAATTTTTTAATGTGAGTGCCGGCGGCGACCCACTTGGGTTTTACTGAACCACCAGTCCCAGGAAGCATTGCTTCAGGTGGTTCACCTGAGCATAATTATTACGGGGATTTACTGGTGGTTGCCGCATGCTGTCACGTCACATGGTCTGCCACTGAAGAGGGCGTTGGCCCGAAACCCGTCTGGCAGGAAATCAAAAAAAGACTTTGTTCATGGCATGTGCCCTTGCTTTGGCGTAATTTCCACCAGGGAGTGCATCCCACCTAGGGGCAACTCTTTTTGCATTTTGTATAGCGGCCAGCCTGGTCGCGGGATTGCACCACCGTGAAACACTTGCGGGTCCGCGGCTGCTTTATTGGGGCAGCTAACTGTGGAACAGGAGGTGCCTGTTATATGCAGGGGTGCCGGTGCGAACATCGGCAATCCTTTTAAAGACATTTTTGAGTGTGAGTGCCGGCGGCGACCCACTTGGGTTTTACTGAACCACCAGTCCCAGGAAGCATTGCTTCAGGTGGTTCACCTGAGCATAATTATTACGGGTGTTAGATTTGGGGGTCTCTAGTTGGCAGAGGTAGGTACCTTTGTCCAAATAGGGACCCTTGAGTCTAGTCAAGGAAAGTAGGTACACTCCTGAAAGAACCCCTGCTCACCCTCTTGGTAGCTTGGCACGAGCAGACAGGCTTAGTTCAGAGGCAGTGTGTAAAGCATTTGTGAACACATACAGTAACCAAGTGACAACACTACAAATGGACACCACACAGGTTATATATTTATAAAAATAGGTATACTTTATATAGATTTATCACAAGACCATAAACGACAAAAATAATCCACAATACTGTCAAGAGTGCTTAGTTCTGATCAAAAAGGCTTAATTCAAGGTTCTGTGCGAGTCGGTAGCCTCCTCCCGGCTACGGCGATGTCGAGAACAAACAGAGTCTAACAAATCCAGCTGACCGCGTCGAGACGGGCCAACACAGCGTAGACAGACTCGGTCACAGTACCTTTACTTGAAGCGGCAGGCACGGGCGTGCGAGCCGGATGGCTGTTCGTCGCGGTGCAAAAATGGAAGCGTTGCAGGACGCGTTGTCCCTCGATGCGGTGCAGGCAGCGGCTCGTTGACGTCGTCGAGACGGAGTCGGTGAGACCAGGGCCGTGCGTTGCAGGGCGAGACGGTGCTCGATGCGGTCCTGGCAGGTTGCGGTGCGGCGACGGAGCCGGATTCAGGAGCTGGCGTCGATCAGTCCGGACAGCGGTGCGGAGTCGGGCGGTGCGTCGCAAAGCGTGCGAGCGGTGCCCAACTCCGGTGCGGTCACAGGACTCGAACTCAGCAGCAGTGACCGTGTCGGTCGGACCAGTTCGATTCGGCGTAGCGAAGCGTTGCAGGACGCGTTGTCCCTCGATGCGGTGCAGGCAGCGGCTCGTTGACGGAGTCGGTGAGACCAGGGCCGTGCGTTGCAGGGCGAGACGGTGCTTCGATGCGGTGCTTACAGGACACCGAGTCGGTCGTGAGAGTCGGTCACAGCTCCCTACCTCTGTAGCCACTGAAACAGAGTTTCCAGCAGCAATTCACAAAGGGGTGAAGTCCAATGGTCCTGGGACTTCGGTCAGGGGGCAAGCTCTCTTCCAAGCCCTTGGAGATCCTTCACAAGTTGATGAAAGTCACAGCAAAGCAAAAGTTCCTTTCTCCTTTCTTTGGCAGTCAGGCAAACCACTGCAGGCCAATCCCCCAAGCAGCACTTCAGGCTTAGGGATAGTCTCTCCTCAGTTTCTTCTTGGTTCCGCTCCTCAGCAAAGGTTTCTTCTTGTTTCCAAAAGTGATCTAATTTTCCTGGGGTCTGGGTGCCCCTCTTATACCCTGATTCTCTTTGTTCTCTGGAGGCAGAGAGGCCTCTGCCTAGTCCAAAACCAGTTCTGGTCAGTCCTGGAGCACTTTGTTTTTCTGACTCCTTCTTTCCTTTCAGAATGTGGGGCAGAGTGCTCAGCCGCCCGGCAGGAGGTGGAGCCATCATTGTGGAAGGCAGGCACAGCCCTATTCAGACCCAGGTGCAACTCCTCCCTCCACTCTGGATGCAGATCTTTCTATTCAGCCCTGTGCTGACTCACCCTGTCTCCTGTAGCCACCCCAGCCCCTGTCACTCAATCTCCAGACAAGGAATACACAACCTAGCAGAGGCAGGCTTGGATAGTTAGGCAAGAAAATACCCACCTTCTAAAAGTGGTATTTTCAAACACAGAATGTTAAAACCAACTTCACTAAAAGATGTATTTTATCATCCTGAGTTCAGGCATACTAAATTCGTTTTTCTACCATGTTCCCTGGGTCAGTTTTGACTATAAGGTGTAATAGTCAGTCTGCCCATTCTGGCCTATGGGGAGCAGTTAGCCTTGCAATAGTGAAAAACGAAAATGGCTGTAATTCACTATTAGGACATGCCACACACACCAGGGCATGTCCTACCTTATACTTACAATGCACCCTGCCCTAGGGCCTACTTTAGGGGTGACCAACATGCAGTAAAGGGAAGGTTTAGGGACTGGTAAGTGGGTGCACTCACCAAGTCGACATGGCAGCCCTAGGCTGCACACAGGCTCTGCAATGGCAGGCCTGAGACACACTTTACAAGCTGCTTCTGTGGGTGGCACAACCCGTGCTGCAAGCCCACCAGCAGCATTGGATTTACAAGCCCTGGGCACACTCAGTGCACGGTACTAGGGACTGACAAGTAAACCAATCATCCAATCATGGAGTCACTAATACATACATCAATTCACGATATGGAGCACTTGCACTTTGGCACTGATTAGCAGCGGCAAAGTGCCCATGAGCATCTAGTCCAGCAAAAACATGTCGGCAACAGTAGAGGCATTACGAAAAAATGGAAGGGAGACCCACGCCAAGGATGCCAGGTCCAACAACGGGTATTTACTGGTGGTTGCTGCATGCCGTCACGTCACATGGTCTGCCACTGAAGAGGGCGTTGGCCCGAAACGCGTCTGGCAGGAAATCAAAAAAGGACTTTGTTCATGGCGTGTGCCCTTGCTTTGGCGTAATTTACACCTGGGAGTGCATCCCACCTAGGTGCAACTCTTTTTGCATTTTGTATAGCGGCCAGCCTGGTCACGAGATTGCACCACCGCGAAACACTTGCGGGTCCGCGGCTGCTTTATTGGGGCAGCTAACTGTGGAACAGGAGGTGCCTGTTATATGCAGGGGTGCCGGCGCGAACATCGGCAATCCTTTTAAAGACATTTTTTAATGTGAGTGCCGGCGGCGACCCACTTGGGTGTTACTGAACCACCAGTCCCAGGAAGCATTGCTTCAGGTGGTTCACCTGAGCATAATTATTACGGGGATTTACTGGTGGTTGCCGCACGCTGTCACGTCACATGGTCTGCCACTGAAGAGGGCGTTGGCCCGAAACGCGTCTAGCAGGAAATCAAAAAAGGACTTTGTTCATGGCGTGTGCCCTTGCTTTGGCGTAATTTCCACCTGGGAGTGCATCCCACCTAGGGGCAACTCTTTTTGCATTTTGTATAGCGGCCAGCCTGGTCGCGGGATTGCACCACTGCGAAACACTTGCGGGTCCGCGGCTGCTTTATTGGGGCAGCTAACTGTGGAACAGGAGGTGCCTGTTATATGCAGGGGTGCCGGCGCGAACATCGGCAATCCTTTTAAAGACATTTTTTAATGTGAGTGCCGGCGGCGACCCACTTGGGTTTTACTGAACCACCAGTCCCAGGAAGCATTGCTTCAGGTGCTTCACCTGAGCATAATTATTATGGGGATTTACTGGTGGTTGCCGCACGCCGTCACGTCACATGGTCTGCCACTGAAGAGGGCCTTGGCCCGAAACGCGTCTGGCAGGAAATCAAAAAAGGACTTTGTTCATGGCGTGTGCCCTTGCTTTGGCGTAATTTCCACCTGGGAGTGCATCCCACCTAGGGGCAACTCTTTTTGCATTTTGTACAGCGGCCAGCCTGGTCGCGGGATTGCACCACCGCGAAACACTTGCGGGTCCGCAGCTGCTTTATTGGGCCAGCTAACTGTGGAACAGGAGGTGCCTGTTATATGCAGGGGTGCCGGCGCGAACATCGGCAATCCTTTTAAAGACATTTTTGAATGTGAGTGCTGGCGGCGACCCACTTGGGTTTTACTGAACCACCAGTCCCAGGAAGCATTGCTTCAGGTGGTTCACCTGAGCATAATTATTACGGGGATTTACTGGTGTTTGCCGCACGCCGTCACATCACATGGTCTGCCACTGAAGAGGGCGTTGGCCCGAAACGCGTCTGGCAGGAAATCAAACAAGCATTGGCATAGCCAATAGGTCTCGCCTTTTGGACCTTATAAGTGTTTAGTTATCCAGCACAATATCCTTGGTGCAACATCAACTGTTGCATGGCTAAACACTTATAAGGTCCCAAAGGCGAGACCTATTGGCTATGCCAATGCTTGTTTTTCTTCATGTTTTCTCTCAGGTTACCTACTGTGTGGCCACTGAAGTGAAGGTGTCAGTGACATTATTTCCTGTGGCTAGTGTTGCCACCTGGCTTTTCTTTTTAACCCGATTGACCAGTATCTTACTCTTCAGGACAGTAATTAGGGTGATGACCTAAAGGCAGCATTTTTTTTCCCCTTATCAATACATAGTTAAAACAGCAAATGCAAGAAGAAAATACTTTTAAACGTTTTCTGTAGCTATCTAAATTATCTCTGGTTGATAAGTAACTCGTGAACAAGCAGACTACAGGGGACAGTGTGGGAGCTAACACGGTGACAGGAGAGTGGGCACAGTATGGAGAACGAGTGCTGCAGTAGACAGGAGTGAGGGGGGCAGAGCATGGAGACAGAATGAGCACAATACTGAGAACGAGTGAAGGAGCAGACTACAATGACCTCTATCTAGCACAGCTGATTTCTTTTTATGCGAGTTTATCTCCCTTAAATCCTGCTTACTTGGGTTTTCTTAAATTGTGTTTTTCGTACATTTTGTGTGTAAGTTTAGCTTACGGAAGACTGGCTCGAGCACAAACTGTCTTGCAGGGTGTGTGAAACTTGGTTGTGTGCCTTGGCGTCATGCGCTGAGCTAGCAAAGTTCACTGTGCGACTTTAGAAACTCTATGGAGAGTACAATGTGCGAGTACCTCACGTCATTTAAAGCACAAGAGTATTCCTCACGTAGAGTTTTCATGCATAAGACTGTCAAACATGTTTCACACAATTTGCATGTTTTTGAAAAAATTAGACTTAAGTGTGGAAACAATTGCACTATTTCACCCACCGCTAAACTCCACCTACAAACTTGGCGAGTCCTTCTCCCCTCGCCATCTTTAATGCACTTCCTTCTTCACGTCTGTAAGGTAGGCACAGAGGTCTGCAGCAAGACAAGCAAAGAGAGCGAGAGAAAAAGAGCAAGAGAAAGAGCGAGAGAAAGAGAGAGAGTACGGTACGGAGGCCAGAGAAGACTGCACAGACAGCAGGAAGGGGGGGGGGAGAGTAGACTTCAGGGGCAAGAGAGTGGCCCGCAGAGATAGGACACAGCAATGAGACACGCATAGATGTACTGCAGGCAAGCGGAATGGGAGTTCGGTACGTGCAGAGAGACACGTGATATGGTAGACGTCACCAGCAGGTATGCGCTGACCGAGGACTACAGAAAGCCTGGCGGGCCAAATGCATATGTACAACCAGGGCACAAGTCCTAAAAAATACGGCGCCATTGCCGAAGACGGCGTCTGCATGTGCTGTGAAAAGGCAGCTAATATTAAAGTTAAAGCGCGTACGGCGCGCTGGAAATACTACAACAAGCATTGGCCGCGTGGCCGTGAAAGTGAAGCGGCCGCGCGGCCGTAAAATTGAAAGTGATCGCGCGCTGTAAGGGTGCCCGCGAGCGATGCGAGGAAAGCCAGATGGCGCCTGTGCGCGTAACTGTGCACGTAACCGCACGCTCTAGGCCACACAAAAAGCGTGTGGTCGGATTTTTGAAGCCCACTAACTAAAAGTCTCGCCAGAGCAGCGCATGCGCTGGCTCAGGCGAGACCTAAAAAGACTTTGTTCATGGCGTGTGCCCTTGCTTTGGCGTAATTTCCACCTGGGAGTGCATCCCACCTACGGGCAACTCTTTTTGCATTTTGTATAGCGGCCAGCCTGGTCGCGGGATTGCACCACCGCGAAACACTTGCGGGTCCGCGGCTGCTTTATTGGGGCAGCTAACTGTGGAACAGGAGGTGCCTGTTATATGCAGGGGTGCCGGCGCGAACATCGGCAATCCTTTTAAAGACATTTTTGAATGTGAGTGCCAGCGGCGACCCACTTGGGTTTTACTGAACCACCAGTCCCAGGAAGCATTGCTTCAGGTGGTTCACCTGAGCATAATTATTACGGGGATTTACTGGTGGTTGCCGCACGCCGTCACGTCACATGGTCTGCCACTGAAGAGGGCGTTGGCCCGAAACGCGTCTGGCAGGAAATCAAAAAAGGACTTTGTTCATGGCGTGTGCCCTTGCTTTGGCGTAATTTCCACCTGGGAGTGCATCCCACCGAGGGGCAACTCTTTTTGCATTTTGTATAGCTGCCAGCCTGGTCGCGGGATTGCACCACCGCGAAACACTTGCGCGTCCGCGGCTGCTTTATTGGGGCAGCTAACTGTGGAACAGGAGGTGCCTGTTATATGCAGGGGTGCCGGCACGAACATCGGCAATCTTTTTAAAGACATTTTTGAATGTGAGTGCCGGCGGCGACCCACTTGGGTTTTACTGAACCACCAGTCCCAGGAAGCATTGCTTCAGGTGGTTCACCTGAGCATAATTATTACAGGGATTTACTGGTGGTTGCCGCACGCCGTCACGTCACATGGTCTGCCACTGAAGAGGGCGTTGGCCCGAAACGCGTCTGGCAGGAAATCAAAAAAGGACTTTGTTCATGGCGTGTGCCCTTGCTTTGGCGTAATTTCCACCTGGGAGTGCATCCCACCGAGGGGCAACTCTTTTTGCATTTTGTATAGCGGCCAGCCTGGTCGTGGGATTGCACAACCGCGAAACACTTGCGGGTCCGCGGCTGCTTTATTGGGGCAGCTAACTGTGGAACAGGAGGTGCCTGTTATATGCAGGGGTGCCGGCGCGAACATCGGCAATCCTTTTAAAGACATTTTTTAATGTGAGTGCCGGCGGCGGCCCACTTGCGTTGTACTGAACCACCAGTCCCAGGAAGCATTGCTTCAGGTGGTTCACCTGAGCATAATTATTATGGGGATTTACTGGTGGTTGCCGCACGCCGTCACGTCACATGGTCTGCCACTGAAGAGGACGTTGGCCCGAAACGCGTCTGGCAGGAAATCAAAAAAGGACTTTGTTCATGGCGTGTGCCCTTTGCTTTGGCGTAAATTCCACCTGGGAATGCATCCCACCTAGGGGCAACTCTTTTTGCATCTACACATATATATATACATAAACAGATATAATATATAAATCTGATCTAGACCGTATGGTTACGGTCGAAACGTGTCATGGACAAAGCATTTAGCTTATTTACATGGATTAACTAAATAAAAGCACTTTCACACTTGTAAGGAGTCCGTGCCTACTTCTTCGGTGAAGTATTTGGAATTGAGGATTGAGTCTGATATATATATGTTCAATGAAAAAACCAAAAGTTAAAGTAACGTTATAGTTAGGTAATTATGTCAGTGACACATTAACGTTTTGAACCAAAAATACCACAGAAATTCACCAGTTATAATAGCAGTGCTTGCTATCACTTGCGCTCCCGTCATGCATTGCTTGTGACCTCGCATATTACATCACTTATATAATATGTTCTATGGAATCCTTTATGACATAATGATGACATCTCAAATGACATCACTAATGGCATCATCCAATGAGTGTGCTAGTTTGCTTTATAGTTTACATAGTGGCGGGTAGCTACCTTATTGCTTTTCTACCTAATTTTGTACTGCCTGTGTCCAGCTAATGGGTGTAAGTGTTTACAAAATGCATGTGCTGCTAATGCATCATAGGTGTGCAGAGGTATTGAACATGTTTTAAATCTTTGTATTGAACAGTAACTCTGTGTGCAAGTGTCTGTTGACGACTTGTGTTTAGCATGTTCCACACAAGTTTTTTGGTTCTGCAGATAATGTTTCCAACAGGGCAAAGATTCTACATAGTAGATACTTAGTATTGTAAGCAGCGTGGTGTTATTAGACAGAATTGTCTCCGCATGACAATTTCTACAGACATAGAAGACTGTGTGCACCAGGTACTAACCTATGTACAGGATTTCACCACAATATGAAGGCTGCAGGTGGTATAATCCTTAGCACCTTCAGACCTTTGTTTTAAGTGAATAGTGTCTTTTTCCACAAGTGTTGCATAGAGTGTACACTGTCCTTAGTAGGATACCTTTTTATACTCTATGGTGTATTTCTCATGAGAGTGTCACTGTCTGCAAACAGTGTGGTACTGAGTAAACTCTCTCAATAGAGAAAACACTGTTTACAGTAACAACTTTTCTACTCATATCAACTTCATTTCTCAATGTAGGTTCGGTTACTGTGACGGGTTTGATACAGACGTTGACTATCTGGAGGAATTTGGCGTTGTCTGAACAGTTTTATACATATTGAATACCATGTAAAATGAGGATACCCCATATATCTGTGGTTGATTGTTAATATGAACTAGGCTATCTGTGAAGTGTATGGTATAGGGTCAATGTTGCACATAACACATGCTTGCTACAGCTAAGGGAGTTGTATCTATGATGGCAGTAATGATGCTGCAAATTATTTTGAGCTAATTTGTACTTTCAGGCCTCTAATGCCATGCTAATATATAGCGTAATGTGTAAAAAAAGTAGCTTGGATGATGTAATCAGGGTTGTCATCAATGATGTCATTTGAGATGTGAGAGGTAGCGACTTGTCCTCCACTCGCCTGGATTAGGCTTTGGTTTCCTTGTATTCTTCTGGGAGGTGCCTGCCTCCCACGGTGCTTAGAGACGCCATATTAGGAAGCATTTCTCCCTTCATTGCCTTATGTTGTTTTTTTGCGTTTCTGATTTTACATCCTCTTATTTTAATTGTTTTTAATTTCATCAGCATCCCTCCCTTGCAGGGGAAGACAGGGGTTGCTGTGCCCCAGTTAGAAATCTCTTTTACCCTGCACTATTTTAAGGTTTAGGCGCGTTAAGGCGCCAAGTCACTCACCTCCCCCGACACGCCCCCTGGCTGATGCAGCGCTTGAAATCCTAAGTCAAAGGTGCGCCAAAGGCAAGCCCATCTGCACCCATCCGTGGCCGGACCGTGACCAGCACCAGCTCCCCTGTTTGTTACTCACCAGATCTTATTTTCATGGCACCTTACTCGAAAGAAGACCTACTAGCCTTCCATAATGTTTAGCCTCCAACGTACATAGGCACTTCAAATGTGTTCTTATCAATGTAAGATCTCCAATCAAAAATTGTCAAGAATGTAGGGACTTCTTAACGCTATACAAAGTCGACTTGACTTTCGTTAGCGAAACTTGGGCTCACCCTGCAGCCGGTTCTGACTTAGCAATCGATACACCCCTGGCCATGCTATATACAGACACGATCGCACTGACTGCAGAGGAGGGGTTGTTGCCGTTATAGCCAGAAATTCAATAGCTGCAAACTGCTCTCCTCTCCCATCTAGTCTCAAAAGCGAAGCTTTGGCTTTCCAACTGAAACTAGATACCAAAAACAGCTTTAGTGGCATTCTTATTTATCGCCCCCCTGCTACAAAAACTCATTGCTATGAGCTTCTAAGCTTCTATCTAGAATCTAGACTAAACTCCGAACATTTTACAGTTCTTGGTGACTTCAATTATCACCTGGAAAACACGTCAGAACATAATGTTGCCCTTTTTATAGATAATGTGAACAATTTTGGTCTCACACATGTGGTCCTCGATCCATCCCACACCTCTGATCACACTTTAGACGGGAGTTTTTCTGATTATCCGGCTCTCAGATACCTCGAATCTATTCCTTTACTATGGTCTTTCCACTTTGCAGTGAGATTTGATATTCGTGTGGCCACCCCAATGCATCTCTCAAGACCAATATCACAAGAAGGAACTATACGACCCTGGCACAAAGTGATCTCGACCAATATTATTAACTCTCTTCTCGACCTGTC
Organism: Calotriton arnoldi; assembly: GCA_963921515.1. Taxonomy (NCBI): domain Eukaryota; kingdom Metazoa; phylum Chordata; class Amphibia; order Caudata; family Salamandridae; genus Calotriton; species Calotriton arnoldi. Next base: position 1,141,871 of record CAWUFW010004139.1, on the reverse strand, counting down.
TCCTCTTATTGCCGGTGAGCCAGGGTCATCAGTAGACAATTACCACACTTGGTTGAAAACCACCCTAAATATCCTAGCCCCTCCCACCACTAGTCCCACTGACCGTAAAAACACTTCAGAACCCTGGTGCTCCTCTAAGCTCAAAGATCAAAAGAACATTTGCTGGAACTTGGAAAGGAAGTGGAGACTCCAATAAAAAATCTCTCCAGGTTTATAAAAATATGATTCTTGCTGAAAAATCAGCTTAAATTACTGTTAAAATAGAGTCTTCCATTAACTCATCTAAATAACTATTGAAAATAGTTAAATCTCTATCCAATCCTTCCTCCAGTAATTGGGCAAATGTCAGTCAAGAGTTTTGTGACCTCCTAGCCTCTACTTTTCAAGAGAACATTTTAAATGTTTTCTCATCCTTCCAAAAGGATCACTTTTTGCCTATTATAAACCCTCCTTATGAACCATCCATCAATCTCAATGGAGTCTTAATAGACTTTACTCCTTTGGTCAAAGAACAAGCTACAAACCTGCTACTTACTACTAACTCAGGTTCCCTGGAGGACCTTTGTCCCCAGAATATTGCATCTTGCCCCCAAAGTCATTGCTAACCAACTCACCCCTATTTTCAATGAAATCATTCACACCAGATTTTTTCCTCCACTTTAAAAAAATGCCTCCATTCTTCTCTTGATAAAAAAGGCTTCTCTCCCCACTTCGGATCCGTCAAACTATCGTCCCATTTCCCGTCTCCTCCTGCCGGCAAAAATTCTGGACAAAGTGCTCAACCAACAGTTTGCCACTTTCATCACACAAAATAATCTTCTAGAACCCTCCCAATTCGGCTTCTGAAGCCAGCACAGCACTGAGACAGCGCTTATTTCTGTTACTCAAAATATGAGAGAACTGGTGGATAACAGGGAGTATGCTGCCTTGGTCCTTTTGGACCTATCGGCGGTGTTTGATACCATAGAACTTAACATCCTCATCAGCTGGCTAGCTGAGCTCGACATCAGAGGCTCTGTACTGGTCTTACTGACATCCTTCCTCAAGGATAGAGAACAATACGTCTCCCTTGGCACTTAAACCGTGAAACCCTTGAATCTGCCCTGTGGTGTTCCCCATGGAGCCTCCTTAAGCCCCACCCTGTTTAATCTATACATCTCTCCTCTTGAAAGCTCATTAAATCCTTCGGTTTCCAGGCAATATCCTATGTGGACGACAGCCAAATCATGGTGTCCGTTCCCAGAAACCCTGAATCTACTGCCAGAACGTTCAAACTCTGTATGTTATGTTATGTTATGTTATATGGATATTTCTTGAGCGCACGTACACCAATGGTCTCTTGGCGCTATAAGTTGAACAGAGAAGGTTCGAAGCCGGAGCAGATTAGTTATGAGCTAAAGTAAAGAGAAAGGTTTTGAGCAATTTTCTAAACCGTACATAGTCTTGTTCAAGTCTCAGAGTAATTGGCAATGGGTTCCACAGTTTCGGGCTGAGTGTAGAGAACCGCGACCCTCCAGTGCGTTTACGACTGAATCTCGGGACAACCAGTTGATTCAGATGCATAGATCTAAGGGTATGCTGGGGGGCATACTTGCTGATTCTCGATGAAATATAACTGGGACCGGTACCCTGGATGGCTCTAAAAAGGATACACCCTGTTTTGAACATAGTACGTTGCTCCACCGGAAGCCAGTGGAGTTCTTTCAGCAGAGGGCTATATGACATCGTCTTTCCTTTTGATAGATGATTCTAGCTGCTTGATTCTGAATCATCTGAAGACGGTGCAACTGATGTTGCGGGAGGCCAAGATACAGTGCATTTCCATAATCAATTTTAGACAGAATCAAGGCGATAATGATTTGGATGCTTGCCTCTCTGCTGAAGAATCTTCTTATCCTGCGCAGCTTACGAAGCTGAACAAAGCAGGCCGAGGTTACCGAACTAATCTGGGAGGTCATAGTGAGATCCGAGTCAATCTGTATCCCCAGACTCTTGATCACCGGCTTAGGGAGTGGTGCAGCACCAAGCTCCGGGGGCCAATGTGAGGGAGTCCAGTGCGTGAGTTTGTTTCTCGGTACAATTATTTCAGTTTTTTCGGAATTCAATTTTAACTGATTATTATTCATCCAGTTTTTGATGAAAATCATAGCATTCCTAATGAATTCCTCTGATTCAGGTGACTCGTTGATAGTAAAAATTAGCTGCATGTCATCAGCATAATTGTAGATCTTAATCCCCATCTGCCGGAGACTGGAAATGAGCGGGCGTATGTAAACATTAAAAAGAATCGGAGAGAGAGAATCTATCTGCCACCGGATGAACTCTAACTGCTTAAGACTGAATTCTAGCAAAACCAAAATTCTGCAGTTCAGCAACGCAGCTGATTTCTGGTCCCCAGATTGATGGCCACAATATCTGGGCCGGTTCTTTCCCTAGTGGAAAAAGGTAAATATCTCGGAGTCATCTTCGATAACAAGCTCTCTTTTGACTCCCATATAAATCACATGACCTCAACAACTTTCTTTCCCTTAAAATGCAATTGCAAAATCCTTCCATTTATACCTCACCACCTTCAAAACACATCCTGTCTGCATTGGCTCTATCTAAATTTGACTATTGGAACGGACTTTATATCAATCTTAAACAGAAACATCTAAACAAACTTGAAACCCTTCAGAATGCTGCTGCCAGGCTTATATTTGGCATCCCCAAATTTCAATCAGCTACCAAAGCATTGAATAGCCTTCATTGGCTGTCCATCAAGAAAAGCATTATATTCAAAGCACTGTGTATAGCCTTTAAAGCACTTCGCAACATAGGACCCCAAATTCTTATTGACAAATTCCGCTGGTACATTCTAGCAAGATCGCTAAGGTCCATCTCCAAGAGAAACATGCCCGTCCTCAGATTCAAGAAAGCACACTGGGGGCGATGCCATTTTATGGCTCGGGGCACGGTCGCAGGTCCACAAAATGTGAGTGCATAATGATTGAAGGGGTCAGGGTAGAGGTACCCTGACCCCAGGGGTGTGTTAGTGGGGTCACAGAGGGTCTCATGTAGGTCAAGAAATTGCCTTGAAACTGTTTTTTCCACATGCAGGGATTTGTGGAGTTGTTTCTGCGCTCAGCACGGCCCCGTGTGAAGCTGTGATGGATCCGTGAACCCTACTGCAATTTCAGAAAAAAAACATCCTCACATACCCACTCACAGACCCACACAGACACTCTACTCTAACACGATGGAACACTCTAGAATTTACTCCACACAGGATGAAAGCTTCAGTGAAGTGCGCAGTTTAGAATCATCGCACACAAGACATTCTATTTAAGCTTCAGTGAAAATTGTTTTAAAAAGCTAGAATGCTGCTCAACTTAACGCTCAATGGTGGCCATCTTGGAGTTCCTCAAACGCCACTTCAATCTCCAATTATTGGTTGTAGCTGCGTTTCTATTGCATAACGGAGCTGAGGAAATGATTACATGAATTGCCTTAACCTTTAACCTCGATAAGTTGGGAACAGTCCTGACAACACCCCCTTGCAAGGTAGGTCCTGCCGGTCGAGGTTTGGTTGGAAATTTTTAATGAAAGGCCTTAATTAATCGAGAGGCATGCGCGTCATAATGTAGCTCCCAGGACTTCTCTTCAGGTCCATAGCACTTCCAATCAATCAGATAAAAAATTCGATTTCTTACTAATTTGTAATCCAAAATATGTTTTACTTCAAATTCTTGCCCACTCTCTAGCTGTATTCGTTTGGGTGGTAATGTTCTCCTTAAACCCTGAAAAATCTTTTTAGTAAGGAAACATGAAATACAGGGTGAATCTTAACATGTGGAGGTAATGTCAAGCGAAATGTCACTGGATTTATGATCTTCTCGACAGGATATGGCCCAACAAAACGAGATTGGAACTTTCTATTTCCCTAGAGCCTGAGATTTTTTGAATTTAGCCAAATCTCTCCGACTTTAAGATCTGGTTCTTTTCTCTTTTTTCTGCCTGCATAGAATGTATATGTTTCCTTGGCCTTTGTTAAATTTGTTATCACTGATTTGTGTACAAATGCTAGGTGTTGAACCAAATCTTTTACGGCAGGAACTGTGATTTCTTGGAAATCTACCAATGAGTTGGGGTGTCTACCATAGTTTAAATAAAAGGGTGAATAACCAGTGGACCCATTTTTTGCATCATTATGTGCAAAGTCAGCTGCCCAGAGATGCTCCGGCCAATCTCCCTCTTGGTCTAGTAAGAATAGCCTCAAATATTGCTCTAGCTCTTGGTTTGTTCTTTCAGTTTACCAATCAGTCTCTGGAAAGTAGCTAGTGGAAAACTTAGTCTCAATATTTAAGCTTTCTGTGAAGGCCTTCCAAAAGTGTGACAGGAATTGGGAACCACGATCAGAAATAATCACATTCGGAATACCGCTGAAGGCGCGCCAAAGGCAAGCCCGTCTGTGCCCGTCTGCGCTTGGACCGCGCTCAGCGCCAGCACCCCTGCCCTTTTCACATCAGGTGAGGCATCTAACCTGAGCTATTCTAGAGCACAACTATTAGATCTGAGGCCGGTTGATAAGACCATTGGCTGTGTGTGCCGCACTCTGAATACAAGACCCCCCTCCTCCCTAATCACCTGCCCCAATTGTAACTGTTCCCTACCTAGACTGGGATACCAGACTGTTAAGCCCATCAACAACAAAAACTTAAAAAGGATGGTGCCAGAGAAAACAGTGATAACATTTATTTTGCTCAACGCCAGATCACTGGTGAAACACAGTTTAGAATGTGAAACTTTAATAGAGGAAGGAAATATTAAACTGGCCTTTATCTCAGAAGCATGGACAGATGAAACCTCAGGCCCAGATATAGTGAAAGCTACGCCTCCCGGATTTCTTTGTCACACCCTAAATAGGCCAATTAGGAGAGGCGGTGGTTTAGCTATTATCTATCATGACTCTTTTAAGGCTGGTTTTCATACAGCCTCAAGCCCAGATTGCGAGGCACTATCCTTTAGCTTTAGCCTAACTAATCACCACACGTTTAAGGGTATTCTATTATATAGACCCCCTGGTTCCAAGAGCACCTTCTTAACATCAATTGGTAATTTTCTGGAAGAGGGGCTCTGCTCTGGCTCATTTACCATTATGGTAGACTTCAACTACCATCTGGAAGCTCCCTCTGAACCAGATACGGTGACCCTTATAGACTTGATGAAAGCGCTGACCTCAGTCAACATGTGATAGGCCCTACATATGTGGCAGGGCACACCCTAGACGGAATTTTCTCAAACCATACACAACTCCCTATTCTCAGGTCTGCTGCCCCTCACCTGGACCGACCACTCTGCAGTGCAATTTGAGTTGGTCCTCCCAGCGCGCTGTCTGGGTAGGGAAGGGCCGAAGAGTCAAATCAAAAGTAGGGCTTGGAATAAAATTGAGGGCACTGCTCTAATAGATGCGCTTACATCAAATACGGGTCAGCTAACCACAGGAATGGAGGAGGACACTACATACTATACCAATTGGATCGAAACAGCCTGTAATGAATTAGCCCCAGAAAACGTTCTGTCCCCCAAAAGATCTCAACCAACTGCCCCTTGGTATACGGAGGATCTAAGGGAACAGAAACTTATCTGCAAATACCTTGAACGGAATTGGAGGAGAGACTACAAGGAAGCTGAGAAAAAATGCTACAAACAAAGTCTTGCTATATATAAGCATATGATTTTTAATGCAAAAAAAGATTTCTTCTCAAACCGTATCAGTCTTGCAGAAAACTCGGCCAAGGAACTTTTTTAAATAGTGTCAAGCTTGGCATCCCCTCGTCCTGCAAAAATTGAGACAACCCAGGAACTATGTGAGGATATTGCCAGGTTCTTTCTAAATAAGGTGGATGTTATTTTTTCGGCTTTTCACCACCCAAGTGTGATAGGGATGGGAGCTCAATTGGAGGGAAGAAGCACTGCTGCGATCCCCCATGCTGTCTTTGACAAGTTTGAATCACTATCCACTTCTGACACAGAGAAGCTCCTAGTGACAGCAAGGTCAGGCTCCCCCTATGATCCCTGTCCGGTATCGGTAATCAAACGTGCTCCGGTACCCGTTGCCCTTTCACTCACCTCCCTGTTTAACACAATGTTTGAAGTAGGGGAGTTCCCAAAACTGTCGAAGGTTGCCTCAATACTGCCTCTACTAAAAAAGCCCAACCTTGATCCTAAAGATCCCAATAACTTCCGTCCAATCTCTCGCCTCCTGTTACCAGCTAAACTGGTCGAAAAATCAATGAATGTACAACTTACTGCTTTCTTAGGCGAAACTAAAGGCCTGGATCCAACTCAATATGGGTTCAGAGAGGGACATAGCACAGAGTCCGCCCTCAATAAATCCACCGAAGAGATTAGAGAAGTTTTGGATAGGGGAGGAAAGGCCGCTTTGATTATGCTAGATCTGTCAGCGGCCTTTGACACGGTCCATCATGATTTATTGATGGACCGTTTGTCAACATGTGGGGTCCAGGGTAAGGCATAGAAGTTGCTGAAGTCCTTCCTAACGGACAGATCTCAAATTGTGGCGTTGGACGAATTCTGTTCCAAACCCTTCTCCCTGCCCTGCGGAGTACCACAGGGGTCCTCCCTCAGTCTGACACTTTTTAACATGCATGTCTCTTCCTTAGCGTCCCTAATTGGCTCCTTTGGTTTCAACCTTACCTCCTACGCAGACGACACACAAATTGTGGTGGCTCTGCGTCCTGGACAGGGAGCAGGAATTGACATTCGGTTCCACGACTGTATGGAGGCAGTTGGGAGGTGGATGTCTCAGAATTGCCTAAAACTCAACTCAGGCAAGACTGAGGTCATTTTATTCAGGAATGACCCCAATTTCTGGGCCCCAAATTTGTGGCCAGATGCATGGGGCACTCTTCCCATACCTACCAGAAAGGCAAAGAACCTGGGAGTGATAGTTGACGACAAGCTCAACTTTGGTGACCAGATAAATGCTGTAGCTTCAATCACCTTCTATACCCTCAAAATGATTAAGAAAATACTACACTTCTTGCCGGTAGACAGTAGGCGGACAGTTGTCACGGCACTTATCATGTCTAGGTTAGATTACTGTAATAGTCTCTACCTTAACATTCAAGAACGCTTTATGAACAAGCTTCAACTGTTGCAAAATGCAGCTGCAAGATTGCTCACCGGCACACCAAAATTTATGCCAATTGCTAAGGAAATCAAAAAACTCCATTGGCTGCCTGTGAGGAAAAGGGCACGTTTTAAAGCTCTGTGCATCGTGTACAAGGCACTGCAGGGCACGGGCCCAGACTACCTCAAGCAGCAACTGCAGTGGTACCAGCCCAAAAGAACACTTCGCTCCTTGGGGGCAAAATTGGTATCAGTACTGCCCATAAAAAGATTCATGGGGTGGGAGAAGCTTCATTGCTGGTGCCGCAAGGGCCTGGAATGATCTCCCCTTCCACTTGAGAAACTCCACCAATCTCCTAACATTCAGGAAACAACTGAAAACATGGCTCTTTAACCTGTAAATGTGCCTCCACCTCAATGCCCAGAGGAAAGCAGCTAGCACCAGGACACCCTTGGGTAACCGTTCACGCTTTAGAAATGCCCCTAACATAACATAACATAACATATTGGGCCTATTATGATATCGGTCGGAGTTTCCTCTGACCGACGTGTGGTGGAAATGAGACCGACTGACCTCCGGTCAGTGAAACGAACCTCCTAATTATGATGTGACAGCACATGGTGTGGTCGCATTCTCCCATTTCTCTATGGGAGCCTGTGTTACAGCAGTAATGTTGGAAACGCCGGCATGGAAACGCTGCCAGAAACCTCTAATTGTAATCCGGACGGTGTCAACCGCCGTCCATATGGATTATGAGCCGGTTCTGACTGGCCGACGAGCTCCCTGAGCCCATCGGAAGCCAGCTGGAATAACCAGTCTGTTTCCATTCCGCCGGACTGTATTGCAATCAGCCAGTCAGAATTGAAACTGACAATGTCGGTCATAAAGCTTCCGACATAAGGTCGGAGGCTTTACGACCGACATCGTAATCGGCCCCCAATATGTTGGCTAAAATCTAATGTTAATTCTTTTGCTGTGGGTACTCTTTTAAAGGGTATAAAAGTGCTGGAAGGCTGTCGGCACATTACATAATCCGTATGGCATCACCTTGTACTCGTATAGGCCCTATTTTGTTCTGAAGGCCGTTTTCCACTCATCACCTTCTTTTATCCTGATTAAGTGGTAGGTGCCTCTCAAATCAAGCTTTGTGTACACTTGTGCCACCTTTACCTGATCCAACAACACAGAAATCAATAGAAGTTGGTAACAATTCTTTACTGTAATCTTGTTGAGCGCTCTATAATCTATGCATATTCTTTAATCACCTTCCTTCTAACGAACAAAAAAAAGTGGAGAGGAAATGGGAGACTGGGAGGGTAGAATGAATCCATTATCCAAGTATTTCTGTAAATATTCTTTTAAGTGTTCGTTCTCTTTTTCGGTTAATGCATAGACCATACTGCAAGGTAAATTGGAGCCTGGTTCCAGTTCTATCTTACAATCGTAACTTCTGTGTGGTGGTAATTTCTCAGCTTCAATTTCATTACACACATCAGAAAATTCTTGATATTCTGGAGGAATTTCTCCAGTATGAATCACACACACACAGAGGCCCCTCATTCACACAATAGAGTAGCCAGACCGTTCTACTGATGTGATTCTACCTACCCGAAGCAATTCTCCTTGTAACATTCTTAGTTCATCATTACTGTTCTATACTCCCAATCGATTGTAGGGTTGCGCTCGGTCAACCAAGGCAGACCTAGGATTAACGGAAATTGTGGGGCTTCAATGAGATTAAATTGCAAGATTTCTTTATGCCCTTCCTGAGATATCAATTCAATTTGCTCTGTGTGACTAACGATAGGGCCAGAAGATAAGTTGGTTCCATCAACTGCTTGAACTGCTTCACTCTTCATCTTTTGAATGGCCTTCAGTCCTACCTTCTGGGCAAACTTCAAATCACAAAAATTTCCGGTGGCTCCAGAATCGACCATTACAGAGACTTCAGGTAGAATTACTTCACGGAACTTAAGCGTCATCGTTAAAACTAAATGAGGTGAAGAAGACTATAAAGTATTTGCCAATTGGTGTGTATCTGGAGTTGTGCTCTTAGTTGCACCCATCAGTCCAACTCCTCTTACTGATGGTGCTGCAAGTTTCCCTTCAGATTTTGTTTGGGTTACTTCGGGCAGGCTTTTATAAAATGTCCACTTGCTCCGCAATACATACACTGATTATTTTGTCTCCTTGTCTCTTTTTCCTCTTTGGACAGAGGCCCCCTGATGTCACCTATTTGCATTGGTTCTACACCATTTTGAGGGTCTGAGGCCTTTGAACCATCTGCCTTATTTCTGTCAAATCTGGGAACACTAAAACGATATTCTTTCCTTTTCTCTCCTTTCCATTCAATTAAACGAATGTCTATTTCCAGTAACAAGTCAATTAGTTCCAAAACATCTGTCGGGCGCTTTGGTATCTGGGCCAGTGCATCTTTTAACTCGTCCTTGAGGCCCTTATAGAATACTGCAGCTCTTTTGCTTTCAGGCCATTTAGTTTCTACCACCAATTTGTTAAATTGTTCAAGGTAAGTGATTAGCTCTCTATTTCCATTCCTTAATTCTAGGAACTCATTGTTGGTGGCTTGTGACACTCTTCTTCTATCATATATTCAAAGAAACTCCTTATTGAAATCTTCAAAAGTATACAAAATTGGATCATCCCTGGATACTAGTGGCATAGACCAAGATGCAGCATCACCACTGAGGTACGACAGAATAAAGGCCACTAGAGATTGTGCATCCGGAAATTTGAAGGACAGCACATGAAGTGCAATGAGTCACTGTATGGGCGAGTGAGTGACTTGTGAGTTGCTGTATTGCTGAGTGAATGGGTGTGTGATTCCCTGTATGGGTGAGTGGCTTTATAGGTAGGTAAGTGGGTATGTGAGTAGCAGTATGGGTGAGTGAGTGGCTGTGCGAGTGGATGTATGGGTGAGTGAGTGTGCGTGTGAGTGGCTGTATGGGTGAGTGAGTGTGCGTGACTGGTTGTATGGGTGAGTGAGTTGCTCTGTGAGAGACTGTGTGGGTGACTGAGTGGGTGTGTGAGTGGTTGTATGGTTGACTACGTGGCTGTGTGAGTAGCTGTATGGGTGAGTGAGTGGCTGTACGGGTGAGTGAGTGGTTGTGTGAGCAGCTGTATGGGTGAGTGAGTAACTGTGTCAGTGCTTGTATTGGTATGTGAGTGGGTATGTGAGTGGATCTATAGATGAGTGAGTGGGTGTGTGAGTGTTTATATGGGTCTGTGAATGAGTGATTGAGTGGTTCTGCGGGTGTGTGATTAGGTTTATGAGAGGTTGTATGAGTCCTCTTTGATTCCCTCACAACATTCATTTTCCTTCATTTCAGGCAGCACTCTAACTGAAGAGCCAACTTTAGCTGGGAAGGACCACTGTTCTCACTAGGACACGTACTGTGCCAGTGCCTCTGGGAAACTAAGCTGATGGAGTTCCAGTTTTTTCTCCAGGCACATCCTGCAGGATTCAACCATCTCTGTCACTTGGCTCCTGTTCAATGGGGCTGCACCACTAGTCTAAAGACCCATGCATCTCTCTAAAAACACTGCCCACCTCAACTTCTCACAGGTGCAGACCTTTACGGCTTGACAGCCCTTTTCTCCTGACATTGTCTTCTACTTTGAAATGAGTGCAGCCTCCCACCACCGCAAAGGCTGTCACACCATCTTTCTTCTGTTAGGCCTCCTCCCATGATGTTCCAGGGCACAAATTTTCCTGTGCTGCCTTGTCGGATGATTGACACCACCTTGATGATCCACTTGAACTGGAAGGGTTCATCAATCCAGATTCTGCTTTGCCTTCCCCAGGCGGATATTAAGTTTGACATTAGAAAGAACTATCGAGCAGTAGCTCTCCTGGATCTCAATTTGTTTTTCAGAGTTTGATGGTTTCATATGAGCAGCATAAATAAAGGATTACATCAGGGACAGCAGATTTAGCCCTATCTATCTATCTATCTATCTATCTACACATATTCACTGAAAAAAGCAAAGGTTAAAGTGAGGTTATAGTTAGGTGAAAATTTCAGTGCTGATGTATCATTTTGAAATTAAAAACAACACAGAAATTCACCAGTTATAGTTAGCAGAGCTAACTATAACATGCGCTCCATCATGCACTGCTTATGACCTCACATATTACATCACTCATGACAAGTTCTATGACATATCAAATTACATCATTGAAGACATCACAGATGACATAAGCCAAGCTAATTTTATACACATTACTCTGTAAAGGAGTATGGCATTCGAGGTATGAAATAAGTACAAAATAGTTCAGAATATTATGAAGCATCATTAAGGCTACCTTGCATACAACTCCCTTAGGTAAAGCAATCTTCTTTTATGTGCAAAACTGAGCCCATACCATTCGCTTCACGGGTAACCAAAATCATGCTGACAATCACCCACACATAGATAGGTAACCCCTACTGCACACGGTGTTCTATCAGTATACAACTATTCGGAGAAAACCAACTTCCTGCAGATACTCAAGCCCTGTTACTTAAATAATGCCCTACTACAGGCAGCGTTTAGCCTGTATCAAACCCTTCACAGTTTGTGAACCTCTTATGAGAAATGAAGCGGACACGAATAGAAAAATAAGAACTATAAACCATGTTTACCCTATGCATAGACTTTGCTCTGTACCACACTGTTTGCATACAGCCAATCACTTGTGAGGAATATACCACAGATTATTAAACAGTATCTACTAAGACCACTGTTCTTAGTGGATTCTATGCAAAACATCTCAAAGAGCGACTACTCACTGTAAACATGCAGGGCCAGAAGGTGCTAAAGGTCATACTACCCACACTCTTTATACTCTGCTGAAAATGTTATAGATAGATCAGCTTCGGTGGCTTATCAAGCACAAGTACATGGGTACATACCTGATGCATACAGTTGTCTGTCCTATATAGAAATTATCAGGCTGAGACGATTCCCTTAAAATACTCAAGGATGCTTACAATACCATAGTATTTAGTACATACAATCATTGCACTGTTACAAAGTTTTTGTTCAAAACCTAAAAAATAGAATCCAAGTCATGAACTGTCGACCGTCACAAAGTGTTAGTCCAAAAATATTCATAACATGCTTACTACCTCTACACACCTATGACCCATTAAGAGCATAAACATTTTGTAAACACTTACACCCATTAGCAGCAAAGAGGTTGTACAAAATTAAGAGAACTAGGATAAATCTAACCTGCCTCTATGAAAAGTATAAAACAAACCAATACACTCATTGAATGATGTCTTCAGTGATGTCACCAATGATGTCACTTGAGATGTCATCAGTGATGTCACAAATGATGCCAAAGAACATGTCATGAGTGATATAATATGTGAGGTCATAAGCAGTGCATGGTGTGGGGGCAAGTTATAGTTATCTCTGCTAACTATAACTGGTGAATTTCTGCGTTTTTTTTGTTCACAATGCTATGTTGGCACTGAAATTTTCACCTAACTATAACGTAATTTTAAGCTTTGGTTTCTTCAGTGAAACAACTAAATCAGATCTTATTATCATATGTAGATATAATGTCACTTTAACCATTGTTTTTTTCCACTGAATTTCTAGCTTTTTTTTAAGTGAAGTAATATTATATTACTATAAGTTAAGCTAGCCCCACACTGTGCACAGCCTTTGGCGTGTAGCCACCCCCTCCCTGAGCTTTCTACCAATGCCAAATAAAATACGGCCCCCTCCTGAGCCTTAATAGAACTGGGGGACCCCATTCCCTGTGGCCGAATGCATTTAAAAAAAGGGAGGGGGCTTGGCGGCCCACTCCCGAGCTTTATTAGGCCCTGGGAACCCCATCTCCTGGGGCCAAATATATCATAAAGAGGAGGGGGGCCATGTGGCCCCCTCCCAAGCCTCGTTAGGCCCTGGGGACCCCATCCCCAAGGGCCTTATTTATTTTAAAGGGGAAGGGGGCATGTAGCACCCCTTCCTGAGCCTTATTAGGCCCTTGGGACCCCATCTCTCAGGGCCTTTTTTTATTGAGGGGGAGGAGGGGCAGCATTGCCGCCAAACCTAATTAGGCCCAGGTGACCCCAACCTCAGGGCTGTTTATTTAATTAAAGGGTAGGGTGGGGCATATGGCCCCCTCCCTGAGCCTTATTAGACCCTGGAGGGGCCCATCCTCCAGGGCTGTTTTTTTATTAAAGGTCAGGGGGAATGTGCGGCACCCCTCCCCGAGCCCTGTAAGGCCCTGAGGACCCCATCCCCCAAGGCCATTACTAAAAATTAAGGAGAGGGCTAGACGGCACCTCTCCCAGAGCTGTTATCGGCCCTGGGCACCCTTTCTCCCGGGGCCTGCATTTCTTAAAGGAGGGTGCCATGATGCCCCCCCTGGGTACCCACCATACATTCATTGGGGCTCCCTCCACAGCCCCATCCAGCTCCCCGCATGCAGCGGGAGCTGGCATTGCTTCTGCCCACAGGGAGCAGCTACTAATGCTGCTACCTGCGGGCGGGAGCAATATTTTGATATGCTTCCCTGCCCGCATCAGTGCGGGCAGGGAAACAGAACAAAAGTCTGCTCCAAGACGGCTGGGAGCAGACTTTATGTTTGCTCCTGCGCGGCAGGAGTTTTGAAAATGCTCCCGCCAAGCGAGAGCAAACACTGGTTTCCCTGCCCATGACGGTGAGTGCAGAGAAAACATTATGTCTCTGGACATAGTTGGTGAGCAACCCTAGGCGATGGGGTCCTCAGGGTCATTAATGGCTCAGGGAGGGGACTCCTCTCCCTTCAACTTAACTTTGAGGCCCTGGGGGATGGGGCTACCGGGGCCTTTACAGGTGTGGCTCCCTCCCCTTAAAAAAATGCAGGGGGATGTAGTTCCTAGGGCCAAAAGCATCCCGGGGAGGGCAGCATGACCCCTCCCCCTAAAAAACACCTTGGGCCCTGTGGATGGGGTCCCTTGGCCAGAAACTGCCCACAGAAGGGGGCTGCATGCCCCCCCTCCCTCTGAAAAAGACATAGGCTCTGAAGGATAGGGTTCCTTGGGCCAAAATGAGCCTTGGGAGGGGACCCACATGAGCCCTCCTCCCCCAAATATTAAACCCCTCTTTCTCCTGGGCCCTGGCCTACCCTGGAATTTTTTTTAAACTTTTGCTGCAGATTTGCCAAACTTTCACTAATTCACGGCAAAATGTAAAAAAAAAATGTTTTTATGGCCTCTGGGACCCCACCACCAGCCCTAGGGAATCAGGGTATTTCTAATCTGCCCCCTTGTGTCTTATTTTTTGTTTTTTTAGGGATCGGGACAGAGTCCCGAGTCCTAAGATGTCTGGCAGCACTTCCTAGTTGAGGTGGTGGCAGCCAATCAGATCTGAACTTGAGATCGGTCAGGATCCACGAAGGGTCCACGTCCCTTGATATACAAAGTTTTCTGGAATTAATTGCTAAAAAAAACTACTTAACGGATTTACACCAAAACACAAAAAGCACTCTTTCTGGACCTAGATCTAGCTTTCTGCCAAACCTGGTGAAAATCCATTCAGCAGTTCAGGCTGTATCTGTGTCTAAAGTTCATATAGGAAAAACGCATTTTGGGACCCCCCATTTTTCCTTTGCCCCCGCTTGACGGATCACCCCGAAATTTTCCATGAACAGACTAGTCTAAAAGTAGCACTTTTTTGGAAAGGTTTGTGGTGATTTGTCAAACGGGCAGTTATTAGCCTAAAAAAAAATCCATTTCCTATGGAAACACGATCCTAACTATAACTACTCAGTGGCGACTGGGTAACATCTATATATATAAAAAAATTCGCAAAGATTCGTCATCCGGCGCCAAAGTTATTGGGAAAACAAAAACGCTTTTCCTAACTATAACTATCTACTGGCGACCGCCAGTAGATAATATATATATATAGATATAATGAAATAACCAAAGGTTAAGGCTTATATGAGGTTAATGGTTAAAGCTCTTTCTACACAACCATTAGAAGTTCTAAAGCTATTATTATACCTTCAATTTATAATTTACTCACCACTATCAAACTACTGTAGCTCACACAACTCCATATACAGTGTTGTCAACTCACTAGTCACAATACATTAACTAAAACTCGCCACTGCCCATGCACACTGTTCTCAGAAACTATGTCATTTCAGATGCCATAAGTGCTGTTACGAATCCTATGACATTATATGGTATAAGTGATGTAATGTGAAAGGATATATGCACTGCAAAGTAATGACACAAGTTATAGTTATAATTAGTTTAGTGTGGCTGGCGAGTTGACAACACTGTGTACAGAATTGCAAGGAGTCCTGTAGAGTAGAGTAGCGCTGAGTACAGTGGAATGGATTAGAGTGGCGTAGATTCGAGTGGTGTAGATTGGACTAGCGTAGAGTGGAGTGGCGTGGAGTCGTGTGGTATACAGTGGAATGGAATACAGTGGCGTAGCATACAGTTGACTGACGTACAGTGGAGTTGGGTAGAGTGGAGTGGCATACAGTACAGTGGTGTTTAGTGGAGTGGAATAGAGTTGAATAATGTAGAGTGGATTGGCGTAGAGTGGAGTGGCAAACAGTTGGATGTAATAGTGTGGAATAGTATAGAGTGGAGTGGCACTGGCTGGAGTGGGATAGCGTGGAGTGGAGCAGAGTGGAGTGGTGTACAGTACAGTGACATACAGTGGAGTGGCCTAGAGTTGAATAATGTAGAGTGGAGTGGCATATAGTGGAGAGTTGTAGAGTGGAGTGGAGTGGTGTGGTGTGGTGTAGAGTGGAATGGAGTGGAGTGGAGTGGCATAGAGTGTAGTGGTGAGGAGTGGAATAGCATAGAGTGGTGTAGAGTGGAGTGGCGTAGAGCAGAGTGGTATAAAGTGGAATAGCATACAGTGCAGTGGCGTACAGTGGAGTGGCATAGAGTAGAAGTGCGTGGAGTGGAGTGTCATAGAGGGCAGTGGCGAAGGAGTGAAATAGCATAGAGTGGAGCTGTGTAGAATAGAATAGTGTAAAGTAGAGTGGCGTAGAGTGGAGTGGCTTAGAGTTGAGTGGCGTAGAGTCGAGTGGTGTAGAGTGGAGTGGTCATTGACTAGAGTGGCATAGAGTGGAATAGTGTAGAGTGGAGTGGAGTGGGTAGTGTACAGTGAAATAGAGTGGAGTGTGGTAGAGTGGAGTGGAATAGAGTGGAGTGGAGTTTAGTGGAGTGGAGTGGCATACAGTGGAATAGGGTAGAGTGGAGTGACAGAGTGGAGTGGCATAGAGTGGAGTGGCATGTCATACAATAGATGGAGTGTTGTGTCATAGAGTGGCATGTGGCACACTGTCTTAGAGTGGAGGGGCATAGAATGGAGTGGCGTAGAGTGAACTGGGATGTTGTGTAGTGGCTTAGAGTGGAGTGGCATGTCGTAGAGTGGCGTAGAGTGGTAAAGCATAGAGCGGAGGGGAATGGAGTGGAGTGGCATAGAATGGAATAGCATAGAGCAGAGTGGCACAGAGTGGAGTGGCGTACAGTAGAGTGGCATTGACTGGAGTGGCATAGATTGAAATAGCATAGAGTGGAGTGGCATAGAGAGGAGTGGTATAGACTGGAGTTGCATAGGGTGAAATGACGCAGAGTGGAGAGGCGTAGGGTGGAATAGTGATGAGCAGAGTGGTGTAGAGTGGAGTGGCATACACTGTCAGAGTGCCGTCGAATTGAGTGGCATAGAGTGGAGTTGCATAGGGTGAAATGACGCAGAGTGGAGTGGCGTAGAGTGGAATAGTGAGAGCAGAGTGGTGTAGAGTGGAGTGGCATACACTGTCATAGAGTGCCATAGAATTGAGTGGCATAGAGTGGAGTGGCATAGAGTGGAGTTGCATAGGGTGAAATGACGCAGAGTGGAATGGCGTAGAGTGGAATAGTGATGAGCAGAGTGATGTAGAGTCGAGTGGCATACACTGTCATAGAGTGCCATAGAATTGAGTGGCATAGAGTGGAATAGCATAAAGTGGAGATGCGCAGAGTGGAGTGGCGTGATGTATAGTGGAGTGGCATACAGTGCAGTG
The DNA here is from genome assembly GCA_963921515.1 of Calotriton arnoldi. Classification (NCBI taxonomy): domain Eukaryota; kingdom Metazoa; phylum Chordata; class Amphibia; order Caudata; family Salamandridae; genus Calotriton; species Calotriton arnoldi. The sequence goes on along the minus strand of CAWUFW010004139.1, from coordinate 1,124,700 downwards.
GTGTAGAGTATAATAGCAGAGTGGATTGGTGTACAGTGGAGTGATGTAGAGTGGAGTGGCGTACAGTGGAGTGGTGTAGATTATAATAACAGAGTGAGTGGAGTGGCATTGAGTGAAGTTTGGTAGAGTGCAGTGGCATGGAGTGGAATAGTGTAGACTGGAGAAGAGTGCAGTAGATTGGTGTAGAGTGGAATAGCAAAGAGCGGAGTGGCCTAGAGTGGAGAAGCATAGAGTAGAGTGAGGTAGAGTTCAGTGGCATGGAGTGGACTGGCATAGAGTGGACTGGCATAGAGTGGAGTGGCTTAATACTGGAATCGCATACAGTAGAGTGATGTAGAGTGGAGTGATAGAGTGGAATGGCATAGAGAGGAGGGACGTAGAGTGAAGTGGCATAGAGTGGCGTGGCATAGAGTGAAGTGGTGTAGAGTGGAGTGGAGTAGAGTGGAGTGGCATAGAGTGGAGAGGTGCGTCCTAGACTAGAATTGAGTGGCATCTCATAGAGCGGCATGTGGTACAGTGTCTTAGACAAGGGTGGGTGGAACTTGTGGAGTTTCACTCCAAATAATTCCGTGGAGTTACATAAAAACTCCACATGCTTCCGTAGAGTTCTGTCAAGCAATGGAAAATATGGACGTTGCGCTGCAATTTGGCGCTGGTAGCATGACCAGTGCTGAAAAATCAACAGAAATGGCACCATGCAATCCTTCCCCTCAAAGCAGGAACCCTTGCACTATGGTGCAAAATTGCCTGCGTTGGTGCTAGGCAGCTCTAGTTCGCACCAGCGCAGGGGAATCGCAGGGCTGCACTGTATTCTTGTAAATACGGTGCAGCCCTGTGTTTCAGAAGTGGTGGAGCGCAGCGTTAAGCCAACAAGGCTAACGTCGCGCTCCACCACTTTACTTGTAAATATACCCCTCAATGTCTAAACCTCTACATGAGTGGTGATGGATCCAGCGATGCTCATGTCACAATTTGATCTGTTTGCAGCCAATGTGTTTTCTGTGCCCAACAATAAGGTTTTAAGATTTTTTACTGAGATCCTGTGGATTCATCACTATTGGTAAGTGATATGTATGGTCGTATTTTGCAGGAGCTGAACTATTGTGCAGGGAAAGGATTTAAGAGATTAAACATGGAAATTGGAAGCAGAAATTGAGATAACTTTGATCATCTCGCCATCATGTTCAGTGCCAATGGGAGGTTAACATTGCCACAGACATTTGCAAAGGTAATCCACATAATGTGTTCCAAATTGGGGTTACATTCAAGTTGCCAGTTTTCAGAAATAACACCATGCCGGACAGGCACATCATTTTTACCCCATGTAGCTCTTCCACAATAGAAGATATTTTTTAATGTAGCAAGTTTTTTTTTCATCACTGTTGAGCAAACATGTCCTCTCCACTAAAATTTATCAAAATGAAATCCATACTATAGCAGCAAAGTTGGCAGAGAAGCATGAGAAAAAACACAAACAAAACAGCAAAATAGAAAATTCCGAACAGGTTATGTAATTATAACTCAGCACCTAACCATACGAAGATGGTCACCCCAGTTTAGGAGGACAGTACGGCCATGTAGCTGCTAGGGGGAGAGAATGGCAGAAAAGCATTGACGTCATTTAGGGGTTGCCAGGCGCCGCAGCTGCGACCCTGACTTGTCCTCTGCTACCCCTGGCACTGCCTTTGCAACCCCTGGCATCCAAGATCACAAAGGCAGTGCCAGGAACAGAAGCAAAACGGGAATCAGCCTACTGATGCTTGTTTGCTTCCTGTGGTGCTCTGTTAGTGAAGTATGCACTGTCAAATATTGCTCACACCGTAACATTTGTATGAAGGAGACCTTACTGCCCATGCAGTATCTGTTTAGTTAAGCATTATTGCCCTGTCGTTCCTCTCCAAAGCTGTAACTATTTCGTGAAAGAGTCTTACACAACTCCTGCCCAGCAGTTTGATATTTTCTGTGAGGATTTGCAAAACTCCTGCTCATATTAAACCTGAAATGGGAGTGACAGACTGAGGAAGGACCATGTGAAGCATGCAAATGAACAGGGAGGGTACAGAAAGAAGAAACAGGAACTTCAATGAGATGAGACATAATCTGAGAATGGTGGAGTGAAGTGTAAAACTATTGCAATAGAGCATCACGATAGAGGAAGATTGAATCTAGAAGATAACTGTGATAGAATGTTTAAGGTAGTGGTGAGGCAAAAAGGAAACTTGGCGATATAAAGGTAAGAAGGTATGAGAGTGCTAAAGAAGGAAAAATGAACTGCAATCCCGGTTAGAGAATGAAAGTATTAGAACTTGAGTGAACAGTGAAACTAAAGAGATAAGGATAATTAGTAGTGAATAGTGAAACTAAAGAGATAAGAATAATTAGTATCCAGAGATAAAGACAGTGGTGAATATGAAATCAAAACTGAATGGGCTTGAGCTTAGACAATTCAAATTCTGCAAGTGAAATGGAAACATATTAGACACGAAAAATTGTGGAGTTTGGTGAGAAACAGGTAGAGATAATGGTGAAAGAATGACATTGACAGAGTTGGAAGAAGCAGGCTAATTGGGAAAGAGAAAGTTAGCAAATGAGCGAGGTTGAGGTACAAAGATACCCAAAGAAAATCGAGGGAAAAGTAATGCTGTCAGATATAGAGGAGAGAAAATATTAAACAATCATTTGCCATGCAATCGGTCTCGCCTTTGGGACTTTATATGTATTTAGCTATGCAGCACATTATCCTGGATGCTGAAACATCTACTGTTCTTTAACATGGAGGCTTTGACAGTAATAGGTACGTTATCGCACTACACATTATCGCACATTACTGCAGAGTAGCCTCGCTCACGGGTATCTTCATCACAATGACATCCGCACCTCATGGGAATCGCCATGACACAGGGAAGATCCAACGACTTCCGGTGATTATTATATATATTTTTCAAATCACAGAAGCACGAGTAAAAGCAGGCACTGAGTATCTCTACTTGCCTTTCAGTGCGGTGATGCAGGAACATGCAGTGGAATGCATTTTTTTAACCCACTATGCCGTGGTGATTCGCCTGTAGAAAAGTGCCTGAATGTTTCCCCTCTTTGAAATAACACATATGGTCATACTGCCACAGTTGTTTTTAGTAAACATAGAAGTGAAGAGTCCAACTCGATCATTTTGGGATGGTTCCAGAACATGACACTTTGTGGCTTGTTGAGTTTTCTGTTTCTGAACTATATTGGAAAAAAGGCACAAAAAAGCGAAGCCTGTTGGCACTGCCAGTGCTTGTTTTTATGTAGTGACTGCTACTGTCGATTTACCATTTATTAATCTTGTAAACATGAGGTAGTAAAATAACCCAACATAGCTGTACTTTCTTTAGTGAATTCAGATGGCTAAAGTTGCTTTATCAGCATTCAAACCTGAGACTTGGAAGAGTGCAAGCTGAGTCAGTCTTGGTAGGAGTTGAACCCATGGTCTCCAGAACACCACATGTATCAGCGGTGAGAGTTTATATCTGATATTCAGTATTCCTTGCGATTCTAAGAAGTCTGGAGCTTGTAGGAACACCCTGTCACATGATTTACAGTTGTACACAGACACAACTTGTGTTAGGGTAAGAAATTTGCATGTCACGTGGTTTGAGAGTACACATTTTCAGGAGGTGATTTGTTGATTTATAATTTCAGGAAATTGCCATGGTCTCTCGCATAAAAAGTGTATGAGATGGTGGGATGAGAGATGATATCAGACTGTCTGGCCTTGGGGCAGCCCATGTGAAGCTGTGCGGGTGTTGAATGTGATAGCAGGTGGCAGAGACCTGAGGTGAATGAGAGCGAGACGCTGAGCTCTAAACCAGGGGCATAACACAGGCCCCTGCACCCTCTGCGGCGCAGGGGTTCCCCCAGCTCTTCAGGGGGGCCCAATCATTCAAGGCCAACACATATCTGTGATATATGAGAGACTCACCTCATCAAATTCAGAGGGGGGGTATCATTTTGTATTACAACACAGCTCTAAACACGACGGAGATGGCAGAAGGTGCCACACAGAGTACGAGCATTAGATATGGGTCAGAGAGAAAGTAAGCACCAAACTGTGGAACACACCAGGTATGGGAACACATGGAGAGAAATACTGCCTATCAGTGGGAAATGGTATTGTCCAAAGCTCTGTTTTTCATATAAAATCAGTACCTTTGGCAGTTATATCACTGAAAATACAACATTTGAAAAAAATATTGTCTACGGGTGCTAGTGGAAGACAAGTTTCTATGGCTTAGAATCTAGAGAATGCTAAAGTGATTCTGGTATTTTACTGACCTGTGCTGGTCGTTTTATATTAAGAAAGTTAAATAGAGGCAGATGCCAGAAAAATAAAAAAAGAAAGTCCCTAAGCAGAAAGAAATTCTGGTATTTTACTGACCTCTACTGGTCGTTTTCTATCAAGACAGTTAAATAGTCCCTAAGCAAAAGCGGAAGCATACAATCTCCAGAGCCCACAAAGTACATACAACAGATCTTCCAGTCAGCGCAAGCACTGTCTAGGCTTGACCTGAAAAGGTAGGTATATTTGGAAAGGTGTGTATAATTAGTGTGAGAGAATGAGAGGTGGGATTTGGAGGGACATAGGTGTGATAATAAGAGATGTAGATTTGAAAGTAAATGAGAAACTAGAAGAGTTAGGTGTGACTGGATTGTAGAGGTACTATGAAGAGGAGAGAACAGGGTGGGTGAAGGACAAAAACTGGACAAGATAGAGATGAGTAGGACAGAGGAAGGGGTGGTAGTGAGAGGAAGACAGAGAGGGAAGGAGATTGAAACTACTGCTTTAGAGTTTAGTGAGAGACTCTGAGGCACAGCTGTGAGAGGTAAAGATGGTGAAAGAAAAAGATATGGTATGACATGATTGGGGTAAAAATAACAAAGCATGACTAAAGCTCAGAGTCTGTTCTGAAGTACTTATATCCCTGTGTCTGTACCTCAGGCTTTAGCCATTTAATGGTTGCACATAGTAGGTAATGGGTACACCACTGACATTTCGTGTCAGTACGCTAATGAAAATATTGCTGGTTACTAAAATGGACATATTTGCTTCAGTAAGCCTTCTGGCATTTCATTCATCTTGCAATTATTGCAGGTTTGTTAACTTTAGTGATGTAATTAATATTAAGTCATCTAGGTCAATGGGCATATGACATAATTTGCTGAGAAGACATCGGATCCTATGATGTCACTTCCTGTGAAGTCATAGCGGTCAAAAGATGTAGGAAGCTTCTGCCCCTACCCCGGGCATTTTGGTGCATTGACGTCAATGCAGAAAAGGCAAACAGAACTGCCTTTTGGGCAGAGTATGGAGATTACCCTCATCAGGCCCCCTTTAATTAAGATTGAGGTAGAAGGCGATAGAGGAAGAACATTCGGGAGGTTACTTGCGCTTCAAATATGCAAAGGTACAGAAAAAAGGTAAGAACAGGGTTCGTGGGGAGCAGGACAGGACCGCGCAAACAGAAGGCACTCGAGCATTCCTCCTTGAAAGAGTCACCATAACAGGCCAGGAAAAGTTAAGGAAAACTCGCATGAGTGGCACAAGGGAATAAGAACGAACGGTTACAAATTTAAAAAAAATGAACAGTAAATAGTTTTTTTTAATTCAATTAATTAGCGACGACACTCTAGTATTTTCAATTGCAAATCATGTAAAACATGACATTTTGACACAATTATAATAACTCTACATTGTAGTGCACTACATTTTAGCATGAGGCTTTTAATTCTAACACAACCCTTGGCAATCATGGTTTTACCCAACCAACATTAGAGAGAGAATGATAAACGTCAAACTCACCGCTTCTGCTCCCTGTAAGCAATGGCAAAAAGAGAAAAACAATTAATTAGTGAAAACATGACTACTTAAAACAAAATAAAACGTAACTAAAACAACAACGGATGCTGCCATACCTTTCTTCCTCCATTTTCTTCCGTAGGATTTCTCTTCGCCAAGCTGGCATGGTGGCCAAGCGGGCTTCTTCTTCCTTTTCCTGCAATACAAAAACATATATGAAAGAGTTTATGCTTCGATCAGGAGCGACCTTTTAGTTTCCAAATAAAGAAAAAAATGTAGCCATTTAGTTCTCATTTGTTATTCACGTCTATGTGTTTCATGGGTTCTGGATAAATAAAGAGTTCTAGTTATCGAGGTCTTATCCTCCTGCTTTCACCGTGTAATTCACTCACTGGAATGCAAGACCAGAGTACGTGTACTGTTTATGTGAGATTCGCCATCTTCACCTGGAATGAGCACAATTTCACCACACCATGTTCTACTTTTGTGTTATTTGTGGTTGTTTTAACGGGGGTGAAGGACAGAAATCCCAAAAATTCTAATGTGCTGCAATTCTGCAACTTTACAGGTTAACACAATTCCATCACTTTATGTGAAATTTTGGGAAAGCTACATGAATTACGAAACAATTATGCAAAGTGTGGTTTGTAGTTATCTTGCATGACTTTTGGACACAAGGGTGAACAAAAGTCATGTGATGTACTGACAGGAGACTACTTCAAGCAGGAACTGCCTCTCAGTCGTGGGTTTGCTGTGCCCGCAAGATACTTTCTCCACGATCCAGGCTCTAAGGTGAAATTTCAAGGAAACAGTAAATTTCAGGTGACATGCAATTTTTGCATTTTGCATTTGTAATTGAAATTTTACCTGGGCATAAACCAAATAAGGTGTTTCTGTACAAGGGCAATTTTTTTAATTTGAAGAATCGTCAGAATCACACCGAATATATTTTAAATACATTCCAATAACACACACACACGAGTTGAGTAAGTGTAGAAAAACTCCGGAAATAACTAAACACAGTAGGGTCTAACGATATTTAACAGCCCCACATTATACAGGACATTAAAATACAATTGCAAAACAGAAAATGCAGGAAAGGGTCTTCTCAGCCTATGATGTCTAACATTATTATCACTGTTTAGGAATCCTCTACAATTTAGTTGAAAAATGCTTTGATTTTCTTTGTTTTATACTGCACTATTCAAACCATGGTTATATATTTTAGGATTCAAAATGCAGAAGAGGAACAAGACAAGTTTTGTAAACCTATAAACCAAAGAGGAGCTTCACTGCAAATTCTACGTATAACAATGGAATCATGTTCAGTACATGATTCATAGTAGAATACCATATTCAAATACATTTAGGATCTTTAACAAGATCCCCAATCTTACCTTTTTTTTTAACTGTTTTCTTTATTGCTTTAATTAGATGCTTCAGTTTATTAAAAGAGAAGTGAACCAGCTTTAGGAGTCAAGTTTACTTCGGCCTTATGAAAGCAAACTACCTACACAGCACACCACCTAATCTTTTGTTTTTATTTAATTATTGGATTAAAAAACATTTTTATCATTAATGTACACAAAAGCAAAATATGGCAGATAGCATGACTGGCTAATCTAATAAGTAACATGCCGGAGTAGAAATGTGTAAATAGGAGCCATTGGATGTTAGGTAGACAGCAGGTAATAAACATATAGACAAACAGGAACTAGAGTTTTATACAAAATTGCACACTTGCACATTACATGCAAGAGTGAGATTTTTTTATTTTATTTTCTGATCTCAGGAGATGCCTCTTAAGGGTGGTTTAAAATTCAATGAGTGAGGGACAAGCTTGGTTAGCAAGGCATTAACTTCAGTGAAATTGACCTAGCAGGTAGTGAGATGAGAACCTAGATGCTGCACAAGGAGGATTGTGGTTGAGCATATCTCGGAGGTTGGAAATGGCAGATCAAAATACATGGTTGGGGTGTACCATATCAGAATGTCAGTCAGGTACCAACTTTGAATAAACTTGAATCCATTGTGTCTCATTTACAGAACAACATTTAATACAATCAAAGGAAGTTTTTCCAGTCCATGGTTTCTATGCGCATGCCATACTTGGGATTTGAAAATTAGTCTTTCAAACCTCTTCCAAATTTTCACATTGACAAACCCTCCCCCTCTTAAACTTTTAGTTTTACATTTAATGTACGCTGTTTTATTTTTTCTGGTCTCGCAATCTTAGATTTCTTTTTTCCTGAATGTATTAACCATATTTAATAAACACAAATGAAGAAGATGATGAGAAATATAAAAAAAAGTCAAATGAAATGGAGGAGAAGCTAGAAGGCATTTGAGGACAGTGGTGGAAAAAAATGGATAGGAGAAGAGAATTTAAGATTGAATTTTGCATAGGGTTATAATAGTTTTGGGAGTAGTTCTTGCTATGCCTATCCATGTAGATGAATGTATTTTCCCTATAAAATGTGGTTAGCTTTTCATATCTTACACATTTCTGAACTCAGCATTATGATGCATTGATCAAATTTTACAATGGTAGTCTACTCTGGACACCTACATTTGATAAGGCCATCTACCTTCATTTCCTAACATTTTGGTCTTCAGTGGCTGTTTTCCTCCTACACATATAAACCTAAATTGTTCCACTTAGGACAATTGATATTAACTCTCAAAACGATAACATTGGTATAATAATCTCTCGATTTCAGCTTCTTATTCCAGATTGCATTCATTATAAAACCCACACCAGTCCAATTCCTTTACTACACGTCTGAACATAAGCGATTTTGACAATATTGCTGACGTTTCTAACATGAGGCTCAAAAATGCGTTCACTAAAAAACAGTGAATGCTGATTTATACTGAAATCTCTCTTGGCCATGCGAATTTTGCTACCTAAATCACACTCAAATCATGGCTCCTTTAAGGTATGTCCTTGTTAATAACTACTCAAAAATAAAATGCAACTTGATCTCTGGTGCCAATATATGATATTTTCAGTTATTTTCAACAAGGTAATTTCAAAACTCAAACCGGGTTTGGTTGCTTGTGTTCATGTCGACAGGGGGGCTGGACTGAAATTTCATGCTGGACTTTTCCTACTGGAGCAGGACCAAGTCTGAGTTGCGTATGAATGGTCTCTGGTAGTAGCTGGGTACCAGGCACATTATAATGGATTGCAATGGAGAAGAGCTTTTTTAATTTGATCCACACAACATCTGTTGTTGTAATTTATCTGTTTCAACTGAGATTATCTATGTATTCCACTTCCTACTATACACCTGAGACTTTCCTTGCACTGTTTTGTGAGACATGTTAAGCTGCTGCAAAACAGCATGGCACAGTCAGGAACCAACAAGATAGGAAAGTAAGTTGCCCGATTCAAAGATTTTGCAGTGAGTAGGTGTGATTTACTCTTGTATTACTGCTGGTTTAGTACTGAATTGCAGGGTTAAACTAAGCATTCAGGCGGAAACTAAGAGTACTACAAGAGTAAAATCTTTTGGAGTCAGGTCCACTGTCACCTAGAAAAATGACAAATGTACACTTTTTTATCCACCAATTAATATTAGTTCGTTGAGCGTAGTGCTCTGATTTGTGTAGTTGGTGACAGCAAACCCAGATTTACCTGGCGAGAATAAACTCGTTACATCTCATACCTTTGAAAAGGCATCTTAGATCTTGTAAAACATTGGGCCAGATGTACGATCCCTTCCAAATTGCGAGTCTCAAAACAATGTACTAATGTTTTGCGACCGCAATTGCGGTCGCAAAACACTCGCAATTACCACCTACTTCAAGTAGGTGGTAATGCATTTGCAAAAGGGAAGGGGTCCCCAGGGGACACCTTCCCCTTTGCAAATGCATGCGAAATAATTTTTTAAGGGCAGGCAGTGGTCCCAGGGACCACTGCCTGCCTTAAAAATGAAGCAAAACGTTTCATTTTTAAATTTTTTTAAATGCATCCCATTTTTCTTTAAGGAAAACGGGCTGCATTTAAAAAAAAAAAAAAGCTGCTTAAAAGCAGTCCCAGACATGGTGGTCTGCTGAGCCCAGCAGGCCACCATCCCTGGGAGGGCTGGCATTCACAATGGGCTCGCAAATTGCGAGAGGCTCATAAATATTAATGAGCCTCGCAATTTGCGACCCCATTGGGAATTGCAAAACAGTGTAAACACACTGTTGTACATTTCATTTAGCGCCTCGCAATTTGCGACTCGCAATGTGTCGCAAATTGCGAGGCGCTAAATGAAAGGGTCGTACATCTGGCCCTAAATCTATTAACCTGTGAACCGTGGTGCACCATGTAGAACAATGCCAATGTGACGATTTCCTTAGACAAATTGAGGCAATTGCAATGAAACACTGTGATTCTTATGCCCTTATTCCTTTTGTCATGGCACATGAAAGTACTGATATTCTAGTAATTCTAAATTGTGGCAATACCTTGGTATTCCTAATATCACTCTGAGCAGGCCCTAAGAAACGGGGTATTACCAAGGGGACTGTTGTTTCTAAACCCAGTTCAAGGGGTAATTCCCCATTTTCGGCTGTTTTCACTTCAGAAATGGCTCCATCTTTAGCTCATAAAATGTCCTGTGAAAAAAACAGGGACCATATTACAGCTAGTGTACTGGGACACAACAGGCTTGTGTTTCCCCTTTTTGCGCCCTTGTGGCACTATGGATTTACGGACGGGGATGCAGAAGCTTGTGCAACCCTTTCTGTAATACTGATGGTGCTGGTGCACATCTAGCGCCAGTGCTATCTACAGAGAGAGTTTCCTCATTTTCATGGGGATGTGGCCCCATACAAATGAGGGAATCACTTTTACTCTGGGCCCACGTTGTGGGTGCAGAGGCAAACATGCCCTCAAGAGGTAAACTGACAGTGCACCACAGAGGTGTCAGTGCACCCCCTGAGGGCAGCCCTCTGTAAGTCGCATGATTACCAAGACATGTCCCTGCAGGTGGGTGCATTCACTCACTGCACTCGCCTGCAGGGGGATCTCTACCCACTCTTCAAAGGGCAGGCTTTTAAGCAGCCGCTCTGTAGTTTATTGAATGCACTGCCCCCAGGGCAGCGCAAGTTTGAAGCTGCCCTGGAGAAAGCACATGCACTCTAATAGGGCGCAATATTCCTGTTTGCATCCGGCGCACTTGTGTAAAGGTGCACCATGGTGCAAACAAGAACAGTGCGCCCTATCTGTAATACAGGCTCAGAGTTCAGATTTGCTATTTTTCACGCAAGAAAGCACTGTCTTGCCCACTTGGGAAAACACTGTGCGGAGCCATAGTTACTAAGATTGGCCTGCCGCTGCTGTCATCCCCTGTGCTGAAGCATAAACAGGCTGCCTTGCCTGATGCTCAGCCTCACAACAAGTGTGCGCTGTCCAGAATAGGATTTGTACTGGAAGCATATGCTTTCAGCACAAATTTCTATCCCTAAATAAACAAAGAAGGATTCCATGTATAGATGTGTGATGAGCCCTGCAGCACGCATGCAATGCATTGCTTTTTTGAGAAAAGAACACATTTCACCTGGTTTAAGCCAGCATCAGGCAGGTGTCAGAATTTTAGGCAAAGCTTGGCCTGGACACCTTAGTAGATCGGGCTTTGCATCAAAACTATTGAGTATTTGCGCTGATCCGCCACCTTGAGACTAAGTGATGCAAAACATTTCAAAGCGGCTTATGTGCTAAGAAAAAGTCACCTTTACCATGCAAAATAGCTTTTGAACTGGGCTATAAATACCATGCAGGTTTTTGCGTTGCTTTGCACCAGTGCAACGCCTTAGTAAATCTGGGCCAGGTTTTTTAGCCCCACATCAGTAATTAAACCTGAATCGGCAGATAAACTAGCTGAATACTTAGCACTAATAAAGAGGGCTTTTGATACCCTGTGACAGCAGTAAAATCTACTACCTAATTGATAGAAATATATCGAAATGTTGATACATTTCTTTTCTGTGATAAGTGGTTTTATTACACACATATAGAAATTTGGAAAAGAAGAGCAAAAACTCATTCAAAAGTGGGACACAAAAACTTTCATTAAATACATAAAGGGCCTAATTTACAATTTGGCTGGCAGTCGGCCAGCTCTCTGCCAGAACGATGGAGTAAATTACTCCGTCATTCTGACGGAGGTGCTGCTAGTCTAATTTAAAAATGTCTGCTGGCCAAGCGCATATTTCTTGCATTGACAGGAACCACTGTCACAGTGGTTCCTGTCAATACATTATAAGTTCTCCATACAGCTTTGTCAACATGAACAGAAAATAATTAATCAAGGAAGGGGGGACTAAGGGCTTTACAGAGGTCCAGCATACGTGCCCAAATGAAGTAAATCAATAAAGGTATGCAGTTCCTAACTGGGCAAGGGGAGACAGGTCAACTAGGTGGTGAAGTGTCCTCACTTAATAGCAGGAGGGAAGGGGAATTCCTCCTTTTGGAATTAGGGCCATCACACACCCAGCCAGCTTTGTGTCATGCTTCATCATAGGGCGTGCTCCTCGTCAGGTTGGCGCTGCAATACCTGACGGGCTCCCTATGGGGGGCTCTTTGGCGGCGATCTTTTATTCCATGCCGTTTAGTGCCGTGGGGGTGAGGGGCCTATAGGTGTAGATGTATGAAGTGAAGGTCAGTGGACATGAAGGGTTAAAACAGGAAGTGGAAGTCCAAACAAAAAAGGTTTAATGAATATGGCTTCCAACCTGGTTAAAAAGTAAATGTGGCGCACTCCTGATATGATGTGTCAGGATGCCGCGCTCTATAATGTGGTCAACATGTATCTTGCCTAAATGTCATACAATCTAGCGGCAATTTGTCAGGACCTAGAAACCGTCTATCTACACTTGGGTGGTTTTCTAGTCTAATAACTTTGATAAACCACAAAAAGCACCTCAGATGTGGTACCTGTAGTTGTAATGGCCAACCCAAAATAAGTTGGTGACTCACACCATCGACTTCCGGCAGGTAAGACACCTGGTAATTCCAGTGTCATGTATCCAACCGCGAGGTCTTCAGTGGACCTACCCAAATGCTGCCGGAGCCGGGAGGAAGTTGCAAAATATATATTTTTTGTCAAAAAGAAAATCCCAAAGCAGGATTTCTTTTCAAAATAACAAAAACAATGCTCCCCTCACCATGGGAGTTCGCTCCCATGGCAAGGAGGGAATTGAGCACTTTTCAATGCCCTTACTGTCAGGTTTGTCCTGGCAGTAGCGGGTAGTGAAAAATGGCTGTAGGCCTACTCATCTAAATTAGGTGGGCGGACATACAGCAAAACCTCCAATGGTCCTAACTCCGTCGGGCCGTTGTAGGGGATTGACTAGAATGGAGGTGGAGTAGTCTCCGCTATCATTACACCCGTTTTTAAATCTGGCAGGCAGACCGTAAAGTTTGTGGGGAGGGAACTCCGTCGCAACAGAGTTCCCTCTTCACCAACATATAATTCAGGTCTTAAATCATTAATTAACAATAACAATGCCCAACTATTTCAAACAAAATTATTAAACAGCATATTAATGTTTCACACAGCAACAATGTATGCAATAAACAAAAATTAAAAACACAATGTATAATGTAATTGAATGATTAATTCAGCTCTTAGTCAAAGATCCCTGGGCAAGATTAATAAAGACTTGCATAAGTGAGTGTGATCTACTCTTGTACAATCCTGGTTCATTCATTAATTTCAGGAGTAACCCAGGAGTACACTGGCTTTCTCCTGCCCTAATCCTGTAATTCGGGAGCACTGCAAAATCTTAGTGAATCAGTGTTTAAATAGATTTTGACAAGTTAAAGGTAGCTGAGGTTGCAACTAAAGAGATACACTTTCGCTTTACCAAATCTTTGCTACAGAAGCCAGTGAGCTTCCTGAAACAACAATCTGTAAGAGACTAAGGCAGAAAGAAACACCAAACACTTTAATGTGCCCCTCATGAACATTAAAGCATTAAAGAGCACATTGTGGAATGCACATCACTAATTCATATATCCTTTCGTGAGCTACAGATTCTACAGGAGCCAAAGGATAAATCCGCCTTAAAATTTAATGGCCACCTTTGGTGCCAGTTCCGCCTGGATTTTTAAATTCAACAACCATAAACTGTCTGTATGTGTATGCAGTTTCTATAAGTTTTCAGTGTAAAAGTTAACTTTGTGTGCGATTTCACAGGAACACTGTGGCTCAGGAGTATTTGGCCCCCACACTTTGCTTAAAGATGGTTAAAAGAGTTATGCAGACCTTCTGGAAGGAGAAACTAGGCCACATCAAAGGGATGATAGGGTTCCCCATTTCGCTGAAACTTCCATCCTACTCCTGGGGCTCCAGCAGACTACTCTAGAGAATGGGAAGTGTCCTTTAAAACGAAGCCAGAATCATGCTGTGCCTTTACAGCGCCGACAATAGAACAAACACATCCTTACCACACATTTGTTTAGCCCGCAAGTCGTTACAACAACTTGCTTTAGGAGGGCACATTGGTGGAGTGGTGTTGGATTTTAGGTCCAATACCTTCCCTGCTGTTGCGCAGACTGGAGTTGGAATAGTAAGTGTTACTATTCCAAAGTCCAGCGCCCCCCCAAGGCAAGTTGTTGTAACGACTTGCATGCTAAAGGAATGCGTTGTAAGGATGCGTTCGTTCTAATGCCGGCACGGTGAAGACATGCGTACTAAACGCATGCAGGATGCCGTCACACATTCCTAGAGAACATGATGCATGCGGACTAAAGACTAGTCTGCTACATGATGGGTGCTGCCTAACAGGTTATAACTCTATTCTGGGAAAAGACAGAGGCCCTGGCTACGGCACTGTGGTTTAGTCGCCTGTGGCATAAATTGGCTATGGCACACATTACACACAATCTTGTACTCACAGACAAAAAATAATCAGATCAGCTATATGGCAACCACTTATTGACTATATGTCAATAGTGGAATTCCTCTGCTTCACAACCACTAGACTAAGAGCTCTCCAGCTTTTTTTACTAAGTGCAGCAGACTTTAGGAGGGAGTCTGTGACCCCCAAATCTCAAGAGGTATGTCGACAGTATGACCGCCTCAGGTCTTTAATGTTCTTTCCTCAGGAGGACTTACCATAGAGGAGGTGTGACTGCCCTTGAGTGACATCATAGTACACCTACTCAAAATGTCTTTTCTCCTAAATCCGGCATACCCTCTGTCCACTGCCTCTTTCCCTTGGCCCTACTTCAGGCCACTGCAATTCTTATATTGTTTTTGGTCTTTTTTTAAATATTTGTTGTTAAATGGTTTGGGGGGAGGGGGGCTGGTAGTGCCAAAGAGCTGTTATGCATCATAAGTTGGTGCTTTTTGTTGCACATTCAAAGGAGGAATTTGCCCTGTTATGTTGTATGAAAACCTTCAATAAAAAAGATTTGAACAACAAAAGAAATTGCAACAAACATGCAAGATCGGCACAGACACACTAATTCCAGCATGTTTTTCCAAATTATCTCATAGTCAAGAGCAGTTTACTCACCCCAGAATTACTGTTGCCTGTGATATTGGCGATTCTAGGGTATGAGAATATAATATAACATCTCCATAATATATGGCTTTCAATAGAGGCCATTTGTGCAAACATGGGGTTCAAAACCTGGTTAGTCACTGCTCTGACATCATAGCAGAGAGATAACAAGTTTTGTTTTTTCACGGCTGACTTCAGATCATTGAAGCACTGATAAGCAATGCCTGTGCTCTATTTTGCAGTAATCCTCTGCCTCCCTAGTCTTGAGAGACACAAGGTGCGCAGTGAAGTCGGTGGCACTCTTGCCACCCCGCATTGCTCTCTTAACACAGTTCTTCTGCAGTCTTTTGCTGTCAGAGTGATGGTGGCAATGCTGAAGAGCGGCACTCACAGATCTGCTCTCAACATAGTTGCAGCTCTCAGGTCACGCTGTGAGAATTGGCATTGCTGTAGTCAGTTGGGGGAGATTGGGACTGTGCAAAGACACCAGCATTTAAGTTTTTTATATATGGATGGGACAAGGGTTTCTAATGACGAAGGTGGGCGGTAACCAGGCCTCCTGGTGATTTTTTTATATTTAGGCTGGGGAAATTGATGGTAATATAGTGGATGGTAGTGTGGTGGGTGGGAGGATACCAGATATTATCTTTGAAATTTTTTGGGAGGAGGGAAGAGATGGTAAGTGAGTGGTTGGGGAGGATGGCAGGACTATCCCAGGGACGCAGAGACGGGTAGGTGCAGACACACGATCCGCACGCCGAAACTACAGCACGCTTCAACGTGGCTTCTCTGTGCCACCTGATGTTGCTACACTTTTGCATTATTTAGGTTGGATACAGAACAACATACACACACAGTAGGTAGCACCTATGGGCACCAATCTTAGTGTAGGGTAGTTTGTCCACTACACATGCTCTTTTCTTCATCCTGATGAAGCGCCGTGGATCCTTATGACCAGTTTAGGCGTGAAACATGTCGAATTTTCTTTATGTGAAGGAGTGACCAGAGTCAGGTCCCTCCCCTGAGACAACAGGAGACCCCTCCTACGCAGTCTCAGCACTCAGACTACCAGGGTTCCTTGGAAACCCCAAGGTAGCATTCACCTGCCAACAGGTTTTTATCCCTGGAAGGGCGGCCCCCCTAATAAAGTATTGTGCAGGATCTCCCTTACCAGTTTTAATAATTTATTTCACACCCCACCACTTCACAAACCACCTCACCCGCATTCATCATATGGCATCCTCTTAAAAGATCTCCTCTAAAGTGACCCTTCAGGGGACTCGTAGGGCATTGCAGCGCCGGCCCAACGAGGAGCACCGCCCTATGATGAAGCATGACATCCTCTAGGGGATGTGTGAGGGCACTATGAACATTCCAGCTGACTGTCTCTATCCAGTACTCTGACCCAAGGTACTCTCCGACCTTGAGAGATTGTGCCTTTCTTTCTGTCGTTCATAGGAAAATTAGCCCTTTGTTGAAACTTTGGAGGGTAGCAGGACACCAGGTATACAGTTGTAAACTTATGTATAATCAGGTAGTGTTGCTGAGAAAGGTGAGGCTATGTTTAACGTGGTTCATGCTTAACTGTTCTAGGACAAAAATAACATAAATGCGCAGAGGGGTAACTGTGAATAAAGGGGATATTTTTCACCTTGGTGTTCTGAGTGACAACACAGACAACTCAAACTTCGTTAACATTGTCTATTTGAAGTCAAGGAGAACCCGTTGGTGAAAAACATTTTTATTGCTCCAAGTCCGAGTTTTCCTCGATCCAGTCCGCACATTACGAGGAGCTCCACCTCCCTCAAACAAATTAACAAAAAAACATTTCTGGGAAGACGACATTTCCCTTTTTTTGTTATTTTTCCCAAAGCCGACTTCCCTTTCTATGGCACTATTTTGCCCCCCACTCCCGTACAACCCCTATCTTCTCCAAAGAGCATCACCTTTTATAAAGCTTAAAAGATACAAATCCTGCCTCAAGTTTTGAGAAGATGATTATGGCAGGAGGGTGCTAAAAGGCCTGAGACCAGGAAGCCTAGTAAAGTAATGAGGATCACTGGTAAGTAATCAAAATAATACTTCCTCGTCCTTCTTCCCCGTCTCAGTCCATATATCTTGAGAATATTTATTACATTAAGCATGATGAAAGAAGTACTCTGAAGAAATAACAAAATCTTAGATGCAGTAACAAAGATTTGTATTTATAACGAATGAACTAATAATGCCCCATATTTAGAATGTTATCACCCAACTTGCTCTGGCCAGAACTAAGGGCCTCATTACGATGGCTGAGGGACCACCACCGACAGGCTGTCGGTGGTGGTCCCTCCGCCATCGTAACAGGGATGTCCGCCCGCCAGTTTACAATGGCGGGAGGACGTGTGGCGGTCGGAAAAACCGACCGCCACGGTCACGACGTGCGGATTTCATACAACCACCCGTCGGACCTCCCTGTACTCCCTGAATGGCGGTGGTGCCTGTCAGGCACCGCCGTAAGGATTACAATATCTCTTTCCTCCGGTCGTTCTGCGATGGTAAACCCGGTGCAAAATGGCTGGCGGAAATGGATTTGGAGGCCCAAGATGGGCCCCCTTCTCCCCTTGGCCTGGGACATGGGCCCTGGGGGGCACCTATGGTGCCCCCCTACATATCCCTGTACCATGTGGCAGGCACCGCATGGTGCCTGCCACGTAGTGCAGGGATATGAAAGAGAGAATTGTAGCTAAGGAACCCCCAGATTCTCTAAAATGTCAGACAGCTTCCATTGATCATTCATATTAGAAAAGGGTAGACCTCGTATGAGCCCATCCTTAAGAAATTTTAAATTAGGAAGGGATTTCAAATTTTAGGATTTACATCACCTTGAACCTGACACCATGTTTCAAGATGGACCCAATGTTTTAAGTAGCAAGCCATAGTTGAAACTTTAAGGCATTCTTGAACAGCTAAGGCTACCTCTATAGCACATTTACAGGGAGACTTGCCCTTTCAATTTTCAGGTCGTAAGGCAAAATCAGACAAGAGCTTAATGAGAAAGGGGGGGAAATTTTGCAGGAGAATGAGTCAAAAATGATAGGGATTAGCTGCAGCCAGGGTCACAAGGGACAGAAATCAGGGACAAGGTGGACATCATCGTTATCTCCTCCTTAATATCTTCAGTACCATGGGGTGAGGGAGAACCGCGTGATGTGAAAAAACAAATCACCAGAGAAGTAAAAAGACTCTCATCGAATGTAAGAATAGGCAAAGTGCACGAAAAAACATAGGGCCAGATGTATGAATATAGCATTTTGCGATTCCCTAATTGCGACTCACAAGGATTCGCAATTAGGGAATCACAAAATGCAATGTATGAAGGTGTATAGTACACCTTTTGTGATTCCTAGGGGGTCGCAAATGACCTACCTCATGAATATTAATGAGGAATCGCAAAAATCACGGGGATGGTGGCCTGCTGAGATCAGCAGACCACCATGTCCGTGATTGCTTTTAAATAAAGCAATTTTTTTTGGTAAAGCAGCCCATTTTCCTTAAAGGAAAATGAGTTGCTTTACAAAACGAAAAATGAAAAGTTTTCTTTTCATTTTTTAAGAGCAGGCAGAGGTCCGTAGGACCACTGCGGACCACTGCCTGCTCTTAAAAATGGTTTAACAAACATTCACAAAGGGGAAGGGGTCCCTTGGGGACCCCTTCCCATTTGCGAATGGGTTAACACCTACTTGAAGTAGGTGGTAAAATGCGAATGTTTTGCGACCGCAAATTCGGTCACAAAACATTCATACATACCGATGCGATTTGGTATTAGGAAGGGACACCCTAAACACGCCCCTTCCTCATACAGAATCACAAACCCATTTTGCGATTCGGTAACAGGTTACCGAATCGCAAAATTAGGTTTGCTACATCGGAAAAGCAATTTTTGCGTTTGCAAACGGGTTTGTGAACACAAAAAGGCTTGATACATCTGGACCATAATTCTGACAGATGATGATCACCCACCACAAAGAATGCAGGAAAGCAAAAGAGAAGCAATAGGGTGGTAAATGGAATAAGTGCCTACTGGCTAGCAGGTTACCAAACAGTAAAGAATTTTGGGGTGAGATAAACAGGCTGGTTGTGGGTCAGGATCGTGACCAAAATGCAGGAATCACCGGGGAGGTCTGGGTGTCCCACTTCTGCGCAATGTAATCTTTTCCAGTCGGTGGGTCGCCCGGTGAGAGCAGTCCGCATAAAACAAAAATGGTGATACCAGGTCTGATGCTGTCAGCTCTCACCATTCTAGCAGAAAAGGCAATACAGCGAAGGTTTCGCTAATTTACATGTTTTGTCGGTCTCAAATCTGCTTCCTACAGAGTTCCCCGTGGTCGTCTCTGGGGAAAACTGGCATAATGGGGCCTACCTGAAAAACTGCTAAACTCAATTAATGCCCTGTATAGTGACACATGGGTCCAGGTTAAAGTTGGAAACAACAGCAGAATAACGTCCAAGATTCAAACTTAAAATGGACTGAAACAGCGGTGCTTGTAGCCCTTTGTTTATTTAACCTTTATCTGGCCAATCTCGAACGATAACTGTCACAAGTTGAGGGCTTTCTTCCTAGACTGGCAGCAGACAAATTTGGGCATTTGCAATATGCTGATGACATAGTAATCTTGAGTCAAAGACCCGTTGGACTACAGAGGTCAATAAACGGCAGGTTATATATAGAGCATAATGGCCTTGAGCTGAATCTAAGCAAAACAAAGATTGGTTGACTCAAAGTATAAGTCACTCAATTGGTTTGTTAAGGTTAAATGTATAGAAGTCGTATCCTCCTACTAGTACCTCAGTATCCAAATGGAACACCAACTGACTTTCAAACAACATTTCGCCATGTTGCGGGCAAGGTGCACTCTTTAACCTTTGCATTCAAAAAGTTGCAAACTAAACTCGGATGCCCATCATACTAGCACCTGCTAACAGTCATGGCTGCTCAGATTCTACCGACAGTAGCATATGGTCTGGAAATTATGCACAGGTACAAGGCAGCCATGTTGAATTGCTACAAACTAAAATTTACAAAGCCATCTTTCAATTGCCTAAGTCGACCACTCTGGTGCAAGCCCGGCTGGAATTTGGTCAATTGAACCAAGAGCTGCAAAGAATGAATGCCTTTGTAAAGCTATGCTGGACCTTTCGAGGATGTGAAGGTGGCTCTCTGATTAATTTGTGCTGGCAGGAAATAGAGGCTCAGATGAGCAAAAAACTACAAAAATCATGTGGTGGTCACTTGTTGTAAGCTACAGACGTCCTAGGCACAAAATAAGCATGGGCTATCCCAATGGAAAGAGCATCTTTCTTCAGACAATGTTATGCATCAGCAAAAGTCCTGTCCCAACTGCAGGACAAGAACTAATTCACAAGGAAATGCCATGCTTGGACAGTCATCAATTCATACCAACATCAAAAGCCCAAAGCATACTTGACAACTCATTTCTCAAAAGATCTCATTCCGTCTTTGAAGAGTTGTCTGATAAGTCCTAGCTGCCACCTATGTGGGTACAAACTAGAGATGTAATCCACATTCTTTGCACATGTCCAGCAGTCTTGGAACAAAGAAGGAAGTTATTCAGATCTCTTTTTTTGCAACTACACATACGCAGTGGTAGGCAAGATGTTAGAAACTGGGTTTCTGGTAGGCAGATGTATGCACCCTGTCCAAGCATGAATCACAATCCTAGTCAGATGCATTCACCACACACCCTAAATTAACCTGTGCTCACCCCCTAGTAGCTTGGCACAAAGCAGTCCGGTTTAACTTAAGAGGCAATGTGTAAAATATTTGTGCAACACATCAAACAGTAAAACATTGCAAACACCACCCAAAAAGATTCCACACCAAGTTAGAAAAATAGCTCTTAATTTAATAGATAAAACATGACCAACACAACAAAAATCCAATGAGTAGAAGTCAAGATATTAATTTTGAAAGAATAAGTGCAAAAACATTGCTTATAAGCAAAAAGCATCTATGTGGGATATCTGGTTGCGCTAGACCTGGACAAAGTCAAAAGTTCAGGCCGACAGTGATAAAGCGTGGGCCAGATACAGGGACCACGCAAGGCCCACTGAACAAAAGTACCTTGATCCTTGTTGCAACCCAAAGATGCGGGGTGCAATCGAGTGATGCGCCAGCGTCTATCCCACAACTGAGGTCATGTGTTGATTTTCTCCACTGTAACGAAGGTGATGTGCTAGTTCCGAAGATGAAGCGCCGGCTCCAAAATGCAATGGTTTCAAAGCCGACGCGCAGGTTTCTCCACGCAGTCTAGGGAATGTTTTGATCACCTCTCTGCCGTGGCAGTGATGCAGTCGTTCCGATGTGGAGGTTCCGATGGTGACACGCTGGGTCAGAGTGTGATGCGCCTGTTCTGTTCCCACAACAGCGTCGATGCATCGATTTTGCTATTGCAGCAGAGGAATCATTGGTTCTGCTGGAGCAAGCACCTGGGTCCACTTCATTAGGCCAATCACCAGAGCAGGGTGGAAGCCTTTGAAGTCCTTGAGTCTTAGAACAGGAGACTAGTCAGCTAGCCCTTGGAGTCACTCTGGGTTTAGTGATGGAGGTGCAGTCTTTACCCAGTCAGAGATAGCAGCAGGGCAACACAGCAAGGCAGCAGTTTTTCAGAGCAGCAGTCCAACAGCGTGGCAGTTCTTAAGCACAGCAGTTCTTCTTACTGGCAGAGTGGGTTCAGGTCCAGAAGTGTATTGAGTTGGTAGAGTCAGAGGTCCAGTACTTATACCCATTTGTGCCTTTGAAGTCGGGGTGACTTCAAAAAAGGGTCTTTGTACTGCACAGAGGTCCTTTCTTCCTGTCCTGGCTCTAGACTCACTACAGAGGGTATGCTGCCCTTTGTGTATGGACAGGACACAGCCTATTCAGGTGTAAATATGAGGCTGTGCCCAGCTCCTCCCTCCCATCCTCCCAGGAAGATACATGAAGTCACACCCAGATTTCCTTTGTGTGTGGCATTCTAGAGGGAATGCACATAGTCCAGCTGTCACCCAGCCCAGCCAGTGATCAGAGACAGGCACCAGACACCGAATGGTTACGAGCAGGAAAATGCGTAACTTTCTTAAAGAGGTATTTCCAGAGTAATAATAACAAATCCAACTTTACCATTAAAGAGGATTTATGATTACCGTTCCATAGGTACTAAACATGACATATCTACATTCTATCAATTAGGAATTACAGCTTATTAAATGCAATAACGAATCCCCAATGATAACCTATGAGAGAGGTATGCCTCACAGTAGTGAAAAACGAATTTGGGTGTTTTTCACTACCAGGACATTCAAAACTTAAAAGTTAATGTCCTACCTTTTGATTACACAGCACCCTGCCCTATGGGCTACCTAGGTCCTCCCTTAGGGGTGACGTATATGTAATAAAAGGGACGTTTAAGGCTTGGCAAGGGGTTTTAAATACCAAGTCGACATGGCAGTCTAAACTGCACACACAAGCTCTACAGTGGCATGCCTGAGACCTTTAAAGGCTTAATTGAGTGGGTGACACAATCAGTGTTGCAAGCCCACTAGTAGCATTTAATTTACATGCCCTGGGCACATGTAGAGCACTCTACTAGGGAGTTGTAGGTAAAATCAATATGCCAATTTTGGATAAGTCAATCAAACCATGTTTAGGGGAGAGAGCACATGCACTTTAGCACTGGTTAGCAGTGGTAAAGTGCTCAGAGTCCTAAAGTTAACAAAAACGAGGTTAGAAAAAGAGGAGGAGGCAGGCAAAAAGCTTGGGTTGACCCTACAGAGAGGTCCATTTTCCAACACAAGTCATAACTTCCTGGCTGAGTAGAGTCTCGATTTCCCTGGTGTGCCGGGTAACAACATTTCTGAACAAACAGCTGTGCGAATCATTGCACTAGGGACTTTTCCCCAAGCACCTTAAGTAAACTGATGGACATATAAATTGTTATGCACAATGCACTTGCACGTTTAAAGCAACCTACTATAATTGCCATGCAAGGGGAAATTGAATTGCTGTCCTGTTCATACTATCTAAAACACTGTAGACATTACATTTTAAGTGATCATTAGTTGAGTTTTTAATGTATTTTGCAATTATTTATTAGAATGTCTAACATATTTGTAATGGTTTTTATTAAATATACAATAAACTACTACTACTTCATGGAAGTCATACATACGATCCTGCAGACATGGCATGATCAACGGGGAAGAAGAATCATTTCCTTGGATGCTAACAGGTTTAGTCAAGAAAGACCTAACTGGTCTGTGATCATCTGAAATATTTCCTTGAATTGATTGAGTGATACTGACACTGCTGAAGGAATAATCCTGCATAGATGCAACCTGCTCTTTGTGTCCCAGAATAAAAGTTAGCTGGTTCTCCATCCGAAAATCAACTGCCTTGCCCAGAAGAAGCTGTACAAACCTCTGAAGAGCATCGAAAATTGCAGCAATTCCCTCCAGTTTGTGTATTAAGTTCCTCCAGTAAATACCACCGACCCTGTCACTATTGTTTTTGAACAGTGGTCCCCAAACCCAAATGACTCATCTTTGTGGTGAGTATAACACGATTGTAGAGGAGTCAGAAGTATTCCTTGCAAATATTCTGGAATTAGCCACCAAAACAGTGTTCCAGAAACTTTGAAGTTGTGTGAGGCGTGACACCAATGTCTGAGTAGGTGAACTTTTAGGGGTATGTTATGAGAATAGACTCTTTTTCTGAAGCAGAGGAAAGGGACAACATATAATTCAGGTGTTTTTGAAGATGCAAATGTTTGTCTTTATGAAGAAATCCTGATCCAAATTTGGACTGGAACAAAAACTCCAATGACTTCACATTCTTGGGAGGAAATAAGATGTAACTTTTCCACCAAGAAACTATTTTATGTCAGATGAGTTGAACACTCTTTTGGTATCAATTTCTGCCTCAAGAATTAAGGGGCAGATAGTAACAAGTGATCTATGTAAGGGAACTGATGAATACCTTCAAAAATATAAGGAGGAAACCACTGATGCCAATATGTATGTACTAAATACTCTTGCTGCAGACAAAAGGCTGAAAGGAAGAGCTCTGAACTCTGAAGTCTAAAATAGGGCAAACATTCCATTTGACTTAAGGACTAGGAAGATGATTGAGTAAAAATCTTCACCCCAATTATCTTGGAGAACAGGTCTGATGGCTTGCTGATTCAACAAAAGAGTGCCCTAATGAACGAGTTTGACTTTACTCTGGATCTAATGGAAGAGGAGTATCCTAGTAGCAAAGTTCTTTGGGAAGAAGACTGAACTCCATAAAATAGCCATTTAGTACAACGTTCAGAACCCACTTATCTTGCACTATGGGATTCCTAAGGGTTTTCTGTTTCCATATTGATCTGGTATAGTCAGGATTGTGGATGCTGTGGCAGCTGTTTTTGTCACAAATGAAACCTTGGTTGTCCAGTGGATGCTTCATCTACGGGCTTCACCTTGAAAGAGAAGTAAGATTTCCTGAGATCCCTGAGGTGTATATTAATATTTTTTTTATTATAGGAGTTTTCAAAATGATGAACATGATCTAAATGTATCAGACGCTGTGCAAAGAGAGGAAGATCATAAGCAAGAAACTCTGTACTAAAAACCTGAAGAATCTTCCATTTATCTGCCGAATTTTGAATCGCTCAATTTAGTTCTGAACCGAACAGTTTTTGGCTAAAATGGATGGTTATTGATCAAGCTTCTCTGCCTCCTTTTGAGTGTCCACAGTTTCATCCACATATGTTTCTATGCAACCAGAAAGGCACCTTCGGCTTTCGCGGAAGACTGCAAAAACGTCAAAAGTTATATTAGATAAAAAAGGGATAGCAATTTCATGGGGTGAATGACCAAATTATTGGATTAAAAATATCATGTGACATGAATATTGTGTCAAAAATATTGTGACTACCAAAATATTGTGGAACAGAACATCTAAGCTAAGAATAGTGGGGCATATTAGCAAGACTGGCGATGAAATTATCGCCATTTTAGCGGCAGGAAACTGCCGCTAAAACGGCGATAATGGGCTTGCTAATATGCGTTATAGAATTCAATAGAGTCCAGTGTTAGATGTCCTGCACATCTAACCTGGGATTCTATTGGAATTCTATAGCGCATATTAGCAAGCCCATTATCGCCGTTTTAGCGGCAGTTTCCTGTCGCTAAAACGGCGATAATTTTATCGCCAGTCTTGCTAATATGCCCCAGTGTTTTTGTTATATAATATTGTTTTCTGGACTATTGTTGTATTTAATATTTATTACTTTAATATGGTTGTGATCAATAATGTTTTTATTAATAATTTTAACTTGTAGCATTGTTAGTATAATTGTTAATCATTTTTTATAATATAGTTTGTAATTTTAAATGTGTAATTAAAAAAATAGTAACCTATAGTAGATGGTTGTTGAGTTTGTAGGGGAAAAGGGTGGGAAGGTAATTAATTATTATTAATTTTTTTAATGTTAATTATTTTTGCTGTTAATTAAATATTGAATTTATTGCTTTATAAACTGTTTATTTGTGATTTTATCTACTGAACTTTAATTGTAAATTCTAATCTCTATTTTTATAATTTTGCAAGTAATTTATAGTCTAGTAGCAGGTTGTTGGGTACGTATGGGATATGGTAGGAAGGTAAAAAATTGATTTTTTTAACATTAATTCTTAATGTTAATTTGTTATTGAATTTTTATTCTGTATATTTTTAATTGTTTATATATGATTTGAATAGTTTGTTTTATTTCGTTTATTTGTTCATTTATTTTTACATGTTTGTAACAGTAATACCTGTATAATGATTGTTTAATGTTTTTCAAATTGTATTTGCTTAATTTAAGCACTATTTTAATTGTACATTTTTATGGGTGTTTACGCTTTTTCGGTTGTAAGGAAGGCAGTGAATTCAATTTTGATTAATTTTTTAAGCTTATATTGTATGCATTGTTAAATAAAATATTATTTAAAAATGTATTGCAGTTACGTTTTCAAAGTTTTCTAGAAAATATTTATGTGTGTGTTTATGTATTATTTTTGAAGTCCAACACTTTCACTGCTGTTGTTTAGACTGGAGTGGAGATAGTAAATAGAATCTCTTCCAAAATCCAACACTTGCCATACTGTTGCATAGTCTGGAGTGAGAATAGTGAATCAAAACACCTGCAATATACAATATTTTCCCTAATGTTGTTTAGAGTAGATTTAATTGAATTTTAATATTGTTGTTTAATTTTATTTGTTTTCCTAATATTTGTTTATTTAAATATGTATATTATTTTAAGGAAAACAATTACATTATTTTCTATATTCATTATATTGCTCTAATTACTCTTTTTACATATGTAGTTTATTTTTTTTTATTATTTTTGTAACCATTTAACTTGTTAAAATGTTATGTTCTTTTTAAAATATATGCAAATAATATTTCTATATTCAGTGTATAGTATTAGATAAAACTATTTTATATGTTTACTCTAATATTTAAATTAGGTGACATATTTTTAATTGTATATATGTTTGCTAATTTTCACTTTAAGTTTGACTCAATGTTCACTTTATTGCTAATATTTAAAATTAAATGTATTTAAAAATGTTTATTTATTGGTATTTTTATAGAATATATATATATATAGCTACATATACATAAATACTTTAAATATACCTGATATATGTGTAAATTAAATAAAAACACACCATATTCTTACCTGTTTCTGGTTGATATTCTCTTGCACATTATTTTTGACACAATATTTTGGTTGATTCCATTATAAATGTGGATGTATTTGACAAGATATTTGTGTCTTGATATTTTTGTTCACAACCACATTGTCTGTGAAGCATAGGAAGCAAATTAAGCCATCCTATAGGAAAAGGTACACTGCTTAATGCCCCCTTAATGGTCCTGTACATTGAATCTGGTAGAGATACTTCCTTCAAAGTCACTGATGAAGAGGATGTCATACTGGGAAGATTACTGTTCACTTTTAAGTCTTGCAGGAACTCCTCTCCAAAATTTGTCAACTTACATTATTTATATAGGGCCTTATTATGAGTTTGGCGGTAATGGAGCGGGGCCGCCTTGCTCCTGCATCGCCAAACCCATATACAAATCGCCCGCCAGATCAGGAGTTTTCTCCTGTCTGGCAGGCGGCTCTTTGGCGTTCCCAGGGCGATGCCTATGAAATAGGCACCACAATGGGAACATCAAAGGCAGTACCTGCACGGCAAGGACTGCTGAAGTACATGCCGTCCATGCACACAGGGGGCACATGTTGTGCCCCCTGTGTGCATTCACATGGTGGGGGACACCAGGCGGCCCTGTTGGGCCCCCTTTGTTTCCTACCCGCCACACTTTTCATGGCAGTCGCACCGCCATGAAAAGTGAGATGTTGAGGAAATTCATATAATGCTTAGCCGGGCCGCAGCGGCCCCACAAAGCATACTGTGGCCTCAATACCGCTGCGCCACCATAAGGAATCTCTGATCCCTGGCAGTTGTGGTGGTCCCAGGGCGGCCCCACCGCCCTGGTCATAATGGGGCGGTCGGAAGACCACCACCACTGCGCCCCTGGTAGTCTGGCTGTCCGTCAACCGCCAGACTCATAAAAAAGCCCTTAGATAGCTAAGAAAGTTTGTTTTATCAACAGGGGTGGCTCCTCCGTGAGAGCGGAGGAGCGTCGCCCCACCACCTAAATTGCCTCCAAAAGCTCCAGAGATGAAAAATAAAATAGTAATAAACTTAATTTATTACCATTTTATTTTTCATCCCCCATCCCAAATCGAGGGTCAGGACAGGCTGGGGCTTGCACAGTGACAGCAGCAGGGAGGAGGATGGACTGCCTGGACACTTTTCAAAGTGCGCATGTCCCTTTGACCGGCCGTCTTGCGATGGCCAGGCAGACATGCGCACTTTGAAAGCTCTAACCCAGTTGTCTTAAGACAGCTGGGTTAGAGCAACTACAGGGCTCCAGTGTCCTCGGGAGTGGCGAGAGAGGCCACTCCCTCCAATCCTGGAGCTGCTCTCATACTGGTCAGAGCAACACCAGGATTGGTTAAGGCAGTTGAGTGGGTCCTGCATCAGACTACAGCAGCAGGAGTAGGACGACATACTTCACGGAGGAGCCCGTGTTTAAGGTAAACGATTTGTTTTATTTTTACCCACCACCCATTTGCCCGTCCCACCACTTCTCATAGATGCCAACCACGATTGTTTATCAATGTCTTCTTACCAGTCTTTTAATAAACCTCTGTTAATTATTCAATGCCCAGGCAGGGGACTGGTAAAGGGAGTATCACATTGTGCATAGAAATCGTGTGTGACTTCTAACTTGGGGTTCCTTGAATCCCAAGCCCTCCCGGATGTGCAGGGTCGCTTCCTGTTACTGGACTCCCTGGACATTCCTCCCTTTGGTAAAAGACCTTGCTCATCATTATCCACATTTGCTGTATCAGATTAGGGGGTACTACTGGATGTTTTTCAAGGTGAGGCTCCGCATTGGTCATGGCAAGAGTAGCAACCTTTGCAGTGATTTGTTGCAATTCAAAACATGACCATGATAAAGAATCTTCTTCCTCCAGAACTTGTTCAGGGTTGTTTCTCTCAATGAAATGCTTCCTTCCCTCCATGCTGCTCAATCAGTGAATGACAGCAGTCCTTAGCAGCATTTCCTTAAATAACAGGTCGCTGAGCAATCTAACCTGCAGAATTATAATAGTCATGAAATAGAGAACGTGGCTATTTTCTCACTTTGATAACTGCAGTATCTATCGCAGCACGGCGACCCGAACTATTAGAATTGTGCATGTGAGTTCCAACATTAAGAGCATAATCTTTTCCAAGAAGAATTATTGCAACAGCTCACCTTTGAGAAGGCAATTCTAAAGATCAGAAAGGAGTCACAATGCTGAGCATTATATATAAAGCCCACGATTGCTGGGTTACAAAAACAAACAAGGAATACAAAATTCCTTTCTCCCTGCTGGGCAGGAGAAAAGTAAAAAAAGAGCCACACAATGCAGTCAAGAGGGTGTGGCAGAAATGTCTTATTACTGGATGTATTGCTACAACAGGGACTTCTAGAATCACTGTTGGTTACATGCCCCATGCTAAAGCAGAAGGGTTGTAGAGAGGAACATAGAAAAACAACTGCCCACCATAGCATGTCTTCAGCTTTCATGGCAAAAACCAATAAAAGCTGATGCACCTGCTACCTTGCCATGCAATCTGATGAGATCGGCCAGTGGGGTCTTTGGATCTTGGGAATTTGACAATAAGGGAAACATTGCCTCTTGATCCCTGAGCAACCAGTGTGAGACTCTCTATAGGTCTCCTTACAAATCTTGTGGCATTAGGCATCACCTTTTAAATAAAAATAGTTCCATCAAATGACACATGAAATTCGATGAATACATAAAATCATTAATTCACATCCCTGTAAAAAATTTTAAACTATTTTCATATAAAGAAGCAAAGAGGCAGTGTAAAATCATGCATAAAGATAAGACGAAGATTGAGATTATCTTTTAGAACATTGTGCAATGATTTCCAGTACCTTGAATGCTGCTTTCTCATCATTTTAGATTGCTGTGCATTAGATATTCGTACACTAAAGATTGTGCAATAGGCTTGTATAATTCCATGCATAATCGTTGACTAAATACCAAATCAGGTGTGTATTCTCTGTGTTGTCTGTTTTTGTCAACTATATTGAATATAAACAAACGTCTTGATGCTTCATCATATCATTTTAAAGACAAACACAGGATAGAGGCACATGTTTAAATAAAAATACACTTTTGTTTGGGGTTTCATTAGCAATCATTTATTGTAGGATAAGAAAAACCTTTAAAAAAGTAAACTCTAGCCAAATATTAAAATCGCACAGCAAAGCATTGACAGTATTGCATATTTATCACCATGGTAATTTAGACTAGAGATTTAAATAAATTCATCAGAAAATCCGTATCATCAACTCACACTGTTTTAGCAGGTACATTTTTTATCAATTTTCAGCAACATGATTAAATAAACTCCAGAAACTGTTGAGAGGTAAAGATCAGTTGAGCAGTTTTCTAGGTGGATTTCACGCATAGCACAAACTAGTTGTTCATAATGATATTCACCTCTGATCAGTCCTTTAACAAAAAAACGATTTCTATTTATGTAGCTTACTGTATTTTAACTGTCCATCTGTTAAAGATATGTACATACAACACAAACCTTCTGGGATGAAATTTTACACATCATAGAAAATGATGTCAGAAAAGAAAACCTAATATTAAACATGGCTACACCAGTGGACACTTTTGGATTCTTTACTAAAGAGACACAGGATAAGGTACTTACTATTTATAGTAGGTTAACAACAGCAATACAGCAGTAAATTAAAATTCAAATAAACCACTAACATTTGTGAGCTCTTCTCTTTTGGTGTGAGTGGATGTTTAATTTGATTTGCTATTCCTTATCGGCCAATTTCATCAAACTCTTTGGTTTGTTGGATTAAGACTGCAATGACAAATGCCAGGATTGGTATTAGGTCTTTGGTGCCTATTCCATTTGAGGGATTAATTGTAGTAAGACAGTGGAGTGGCTGGAGGACATTCTTTATAGGTCAATTGGACCTAGATCTCAAATTTTCACAGGCTATACCATAGATTGGTAAACACGGCCTTAGGATAAAACAAAACAGCCATTATTCAGGTCACCATGTAACAATTTAAATTGAAATTTTGCGGGAGAACAAATTGAAATAGTATTAACAAAACAAAGATACCATATAATTCCTCCACCCCCATTCACATGACAGGTTATGGTGCATCCCACCCAATGGTCTCATTTGTGTTATGTTATGATAGAGTAGGATATTGAGCTGATGAACTGTGATTGGCGTAGTTACATTAAACATTCAAAAAAGAAGTTGTTTCCTAAGAAGTTAGACTTAGGGGCTGTAGAGAAAATAAGATTCTGAGGACTAGGGTGGTGGGTAAGGAGTGATTTTAGTTTAGATTTATGCTGATGTATTTTGGTAGTAACATAGAATAAATATCCAAGTCCCTGTGATGGAGTGGTTCTTGAAGAAGGGAGATGTGTTGTCATAAAAGCAAAGAAGATGCTTTTGTTTTCTGTTTAAAGATAAATAGTTATTAGTGATACAGAGCTGACCAGCAGTGCTACACAAAAAGCCTTATATATGGAGCAGGATTTGGATATTGACTAGCTTGTCTGAAGGAAGTATTCTAGTAACAAAATAGGAATCTTTCTTTATGAAGTCTTGCACATTTTGTGACTCGCTAAATCAAGTAGTTCCCTTTCAATAAATTGCAACTAATTTATAGAAATCATATTACAAATGAAAATTAAAAGAAACATACATCACTGTTTGATGTCATAAGATTAATATTGGAAACAAATAAAATATTAAACATATTTTGTCCTGAAGAAGAGCAAGAAAAATGATGTGATGTATAAAACAGCAGAAACGCTTTCACAGTTCATAACCTCAAAACGTTGTTGATTAATTTAGAGTGATTCCTAGGTCCACTATGCAAATAATATTTTGAACATGCTTAAGGGACACTTTTAAGTGTGTGAGGAAGCATATATGGATGTTCTGTAGGATTTTAAACATTAATGGGGTGTTTGTCTACAGGGTCCTTTTTGTTTCCCATTAGGTTTTTGTCATGTTTAATTTCGTGTTTTGACTAAGTATTTATCTTGCCTATAAGTGTTTCTGTTCTGACTCAAAACATTTGGTAAATTATGTTTATTTCCATTGAATTCCATTTCATTTATGTATATATTTCCCTGATTTGTGGAAATTAGAATGATTTTCTTTGTTTATTTTTTAATTAGGTTATAGCATAGAAGGTATGTTCTGAATTTGGTATTTGTATAGAAAATATGTTTGATTTTTGTTTTTGAAAAAATAATACAATATCGTTTTTTGATGAGAATGTTTTAAATTACATCTTTTTATTGCAAAATACTTTGGGGCTGATTACGATGACATCGTTTCGTTCTTGGGACCACCCGCCTATAAGGCAGCAGTCCCACAGTACGAATTACAATGCGACCGCAACCGAGGCAGTCGCATTGCCTATTTTTTGCTTTGTAATGGGTGGTGCTGCCACAAAGCAAAAAAGGGACTGTTTATATATCTCTGCACTATGTGGCAGGCACCATGCGGTGCCTGCCACATGGTGCCCCCCAGGTCCTGTGTCTGGGGGCCAGGAAGTAAGGGTTGTCCGCATCGGGCCCCCAAAGTCCCTTTCCGCCTGCTTGTCCATGGCAGGTTAACCAGCCATGAACAGGCGGGCGGAAAGGGACATCGTAATCCCTACGGCGGTGCATGGTAGGCACTGCCACCATTGTTGGGACTACGAGCCCCTCTGCTGCACCGGCAGGCTCAAGGAGCCCATCGGATGCGTGGCGGTTGGTGTTACCGATCGTCATCACACCACCCACCATCCTAATGTAGCGGTCAGAAAAGGTGGTTCCGATGGCGTGGAGATCGCCACCGACAGCCTGTCGGTGGCAGTCTCCACACCATCGTAATGATCACCTTTGTTCCTGGGGAATTAACAAGTGGTGCTTTTTGCAACACTCTTTTGGACTGGTTAGCCGTGTTTCACTGCAAAGTCCATGGGTTGTTAACACTAGTAAGGAGGAATTGCACGGTACTACTATATATTGTTCCTTTAATGATCTACAGTCTCTTGTGAAAGGATCCCCATTTAGCTTGAGTTCAAGCATAAAGATGATGCCATCCTCAACTTTTAGTCGTTCACAGCAAATCAATGCTTTAATTCATATAAAATTCTTAAGATCGGCTTTCATTTCAGCTTTAATTCAGAAAAAATCCAATTAAATTCATATTTGCTATCTAATTTTATTACTCGTAATGTTCTGTTTCTTGGCCCCTGTCCCCTTCTTTTGGTCTCCCAGCTGATGTACAGACCAGGGTAGGTCCCGTGCTGTGGAGGACCTCATACTGAGTTGCTCTTCCCTCGCCAATTGGCGAGTATCTTGGACGTCACGGTTGGGGTCTCAATTACATCCCCTTCTAGGTGTTCTCCAGAATGTATACTGCACTTTTTTCCACACTTTCACTTTTACACAGGACTACGACATGAGTCCAGATTACAGGGGATGTGATCTTTCATTCCACATACCCAGACTGCCCCCACTAGAGTAGATGAGGATCCCCTGGTCCTGAAGAAATGCCATAGATCCTACTGGACGATTTAGGGCATGAAACATGTCGATGATCCCCACCCTACACATATCACTCTGAGCTGAAGCAGGTATAATTTTCCTCGTCAGCCATGACTTTTACAGTCTGTTGTTTTTATTTATAGCACAGGAACCCAGCAAATAATTTTATTTTTGGGGAATCCTCTAGCTATTTTTAATTTACACTTCTTGCTTCTCACCTCTACTCACTACACATCCGCCCCAAATCACTCTCTAGCTTCATGTCGGCAACCAGAGAAGACCTCCGGCAAAGAGCCGCCCTGTGGGGCCAGTTGGGCAGCGCCGGCCCAACAAGGAGCTGCCCAAGGATGAAACATGACACCCCTTGTGGTGTGTGAGGGCCCTTGCTCCTAATTGGAGCTACTCCATTTTCAGTTCCCCTTCTACACCAGGAACACCTAACATCCACCATCCCCTTCCATTTTCCCTTCCCCCTTCCCTTCCACGCCCCCCTTAGGAACTGCAGACCTCTGTTCTTGCCATATCTACTAGGGGCCTGTATGCTGGACCTACCAAGCCCCTGTCCCTCATTTTTGTGATAACTAATGGACACATCACAAACAGGCTTCAAAACAGTACACATGCAGGGTCTCAACATCAAGCATTTTGATAAGGGATGCATTGCTGCATATAAAAGGATTAAAAGAGCAACTGTCTCTACAAACCTTTCACTGATGACAGACTGTATTATGTAAGTGAAAATGATACAGGGAGAGTAAGGGGCTTGTGTCAGAAAATTGTCACAGTCCGTTATGCGAGGACATGTGGAGATTGTGATTCAGGTCAGATTTGGCACTGGAACTTGCCGGGGACAAGCCTAGGTTCTGTCCCTTTAATCTTATGGATACTTGTGAGCCATCAGTTCATAGACACATTTGTATTTTTACATTGCAATGCACTTACAGGCCTTGTAAGGTGGCTTTCAATGCTTACAGGCCAATGTGTAATTTGACACAATCCCTTCTACTACCACACCCTCCACTTCAAGTACAACCAGCTGTATTTGTTGCTGTATTTTCAACATTTGTGTGACTTCATGTGCCAAACAATTGCTAGGTTCAAGCAAAGTTGGGATTCTGTTTGCTCTAAGTCTCCACCCCCTATTTTTTTTCTCCTCCTCAATATGTCACCTTTAAGTTTCTGTTTTTTAAAAACTTTTCTCTTATGCCTCTTAAAAACAACAACTAGTTTCTTGTTAATTAAACTACTAATTAAGAAATTCTTTCTACAATGGAAAAACCTCTGACACTGACAGTGTGACATGTATGTGCATGTGTGTTTCTGTGTACCTTTGACTGCTTCTCTCTATTATGTAGTAGTCATGAGATGGTGACTTGATGACATTGCACTCATGCGTATTGCCTGCTGTTTCACATGGTAGTACTTTAGCCAATAAATAACTATTTTGAAAGGAGAGTGTAGACTTCAAATAGGTGAAAATAATTTGCAGAAAGGGCTTTTTGATGTTTCTATCATCGGGGTGGATGATAGGACAGTGAAATGCTATTTGTTTTAAGAATAATTGTCCTTGCGCATAGGTTTTATTTTTTTACTAATTCATTCTTTATGCTGTTTTGAATTGAAATTGCTTCACAGAATCCTAGTAACTTCCAGACTGGTCTTCATAAACATTCTTTTTCTAGAGATTGCTAAAAATAAATATACCTTCTTCAAAAAACACAATAATTGGAGTCCACATGGCAGCTGGTTTGAGAAAGAGGGACCATGTCTTGCTGCAGGTGGACACCTCCACTGTTTTTTGGGGATGCCAGAGTAAAATATAAATGTTTTTATATCTAATTCAAATGCGTGGAAGGCACAACCACCAACTACCTTATTCCCCACAGCAGGACGGTTCAGTCAGGCAAAGAAAGATTCAAAAATCAACTCAAATAGGACTAATCACAGGGAGCGGGCAGAGGTTGGGATAACTTGGAATAATATTGATGGACCTTATTAGACTAGAAACAGACTTATGAACTATTAAGAAGAAGCTTAAGAACAATCTCTTCTAGAGTCCAGTACAAGCAATAATTTTTGGCACTTACAGACAACTAACCAAGGTAAGTGACCAATAAATGTCAATAATAATAATAATAATATCATTTATAATACCTTCTTATTGCTCTTCTCTGTCTGTTTTGTTTTCTGCATCTATTTTCAAATATTGTTCCCATTAAGTCTGCTGAATGATCCTGTACATATTCATAATGCTCCTTATTTATTTTGCAGCATTACTTCCAAGAGTAACCATCAATATCACATTAGACTATTAGTTCTTAGAGAAATGTTTCATGAAAATTTTTTTGACTCTTCAACTTTGCAGATCCAATGAGGCATTATAACACCTCAACCATAAACTCTTTTACTGATTTTTCTACACCTTTCTAAAATCTTGATAATCTACTCAAAAGACTTGTGATGTCAATCGAACCCACTTTGGGCCTCATTAGGAGTGGGTAGGTTAATTACGACCCAGGCGCAAACCCCTGTTTATGCACATCTTGGAATTTAAGAGTTGGAAGGTATTTAACGCATCCAATAATCTTCCTGATTAGGAGTGGGTAGGTTAATTATGACCCAGGCATAAACCCCTGTTTACGCACGTCTTGGAATTTATGAGTTTGAAGGTATTTAACGCATCCAATAATCTTCCTGATTAGGAGTGGGTCGGTTAATTATGATCCAGGCATAAACCCCAGTTTAGGCACGTCTTGGAATTTATGAGTTTGAAGGTATTTAACGCATCCAATAATCTTCCTGATTAGGAGCGGGTCGGTTAATTATGACCCAGGCATAAACCCCTGTTTACGCACGTCTTGGAATTTATGAGTCTGAAGGTATTTAATGCATTCAATAACTGTCAGATGTGATAACTCAATCTCATTAGATTTCGGCAGGTCAAACCTGCTGGAATTTAACAGGGCAATTTGTACTGTATTTACTGTACCATGCAGATTTTGGTGAGTTGAACACCAAGTTCTGCATGTTATTCCCCCACAAACTCACTATAGGTGCCATTTATCGCACACAATAAATAACGTACCCAGTGGTATCATTATTTATCATGTGCGGAAAAAAAACATCTAGACTCGTAATCGGGCACTTTGTATTATTTTTCAATAGGTATGGACTCCAGCTCTGGACACATTACAAATAGAATGTCTATATTGTTCTCAGACATAACTTTTGCCCTGCTATTTTCACATTGTGCAGCTCTTTTCATTGTCTTCATTATGAACGATATTGCTGAGTTTCTGCTCCTGTTGTTGCTCTTTAAAAGGTTACCTTCTATTCTACGCTACTCTCATTACGCTTTGCCATTTAGATATATCTTTACACAATGTGGAATTGTACAGTAGATGCCATTTCACTAAACACAAGATTAAAAAACAAAATTTGTGCAAACACAAATGTGTTCTCTGAATCCAAAGCCAAATTCGATTTTTTTCTGTCTTTAAATTCCTTTTCACTATTATTTAAAATACATTGCAGAACATAGAGAAAAGGACAGCTTTTTTATCAGACCCTACTGATATATGCTTTTCCCCAGAAGAGATGGAACCAATGACTGCCATCTTGGACTTCAGAGACTCTAGACCTTGAGAGAATTAATGAGCCTGAATAAAGGTTGTATTGCAGTTGAAGCTCAATATTGTGTTTGTCACTGATGGCCTAACAGCACCATACAGAATCTGCAATTCAAGGGAATTAAATAGTTTCTCTGATTTAAGAATTCCAATGTATAGAAACACTAAAAACAGAAAATTGCATATAAGAAATGAAAATCCTTAACATGTAAGGTGTGCTATGGCCCAAATATATGATGTTGATTGATTGATTTTATTTCTTCTAAAGTTTGACATTCGCCGGTATTGGCTCTTGGCGCTGAAGAATAGCAAAACTGGAGGTGATTAAAGCTGAGAGGTTAATACCAGCAAGTCCTTCCAAAGCTAAGGAATGCTCTGATCTGTCTCAACTGTACTGGAAGTTTATTAATCATCTCTGGCTTTTAACACCTTCTCCACGGAACATGTTTCACTTTGAGGACCTGTAATATCAGGTGAGTTTCAGAGAGGAAGGTGGTTGTTGGCATCTAAGTACAGACAAATTGGGCCAAACCGGGTTGTGCTGGGTGGTAAATGTATTTCACATTAAACAGACATATAGGGATTGAAATTTCAATCAATTTCTGCTTGGAGACATTATCATACTTTTGAAACTGGGAGATATGTTGCACCACTCCATTCTGAGCTCTCTGATATTTTAACTGGGAAAGAGCTGGTAAATCCAGATAATAGGGGCTCATTACGATGTTGGTCGGAAAGCAATCCGACCGACTCTGTCGGAATCGGTTCCGACTGACTCGGGTTCGGACAGTCTGACCGGCCGGTTATGATGTTTCCGAACACCGTTCGGTTAGACTCCCATTGACTTCAATGGGAGCCTGTGTTCCAACCCATTGTAAAAAGGCTCCCATTGTAAAAAGGGGTGGTTGCGGAAAACCTTGCACCGTGTCGCAGGCACCCCATGGCGCCTGCCACATTGTGCATAGTTGTGAAGAGGGGACCCATGGGTACCCCCACGGGCCCCAACCGGAGGCCTCCTGGTTAAGGGGGGCCTGCTACGGGCCCCCAATGTCAGCTTCCGACAGCTGTTCCGTGTCAGACAGACCGATTCGGAAAGGCTGTCCGAATCCGACATCGTAATACGTCGGTCGGAAACGCGGTCCGTAGAGCTATAGGATTCAGCTGCGACGACTCGGAGTGTCCGAATGCCGGTCAGAACTGATTTGGAATGACCGAACGGTTACCTTTCCATCATAATTGGTCGGTCGGAAACATAGGTTCCGACACGGTTTAGGAGATTCCGACTGCCGTTCAAATCCTTTCCGACCGAAGTCGTAATGAGGCCCTAGATGTTACAATATTTTACCTGTGAGAGAATGCAGGCAGAGGTAACAAATTGAGAGGCTACAATGTTGGGGTTATGGAGCTATTCACAAACCACTCTAATATTGGGCTTTGACTTAATAATTGGTCAACATTCCACAAAGGCCTTACAGGACCATAATTACAGAATAATGTCAACATGTGTATATACACCATAGGAAGGATTTACAAAGGTAGATTACACCTTTGAGTAATTTACACTTTGGAGTATATTACTTTTTGGTATTTGTAAACTCCAAGTGTAAATTTACTACAAAAGTGTAAGTTACATGTCTCCAACCCCTGTGTAAAGCTATTGGCTTCCTCTTGTGTGGGCGGATGAAATCCCTTCCTGAGCACCTCGTACTCCTCCTAATCCTACCAACTTTTGTAGTAAGTCAGCACCTTTTTCCACCCACTTTCTACAGTCTCTTTCACATTTACTACTAAAACTTAGCCTTGCATGTTTGGAGATTGTGCAGTCAGGGTGGATAACTTCATGCACATAAGTATAGGTAATGTGAAGGTGTAAACTCCACAAATAGTTTGTTAACCGCACTTTGTAGTATGTTATGTAGTACTACAACATGTATCACAAAGTGTAGTTTATGAATCGGGCCCAGTGAGTCCAAATTAAATGTTGTGAAAAGATTATAAAATAATATAGTTTTTTTGCTGACGATATAAGCAAAAAGACCAACAATTATATTATTTAATAATGTTAAGAACACGACTCACAACAATATGGAAGAGACTGTCCTCTAAGAGTATACGCAACTGAGATATACTAGAAATCAGACATCTACATAGCTCTGATATTGAAGACAAACTTTGCAAATATAGAAAGCTTCTAAACATGACCATAAGAAGATGCTCAAAGGTAAACTTTGCAGAAATAGGTTGCATTAATGCAGCCAATATGATATTGCTGCTTCAATTAGATTTTCAAAAGACATTTTCTGCAATGTTTTAGAGCCTCATAAATAAGTTTATATAGGGACCCTAATGTTGAAACATGACTTGGACAAAAGCTCAGCATAAGTTCAAGAAGGAGACATAGGGTCTTTGGATATCAAACTGCACCATTTGGCAACTCAAACTAAAAGGTTTTTTTCAGTATCATTTACAAATGTTTGATACAGTAACAGAGCAGCTGAGTAGTAGCTGCGAAGTGGACACACAGATAAAAGATTATAGGTTTGCCTATCCACAGTAATCATTGGTGTTCCTGAAGTGCAAACAGAAGGCAAAATACCAAATTAAGGGGCTGATTACGATGGCGGGCGGAGGCACATCTGCCGTGCTGGTGGTGGCGGAAAATGCCCTTTTCCGCACTCCATCGGCGGCCTTTGCGTCCGCCGTATTATGATGGGCATAGATAGCCCATTTCCCGACCGCTGCGGTGTTCCGGGTTCCGCCGAAAATCTCCGTCCGCACTAGTAGCGGACGGAGCCAAAAGAGAGGTACCGCCGTGCGGAATGCGGTCACGACCGCCGGTCAAATCACGATGCCTCAAACAGCCCACCACACCGCTGCGGAGAATCCGGCCATTCGAGGATGGCGGTGGCAATACTCAGGATAGCTACATGTGTTCCAGTC
This sequence comes from Calotriton arnoldi, assembly GCA_963921515.1. NCBI lineage: Eukaryota > Metazoa > Chordata > Amphibia > Caudata > Salamandridae > Calotriton > Calotriton arnoldi. The sequence goes on along the minus strand of CAWUFW010004139.1, from coordinate 1,084,527 downwards.
CGCTGGGGAAACGGCGGTCTTTGGCCTTTCCGCAGCGAATCCGACCGCCGCAGACGGATTTTCAGCTTTTTTGCCGCTGAATCCTGGAATCCGACCGCCGCGGTGGGGAGTTTCTGGCGGTTTATCCTAATCTGGCCGCCGGTTTTGCCGCGGTACCTGCGGGCGGAAATTTCCAGCTAGCACGGCGGTCGGAATGCTTTTCCGCCCGCCATCGTAATCAGCCCCTAAGTTATGATTTTTGAGGAAGGTTATATCAATAGTATTAACAAGCAAGAATACGCAGCGTGGGCAGTCACCATGTAGAAAATATTGGACAGTTGCTTTAGTGAATGCAATGCTGCTGGGTAAAGCAGCAGATACATCAGAGTCTACAATTGTAATAATACTGATTTCTAGACTCCACACTACCTCAGATCACAGGGAAAAACAGATAGTTAAAGGTGATACTATTAAATAGGAGGGTACCTTACACTTGGCTTCTTGTCATATAATTATTCCTCTAAATTTTGATATCAGTACTTATTCGACAATTGCCTCATTGGCATATGTGACTCACCTGAAATGAATAAGAACAAATAAAAGAGCACCAAAATGGTGCTCTGGACTTGTAATTCACATAATTTTCCTTTTATGACAAACTTCAGTTTTTTGATGTGACATAATAAAGATATTTCGTTGTTTCATACTCCAAGATGTTTATTGAACAGCGTAATTGGAGATGCACAAATAGCCATTTTACATATAAGCTCGGGAATGGGTGGGATTTCCATTGCTAGTAAAATTATACTTTTCCTTTTTAAGTTGTTGTTTGGTAGCGGGTCATTGTGGTAGAATCAGATTTTGAAAGCTTGTATTTAAAGACCTTAGTCATGAATTATGAGTTTGTTTATGGTGTAGCTCTAGAAAATTGAATAGGTGAGAGACGCTAGTTAACTGGTGAAGTGAAAGAAGAAAGAGGTAATATGGATACTGATATAGCAAGCCATTCTGAATATACAATGGTTAAATGTTGTAATTTCTTGATATTACTTTGAATTATGAGGACAGCAATATGTCTTACTATCAAATGCTTTTAAACACTCCCTTTAAACCTATTAAACACAACGCAGCTTTAATCATATTCCTTATTTCAACACATTATTCAAAAAATTAAACATCACCCTGCTTCTCCCACTCTTAAACTTTATAAAAAACTCTAAGCTGCACACATTTTCTCCCACGAAATTGTACATTACCATGGAGCTGCCTATATTTAAACAACAACTTGTGATTATTCAATTTACTTCCAGTATTTACCAAAACATGTATTTGTAATAAAACATATGCAAAGGAAGGCAAACAAAATCTGAAATCTAAGTTCAGTTTGTAAAAAGTAAATGCTCAAAGAAAATGAGTTTGCATAATATTAATGTAACTTTCAGGACATGAAGCATAGCGCAAAGTGTTACATTTATTCAAATCCAAGTACAGAAAACACTACCCACATTCCTAGATACAAGATCAAAACCTCCTACATATAAAGCACAAAGTGAGTGGGCACTCAGAATGACTGATTTATAAAGATAAATAACATCTCACAAAAAGTAGGTGGCGTAGTTTGAACTTATTTCTGCTTTCTCTCTGGCATTACAAGGGCAAGTCTTATAATGCCACAAAGAACATACTGGTGAAAGAGCTTCTGAAGATAGGCTTCTGGTGGTTTAGTTATATGAAATGTAGATAGGTTATGTCACCCTATCCTGCTAGTGTGAAACTCGATACAGCAATTGCATACAATACAGTTTTTCACCAAGAGATTTTGTGAGTGATCGCCACACCTAAAAATGTACAGACACAACAAATCCTAAATCATGTGAGAACATTACTGATGATATTAGAAACCATGTGGTGAAGCTACAAGTCAGTTCCTTGTAAGATGGTGGAGCACAGACCTGACAATTTGTTTAGGATTTAAAAGAATAACATGTTAACTACATTGCCATTTGTGGTGAGTATCTCCACTGGCTGCCCTAATACATTGCTGCTGCTGGGCTAGTCATATAAAACACGTGCTTTGCACATCAGCTGCATATACCAGTTTTTCAACAAAATGTTGATGGCCACATATGGGCATGTAAGAAAGATAATGCATACTTGCCAAACAATTCAGTGGAAAGTTAATGCACTTTATCTTTGTACTTGTCATCAGTCCAAAAACATTTGTACTAAATGAAGCTTTCAATGTTCAGAATAGTGACAGGATGTTTCTCATATTCTTCAGTTTTTTCTTAACTCCTTTAAGTGATGCTATGCTACCTCTAGTTTGCTTGTTTCTTTTTAACATACTTTACAATTTGAAGGTGATGATACCTCACTCCAAGAACATTCACTGTTTCATTAAGCTGCATTATAACCAAACAATATGAGTCACCAAGCCTCTTTGCCCAACAAGACACCTATAATTTTTACTCTGCATCTTGAAACATCACCCTGTAACCACCATTTGACATTCATCTTTGGTGTTCATTATCATTATGCAACATGTTCAGTCTATTGTTTTACTTCAGATGTGCATCTCCCTTTAGGAGATTGCTGTAGACATTGCTCCATGCAAATGTGGCATGGTGATTTGACATGATGCAACACTTCCTGATGTTTTACTCAGAAAACATGGTGTTGATTTATTCCACCAAACCTTCTTGTGTGCGCAAATATAATTAAAAAATTCAAATATCAAAAAGTTCAGCTTCTTTTTCTTTCCAAAATGAGAAACTGCGATCTATATATCTGCAAATATCATCATTACTAAACTCTCCAAGTTCTGATATGAGCTGTATTGAGTCTTTCCTGCTTTTTGTTAGGGGCATCAGTTCCCCTGCAATTGGCTCATTTGTTTGTATATTGCTCCCCAAGCTAGCAGAAGAGTCCTGATGATTTAATTTGGGTTTAGAGGTCTCCTCTTGCTGTTCTGGTTCAACTGGGGCTTTTTGTTCAACCTCTAGGCTTTCTCCAAAGAACTGTTGCTTGAGATCTTCAAAACCATCAGCCCAGTCTCGTTTTCCAGCTTCAACTTCCTGCATCACCACTTTGTAAAAGTTACGAATAAGTTCCCAGCTGTGGCTACCCAGTCTGTCAAACATTTCATAGCACAAAATATGCCGAAATTTTCTTTCTTCCCGTGACATGTTCATTTCTAAAAGCTGAAAGTAGCCAAGCATAAAAAGATCAAGCGACAATGTTTCATACTCAACTGGAGCACCATTTATATGTGGAAGAAAGTGCTCTGGCCAATATATCATGTTTGCTCTGCTTAAACGTCGAATTTGTCGTGTTGGGACCTGACTGATTATACTCCTCCAATGACCAAGCAATTTTCCAACGACTTGTCTTTGCTTCATAAAGTAAAGAAGCCTGTCGTCATCGCTTGGTGCCTTCTCAATATCTGCTGCCACTTCCTGACCATCAAAAACCTTTTGTTCATCTCCAAAATCAGGAGTTAACGTGTTAGCTGAGAATTTGGATTTTGGAAGATTCTGTTTATCATGATCTGTAAATGTCCATTTTTTCCAGTGGTCAAGAAAAAGAAACACAATTCTCTCTTTCCGCATGTCAATGTAATCTTGAACACAGCTAAGCTCTGTCTGTACTGGAAGGCTTCTGGTCAAATGATTTTGACCAAGTAATGGGTCACCACTGGGATCTAAACTCCCACGCTGGCTACTTGCATCATTATCCATAGGGAAAATATACCCTTCTCCCTGGAAAGTCATTGTATCATAGGGTAAAGTTCTTGGAGATTCTATTGGGCTTGACTCTGCATCTTCACTGAGTATGTTATACTGATCATTACTTGTGATGTAGTCCTCTTCTAAGATGGGTTCTCTTCCATAGTTGTATGCAACGGTTCCAACTGGCAGGGACCGTTTTCGTTTGTAAACTCTGCTGGATGCTGAATCAGACATTTGGGGCTGTGCATGGATTTCATAATTGGCTTTCAGATTTTTCACTGACACGCCACATTGTTTGATTTCTTTTTCAACTTCTTCTCTGGTTGAGCTAAATGATTGAGACCTTCCTATGTTAGTAGACCCTTCTTTTGTTGGAGAGCTTGGTACATTAGGCCCCATATTGTCTTTTTGTTCAGCTGTTTTTGGAGTCATCATGTCTCTTAAATCAACCTCTTTCCCTCCAAGTGTAGCCAAAAGAATTGCCATGCTTTTCAGAAGAGTAGAAATTTTACTGCACCATACAGGAAGGTCTTCTCCTCTACCTTGCATCTGTTTTGGATTGACAGTGAAATGTTCATGTGCCAGAGCTGCAGATACAGGCAAAAGCTGCTGAAGTTCACGTTCTAATTGTTCCAGCTCGGTCTCTACCTTCTGGACTTTGTGCATCACTTGTAGGTTCTCGATTTGCTTTTCGATGCGGATTATGTCTCCCTCAGTCATCAGTTCCCCAAAGGGTCCCAAAATTGCATTGTGTGCATATGAATATCTCCAGCCTTCATGTTGGTAGTAACTACCAGTCTCGAACTAAGGCAGGAAAAAAACAGAGGGGAAAACATGTCCCTCAGGATGCTGGTCCAAATTTCCTTGTGTTGCACACTTTTTATTTTTACATGAATTTAGTGGTGTAATGACAGTGGCAAATATTTTCTCCTTGGCATGAGATGCGTAAGTATCCGATGTGTGCATATCTGATTGGATAATCCATATCAAATTGCTTAACAGATTTGCAATACATACCTTGCTTTGAGGAATTTATCTTCTGCTGCTGGCTAAATCTTGCTTACAGTGCATGCTCACAATTCAGCAGGATTGTGGTATTTCTATGTTTTACCATGTCAGTTCAAATTGTTACTGAGATGATTAAAACCGAATGAACAGATTACTCATTACACCACTAAATGAACATGTAAACATTTAAACTTGCAGTATCTCTCCTGATAACTTTGAATATGACTTATGAAATTAGTGATTTTATAAATACTTCAATAACTCAAATAGCAGATCTGTTGAAATATCAAAATCCATAGAATAGGTGGATCAAATATATACCTCTTCAAGTTGCTACTATTAATCCAGCTCTGGTATCCAAAGAGATTGGGCACCCTTTCATAGTTTTGTAGATTTGAAGGCACTAAATACTGCAGTTTAAATGCACATTGAATTAGTAAAGTCGACGTTTTTCAGTACCAAGTAATCACACCATGCACAAATCAAAAACACTGAAAATCCATGCATATTTTATCATTTAAGATAGTTTTTAAATTAACCGCAAAACCATGCAAATGACTACTGATTTCATTGGCTATTTACTTCTCCATTTTAGGAGAGATTATTTGAAAATATTTGGCCTATGTCGATCACTGTGAAATATTCCATATTCTATGGTGCGAACCCACTCAACCTACCACTTTGTCCCTCATTAAGTGTGTTACAATAAGACCAGACCTTCATTTTTATGGTCTAGCTTGACAGCTCAGTTGTTGTCAAATGATTATGTGAGCATCATTATAGAGGAGGTTGGGTCCACCCACATGTTGGGAGCCAGGAGTATATGTTTTGATTGGGCAGAAGTTGTGTGCTTCAATAAAGAAAGGTGCTTGCGTTCCATGCAGCTGTGATCATTTTATTTATCTAGCTGCCTAGGCTTGAACCTTTAGGAGCACACGTGTGACATTGGAATGCTATTAAAGTGTCTATATAACAAGATTATTGATGTAGTTTTTCTCTGGTAGCAGCAAAGATAGGAGAAGGGCAGTCGTTAACCTACATGGAGTTTTAGTCCTGGCTTGACAGTGCACTTTTTAACCTTCACCACAATTATTCTACAGTTCTTTGCTTCCAAACAAATACATACTTATTTCCATGCTATTTAATGTTCATGCTTTAGATTACCATACAACATTCCTTTAAAGCCAGACCTATTGGCATGGCCAATGCTTGTTTCATTTTTGCCATAGGACACATTTCACCTGCTATGAGCAGGCCAAATTAATCTGGGAAGATTTCCTCGGAATGAAGCAAAGGCATGGGGAAATCTGTCCACAAACAACCATTTCTCAGTTAATTCTCATTTGAATGACTGAAACTTACAATACTGCAGGAATTTCGTGCCAGGGAAGAACCAAACCTACAGTGCCTGTATAATTAATTTCTAATTCTGAGGCAGCATGATTGACATAATGAGAGTAAGATATTGCTATACTTCCTCATTCTATTGCTATACCTCCTCATTCAGACCATGGTTCACATAGGGAAAGGGAAGAAGGCAGAAATGTTCTCCTTAATTTGGATTAAATGTTCAACATTTTGGGAATTCTCATAGGATATTTGGAGCAATGCTGAAAATCTGTACAAATTGTACAGTTCAAGTAGTGCATAAAATTAACGCACTGCAGAAAATATGACCAGTGGTCAAAATGTGCTCGAGTAAATAAACTGTTAATGCATTGGAATATTTAGGGCCTCATTACAATGTCTGGCAGACGTCGCTGTGGTCTTGGGACTGACCGACCTCTGGTCGGCGGTCCCGACCGACCTCCAGCTGGCGGTCCCGACACCGCCATTACAATGCGACCGCACCGGCCATAGCACAAGCTCTCATAGAGAAATGGGAGACTCGGTTCATCCCTGCACCCCATTGCAGGCACCTCAAGGTGACTGCCACATGGTGCAGGGATTAAAAGGGGGGTACCATAGGTGCCCACTCGGCCCCCAACCGGAGGCCATGGAGGAATGAGGGCCCTGCTAGGGCCCCCAAAGTCGCTTTCCGACACGCTTTCCATGTCGGAAAGCCTGACATGGAAAGCCTGTTGGAAACCAACATTGTAATCCCGGCGGTGGAAACACCATCTTCAGGGACTATGTTGGGGCCTCTGGCTGGCCGACGGGCTCAAGGAATCCAACCAGAATGACCGGCCGGTTTCAATTCTGACCGCCTACATGGTTATTAGGCGGTCTGAATTGAAAACGGAGATGTTGGTCGAAAAGCCTCCAACCTGCAGTCGGAGGCTTTCCGGCTGACATCATAATCAGCCCCTTAATAGTCAATTATTTTAAATTTCCCCATGGGGAACTAGGTTCTCCATAGAGAAAATCCTCCTATACATCAATACTGAATATAATGGGAGCTTTTCACAAAGGTAATTTAGACTTGTGAGTAATTTGCACGTCAGCTGACTTTTACACTTTTGAGTAACTTTACTAATTTGGGCTATTCACAAAATGCGATTGTCAAGGTATCAGAGGTGTAGACTTAGATGTCTCCATCCCCTGAAAAAGGGTGTGGGACCAAGTTTATGAGTGCAAGTTACTACTGCCAAAAAGAAAAATAGTAAGTTCAGCACGACACATGGCCATCCACTAGTCCTGCAACACTCTCATAGAAAATAATGGGGGGAGGGACTTAAACTAAAACCTCATAGCACATAATGTTAAATTAACAAATTATTTTCAATAGTTACAATCTAAAAAATATATAATTTAGTGTAAAAAGAAATGTATAATAAAAATGAAACTTATTTATTAATTATACAATATTTTAACAACCATTTTTTCATTCAAACTTTAATGTAAGATAACATTTTAACAAAATATATTTAAATTACTTTTAATTAATTCTATACATCGCTTTTAATTATTAATAAAGGATACTAAAACAACTTACATTTTTTACTTCAGATGGTAATGAATTTTTTAATTTAAATCTCATCAAAATAAGTTTGCTTTAATTTAACATTTAAAAGAAATTAAAGATTCAATTTAAAATTTTGTTAACAGTGCTGTAGTACTTTTCCTTTTGTCCTCCTATTTTTGAAAAATGTTTTTAGTTTTCGTTATTTTTTACCGTACAGAGATCTCCACCTCAACTCTGGAGTTTGCCTGTGGTTAAATGTAGGGAATGGTAAAAAAGTTTATTTGACATGAAAAAAATTGTAAATGTATTTTTATGTTAAGTAACATTGTAAATTTATTATATATATGTGTTTTAAATATAGAATAGAAAACAGAAAATGCTACAGCATTTCTAATTTTGGAATAAACTTTAATTTATTAAAAAATTATTAATTTACTGTTTTTAATTAAAAAATACATTCCCAATAAAGTAAAAACCTATTTGTTACTATGCATTCCTAATTATTTGAAGTGATGAATAGAATTAATTATAAGTAATTTAATTATAGTTTATCAAAATGTAATATTACATAAATTTTTTAATTGAAAATGTTGTTAGAATATTTTACATTTATATAGCATTTATGTTTTATTTTTATTAAGGGGCCAATTAGGATGTTGGTCAGAAAGCCTCTGACCGCAGGTCGGATGCTTTCCGACCAACATCCTTGGTTTAAACTCCAACGTCCTTATTATAAAGAAGGCGATTGGAGTTTTAACCAGGCCGGTCATTCCGGCTGGCTTCCGACGGGCTCATTATCCCTTTAGGACAGCATTTACGCTGTCGGGATTATGATGTCGGTTTCGAACAGGCTTTCCATGTCAGGCTTTCCGACATGGAAAGCCTGTCGGAAAGCGACTTAGGGGGTCCCTAGCAGGGCCCCCATTCCTCAGCGGCCTCCGGTTGGGGGCCTGGGGGCACCTATGGTGCTCCCCCTGTAAATCCCTACACTGTGTGCCTGCCACGCAGTGCAGGGATTCAGAGAAACTCCCATTTCTCTATGGGAGCTTGTGCTACGGCCGGTTTCCAACAGCAGCACAAGCTCCCATAGAGAAATTGGAGTTTGCGACCGCACCTTGGGGGGTCATTATGATGGCGGGCGGACAATGTCCGCCCGCCACCATAACGGTAAACGGGACCGTCCGCAAGAGGTGCGGTGGTCCCGCTGTGCCTATTAGGATGCGACCGCCATGGTTGTATATTCAACATTGTGGCGGGCGGTGCTGTATTCAGCAACCGCCACAATGTTGAAAGGGCATGTTGTGCATTTGCATGCACAACGTGACAGGCACCACGCGGTGCCTGCCACCTTGTGCATGCAAATGTCGGGGGGTACCATGGGTACCCCCCGAGTGCAGCCACCCACCCCCCCAACCACCTGGGGGCCCGCAACGGGCCCCCAAAGGCATTCTCTGCATGCCTTTCCATGGCGGAGTCTCCGCCATGGAAAGGCATTAGACCGCATCATCATAATATGGATGGCGGTGCCTGCAAGGCACCACCACCATATTGCAGGCCTTTTCCGCCCGGTAGGCAATCTGGCGGATTGCCTACCGGCGGAAAACTGGCAGACGGTCTTTCCGTCTGCCTGGGTCCCCACCGCCATCGTAATCTGGCGGGGGGAAATGTTAGGCGGGCGGACATAAATGGCGATCCGCCTGCCATCATAATGACCCCCCATGTGCGGTTGCATTGTTATAGGGGGTGCGGAACCACCAACCTATGGTCGGTCGGTTCTCCCACCGAGACGTGTCCACCCGACATCATAATAGACCCCATGGTGTTTTTACATTAAATTATATGTATTTATATTTTTAAGTATTTGAAATAATTTAATTTAATTTAACATCATTTCCTATTGAATTTTATTTTAAGTCCCTACCTTTATTATTTTCTGTCCAAGGTTGTTGCAGTACCAGTGTGTTGGTCATGTGTTGTGCTGGACTTGCTTCAGCTCTTAGGTGGAATAAATTACTACTGTTTTGGGTCCCTTTTTGACTGTAATAAAATTAAAAGGGCAGTTTGTAAATAGCAATGAGCTTACTCTTTATGTGTGGGTGAATGTCGTTCCCTAAACCCTCCCTAATACTCCCCAAACCCATCCTTACTCCTCCTTAATCCACTCCTGTTTCATCATAAGTATCCCCCTTTTTCCAGCCACTACCCTAGGTCCCTCCCACATTTATTACTAATATGTATCAGTAAATGTGCGGAGACTTTGCACAGAAAAAGATAGGAGAGGTGGAAGTGTAACCTTCACATTTAAGTTTGTGAATAGCATTCTACAGCACATTTGTTGTACTACTGTAATGTCACAAAATGTACTTCAAAATGCAGTTTAAGAATAAGCCCGAGAGAAAGTTCCCACTCACATTCCGATAACAGGAAGACACATAAACCTGTTCCTGACAGGAGTACTTTTGAGTGTATTTCAAACAATCTGCAAAATGGCTGAGAATACCCCAAAAACTTGTTAGCTTGTAAGTGTTTACTCCATTTTGCAGAACACTCACATTTCACCCAAGGGTACCTAAAACATGTGAAGGCAGCAATTCTGCCATGGCAAAAACAATGAGGAATTGAGCCCCAGTTACTGGTTGTTCCACTAAGGAGGACAGGCATGTTTAGCAGTCTATAAAATTCAGCCTCTTTCATATAGTGACTACTGAGTTGGCGAACCAAACCAGTCTCCTATCAATCATGTCTCTCCCGAACTGTGGGTTTCTCACTTTGAGGCACAGTTCACTACCATTAACCATAGTGACGAACCACTCCAATGGGCCACCGCAAGTACCACTTTATGTTTTACCAGTACAGAGGTAGAATCTGTACTTTGATCGATCCCGAGAGGTAGGGCCCCAGGTCCCGATTGTATACCTGCGGACCTGTTCGTAATTGATAGCGAGCACTGGGTTACCTACATAAAGTTACTTGCCAATGCTATAGCCAGTGGTGCTCCTATTTCCGATACTTGGGCGGGTGATGAGATCCTACCTATATATAAAAAAAGGGCGATCGTTCACTACCAGGTAACTATAGGCCAATTAGCCTTATAGACTCAATCCAGAAGGTAGTGGCAAGGTTGGTTTTAGGTAGAATCCAGGCCTGGATGGAGGAGATGGATATTTTAACACCATTGCAGTCGGGGTTTCGAGCCCACACAAGTACTATAGATCAGGTTTTTAGGTTTCTGCTTATTTACTGGAGGGTAGTTATCATTGGAGGGGGCACAATCTACGCGGCATTTGTTGATCTCAAATCCGCGTTTGATCTAGTCCCTCGTATAAAAATGTGGAGAACCTTTATGGACATGGGGATGCCGTTGGAACTGCTGTCCTTCCTAGTAAAACTGCACGAATCAAATTACGCGCAGGTTCACTGGGGGACGCAGGGGAAGGTCACTGATAGGTTTGCAGTCAACAAGGGGGTTAGACAAGGCTGCGTCTTAGCACCAACCTTGTTCTCTCTATTTGTAAACAGAGTTGTTCAGTATTATACCACCTATCCCACAGATGCTCCAACGTTAGCGGGTATGAAGATACCCCTACTCATGTTCGCGGATGATACCTTAATTATATCCAAGACACAACAGGGTCTCCAAGCAGCACTATCCCGCTTTGAGGTGTTCTGCCAAGATCATGAGTTAGTGGTAAATGTGGAGAAAACGAAGTTTATGGTGCTCCACAAACATAAAATTATAAAAGGGAGAGTGTACATGAACAATGTCCCCTTGGAACAGACAGATGTATTCACATACCTGGGGATAACGCTAGGTAGGAGATTGAACTGGCAGCCCCAGATTGATATGTTGTCCCTTAAACATGCTCAACTGGCTGGTGCATTAATAAAAGAACAGAGGCTTTCACAGTCCAAACCTATCGCCCCAGCTTTAAAGATCTACAGTTCCAAAATTAGTTCATCCATATTATATGGCGCTGAACTATGGGCTCATGAGAACTTATTATCCTTGGCCCTAGCACAGAACAAATTTGTTAGACCTTTAATAGGCCGCCCACAATCTACCCCGCTCATGCCTTTATACCTAGATCTGGGTTGTTATAGTATAGAGGACCTAGCCCGCTTTAGACCTATTGCATATTGGAGAAGGCTTTGGACAAGTCCAGAGCTCTCATTATATGCCAAGGCTTTCACTGAAGTTAGGGCGCTGGGCTGTTCATGCAAGATATCTTGGTTAACCTACTTAAAAACCACATTGACCAATATTGGGATGAGTTCTCTATGGGTGGCCCCTGAGGACACCCCATTTCCATCTAAAAGGGACCTCAAGGCAGCATATTGGAATATGGTTAAAATGAAGCGTCTTTCATCAGTCGTGGGGTCGACTATGGTGAGAGAATTCTTGGAGCACAAAGACGAGTCCAAGCTTGAGTCCTATTGGGATCTTATCACCAGACCGAACAATAGGAAGTTATACCATCAGTTCAGAGTGGGCTCGCTTCCAATTAAAGCTCTCACCAGCAGATGGCAGCCTCAGTCGGATGACAAATGTTCCTTCTGTCCAGCCCAAATTGAGTCACTTGCCCATATCTTGTTTGTATGCCCAGCTTATAAATTACCCAGGAATAAATGACTTAAACCAATTTGTATGAATTTGGGCACTAGATGTGCTATGGTGGGACTTAGGATCCTAAAGACCAACACTGAGGAACCCATTGTGGTTGCAGTGGCCAAATTTCTGAGTTGGATGTGGGTTATTCGAGCTAATAAACTAATTGCACTTTAACCTTGTCAGACCATCTATAGGAGGTCATGAGGATTATGTCCTGGTGTGGTAACTCTATTCCTTGTATAGGCTGGCAAGTGCCCCTAGGTTGCTACTACTGGTCTGCTCTCTGTAGAACTATGGGCTTAGCAGTTTTTGTATCAGATAAGTTGTACGCGGTTGTTATTTACTTCTCATTTTTAGCTTTTTTTTACATTCAATCAAATCATTTTATCAAATGTTTTATTTTGATGTGATTTTATTGTATTAATATTTTAAAATTTGCGAACAAAATATGATGTTATTGGATTGAAGCCTTGATGGTCGCTGATTATTGTATTACGATTATTTTAAATTATTTTTATAGATGTACACTGTCTTTTATGATTGAAACAAATCGAAATAAAGACTATATTGATTGACTACTGAGTTGTTTCTCATTTCACACAAATGAGCTATGAACCTTCAAATTGGATTGTAGGACAAAAACGGAAGATCAGCAAAGCACATTTATTGCATGAGTATAATGAGTTGAATAAAGCAGAACGATTAAGACGTACCCACTTAAATGGTTTGTTGTTTAGCTGCGTATTTATGAGCTATGTAAGAGTGATTCTATCACTATTAAGCACATTGTGGCATTGTCAAACCATATATACTTTTGAGAATAACTGCTTTGAAAAGTATAACAAACTCTAATTCTAACTTTATTATTCCAATGGTTTTAAACTTGAATATCTTATATTGCAGCAGGGCATAATTTTATGAGGGTGTGGGCATGGGCATAAGCAGGTTTGTAGCCTATGCTAAAATAACTGGAGAGAGAGCGAGAGATCAATTTTCCCATATTGAAAAGTGTTTATAAGTGAAACAGAAAGTTGTTTTCTCTTCTTAACTTTATTACTGTCCTGGATTCTTGGATGATTACTACATTTTGGGAGACAATCAGACACCTGACCAAAGGAATGCACAATACTTAATGAACTGATTGACCAATTCTTGTATGCATTTGTTTTATTTCATCACATATCGGAATTGCTTGGTAAATACGATGTTTTGAGTGAAATCAACACACTTGAGCAAGGTAAGGTAATCTCCTAAATCTATTGCACGAATTTTGTGATGCCTGAAGGATATTTACATGTTATATGTTTAATATGGGTTTAAGCATATGTTCTTAATCCATAAAAAGGAGTGACAAAACTGAAATGAAAATGAAGTAAAACAATAATGATAATCAATATATTAAAGGGGATAACACATTCCACTGTAGAATGTGTAATAACCACAAAAAGAAAGATTTGTAAAATGCAAAAATCACTAACCAATATGTGGACCAACTTTAAAGTTGCTAGAGTGCTAGATATATACATTTGCATACTTGATCAGTCGATAAATTCTCACCTTGGTACTGATTATATTTCACATGCTGACTCCCAAGTCAGACAGAATTTGCCCATTTGCTAATTGAATGTGTACTAGTTCCGCCTGCGCAAAGTTCCTACCCCACATTATTTGACCACATGTTTTGGAAGGTAAAACATGGGAGGAGTTTTGTTATCTAATAGTGCAACATTAAACTTTTCCACCCTCCCAAGATGATGCAGCCCTCTTGTGTGGCAGTCCTTCAAAAAGAAGAATTCTATGAACTTCCTCATGATAGTCATTGGGTGCGTGAGAAGGTTGCAATCTCCATAGTGAATATTTGAAATGGCCAACATCAATTTTCATTGCTGTAGCTGTACAGTCTCACCATGGTCATAATCTCTCCAACTGAGGCATGATAGGGAATTTTCAGCAGTGGAAGGATTAAATGTGTGCAAGATGACATGTTATTGAAGATTTGGAATAGGGAGTCTGTTATGAATACAAATAGGTCTCAAACAGATCCATTGTGTGTTGTTATTTTTGCCTTAAGGAAGACAGTGCTTTGTGCAGGTGATGCATGAAAATGCTACCTCAGTTTTATCATCAGAGAATTTACACAGATGTTTTGTCAATAGGTGAAGAATCTACATAGGTATAGGTGGAGCTATACCACTCACAACAAACATGGCAAATGGAGCTCAAGGATCTTTAGACTGCTGGCTATGCATGCATGATTTGCGTTACAGGGCAAATAATAAAAGGGAAAAACCTATTGTATGGCAATTTTGAGCTACTAAAACTCGATTTAGACAACTTGGGTCAATGTTTGATTGAATAAATCATTGAGCACAGAAAGGTCTCATTAAAGAGAGGGGTGATGGCAATTCTAGCTGCACAGTGCTCAGACTCATAGTTGAATAATTCAGCACCATGGTAGAACAAGTTAGGAGAAACAGAGAGAAATTTAGTGTGAGTGAAAGTAAAAGCTGTGAAAGAAGCTTGGGCTTTGAAGTAACTGAGTCTTCAAAAAATGTCAGACGTGGTGGTGCTTGATCAATTGTCAGCAATTTTCTTTCACTATTCTAGTGACAGTAATTGACTTATCTAATGGGTTATGTGATTTCCTGACATGCTGGTGGCTAAAAAGTCTGAGAAGTTTAGGTACATGGAGCTACACACCATCCTCCTACTAAAGCATTATGTTCATGCACATATACCTTGTATCAAGTCATTGACACTAACAGCTGTCACTCGTGTGACCATTTTCTGTTGATCCTATTCAAAGGCCTCTGTGAAGACAGACACTGCAACTCACCCTGTCTCAAAATAAACAAATTGTACTCTTTGGAAGCCTAAGACTATTTAGTGCCGGCCATAAATTGATCATAAACAGAAAAGATAACGAGGGGACAGATGTACAAAACCATTTTGCAGTAGCAAACTCAGCGCTTCAAGCAATCAAAGTGTTTGAGAATGTGCCTTTTTACAATTTACAAAAATCCTATTACAATTTACAAATTCTTTTTGACTCATCAAAGATCTTTTGATAACTTTTACGGATTGCAAATAGAAGGTGCGTGAAAGGGTCTCCCCCTCCTATTTTTGATTTAGAAAGGAATGCAGCAATGGTTTGTGAATGCAATTGCAATCACAAACCATTCTTCACTTACTGACTCCCTAATTAGGGTAGTAGCTGATTCATGAAGGGGAAGGTGTTCTCTTAGATCACCTATCCCATTGTGAATTATTTTGGGGGCCTCAAGTGCAGACCAGGTAAAAGTCCAGAGAACCACTACCTGCTGCTCCCGTTGTGATTCCAAATAGGATTTTTTTTAAAGCAGTACCTACTCCTTTAATGGACATGAGTATGAGAGGAGAGGATGTGGCCCAACGGCTAGAGCGGTCGACCTCGGAGCTGGGGAACTGGGTTCGAGTCTCGGCAGGGACGCTCAACATCCTGTGATTCTGGGCAAATCACTTAATCTAGGAAGGTCGAATGCTATCAACTGCTGCCGCTCAATCTCCACGCAAGAAGGTGTAGAGTTGGCAGGCTGGGGTGGAGGATCCTTCCCTGCTGCTGCGACAGAAGATCCTCCTGAAAAGGCAGCCTGATCGGAGGATCGATGCTCAATTGACCAGACTCTCCGTGCCCAGTCCGGAGTCACAAGAATGACTTGGGCCTGGTTGCTCCTGATCTTCTTGAGCACTCTGGACAGGAGTGGTATGGACGGAAAGGCGTATAGGAGGCCTGAGCTCCCTCGAGACAAAAAGAGTCTCTGAGTGAGACCCACCTTGGAAACTCAGGGTGCCAAACTGCTGATATTGCAAGTTCTCGGCAGAGGCGAACAGATCTAACCGAAGCACACCCCACTGTTGAAAGAGACCTTGCGCCACCTCCAGATGAAGACACCATTTGTGATCCACTAGGCATTCATGGCTAAGTTTGTCTGCCCTGGTGTTCAGAGAACCTGCCAGGTGTTGAACCACCAGAGATATGCCCTGCTGTTCGTGCCATGTCCAGAGATGCAGTGCCTCTTGACAAAGGGTCCATGACCCCACCCCGTCCTGTTTATTGCAGTATCACATGGCGATGGTTTTGTCCATGAACACTTGAACCAGCTTTCCCTTGATTGAAGGAAAAAAGGCTTTCAATGCCAAGCTAATCACTCGGAGCGCCAGCAAGTTGATGTGGAGTCTAGATTCCCCCAAAGACTAGACTCCTCTGATCTCCACCTCTCCCAGATGGCAGCCCCATCCCAGAAGTGACGCATCTGTCACTGCTGTGTGGTCTGGTTAGGGAAGGGAGAGGGGTCTGCCTCTGACCCAATAATGGTTGGTCAGCCACCACTGCAGGTCATGTGCAGTTCCCTCCGAGATCTGGACCATGTCGGAGAGATTACCCTAATGCAGCGCCTACTGGAACTTGAAGTCCCACTGCAGAGCCCACATATGCTATCTGGCATGTGTCAGAAGCAGGATGCAGGAGGCCATGAGGCCCAGCAGCCTCAGAGTCATACTCACCGAAGTCCAGGATAGAGGCTGAAACATCAGTATCATAGACTGAATATCCTGGACTCGTCGCTCGGCAGGATAGGACTGAAACTGCATTGTGTACAGAACAGCTCTGATGAAAGGGAGCGTCTGAGAGGGAGTCAGGTGTGGCTTTGGCACATTGATAGTGAACCTCAGCGAATGCATGAGGTTCGTCATAGTCTGGAGGTGTGAGACGACAGTCTGGGGCGAGCCTGCCATCAACAGCCAGTCGTCAAGATAGGGGAAGACTGGCACCCCTGATCTGCGCAGATGAGTTGCGACCACTGCCATCACCTTCTTGAACACCTGAGGGGTGCTGGTAAGGCCAAAGGGGAGCACGGTGAACTGAAAGTGCCCATGGCCTACCCTAAACCGCAGGTAGCGCTGATGAACCGGCAGGACGGGAATGTGAAAATAGGCATCCTGCAAGTCCAACGCTACCCTCCAGTCTCCTGGGTCCAGGGCAGACAAGACCTGGGCTAGAGTGAGCATCTTGAACATTTTTGAGGAAGTAGTTGAGGGCTCGCAGATCTAGGATAGGACGAAGACCCTTGTCCTTTTTCAGGACCATGAAAGAAGTAGCAGGAATAATAACTGCAGTCTACTTCTGGTGCTGGAACAATCTCCATGGCTCCCTTGGCCAAGAGAGTCATGACTTCCTCCTGCAGCAAAGTCAGGTGATCCTCAGTCAGCCGGTCGTAAGTTGGAAGCATGGAGGGAGAAGTAGTCTTGAAGGGGAGGGAGTAGCCAGTTTGGGCTATCTGGAGAACCCACCTGTCTGAAGTGATGTTCTGCCAGTGGTGGAGGTGATGGCTGACCCTGCCACCAACTGGCCACCCATGATCTGGAAGGGCCAGACTAGGAAGGTTTGGAGGCTAAGGTTCCAGGGAGAGTGGGGGTCTGACCTGGCTTCTTGCCTGTCCAACCCACGGGGTTGGAAC
This sequence comes from Calotriton arnoldi, assembly GCA_963921515.1. Taxonomy (NCBI): domain Eukaryota; kingdom Metazoa; phylum Chordata; class Amphibia; order Caudata; family Salamandridae; genus Calotriton; species Calotriton arnoldi. The sequence continues at coordinate 1,066,803 of CAWUFW010004139.1, read as the reverse complement.
GAGCCATGCCCACAGTCGACCAGAGGTTACTGAACTTGCTCTGTTTTATGGCTGGGGTATGGCTGGCACGGCTGAAAGCCCCGTCCGTAGCCATCAAAGGGGCAAAAGACAGACGGGGGACTTATGGCCACTGAGTGGCCCAAGAACTTGGCCATAGCCCGTGAGTCCTTAAAGTGCTCCAGTGCCATGTCTGCCTTGTCTCTGAAGCGACGGGTGCCATCAAAGGGCATGTCTAGGAGAGACGCCTGGACATCCTCTGAAAAGCCAGAAGTCCACAACCAGGTGTGGCGTTGAACAGTCACCATCGATGAAATCGCTCTGCCCAGCGAGTCGGTTGTGTCGAGATCACAATGAATGGCGATCTTTGCTGCATCTCTCCTGTCTGATACTGCTTCAGAGAGGATGGCCTGGGCAGCACTCGTGCAATCGTTTCCCACAGAGAGTGGGAGTAATGGCCCAATAGGCATGCGGTGTTCACCGACTGCAATGCAAGGCTGGCAGAAGAAAAGATTTTCTTACCCCAGCTGTCCAGCCTCTTGGATTCCCTGTCCAGGGGTGCGGAAGGGAATTTGAAGTGGGAGGTATAGGCTTGGACCACCAAGCTCTAGGGGGTAGGGTGGTTGGTGAGGAAATTTGGGTCACCTGGAGCAGGGCAATGGCGGCGGGCGATTGTCCTATTCACAGGATCCCCCGGCAGAAAGGGTTCTGAGGAGGAGGCACTTTGCTGCAGGACCTCTATCAAGATATTTGTCTTGACTAGGCCTGGGCGGAATTTGCGTAGTCACGTTCCGCAAAGTTCCGCGAAGATGTAAAAAATCTCCGCGAGCTACGCACAATTCCGCGAGCACGCGGAATTGCTTGTTCTGCCCGTTCGCGATGTGTTTTTCCTGTTCGGGGACGCTGTTTGCGTGCTCCGGGGGAAATATCTCGCGAACTTGCCCATGCGGTCGCCAATTGGCGCGGCCATCTTCTTTCACTTGTCCCGCCCGTTCGCGATGCGTGTTTCCTGTTAGCGAACGCGGATGTCCGATGGCGCATCCGATTGACGTGTTCGCGATCGCACACTCTCGCGGGATCGCGAGGCCAGCTACCAAAATCTCGTGGCGCACGCGAACGGATAGGAAAACTCATCGGCGAATGCAGGGATCCCGGTAAGTTGCTACCGAGTGCGTGAACACGAATTTTGAAAGTGCAAACAAGGAAAAAGTTCTGCTACGCCGCGGATCGCGGAATTTTCAGCAATTCCGCGTTGTCTGCGGAACGCGGAATTGCCAAAATTCCGCAAATTCTGCGAGCTGAACGGATTTTACCGCCCAGGCCTAGTCTTGACTACCACGCAAGGGAGCTGAACGTCCAGGACCTCAGCTGCCCTTCGCGCCACCATAGCATATGATGCTCCCTCCTCAATAGCCACAGTAGGGGGAGAAAGCAGGCCAGCATCTGGAGAGGTATCCAGTCCACTGGCCTCACTCAATTCCTCGTACCAGTCCATGTCTTGATAAAGCTAGTCTTGTAAATGGTCCAGCGACCCCTCCCAATAGTCCTCCATTCCTAGCCCTTCAGAATAAGGCTGAGGAACCGACCTAGGACCTAAGGGTTCTGTTGGCACCGGAATCAGCATCAGAAGGTGGTGATCTGGCTCTGGGTCATCGGAGATGAGAATGGGGCTGGCATCCCTGGGGGGTGCTGGTGGCGTTGGGAGCCTTGGTGTCGGTGTTGGCACTGGGGAAGGTCGCAATGACACAACCGGTGTTAGTCCGGATACATCGCCGGATCCATAGTGGGTCATCGGTGCCAGAGCAGACGCAGAACCCGATGGAGCCCCCTCTGAGTCTCCGAGGCCCGAAGGCGCGCCGTTAGGGTCAGGCCCCCCAAATATGAGGCACATAGCATCATAAAATTCTTTGAGCTGGGCGGGGGTTGCTCTGGTTGCCGGGAAGGTGGGGAAGTGCAGAGTCCACCGAGGGGCAGGTTTAGAGGAACCTGGCCTAGAACGCAGAGACTCCTCCATCATGTCGGTCGACGGACGTAGAGAAGTCGAAGCACGCTTTGACTTCTTATGTTTTTTGTGCTTCTTACCTCACCGATTCGGCAACTTCGAGTGGAAGGTCGAAGACTTAAGGGCCGATTCCGATCTCGGCCGGTAGTGCTCCGAATCGGATTCGGATTCACCGGATCCGATTCGGAGCCCTGTTTCCCGACCGAATCGTACGCGGGTCCGGCCGAGCGAGTATGATGTAAGCACCCGCGAAATCGCCGACCGACTCGAACGCGGCTTCAACACGCTCCGACCGACTCGCATGGACACGACTCGCACCGCGCTATGGAGATGTTTCCCGGCCGGGTAAGTACGATGCGCGCCGCGAGCAGTCCGACCGACTCGCGCCGTCCGGCTCGAAAAAGCTGTCAGAGCCGGACTTTGGGGGTCCGCGTCGGACCCCCCTGTACGCGTAGGCGCGCGAGTCGCACACAGGGGGGACCCATGGGTCCCCCCTACCTGTGCATGTACGCCGCGATGCGCATGGACGCGTACACGCTGTAGGGGGCGCCCTTGTCCGCCTCGCACCCATTGAGTCAATGGGAGCCCACGTACGCGTTGTACGACCGGTTCCCATTGACTTCAATGGGAGTCCGACCGAATCGAGTCCGATAGCATGCGAATGTATCGTACTCGTCCGGTCGGACTGCTAGGGTCCGATTAAGTCGGAATTCTCTCCGGGTCCGGCTCGGTCGGAGAGATTTCCGGCCGGAATCGGAATCGGCCCCTAAGTGTAGAAGGTAGGATCCTTCTGCATGGTTACCCCCACTTTTTTGCCTGGTGCTAAGCTGTTTTTGACTAGTCTGACTGGGATCCTGCTAATCAGGACCCCAGTCTCTCTGCTTTCTCCCTTAAACTGTTATGACAAGTACTTAGGTACATCCCAGATTGGATACTTGGGTACCCTTATAAGTCCCTTGTATATGGATCTAAGGTACCCAGGGCATAGGTACCCCAGAGGCCCCCCATGGGCTGAAGCATGCATTATGCCACCCGTGGGAGACCATGGAAAATGGAACTCCAGGCCTGCCATTGCAGCCTGTGTAAGATGGTGCTAGCATCTCTTACTAAAGATATAGGTTTACTATATCTAGGGTCACTGCAATTAAAACCTATAAGTCACCCCTAAAGCAGGCATTTGCAATCCTGAAGGCAGGGTGCTTGGTTCTAAGTGAGAGGGTGCCCCTGCATGAGCAGGACACCCCTTCAGCCTACAGAGTCCATTCTCCTGGGTTGTCAGTGAAGCAGCCATATACCATATACAGGGGCACAGCGTAAGTGCGAGATGGCCATCTCGAAACTGGCTGCAACGAATCCTATCATGTTTGGTATCAACCATGTTAGAATCATACCTCCCACACAGTAAACGGTGTGGGAGGTATGATTCCATGCACTGTAAAGCTCCTCCGGGAGGCCCTCAGTGCTCCAGTTACCAGTCTTCTAGACCCAGACAGCGCAAAATGGTTGCTGCCGACCAGAGACACGATTCTGCCTTCCTGCTGCTGAGCCAAGTTCGAGCAGTGGAAGGCAGAACAATAGGCACCCTGTCACAGGGAGGTGTGACCACCTCCCAGACAGGATTTAGTGTATTGGGGCAGGGTGGGTGCGCTTGCCAGTGCCACTCAGTCTGCATGAAGGGCACATTTGGTGTCCCCATGCATAGTCCAGTTCAAACCAGTCCTGGGAGCAATTGGCTACTGCTCTCGCGCGAAAATGGAAAAAGGATGGGAGTAACCTGCCCACTGTCCAGACCCTCCCCAGGGAGGGTCCCCTGAATCATCCCAACCCTTTCCCTAGGGTACTTAAGGGCTAACCTGGGTGTAGGTCCCTAGATTCGTCGTGGGACGAGATTCAGATCAGACACCACTTCTTCTTCTACCGTCTGGGCACTCTGGACTTCGCTGGACTTCGTTTGGGCTCGACTTCGTCTCCCTTCCAGTCTGCTGCATCGTCTGTGACTGTGCACCATACAGGAACCTTCCAAGGCCTGTGGGCATCAAAGACACCTGAAGGAATCTTCCTTGGAGTGAATTAAGTCGACCGGTCGGCTGATCCTGAGCTCCTCCGGACTCCGAAAGGTTCTGCAACACAGGTGGTAGTTTTCCACAGCTCCAGAGGCCTGCCCTGCCCTCTCACCAAGTTTGAGGCCAGTATCCCTCGTGGGGGCTGCAATAACCAAACCCCTATGCACCGCATCAGCTTGCAGTTGAAAAGGCTTGTTGGCTTCCTTCCAAGAAGATCTTCGGCTCCAAGTAGCCTCAAGCTCGAGCACCTCCAGTGACCAGAATCTTGCGCCACATCACTTCGTGTGCATCGTGGCCTGCATCTTTTGGTGAGCTGCTTGAGGTCCTCTTGCGACTCCAGTGCCTCCGGCCTGTGGGTCCATTTGAGGGTCACCTTTGCTTCTGTTGGACTCCCCTGATTGCTCGGGGCCTGCCCTGACCCCCCTGCTTGTGGTGAGTCCCCTGTGCCTTGCTAGTCCCGACGTTGCTCTTTCTTCAGCTCCTGCGTTGGTTGCATTTGCCAAGGCTTGTTGGTGCTCCCGCCGGACACCGACCCCTCAGCACTCGACATCCTTCATGGGACAGCTTGTGCACGGTTCCTGGTCCTCCTCAGCGACGCCTGGTCCTCACAGCTGCAGAGTCAAGGTTCTCGTCAACTCTCCTGCAACACCCGACATCGGAGGGCATTCGTCTTCCAAGTCTCCTGGTCACTCCTGAGTGACATAGACTCTGTCCCCTCTGCTTGCAGGTACCTCTCAACTAGAATCCACCTTCGGATTCCACTGGACACTTTCTCCTTCTTCAGCAGCGGCACTTTCCTGAAGTCCTCCATTGGGTTCGATGGCGGTTTCTGACACCAGTTCATATGTATGCACCCGGCTTCTCTGGTGTAGGTAACGTGGGTAATAGGGTATCCATGGCTGGGGTGGCTCTCCAACCTTCTGTCTTTCACGGGGTTTCTTCAGTGTCCACTGAGAAGGGTCCTTAATCTTCAAAAATCCAACCGCGACTTACACGTAGACTTGTACGGAGCACGCTGTCGTGTTTCCACACTGCACACGCTCTCCGTGGGGTTCCTAGTCACTCAGCTTGGGTGGTTCCTTGGGTCCTCAGCACTTCTACATCCTCTCGACATTGTCTGGACCCGAGTCGTGGTTCTTATACCACTTTCTTAGTATATGGTTTGGCCCCCCCTGGGGTCCACTGTGTATTACGTGCTATTTATTGTGTTTCTTTGCAAAGTATTGTGTGCATTGTGTATTTCTCCGGGTAGGAGATATTTGTATGTTTTAGAGAGTATTATACAATAAATACATATTTTTATAAATACCTTGTGTGGTTCTTTTTCATTTAGTCTATACTATAAGATTGCATTCTGGTAAAACAAGCTGCTTTACACTCCTTCTGGGCTAAGTCTGAAGGCTGCTCTCCACAGCTACCACTTAGAGAGCTTTCTAAGGTTGTCTAAGACCTCTTAATTCACCATAAGGGTTGTCTGGACTGGTGCAAGTTGCCCACTTACATAAGTGGGCATCATATACCATGCCAGCTTCTCACACTTAGGACTCACAGAGCGGTGCCCGGACCTTCCTCTTGACTGGGACCATGAACGGGAGCTCCGAGGAGAATGACGCGGTGCTGAGCACCGGGCCGCAAGCAGCAGTAGGGACAGCTCCCTCAAAGCTTTCGGAGCCATGGCCTGGCAGTCGGAGCACGACTTCGAGTCATGGCCGTGCTCCAGGGACCAGAGACAAACCAGGTGTTATGTTATGTTAGGTTATTTTCATTTGTAACGCGCGAAGATACTACGAGAGTGTCCCGGCGCGAACCTTGAGAGATAGAGAGAGGAGCCAGATTTAGGGAAAGAGGAAAGTTTTCAACTTCTTTTTTAAATGAATGGGGTCCTGAATGCAGCGGAGAGCAAGAGGCAGCGCATTCCAAGCAAGAGCGGCTTTCACAGCCAGAGAGCTACCGCCCGTCCTTTGCAAGCAAAAACGTGGGACTTGGGCCATCACCGACATGGTGCTGTTCAGGCATCGCACGGCCTGAAACCAGATGTCTCCCTTGGCATTTCATCAGAGGCTTAGTTCAACAAAGCATGTGGCAACTGGCATCACTTATAACTCTCACCACCTGCCCCAGTGGGCGTTGGCTCTCCCACAGCCTGATGGTACTTGTAGTGCCATTAGTTTCACTCCAGTGAGCTGCTTTCATGCGATGAAAAATAAAGGAAAATTAAAACCCCAGTGGGTCTGGAAAGTGTCCCACTACCTCTGGGCTGCAAATACCAACTTGCACACACCGACCTTTCTGCCCTTTACACCGCTCGTCGATTGACCGCCACGAGGATGTGGTCCGAGCTGCAGTCAATCGACGAGAGGTGTAAAGGGCAGAAAGGTCGGTGTGTGCAAGCTGGTATTTGCAGCCCAGAGGTAGCGGGACACTTTCCAGATCCACTGGGGTTTTAATTTTCATTTATTTTGCATTGCATGAAAGCAGCTCACTGGAGTGGAACTAACGGCACTACAAGTACCATCAGGCTGTGGGAGAGCCGACGCCCACTGGGGCAGGTGGTGAGAGTTATAAGTGATGCCGGTTGCCACATGCTTTGTTGAACTAAGCCTCTTATGAAATGCCAAGGGAGCATGAAACACGTCAGGCTGTTTGAAAAACCGGTTCGTTTTCCCTCCACTGCGCTGTGAACTTGCACATTAAACGAAGAAAACCTACCTGCGTGTGGCTTTTCTGAATGGGAGAACTTGAGATGGTGGATCTATTACGGCTGGTCCCGGTCGTGGGAGAGCCCCGCCACGAGGATGTGGTCCGAGCTGCAGTCAATCGACGAGCGGTGTAAAGGGCAGAAAGGTCGGTGTGTGCAAGCTGGTATTTGCAGCCCAGAGGTAGCGGGACACTTTTCAGACCCACTGGGGTTTTAATTTTCATTTATTTTGCATCTCATGAAAGCAGCTCACTGGAGTGGAACTAACGGCACTACAAGTACCATCAGGCTGTGGGAGAGCCGACGCCCACTGGGGCAGGTGGTGAGAGTTATAAGTAATGCCGGTTGCCACATGCTTTGTTGAACTAAGCCTCTGATGAAATGCCAAGGGAGCATAAAACGCGTCAGGCTGTTTGAAAAACTGGTTTGTTTTCCCTCCACTGCGCTGTGAACTTGCACATTAAATGAAGAAAACCTACCTGCGTGTGGCTCTTCTGAATGGGAGAACTTGAGATGGTATATATATATATATATATATATTTATTTAAAGCAAGCCATATTCCTTATGGGACGAGTGCTACTTTTTAAAAAAACGTTTCTCATTGATGAATCCATTGTGAGAGCATGCAGTGGTCCCTCAGACCACTGTCTATTCCACCCGACACAAGCCTGTCCAACATGAATCGCAAAGTGTCCCACAGAAACAGCTTCCTCTTTACAAATCAGATATCACCCCAACTCTAGTGTTAGTGCCTGATCAATGGTTTATGACCACAACTCCGGACACAAAGGACTAATACACCCTATTGCAGTGGTCAAAGTGGGCGTGCTCTGAGGTGCACGCAGGGCATAAGTTGTGGGTACACCCGGGTAGACGGCGTCTACCCACTCTTTTCACAGGGTGGACGCCATCTACCCTACCAAGAGGTTGGGCCCCACAGAAATATGCTAAACTTGTCCCAGTGTAATTCTCAGACACCGGGAAACATTCAACAGCACCTGCACATTGTCTGCTTTCATTTGAAGCAGCAAAGAAAGGCAGCAAGGGGGGCTTATCAGATTCCAGCTGGGTCTACAACAAAGGCCAAAGTAAAGGGGCCATCAGGCCTCATTTTGTTGTAGTATCCTGGCTGGGAGCTATCAGGAGCCTCACACCTAAATGCAATGGAGGGGAAACAAAGGCACACAGCTAGAGTGCCATGCTTTTGACTTTGTTCAGTCCCTGTATATCAGATATATATGCACTGTTAGAATGTCAGGTATGTTGGTCTGTCCCAGTATTTAAATAAATAACAATTTAAATACCAATGGCAGGTGTGTTGGTCTGTCCCACAATTTACATAAATAACAATTTGAAAACCAGTGTTTAGTTGTATTTCTTTTATAATGCTATAGTGCTACTCATCCCATTGCAGGGTGTCAGAACCCATTACAATAAATCATATGTGTGTAAATCAATGTGCAGGGTGTGTACATAAGAGGGTTACAAGGTGAAAAGGATCTCTGTGTTAAAAGCAGTAACCCGCTTATCAGTTACATAAAATAAAAATCTGCCATCTGTGTGTTACATAAAGTGCTTTGCAGGAGACATTTTAACACTCTATGCTACTTTGATTCAAAACTGGAACTAAACAAGAACAAACCTCTTCAGCAAATAGTTATTTTACCATTATTATTCCTTGAGATTTACTGGCCACACAAAGATCTCTGCAGCAGGTGCCTTAACCCCATAAGATATTTAAAAATGCAACCAATTAAGCAGAGCAGATTTACTGACATGTTTCTTCTTGTTACAATTTCTTTGTGGCAGGGATTTAAAAAATATATGGGTAAGTTGAGGCCCTGATTTTGCGTCGGGGTTGCATCACTTTTTTTGCCACAACCCTGATGCAAAATCTAATTTATTAAATATTGTAATGCGCTTTAATGTACTCATGATAGACCTTGTAAACATATGAGTGAAGCCTTAAGAAATGTTGTCACTTATTGTGAGGTCATGAGTTGCAATGCCACTTCCTGTGATGCCACGCGCCGTGATATCATGCACTGTGATGTCATGCGACATGATGCCATTTGCATACTGCCTAACTTGGTTAGTCCCCCACTTCTTCTTTTAGGACTTATGCCCTGGGTGCATGTATTTAAAAGGCAGTGGCGGCTCCTTCGCTAAGGCAGAGGAACGTCGCCCCACTGCTATTTAAGAAGTGCAAAAAATAAAAATAAAATGATAATAACAGGACGTTATTATCATTTTATTTTTCTATGCGGGAGTCGGGGCGGGCTGGACTCTGTGACACCAGAGCAGGGGAGGAGTGGTTTGTCCTCCTCTAAGTGCACATTACGGTTTGGCCGGCCCTCTAGCCAGGGCAGTGTAGATGGAGTGGAGGTCATTAGTAGAAGTGCCAGTGAGAGAGAGGGAGGACAATATACTGAAGAGGGCATTTTAACTTTGCCTTCTATAAAACGATCTTGAGCACAACTATCAATAAATAGCGTGGCAAGTTGAGCAGTGCCGCTGAAAGAGAGGTATGTAGCCAGATAGATAGATAGTGTCGGATGTTGAGTCTCTGATGCAGTGATCTAGTGATCTGCAGGTCACTGGTACCAATGTCAGTAAGACAGTCCAATGCTCCTGCTGCAGAGGGAGAGTGAAAGGTGAAGAACTTGTGAGTGTGTGTGTATAACCTCCGGGTTAGTTTTACTTTATATTACATATTTATTATGCATGAATCGAACTTTAAGGAGCAGCAGAGGCCCTTACAGAGATGACTCTCACGTATTTCCTGAGGTACTTCTGGGATTCTTTGGGTGGCAATAAAAAGTATGAAATCTCCTTCAAATGTGGTTGAAGAAGAGAATTAGCTTTTTAAATTTTTCTGCTGTAGATTAGTGAAAAAAGACCCTGGTTTTAACCATGTTTTTGGTCATAGTTGGTGATAGTTTTGGTAGCTTCTGTAGCACCCTTGGTGAACTAAATAACCTGTAGGCATAGAAGAACAGGTATATTTTAAGGCGATCCTAGGAGTATGGAGGTGACTTTCAAATGTTTTTGTTGTAGGGTAGATTCGAACAAGACTGAGCCAAAATAAGACCATGCCCGTCTGCCTATTGTAATTGAAGATGGAATATGGGTTCGCTTGCTTGGTGAAATACATAACGCTTTTGCCTTAGGGCAAAAATAAAGCAATATCGTTTTGCCCTTTGTTTAACTCATGTAATAAGAAATGAAGTAATCCTATTGTAAACAAGTGGGCTATTAGAAGGTGGGGGTATCCACCCTTAGCTAGTAATAATACCATAATCACTAATTTGTCCAGTCAAGTCTCAGTAAATGAATCACTGCTAAACACTTGGTAGCCTGGCAGTCGAGCTTTCCACTTAACTTAGGAGACAAGCATGTGTAAAGCATTTAATACCACCAAAACAGCAAATAAGTAAAAGAAAAAACACAATAAAAATCCAACACTAATTTATAAAAATAGGAAATATTTTTAGCTTTAAGAAGACACCAGTTTGTGTCTGTTCTGAAGAGGCTGCTAGCTGCTTCTTGGTTCCTTTGTGGAGATAAGTGTCCTCTAGTACTGGCCAAAGGTTTGGAGGATCTGGGTTGCCACTTGGGGTCTAGAACTCAATCTCCCACAATGCACTTGCGCAGTCCAGGACAAGTCAAGTTAAAACTGATCAACTGGTCAGCTGGTGTGTCCTCTCTTTGGCTTTGCAGGTGGCTTCTTCAGCTCTTTTCTACCTGTTGCTTGTCAGCAAGTCCACTCCTTTACTTTTGAAGTCAAGCACAGTCCTCTCGTTGCGGAGCCTTGTGAGTGCAGAAGGTACAGTCTTTCAGAGTGCAATCCTCTCTTTTGTGCAGTCCAGGGGTCCAGCAGGGCAGTCCTTCTTCTCTTCTTCTTTTCCAGGCAGTGATCAGGTGAGCTCTTCAGAGCTGCCTGATTTAGTCTTCATTTCTGGGCTTGAGGAGATCGGGCACACTAACCAAAAGGAAATAAGCTACCTCCTACTAATATGATCACTTTGTGTGAAGTGCGGCAAACCTCTAGTCCACAATGCAACATTATACCAAAATCGAAATAGAGTGAATCTCTCCTTGGAAAGTGTGTCTGTGTAACCCAAACAACAGGTGTGGCTAATAACTGATTACACTCCCCACCCAGCCCCCCCTAATCGAATTTGGATGGCTTCCATCCAGCTAGAAATCAAGGAAGTGAGGGTGAGCCCCTTAACATCTGTTTTCTGCCGAGGCTCTTGCCTTCGAAGTACAGCTTAATTGTCCAGCCTCACTCCCCTCCCTGGTTCTCCAGGAAGGCTCAGGCTGTCAAAGGCTGACCAATCAGAAGAGGCTGCTACAGGGCTGCTTTAGGTAACTTCTAAAGCAGCTTTCCGGTAATAATTATATTAATTCTGACATTGACAAATTGTTGGGCTTAATGTAGCTATTAATTTGATATTTTGAAAGATATGGCTAGCTATCTCCATTCCAAAGTTATACTTTATTATATTTAATAACGCACTCCCCATGTTAGCGTATGGGGCTGGCAGCACTACAATATGGAAAAAGGACTTTGGCTGTGTTTTTCCCCACCATGGCATATATAATACATATTTTGTATTATCCCTGGTTTTATAACTATGCTATCAACCATTGGGCCTCCAACACCAGACTATAGGGGTGACATGAGTAATAAAAAGGCAGTTTGGGACTTTGGAAGTGCTTTTAATTCCAAAGCCGAATTTGGACACCGTTTTATTTTAAAACCAGCCTGGAAGACAAACCTAGCTTTAAAATGACCCCAAAACCACAGCAGTGCACACTTAAGTGCATTAGGCCCAATGTGGTTTCAAAATCTACATGCCCTACCATATACTAGGGACTTCCAGGTAGGTTGTCCTCACCAGTTAGAAATGTACCAATCAGCACATACCTTTAGAGGATTGAACACGTGCCCTGGGCCTGGTTAGCAGAGCCCAGGGCACTTTCAGAGTCAGTAAACACCAGCATCAGTCCAAAAATTCGGCGCGTGATCAGGGCAAAAAGGATGACTTTCCTACACCTATAATGATCCACAGATACAACAGTTGCGTACACTTAAACATCAGTGCAAAGTGAGTTTACCATCTAATGTCATGCCCATGCAGCAAAAGTTATTTGACCTGTTTTTTGCTCCTCCAAAATGTGAATGCATTCAATACATAAGAAATGCTTTAGGATGTATGGTGAGGTCATGGTTTATGTTTAGTTGTGTCTTATGGCTTTGTAACATTTCTGTTCACGAACTTAGGCTGAGTCGCATAACTTTCGAAAAGTTGCTCAAGTGAAATGGGGTGTAACACACCATTCAGTCATAAATGCTTGCTTACGGTTGTTATTAGGCTTTAAGACCCAATTTTTATTGATAAATTATTGAGGTTCATGGATTCTGTGCCGTACGCAGTCTCGTGAGATGGTGCTCCTACTAAATTGCTAAAAATCTGACAATGTCATGATCAAAGTGTTCTCCTGGACAGTCAGTGAGGACAAAGAAAGTCTGGCTTGCAGCAATAGATTTAGGTCACACAGCATTACATAATACATAGGGCCCGATTCACAAAAGTAAACTGAGACAAAAAAAGTCTAACTTTACGACTTTTGGTATTCAAAAAGGGCATTTCCTACTCGTAAATGCCCTTTGTGAAATACAAAAGTTGATCTTTACGACTTTGGTATTCACAAAGTGCATTTACGAGTAGTAAATGCACTTTGTGAATACTAAAAGTCGTAAAGTTAGACTTTCGTCTTATTTTACTTTTGTGAATTGGGCCCATAGTTTTTAAACTTTCCAAATTTCCCTGAGTTTACCTGGCATCAATTCAACAGTGAAACATAAAAAAGTGATTCTGCCACAATATTGTGATCAAGAATGAAGCTATATAATTGATTGTTCAGACTGCATTAAGTAGGAAAATCCACACATCATTAGTATAGCCACACTCCAGACATTCAGGACAACATTTCCTTTGTTAGCGTTGCAAGATTTACGTTTGGCCATTTGAAAAATGCAAGACAATATAGAGCAAATTTGCTAAAAATAGAATGAAAATGTCTCCAAGATGTTCATTATAAATTCAGCTGCACTGTTTTTTCGATGCAGGCTTTGCACGAACACAGAGCCCAGAATGTGTCAAAAAGTATGCTTTGTACGGATACACAAAGATCTACTGATTTTTAAAAAAGCAATCCGGCACTGTTGGACCTGACATCCTTGGCTTGGTTTTCCTTAACTTTTTGCCTTCCATCCTTTTGTTGACTTTCGTTTTTTTGCTGGCTTTTGGACTCTGTGCTCTTTACCACTGCTTACCAGTGCTAAAGTGCTTGTGCTCCCCTTTAAACACGGTGAAATTGACACACACCCAATTGGCACATTTAATTTACTTCTAAGTACCTTATTATGTGGTACTACATGCACACAGGGCTGAAAATTAGATGCTACTAGTGGGCCTGCAGCACTGATTGTGCCACCCACTAAAGTAGCCCTTTAAACATGTCTCAGGCCTGTCACTGCAGCCTGCATGCGCAGTTTTAAACTGCCATTTTGACCTGGCAAAATAAAACTTTTGCCAGGTGCAAACCTTCCCTTTTAATACATATAAGTCACCACTAGCGTAGGACCTGAACAGCCCAGAGGGCAGGGTGCAGTGTATTTAAAAAGTTGGACATGTACTTTTACATTTTACATGTCCTGGTGGTGAAAATCTCTTACATTTATTTTTCACTACTGCAAGGCCTACCTCTCCCACAGGATAACATTGGGTTGCCTTATTACATTTAATAAGTGCTAACTTTAAATTGGGAGTGATAGAGCGCCATGCTCTCGAAAATTGTAGGGGTGCATCATAATCATCGTTAGTTCGCACCCGCATATATCCAGATCCATATCAATGAATGACCAGTAAGATGTAGTTCTAAACCGCAGTTATTAGAGTGAATAGAAGCATAATTGTGCTGTTTTAATCATGCAATTGTAATGCTTATATGAAATGTGTTTAAAATGATGCATAAATGAATTAGCCCATGTGTAATCGAGATGTAGTAGTTTAAACGTGTACCATATTAAGTTGCACGTGTAGTTTATTTTTCGCATATGAAATGTAATGAACCAAAGCTTATAGAAGTGATTAAGAATTGTGTGTTTAAATTGTGTGAAAGGCCTGACTTACATATAGACCAAAAGAAGGGCCTGTTCGTTCTTATGTTAGCTTATTTTGTAGGCAGAGAAGGTGTTCTCTTGGAAAGGCTCTCTGGGCACAGTTGGTAGATTCGTACAGAGGGAAAATCTGTTGAAATGTATCTTCTGTTGCAGGTGCAAGGACACATGCCTCGTTAGTGAAAGACTGGCTCTTTGTTTTAGGAGTTAGAGTGGTGGGAGGCATTGAGATGGGAGTATACTGGAATGTAGGGATGATACTTTCAGCGGAGAAGGTGCCTGGGACTCAAGGTCGTTGTAACCGTCCTGGATGAAGTAAGAGTTTCGATGGAAAAGTACGAGAAGGAAGACCTGGCCGAAGAGGCGTGACAAGGGCGTGTTCAATTGTATGTGGATTTTGTATTAGGGACAGTGCCCCGAGGGAGGAAAAGAGAGAAGGTAGAGGAGACCAAAGAGAGAAGGGCCAAGAGAGAGATCTATTAGGAAGGAGCATCTTTGAACGAGCTCGAAATGCTAAGTGAGTGTGCTTCTTAGGAAGCCTTCACAGCTGACACCTTTTTCTTTTACTCTTGCCTGGGGAAATTCGTTAAGTAGGTATGTCACCCTAATAATAGAGTAGGGACAGTTAATGTTTTTACGCTTATTTAGATAAATGAAGAATAATATAGAGATTGGAGCCGTCATCGTCTGTTTAATACTTCTGGAGCTAACGATTCTCCTTATTCTGAGTCGGATGAGACTCCTGCGTAGGATAATGTTTGTATTAGTGCCCATCTATTTCTTTAACCTCGTGTTGAGGTGCTTACATGTGCAGTTATTCTTGGCTGTAATAAAACCACGAAACTGAATTCGGAGTCAGTGGTCTTTAAGGTAACTGGATCCTAAATTGTTGCATAACCGAATTAGACTTTCTTCCCTTCACACTATTCAGCAGGTAAAAAGATCCTGGCGACCTGAGGATTCTTAGTGATGGTGAGATAAGATAAGAATCCCGCTTTATCAGTTGGTAGCAGAGTAGGATGGTTTCCTCTGATAGTAAGGGGAGATCTAGATTAGGATAAGAGATTATTTGCCCCATAGAGCCCGAGTGAGGATGATTCAGTGGATTGGAGGACGACGGCTGTCGCTGAAAACTGACGGAGAGTGACGGTGCGGCGGAAGTAGCAGTTTGCGGTAGAGTGAGTATGAACAGGGTGATTATTGCTAGATTGCGGTGTTTAATTGTTGTGTGATGTCTTGCGGAGTTGGAATGAGAGTCGTGTGATTGAAGATCGGACCGTGAGCGCGCGCAGGGCCGAGATATTTGATTCGATATCCCGGGATAAGAGATTGTGGTGTAGAAGACACCCAGAGCTGAGATTGTTGACCAGAGGTTGTGGGAGTCATGAGACGTCGTTGATTAACCCACGGAAGATAGGGAGCATATGTGTGAGTGTGTGAATAACCAACGCTGGTCGTAGGTTGTTGTGTGCAGAACATTGAGCGTTTGGATCCTATCGATTGTGTCAGAGGTGATTGTACGGTCGTTCGCAGACAGACAGTTGCCAGATTGAGGTCAACAGTTTCGAGAGGCTGTTCGGTCATTGGTGGACCGACAGTCAGAGAGGTGATTGTCCGGTAGGACAGACAGTTACTTCAGAGTGTGATTGGGACACGTGCGAGCGAGAAAGGGTGAATTGCGAAAGAGGAGAACCGCTGCGAGCGAAGGAAGAATGACGTCAGACAGTGTCGCGCTGCGATAGGCCGGTTGGTGTGAGCCGCGCTGGCATTGGTGGATTGAAATCAGGAAGTAAAACGAAATCTTGTGCGCGAACGGAAATCTGCTTCATCATAAAATGTTTTAAAGTTTTACGAGAACTCTGTAGAGGTGATAGACATGTGGTTACTCGGGGTGGAGAGGAAGCCCCTCCCGAGGACACGCCAGCACATTACATGGCTAAGAATGTAGGATTACATACTATAATTTGGCTTGAGAATTGGTATAAAATAACAGAAGGAGAAGGAGAATTGACTTTCCCACGCTATGGTACTTTCAGGTTGGAAGTGTTGTATCAGTTGAAATCTGTGATGTCTTCCTTGCGACCACTACCCAGACCCACACAGTTTGAGGCACTACATGCATGGATTAGAGCAGCGTATGACAGGAAGAGAGACAGAAGCCAGGAAAGGGTGAAGAAGTCGATCAGGGCATTTCAAGATGCGAGATGGGATGCACTGGAGAAAAGGTGGAGAGTGGAAACAATCGAGGGGGATAGATTATATCCGTTGATAGAGAAAACGGGAGTTACGCAGGGAAGGAGTGCAGAGGAAGATGATAGTGATACGGATGACAGCTTGTTAGACAGACTGCTGTCAGAGAGACCACCTCCATTAAATCCAGAATATAGCGAAGGAAATTCGATTGTGGCAGGAAGGACGGGCGAGACACAGAATCAGACAAATGTGAGAGTAGTGGGAAAAATATCCACAGGAACGGAGGGAGTGGGAACCCAGTCTTCCACGGGGAATATGCGGTTGCCGGACTCCCTGACGGTACCTGTTACCATCGGTCCTATAGTATCGGTGTATGACCCAGATCGAGTAAGTGAAGGGAGCCTGATGCAGACGACAGGGAGAGAGGGGATCAGCGTTGGGGGGAATGGCGTGGAGGAGGAAATGGTCCGTTCTCCGAAGCCCATAGAAGCGAGCACGCCACTGCCAGCCACCGAAGACTCCTCTAGTGGACAGGTGGATGTGAGACTGGTAAGACCAGGGTCTCTGGTCGAGTCCAAATCAGCTTTGAGAATGTGTGTACCACCTGTAAGGAATCAGAGTGATAGGATGCCAAGAGATATGGAGCAAGACAACTCAGGAGACAGGCCCGGTTCCAGGAATACAATAGAAGAGAGCAGGCCACGAGAACAAAGCAGTGATTATGACGAGCGGAATGGTGCGGCTTGTCGAGAAACTTTGAGGAGTGTAGTGAAGGCAAGGTTGCTGGATGTAGTGAGACTAAAGGCAGAGGTAGACGAAATGATTAGTGGGAACCTGCCTTTGGAGAGAATAGAGATCTATGAGCCAGACAAGCTGCTTTTTGTAGCAAATGATGTGACTCGGAAAGCGAGGGCCGCACATGAGAAATTGACAGAATTGGCCAAAAAATATGAGGTGGATACGAATAAAACGAAATCGTTGCAAGGATCTCATAGGTTGCAATATAGTGATCAAGAGCTGGAGGAGAAAAGGGTCACAGGATTAAGGACGCATACTAAAGACTTTATTGTAGGGATGCGTATATGGATAATGCTAAACAAATGGGAGGAAAGGTGGTCGAAGAAGAAGTTATGTCAACAACAAAGGTGAGAGCGAGGAGTGAGAGGGGTCACGTCCTTCTCCCCGAGATATAGCCAATGAACAATGTGGACGTACCCAGTACCTGAATAGATGACACTGGGGGCTCACAGTGCTGGAGAACCATCAGGTTCTTTTAAAAGACCCCTCACACACCAACCTAGTTGGTGTCATGCTTCATCATCGGGGTCCCAACCGGGTGGCCGAATGCCGCCCGGTTGTGCTACGACGCCTGATTACAGCGGAGCTGGTGTAGTGTGATAGTGGGATGAAGTGTGGTGCTAGATTAAAAATACCTCCGGGAATCCTTGCCTAGATATACAAAAAAAATTTAATTGTGGCAGCCCGGGGTATGGGTAAAAACAGGGGGGTAGACAACCATAGGAGTATAATGGCTCGCTGTTGTCAGGAAAGACGGTCTACATGTTTCAGCCCCAGAAATAAATGTAGGGGGGGCTTTCTACAGGACCAGAGGTGAAAACAGTGAATAAAAAGTGAGTGGCAAAAATCAGGCCACGTGTCAACAAATAATCACAACCCACGCGCTAAGGTGGGGAGGAATAAAAAGAGGGTCGCAATTAGCGGCTCATGTGTGGAAACCTGTAAATAAGGAAAAAGAGACAGACAAAACATGTATGACAAAATACAAGCAATCATAAAATGCAATCTTTTAGTGTGTATGTGCCTGTCAGGATCCAGTTGGGAGGCACTGTAGTGAGTCCATACGGTGACCGCGTGTCTAGAAGTGCCTATGGAACAGAAGCATATGGCAAATTACACGGTACTATGAATGATGCATGTACAAGGAAAAGTTAAAACGTAGCGTGCTCATACTGCATGCTGAGACTATTCAAGGAAGAGCCCATAGGGCCCCTCGTGTGTGCAAATAACGATGATTCACCATTATGCATAATGTATAGCTGGACAGGCTATAAGGCTACGCCTGTGATTTGGAAAATACCATGTGCGGCTATGCATGCATTTGTTTGAATGGAAGCATATTTACACTCGGTTTCTGTGATGGCAGCTGATCGGGCCCGGGAGGGGGACCGGTAGTCCCAACACCTGGGAACAGGATGAGAATGAGTACTGAGCAAGGCTGGGGCGCTGCGTGAATGAGAAAGGATCCGGTACAATTGTGCCGGCGGGCTCGAGTAACGAGCACTGGGGGCCAAGAGGTACTGGACAGCGCGGCAAGATCTTACTTGTGGGAGGCGGTGTGCCCTCGGTGCACCTAAGTCAGGCTCCGTGGGTCCCGGCTGCTAGCGTGTGGGGCCGGTGCATGGTAAGTATAAAGTCCCGGACCTGAATGCGTGCCGGGGAGGCGCAAGACTAGAGCGTTGAACACGGCGTCCAGCGCGCATGCGCGGGTGCCATCTTGGGTGTGAAAAAAAGTCCCCGTGTGGTAAATAGGGGCCTGAAAGGGCACAAAGTAATATCTAAAGAGGCACACCAATGCCTGAAGAGAGGGGTACAAATGAGAAAACAGGGTATGGGTGAAAGGCTGGACGGGCGCACGTGGGACTGAACTGGCCACAAGTGGGGAAAAGTATAGTAGAAGATAGGCACAAAATAGTGCTAGTGGTTTGAAATGTAAAAAGGGGAAGACGAAATATACCTAATTGGGCTGTGAGGGAAAAGCAGGTCTCAACTGGAGGTGGAGGGTCATGCACAATAGACTAAATTGGCCATGATAGAAGAACTATGGCAATGAGGAGGTGCCCTGATGCCTAGTAAAGCCTCGATGTGAGGCAAGAGCGGGACGCAATTGGCGTTAGTGCAATGCGGAGGGGAGGGGTGAGGGAGGGGAAAAAAGAGGGGGGGAAGGGGGGTAGGGAGGGGGAGGGAAAGGGGGAAGGGGAAAAAGGGTAGGAAGATAGGTAGGGGGGTACACTGCTGTGGCGGGATAAGGAGGTCCGGGTGTGTCTGCATTGAGACACACAGGAGGTCTTTGCGGAGGCCCACAGAGCTCAAGATGTTCTGAGAGAGTTCCACGGAATGTTATCATTCAAGCCCCGGAGGTGGCTAGTCAGGCGGTAAATCCACCGTTGTTCTTTTTCAAGGAGGCGGCTTTCGATGTTAGGGGTGGTGGGGTCCAAGGTTTCAATAATGACCCACCGCATGTCATTGGGCGTATGGCCAACTTCCAGGAAATGGTTGGTCATCCTGGTTGTGTTCTTTTTGCAGCGGATTGTGCTGCGATGTTCGCAAATCCGTGTTTTGACCTTTCGGTTTGTCATGCCAATGTATGTGAGACCGCAGGGACAGATGATGCGGTAGATGGCATGTGCAGTATTGCAATTTGTGTGCTTCCTGATTGTCCAGATTTTCTCAGGTTCCAGTGATAACGTTTTGGTTGCTTCCGTTAGGTGGCATACGCTGCAGTTGCCACAGGGAAAGTGGGCGACCACAGCGGGCAGGCCCCATAGGTTCTGGATTGAGTTGGTAGTGCGTGTGGTTTTTTTCGGTCTAGTAGAGACCAGACAGTCTTTCAGTGACCTAGATTTTTTGTATGACAACATGAGTTTGTCCCAATTTAGCTTGCCCGTTTGTAATATGTTCCAGTTCTTCTTAATTATTTTGGACACTTTATCGGCAGCTGAGTTGTGCGTGATCACACATGTGAGGGGGACTGCTTTGTCCACGTGCTCAGCAATCTCGAGAAGGGTTTCTCGGTTCTGGTTGCGGGCACGTTTTTTGGCTCTGGCCGTGATATGTTTGGGGTAGCCACGAAGAAGGAGTTTGGTATTAAGATCGTTAGCTTGTTCCTTGTAGTCGTGGACCTCACTGCAATTTCTGCGTAAGCGAAGGAATTGTCCGTATGGGAGATTCTCCCTTAATGTCCTGGGATGAAAGCTAGAAAAGTGTAGTAACGAATTGCGCGCAGTAGGTTTGAAGTGAGTCTTGCTTTTGAGAAAGCTGTTATGTGCTTCGATATCCAGATCGAGGAATGTAGTTTTTTGTCTGCTGATGCTGTGTGTGAATTTTAGATTGACATCGCAGGTATTGATCCAATCGCAAAACCTAAATAGGGAGTCTGCCTCTCCTTGCCATATGAGGAGGATGTCATCGATGTACTGTTTGTAGAAGGCCATCTGTGGAATGAGTGGTGTGTTCTGCAAAAAAAGATAAGTCATCTCAAAGTTGTGGACATAGAGTCCAGCAACACAAGGGGCAAAGACGCTGCCCATAGAAGTTCCGTATTTCTGTAGGTATAAGGTCCCTTCGAATTCGAAGTAATTGTCCTTGAGGGCAAGAGACGCGCACTCCAGAATGAATTGTTTAGGGGTTTGGTATTCCCAAGTCGTACGGTCTAATGCTTGCTTGATACAGCTAGGGTGTTGTCTTGTGGGAGGCTGGTGTAAAGGCTTTCCACGTCTAGGGTCACCAGGAAGGAAGTTTCAGGGTTGAAAGGTAGATTCTCCAGAAGTCTGAGAAGGTCCTTAGTGTCTTTGAGATAAGTGTTGGTAACCTGGACCAACGGCTGTAGGAAGAAGTCACAGTACCTAGATAGGGGTTCCAATAATCAACCAATACCCGAAACTATCGGGCGGCCTGGTGGTGGTCTGGTGCTCTTATGTATTTTGGGAACTGTGTAAAAGTAGGGGATTTTGCCTTCAGTGGTGGTGAGGAACTGGGACTCCTGCTTTGAAATTTGTCCAGAGTTTTCTGCTTCGGTAACTAGGTCATGGATTCTGGTTCTGAGGGTCATGGTGGGATCCTCTGTGAGTTTTTGGTAATTCTTGGTGTCATCCAGAAGGCGTGCACATTCTTTGCGATAGTCCTCTGTGTTCATGACAACTATGCCTCCGCCCTTGTCAGCGGGTTTGATGGTGATGTTCGGGTTGTTCTTGAGAGATGTCAGTGCTTGGCGTTCTCTGTTGCTAATGTTTTGGAAAACGTGGTCAGTGGGGAGAGCCTCTACCTCGTTGAAAACCGCCTGTTCGAACACCAACAATTCTGGAGGGATAGTGCTGGGAGGGGGCATGAAGGTGGATCTAATTTTGAAATTGGTGTCCCCTTTAGACCCCGGCTCATCAGTCTCGGGGAGGTTCTCAAAGAAGGCTTTCAGTTTGAGTTTGCGGAAAAATCCTGCAAGTTCACAGTGGAGAAGGAACTTGTCTAATTTGGCAGTGGGGGCGAATCCGAGTCCTTTATTGAGGATGCTGTGTTCGGCGGGGCTCAAATCATGTGAAGAGAGGTTGGTGACCAAGTCGATCTGGGTTGTTTGGAGATCGGTCCTGGTTGCTATGTCTTCTTCTTGCACCTGGTCTGTGTGCCTGTTTGTTGGTCGTCTTGCCACTCGGTCAGTCTGGTTCATTTGGAGCTCGGTCCTGGTTGTTGTTCCTTGGTCTTGCTCCTGGTCAGTGCGCCTGTTTGTTGGTCGTCTTCCCACTGGATGTGGGATTGTCTCCGCCTTCTGCCTCGTCCCCGTTGGCCTCCCCCTAAAAAATGAAATCCTTGATTCTGGTTCATATATGCTGGTGGGGGGGGCGGAGGCGGGGGGGGCCCGAAGGGTGTGTTCCATCCATACATGTAGTGTGAGTTGATGTTTGGGTACGGCGCCTGGAACTGTGGGTGGGGTCCAGGGGGTGGTGGTTGCGCCCAATGTTGGCGCCAGTTGTTGTATCTGCCTCTCCCCCGTTGTCTTTGGCGGTGGCTTCCTGAACTGGAGCCACTGCTGGCCGAGGAGTCGTCATCTGTGGATCCATCTGAGGTGTCCGAACGTTTGGTGGATTTGAAATCTGGTTCGGCATAGGGATATGTTTTGGAGTATGAAAATGTTTTCAAGTCTTTTTGGAATTTTTTGATTTTTTCTTGGGTGAGTCCTTCCTTGTACTCGTTGATTTCTTTATTGGTTTCATCCAATTTTTTCTTGAATGCCGTCATCGTGGTCTTGAAATGGGCCTCTGTGGCTTGGATCTCGATGAGTATGGCATCGGATAGTCTCTTTGCAGTTTGGATAATGAGGACTAGCCAGTCACGCGTGCACCTCCACGCGATTTGGGCCCAGGCTTTACGGAAGGCAGCATCTTCGAGGAAGATGCGGGGGGCGTTGGTGACTATAAGACCCCTGGGTGCCGTGTTGTTGCGGAGGTACTCGGTGAGTATGACTCCGTGTAGAATAGTTCGTATCCTGTTTCTCTTTTTCTCATTTAGATTGTCCCAATCAGCCGTTTGGGCGATGGAGGAGGAGATGTTAAAGTCCGCCAGTAGAGGTTGGTCTGCCAGGATGGAGGAGACATCATCATCCGTGAACCACAGACCCGGGTTTTCTGCCATTGTGTAACTCCTGGTCTAAGGATTATGCCAAGAGATGGAGTAAAACAGTAGCTCTCGCAGCTGTGCGCTGCTGAATCTATGTCAACAACAAAGGTGAGAGCGAGGAGTGAGAGGGGTCACGTCCTTCTCCCCGAGATATAGCCAATGAACAATGTGGACGTACCCAGTACCTGAATAGATTACACTGGGGGCTCACAGTGCTGGAGAACCATCAGGTTCTTTTAAAAGACCCCTCACACACCAACCTAGTTGGTGTCATGCTTCATCATCGGGGTCCCAACCGGGTGGCCGAATGCCGCCCGGTTGTGCTACGACGCCTGATTACAGCGGAGCTGGTGTAGTGTGATAGTGTGATGAAGTGTGGTGCTAGATTAAAAATACCTCCGGGAATCCTTGCCTAGATATACAAAAATTATTTAATTGTGGCAGCCCGGGGTATGGGTAAAAACAGGGGGGTAGACAACCATAGGAGTATAATGGCTCGCTGTTGTCAGGAAAGACGGTCTACATGTTTCAGCCCCAGAAATAAATGTAGGGGGGGCTTTCTTCAGGACCAGAGGTGAAAACAGTGAATAAAAAGTGAGTGGCAAAAATCAGGCCACGTGTCAACAAATAATCACAACCCACGCGCTAAGGTGGGGAGGAATAAAAAGAGGGTCGCAATTAGCGGCTCATGTGTGGAAACCTGTAAATAAGGAAAAAGAGACAGACAAAACATGTATGACAAAACACAAGCAATCATAAAATGCAATCTTTTAGTGTGTATGTGCCTGTCAGGATCCAGTTGGGAGGCACTGTAGTGAGTCCATACGGTGACCGCGTGTCTAGAAGTGCCTATGGAACAGAAGCATATGGCAAATTACACGGTACTATGAAAGATGCAGGTACAAGGAAAAGTTAAAACGTAGCATGCTCATACTGCATGCTGAGACTATTCAAGGAAGAGCCCATAGGGCCCCTCGTGTGTGCAAATAACGATGATTCACCATTATGCATAATGTATAGCTGGACAGGCTATAAGGCTACGCCTGTGATTTGGAAAATACCATGTCCAGCCTTTCACCCATACCCTGTTTTCTCATTTGTACCCCTCTCTTCAGGCATTGGTGTGCCTCTTTAGATATTACTTTGTGCCCTTTCAGGCCCCTATTTTCACACCCAAGATGGCGCCCGCGCATGCGCGCTGGACGCCGTGTTCAACGCTCTAGTCTTGCACCTCCCCGGCATGCATTCAGGTCCGGGACTTTATACTTACCATGCACCGGCCCCACACGCTAGCAGCCGGGACCCACGGAGCCTGACTTAGGTGCACCGAGGGCACACCGCCTCCCACAAGTAAGATCTTGCCGCGCTGTCCAGTACCTCTTGGCCCCCAGTGCTCGTTACTCGAGCCCGCCGGCACAATTGTACCGGATCCTTTCTCATTCACGCAGCGCCCCTGCCTTGCTCAGTACTCATTCTCATCCTGTTCCCAGGTGTTGGGACTACCGGTCCCCCTCCCGGGCCCGATCAGCTGCCATCACAGAAACCGAGTGTAAATATGCTTCCATTCAAACAAATGCATGCATAGCCGCACATGGTATTTTCCAAATCACAGACATAGCCTTATAGCCTGTCCAGCTATACAATATGCATAATGGTGAATCATCGTTATTTGCACACACGAGGGGCCCTATGGGCTCTTCCTTGAATAGTCTCAGCATGCAGTATGAGCACGCTATATTTTAACTTTTCCTTGTACCTGCATCTTTCATAGTACAGTGTAATTTGCCATATGCTTCTGTTCCATAGGCACTTCTAGACACGCGGTCACCGTATGGACTCACTACAGTGCCTCCCAACTGGATCCTGACAGGCACATACACACTAAAAGATTGCATTTTATGATTGCTTGTGTTTTGTCATACATGTTTTGTCTGTCTCTTTTTCCTTATTTACAGGTTTCCACACATGAGCCGCTAATTGCGACCCTCTTTTTATTCCTCCCCACCTTAGTGCGTGGGTTGTGATTATTTGTTGACACATGGCCTGATTTTTGCCACTCACTTTTTATTCACTGTTTTCACCTCTGGTCCTGAAGAAAGCCCCCCCATCATTTATTTCTGGGGCTGAAACATGTAGACCGTCTTTCCTGACAACAGCGAGCCATTATACTCCTATGGTTGTCTACCCCCCTGTTTTTACCCATACCCTGGGCTGCCACAATTAAATAATTTTTGTATATCTAGGCAAGGATTCCCGGAGGTATTTTTAATCTAGCACCACACTTCATCACACTATCACACTACACCAGCTCCGCTGTAATCAGGCGTCGTAGCACAACCGGGCGGCATTCGGCCACCCGGTTGGGACCCCGATGATGAAGCATGACACCAACTAGGTTGGTGTGTGAGGGGTCTTTTAAAAGAACCTGATGGTTCTCCAGCACTGTGAGCCCCCAGTGTCATCTATTCAGGTACTGGGTACGTCCACATTGTTCATTGGCGAAGAAGCAGTTAGCCAAAAAGATTGTAGGAGAAACGCCGCCCCCGGGGGGAGGGACGACGGGCGTAGAAAATTATCCTTTACGAGAAGTACAGAACGGAGGGTACGTGCATGTGCCATGGAATAGAGGTGACTTGGCTGCGTTTACAAATGATTTTCCTCGGCTGAGGGAAAAACCCGTAGAGTGGTACAAACAGGTCGAGCGTTTTGTTAAAATTTCGAAGGTATTGTGGATTGATTTGAACACCTTGTTTGACATAGTAGTACCAGGAGATTTGTGGACAGCTTGTAAAATTGCAGTTGAGTGGCCGACCTTCGAGCCTGAAAGGGACGCTGTTACAAATGGTCCATCACCTATTGTTATGAAAAGGTTTGAGCAAGCCATTACATGGTTGAAGTTGAAGATCTCGCCTCAAGACATCGATTGGGTTAAGATAGATCGAACTGTGCAGGAACCCAAGGAGACAGTGCATGAATATTATGAAAGACTCCTGCAAGCTTTTAAACAGTATAGCGGACTAGATGACTTAGACCCCAAGGATATGGGACAGTTTGTCTCAAAATTTGTCTTGGGATTGAGACCAGAGGTTAACCTCATGATACAGCACCATTTGATCTGCTGGCAGAACAAGCCGGTAGATGAAATCTTGCGGTATGCGAGGTACTGTAGTGATGAAGTAGACTCAAAGCATCGGAAGATAAAGGACATACTGATGCTTGTTCAGATGCAAACAGCTCAGGTCCAGCCTAGCGGAGGGACACTGGGAAAAAGACAGGGAAACTACCAAGGGAACCAAAATGGGCAAGGTCAGGGAAAAGGGAAACCTATCGATCCCAAGACGGGGATGGATGTGGCGACATTGAAAAAGACCACTGCGTGTCATCTTTGTCATCAGATTGGACATTGGAAGCGCGAGTGTCCCTTGAACCCAGCCAATCAGGTGCAGCAGGAGGTAGAAGAGGTTCAGGCACCCGTGCCGGAGGTAGTCAACACTGTGACAAGGCCCAGATCGATGAAAGGGGCAACCCACAGGTGCAGGTCCCCCAGCCACCGAGAATTCCGCAAGGAGTGCGGACTTACCAGCAGATGCCCCTTTTCGAAGGGTATGATGAGTACAGTCCAGACCCATTAGCCTGATGGTGCCTGAGGGGGGAGGAAGACTGAACACTTGGAGCAGTCTTGGAGGTAGACCAGAGAGGACCTTTTGTGGAGGCAGACATTGATGGTCATCCTACCACACTTTTGGTTGACACTGGTGCTACCCGGTCTACTGTAAGATCAGCAGTAGTCCCCAACCTACCCCTCTCAGGACAATCGATCCAAGTGGTTGGAGTGGCAAACAAGAAGATAACTAGCCCTTTGACTGAACCGATCCCAGTAAGAATAGGCTCTTTCCAAGCTAAACACCAGTTTGTGGTGTGCAATACGAGTCCAGTTTGTCTGTTAGGATGAGACCTATTGTGTAAATTGAACTGCACTATCTATTGCACACCAAGGGGAGTGGAAGTTCAGACGAAGGATGATGATGCTACCTTTAAAGTTGCTAATCAGCATCTGTGTATAGAAATGTATCCAGTGGTGACAGTGGAAGAACTTCCACTGGATTTGAGAGATTCTGTGTCACAAGATGTGTGGGACTTTACGGGAGAAGAGATCGGACTGATCAAGGGGGTTGAACCTGTACAGATTCAGGTTAAGCAGAATGCCGAATTCCCTAGGACACCCCAGTACAATTTGTCACCCAAGACGATTGCAGGGATTAGACCTGTAATTGAGTCTATGATCAAGCAAGGCATTCTGAAGGAGATAAGAGGTAGCCCATGTAATTCACCTATCATGGGACTACAGAAACCGAGCGGGAAGTCCAGGATCGTGCAAGACCTGCGAAAGGTTAACACGATAGTTGTCCCATGTTGTCCAGTGGTACCGAATCCATCAGTGATACTGTTTCAGATCCCATGCAAAGCCGAGTGGTTTACTGTCATTGATTTGTGTCAAGCATTCTTCTCGATACCGCTCCACGAGGTTGCTTTCCGGCTGGAAAATCGCGTGTTAACGTGGTGTCGTATCCCTCAAGGGTATACAGAGAGTCCATCGATCTTTAATCAGATCTTGAAGAAGAATCTTGAGAGTCTCGTATTGCCACAGAACTCAGTTCTTGTGCAGTACATAAATGACCTACTTGTGGCATCAGAAACAGAAGATGCTTGCAGGATAGACACGATAACCCTACTGAATCACCTGGCAGAGAATGGACACAAGGTGTCCCCGAACAAATTGCAGTACTGTCTGAACGAAGTACAGTATTTGGGTCACAGATTAGAAAAAGGCAAGAGGAAGGTGTCACCAGACCGAATTGAGGCAATAATGAACATGGCAGTGCCCACCTCTCAGAGGGAAGTCAGGATGTTTTTGGGAATGGTCGGCTATTGTCGTCAGTGGATTCCAAATTTTTCCTTGAGAGCAAAGCCTTTGCAGAGGCTCACGCACAAGGACGTGAGCGATCCAGTACCCTGGGACGAGGAGTGCTTGATGTCATTCCTACGACTGAGAGAAGGGTTGTGTTCTGCACCAGCTTTGGGAATGCCTGATTACAATAAGGCTTTCTCACTGTTCTGTTGCGAGAGAGAAGGTTGTGCATTAGCAGTCTTAGCTCAGAACCATGGAGGTGTCCGTAGACCAGTTGCCTATTTTTCAGCTACTTTAGATCCAATGGCTTCTGCGTTGCCCGGATGTCTCAGATCCGTTGCTGCAACAGGTGTCAGCATTGAAAGATGTGAAAGCATTGTAATGGGTCACCCTCTAACAGTTTATGTACCACACTCTGTTGAATTGTTAATGACCAGGACAAAGACCCAGCACCTAACGAATAACAGGTTAACGAGGTATGAGCAAGTCATACTTGCCGCAGAGAATGTGACTCTGAAAAGGTGCTCTGTCTTAAACCCTGCGACATTAATGCCTATACCAAATACCTATGATGAAGATTGTGAGGACCATGATTGTCTTGATGTGACTGAACTGTGCACCAAACCGAGACCTGACATTGTCAATGAACCACTGACTGACCCAGATGAAATTTTCTTTGTCGATGGTTCATGCCTAAGAGACAGTGTTGGTCAGCTGAGAGCAGCGTTTGCTGTATGTACCATTTCAGGAGTGGTTGAGGCTGCTTGCCTAGAAGGAGTACACTCCGCGCAGGTAGCTGTTTGGCCGCTGATCAAATCCAAATCACGATCTACACGGACAGCCAGTATGGGTTCGGTGTGGTTCATGACTTCGGACAGTTATGGTCACAGAGGGGATTCTTGACATCATCTGGTTCACCCATCAAGAATGGAGAACATGTAAGACAGCTGTTAAATGCACTGCAATGTCCGAAGGAAATCGCAGTTGTCAAGTGCACTGCGCATGGAAAGGGGGATGATTTTGTCTCTCTGGGTAATAACTATGCGGACGAAGTTGCCCGTTTCTGTGCAGAACAAGGATGCATATTTACAGAGGGTTACACAGGAGAGAGCCAAGAAGGAACCGAGCTCAATATGATGTTGGCCATGGCAGACACGTGGGAGGAACTCAAGCGCCTGCAGGATGAAGTTTCAGACCAAGAACGGAATGGATTGGTCAGAGCAGGATGTGAAAGAGGGGATGTGGATGTTTGGGTTTCCAGTGATGGGAGAGCGGTATTGCCAGAGAATTTGCTGAGCTCGATGGCGAGATTAATACATGGGTCGGTACATCTTGGAAGAGATGCAATGATGCATGTGTTTAGACAGACGTGGTATAACCCACGATTTCGTGCGGTTGCTGAGGCAGTTTGTCAGAGGTGTGTTACGTGTCAACAGATAAATGCTGGAAAGAAGACTGTGGTCACATTGAGTCACATTGGAAGGTCAGGAGGACCCTTCAATAGGATGCAGCTAGATTTTGTGGAAATGCCCAAGTGCAATGGGTTGAGGTACTTTCTAGTGGTGGTGTGTGTATTCTCACGGTGGGTGGAGGCTTACCCAACACGCAGGTGTGACACTCTCACAGTGGCTAAGTTATTGTTGAGGGAACTCATCCAGAGGTTTGGTTTTCCAAACTCTTTGGAATCGGATAGAGGAACACACTTCCACAGTGAAATCATGAAGTTACTTTGTGCCGCATTGAATGTCGATCAGAGACTACATTGAAGTTACCGACCAGAGGCTTCTGGAATAGTGGAGCAGGTTAATGGGACTTTGAAAGCCCGGATGGCAAAAATGTGTTCGTCAACGTCTCTGAAGTGGCCTGATACCCTGCCACTTGTGCTTATGAGTATTCGCAGTGTCCCCGACAGGAGAACTGGGTTGTCCCCCCATGAGATCTTGATGGGGAGGGCAATGCGGTTGCCAGCAGTACCAGCTACAGCTTTGATAAACATCACTGATGACTTGATTCTCGATTACTGTAAAGGACTATCTGATGTGGTCCGTTCTGTGTCCCAGCAGGTACAAGCTGCAGCTGTCCCGGCATCGAGTGATCTGTGCCATGACCTGTGTCCAGGAGACTGGGTGCTTGTTCGAAAGCACGTGAGGAAGAGCTGTCTGGACGTTCGGTGGCGAGGCCCGTACCAGGTGATACTGGTAACGAACACAGCAGTGAAGTATGGAGGATTGCCGAACTGGGTGCATGCTTCCCATACCCGCAGAGTTTCAGCACCCTCGGAAGAAACAGCTCCTCTCGTGAATGAAAATCCAGCTGATGTGGCAGGGCCACATGAGAGGACAAGTCAAGCTGTGATGGTCGCTAATGCAGCTGGTTGTGCACCAGGGCAAGCTGAAGGGGGTTACGACAACCAGAACACCGACTCTGACTCAGATGACGGAGGTGTTGCTGTGGGTGGAGTAGAGTCAAATTCAGCAGAAGGAGGAAGTGGTGCACAGGGTATAGTGGGGGAAAGCGGAAGAACGACCAGAACCGAGGAGGCTTGGCCTGAGAGACAGAGGCGACTGAACCTGAGGTTGGCACCCGAAAGAGATCTTGCTCCAGTGTCCGAAACGTCTGAATCAGAAGCAAGTGATGGAGAGCAGGCTCAAGAGGGTCGGAGGAGGTCGAAAAGAACGAGAATACCTTGCCAGAGGTACGCTACCCCGGAGTGGACTTACACAGTGACTGATGCAGGGAGTAGTGAGTTCGGGGAGGCTGAGGTCCGTGCAGGTGGTCAGCAAGAGCCCGAACGTGGTGCTGAAGGTGGTGCTGTTAGTGCCAGGGCTCGAAGTCGAAGGAATCCTGACCCTCACGGTTCCGAATCCCCCGCTTCTGAGTAAAATCCGGCAATTGGTTCTGCATCAACTCGAATTTCCGTCCTTTGGATTTGATCCGCCTTCACATGAAATGATAATTCTTCGTCTTGAAATTTTGTATCATGTTCTAGAAGCGCTTGCAACTGACCTTATTGTGTATTGAGTATAAACTGTTGTAGATAAAGCCTAAAGAAGAAGATAACCTAGGTCCGAGTGGAAGAAGAATAAACTTAGGGACTTTCCACCGAAGAGGAACGAAAACTTAGGGAAGTCTTTTTCTGGACTATGTAAATAAGACACTGTTGTTGAAAAGGGGATTTCCAGAGGTTTCGAAGCGTTTCTTGAACTGGTTAAGCAAGTCACGTGAGAAGAAGACGGAGACTTTTTGAAACTGAAACTAAGAACTTTTGAGAACTTTTCGAGATCATGGAGGCTGGAGATCCACGTCGTAGATCCAAGTTGATTGTAGGCACACTTATAGGGGGTGTGATAGTTTCTATAATCATAGTAGTTGTAGTTTCATATGTAGTTCCACACGAGCTAGCAGTGGAGCGGGTGCCAGGAACTCCTACACCTACTACACCTAGCAAAAAGGAGGGAAACATAGGAGCTGACAGAGCTTTGCAAATAGAAGAGAGTCGTAGGTTGCATGTAGATTTGTCTAGAAGTGATTTTAAGCTTAATGCATATGCCAAGCTGCTATATGAGTATATAGATGCGATGGATGCGAAAGATTGCTATGTGTGTATGCAGTTGCCAGCTTCAGTGGATGAGGGTATTAGATATCACCATCTTCCGCTGACGTATGGGATTTCATGTAGTCTGTTGCTTAGTATATTTTATGGAAGAGGTCAGTTTGAGTATTTCTTTTCCAATTATGATGCAGTGCTTCCTGAAGTTCCAGCTTACAAACATTTGAATAAATACGACTATTATAAGTCAGAAGATAGGCTTAGGAAGTATTTCATACCGTCTTTGGAATTAGATACAGCATATGCTCACCGACATAACTTGACGTGCTCATTGTGAGATGTTGAGAAGAAGTTTGTAGATCAGGTAGAAGATAGATATAGAAAATTAACACAGACCCGAGACACAGGAGATAGTCCAGTAGATTGGACAGACGAGGACAGATTGCACCGAACAAAAGGAAGTTATGGTCCTATAGCATTGGATATGGGCCAAAGGGGAAAGCTGTGTGTGAGACGTTATCAGACCTATAATGAAAAGATCCCTGTGGGACAGAGTACGTGTGATCATGTTTTCACCATGGAAGATTCAGCAAAGAATTTTCTGCAAGGCACTGTACAAGTGATACCTACGGTGTATTTTGTGTGCGCAAGGAATGCTTATGTGAGACTGCCAGCGAACTGGTATGGTACATGTTACTTGGGAATAATATTTCCAAAGATTTACCATGCAGAGGATTTGGAGCTTTTGGAAGGTGGAAAGCATTCAAGAGTGAAGAGAGGTGCAAGTGCAGGAGCTGTAGTAGGAGACATCTTTGGAGCAATGATACCAAGTTTGGGAGTGATTTTGAATGATGTGAAGATCCGGAGATTGGCGACTGTGGTTGATGAGTTATCGATGAATACAGCAAAATCGTTGATACTTGTGGATGGAGAAATGTTGTCGATAAGGACAATGGTTTTACAGAATCGTCTTGCTTTGGACGTCTTATTGGCAAAAGAGGGCGGAGTCTGTAAAATGTTGAAGGTTCAAGAGTGCTGCACTTATATACCAGACCACAGCAAGGATCTGGAGAAATATATAAGTAACATCACTATGATCCATACGAAAATAGCGGATTTGACTGAAGAGGGAGTTTGGGAGAAAGTTGGCAAATGATTTGGTCAAATAGGGAGCTGGTTTGCGAATTTGGGAAAGGGATTCCTTGGCTATGTTCTGAGACCTCTCATTATTGTGGTGGTTGGTGTGGTTTGTCTGTGGGGTCTGATCAGAGCAGGCAGAGCTGAGAGAGCCTTGAGAGAAAATGAGACGAGAATGGCTAGACTGCAGGACAGTCACTATCGAAACATTAAGAGTTTGGAGAGATTCCGACAGGGAAGAATGGCAACAAGTTCTGTTTAGGTCGGTTCTTTCTCCAAGAGAGTTGTGAAAGGATGTGATGACAGGAGTCATCAAAGGGGGGAACTGATAGAGCGCCATGCTCTCGAAAATTGTAGGGGTGCATCATAATCATCGTTAGTTCGCACCCGCATATATCCAGATCCATATCAATGAATGACCAGTAAGATGTAGTTCTAAACCGCAGTTATTAGAGTGAATAGAAGCATAATTGTGCTGTTTTAATCATGCAATTGTAATGCTTATATGAAATGTGTTTAAAATGATGCATAAATGAATTAGCCCATGTGTAATCGAGATGCAGTAGTTTAAACGTGTACCATATTAAGTTGCACGTGTAGTTTATTTTTCGCATATGAAATGTAATGAACCAAAGATTATAGAAGTGATAGAAGTGATTAAGAATTGTGTGTTTAAATTGTGTAAAGGCCTGACTTACATATAGACCAAAAGAAGGGCCTGTTCGTTCTTATGTTAGCTTATTTTGTAGGCAGAGAAGGTGTTCTCTTGGAAAGGCTCTCTAGGCACAGTTGGTAGATTCGTACAGAGGGAAAATCTGTTGAAATGTATCTTCTGTTGCAGGTGCAAGGACACATGCCTCGTTAGTGAAAGACTGGCTCTTTGTTTTAGGAGTTAGGGTGGTGGGAGGCATTGAGATGGGAGTATACTGGAATGTAGGGATGATACTTTCAGCGGAGAAGGTGCCTGGGACTCAAGGTCGTTGTAACCGTCCTGGATGAAGTAAGAGTTTCGATGGAAAAGTACGAGAAGGAAGACCTGGCCGAAGAGGCGTGACAAGGGCGTGTTCAATTGTATGTGGATTTTGTATTAGGGACAGTGCCCCGAGGGAGGAAAAGAGAGAAGGTAGAGGAGACCAAAGAGAGAAGGGCCAAGAGAGAGATCTATTAGGAAGGAGCATCTTAGAACGAGCTCGAAATGCTAAGTGAGTGTGCTTCTTAGGAAGCCTTCACAGCTGACACCTTTTTCTTTTACTCTTGACTGGGGAAATTCGTTAAGTAGGTATGTCACCCTAGTAATAGAGTAGGGACAGTTAATGTTTTTACGCTTATTTAGATAAATGAAGAATAATATAGAGATTGGAGCAGTCATCGTCTGTTTAATACTTCTGGAGCTAACGATTCTCCTTATTCTGAGTCGGATGAGACTCCTGCGTAGGATGATGTTTGTATTAGTGCACATCTATTTCTTTAACCTCCTGTTGAGGTGCTTACATGTGCAGTTATTCTTGACTGTAATAAAACCACGAAACTGAATTCGGAGTCAGTGGTCTTTAAGGTAACTGGATCCTAAATTGTTGCATAACCGAATTAGACTTTCTTCCCTTCACACTATTCAGCAGGTAAAAAGATCCTGGCGACCTGAGGATTCTTAGTGATGGTGAGATAAGATAAGAATCCCGCTTTATCAGGAGCAAGTAGTAATGTTGAGTTTGGTGTCTAAGAAATTGCAATTTAAACCCCTCTTTAGTCGTAAACTCAGATATTAAGTCACAATTCTGAAAATGCCACTTTTAGAAAGTTGACATTTTCTTGTCCTAACCGCTTGATGCCTGCAGCATGTATCCTGGGCTGTTGCACATTCCCACTTTTTAGTAGGAACTGTTCGTTTGTTGGACAACATAAACGTTGGAATGGTGCCAGACTGATTCAATGCACCCTCTCAGGATATGTTGGCATATAGTCCTGCTAGCTCACAGTGCCACCATAAGTACCCCTAAACCTACTAAGGTAAGGAATGGTTTGGGCAAGCTCCGAACATGACAGCCCAAGGAATCGTGGTAATAGATCTAGAACCCTTTCGCTTAGTCACTCGTGTTCTCGCAGAGAAATATACACGAAATACACAAAGGAGTGTTTTCAATATTTATTGAACCATCGCGATTCTTGTCTAAAATATATGCGCTACGATGATTAATAAACAGAAGAAGACGAATGTGATTAGCATTGTAAGGACATTGAAAAGATTGAACGATTCTACCATTGTGCTAAAACAGTATATATACGCTGGCTATAAGTACTGTGTCTAGTGTACTCCTACCTATGCATTCCATAACCTAGATGCCTAGGGCAGGTGTTCTGCCAAGAATCCCCTACTGGATGTCTAAATACCAATGACCTGAAGACAAGGTATGTAGGTCGCCATCTTGGTCATAGGCTGGACATCCCTCCTCGCGGAGGGTAAACAGGAATCAGCTGTGCTGAACCGCCGACGATAGCGATGACCTCGCAATGACAGCAGAGTGCTCCTCTAATTAGAGTACGGAAATGTACGTGTATTTATAACAACAGCATTCATGCTTCTGTGTCGAGGCTTCAGCTGAACTGACATTGGTTATTATCTCTGTGATAGCGCCGTCACCTTATGGACGAATAATAAACAACAACATTTGCATAATGTATGTTCAGGCCTTGTATGGAGCGTTCAAGGTGTCGTGATAGTGCACTTACGAAGCAGAATTGTAAGCAATGTGATTTCAGAGAAACTAATTCTACACTGTCACATAAGCAAATGTGTGTCAAAAGTCAGTGTGTGGAAAAAGCAGGCAACTTTAGAAATGTGCACATGTAAAATGGCAGTGTTTCTTCCTGGGCTTAACCTAGCCATGTGACAGGGTCCCATGACTAATTGTAGCTAACAGTTAGTCTTTGTGTGTTTATCCCAGACAGTTAAACAAAGGGAAATAGGTGTTGGCAGGATGGGCCAACTCTGACTTAATGAGGGGGAGGAGCTGTCGCCTTCCACACTTGCACATCACAAAGGCCCTACCTGAGCACACTCACAAAGGGTTTCACACTAATCTTTTATGACTCCAGACAAGGTGGGGCCAAGGCAGGAAGGCAGGAAATTCCAAACACCTCTGGGGGTGGAAACCCCCAGAACCTTATCCTGCTTAAAAGTGGGTACCACGTATAAATATTGGACACTCAGACCCAACTCTTCAGTACACCTCTGGGCCTGGATTTGAAACCAGGACCACAAGCATTACTCCAAGAGCTAGTTAGCTGGCCACCTGATTAGAGCCTCAGGAACAGAAAGGGACCCAACCACCTAACACCCAGTACCTGGACTCTGTCTGCTGTGTGTCCTCCCTGCAAGTGGTGCCACCCCAATCCTGACCCTTGGAGGTGGGCCTGAAGGTGCTCTGCCAGCCCAGATGTGGTCCTGATGAAAGAACTCATGCAGTATGGTGCATATACTCACAGCTACGCTTCAGAACCGCTGCAGCACAATGCATACCCGAAGCCATACCTCACATCGCAGCCTGCAGTCTCCTCAGAACCACCTCTGTACAACTCATCATCGATGAAGGCCTTCCCATCACAACCCCCTGTCGCTGCACCCTCGACGACAATGCACGACTCCGCATCGCAGCCCCGCAGCTTCTTCGGAACCGCCAGTGCATGACACATCTTTGATGCAGGACTTTATCTGGTGTTGTATTTTGACTTTAATACTTTTTGTAGTGCTGCATAAATACTTTACACAATGCCTATAAGTTAAGACTGACTGCTTATGCCAAGCTACCAGAGGGTTAAGCACAGGTTAATTTGGGGGTTTGGTTGTGTTTCCAACCTAACAGGAGGTGTGGTTGTTGCTTGAGTAGGGTTTCACCCACCTCAGCCAGTAACCCAATTTCTTAGAGGCGCAAAGTTGAAAGAGCATAGCAGAGGAGGAGAAGGTAATCCCCAAATAAAATTGGAGTGGACCCCAAAGCAAAAAAAACTCAGGGAATTGATGGTGTGGGCTCAACTGAGGAGCATTCCCACAATGGCTATAGTGTGAGCTTTCGAGATGCATACCTTGCTATTCCATCTGAGACTCATGTGGCCAAGCATATCTTATTTGTCATACACAGATGCTGAAGCAAGCCGTGAAGAACATGCCCTTGTGAAGGAGTATGTGGATGGCAATAGGAAATAACATGAGGCCAAAAAGCAATTCTCTCCCTCTAGTGAAGTACACTTGTTTGCTCCACCTTCCAGGGAATGTGACCAGACAGAGGACTCTGGTGATACTGTCTGTGTTTGATGATGTAATCCTAATGCTGCTAAAAAATTTAGCAGTAGTAGCAGACACACACTTGACCAACAATGAGGTTGAGATGTTGACCATAACTGGTCAAGACTTCAGATAAATGGAAATTTAAATTTTTAAAAAGTGTTTCGACAGAAGCCCTGGCAATTGAAATGTACAGTGACATTCGATGTTGCAATTGCTGAGACATAAAAGACAAAAGCAGTGAGAGGGTTGTATCAGCTGCATGGGAAGAAGCCAGCTGCTGAATGTGAAGAAACAGATGAGTTTGGCATATCTGTGAATGCAGAGACCACCATACAATCTAAAACCTAACATGCCCCTTTATGAAGCCCACAACCTTCAATAGAGCATAGAGTAAGTCATAAAAAGGAAATCTTGGTAATTTATTATGCACAAAATGTCCTTGCAGGTAAGTAATGTTACAAGCCCCATCTAGTAACATCAGATCTTTATCAGCTATTACTCAAGTGCACTACCATTGCTTAAGTGAATACCAAAATATGCTACATTAATAAATACATGTCAACTGCTGCTAAGAGTAATAAAAGAGCATTTCAAGTATCAAACGATCACAAAAATAAACCTTTTAAACAAAAGCCTGATTTGGCCTACTTGCTGCATGACATGACTAAAGCATGTGATAATGAAGTGACAAGCGGCAGAAGTGTCCTTTGGTGGAGTGATTTTCAAGGTAACGGTCATACTGTAAATGCACTAGAAAACAAGTACAAGCAATACATCCATTATGAGTGTGTAATAAAATGTTACACAAGGCCTCTGCAAGATTCTGCACCCTCCAGAACCAAGGGCAGCTCCTCCATAATGGTGGAGGAGTGTCGCCTCACTGGTCAAACTTGGACACAGAAAAATAAAATGATAATAAAACAATAATATCATTTTATTTTTCTGTGACTGACTGAGACGATACCAGTGTAGGGTGGGGCGGGCCATGGCAGGGGGAGGAGTAATGGTCACTGTAAAGTGCACGTCAGTTTGGCCGTCCGTCTTAGGCGTTGCACAGCCGGGTTGGAGAAACAGCACAGACTCCCATGCACTCTCTAAGCGGCAGACCAGGCCTCTTAGACCATTCCTGGTGCTGCTCTCATACCAGGTATATCATGAGAGCAGCGTCGGAATTGGGTGGGGAGCCTGTACTTTCACAGTGACCGCCTGGAGCAGAGTACCACAGAGGTGTCCATCGGCGACAGGTAGGTTTTTGTTATTATTATTATTCCCTGTCCCCCCCTCCCAACTTTACTTTTAAGGTGGCTGCCACTGTCCAGAATGATTTCAGAAAGTTGATCTGCCTCAACACCATGCAAAGATTTACTTTGAAGCACCTCATCTTGTTCTGGCATGGGCACCTTTCACTGAGT
This sequence comes from Calotriton arnoldi, assembly GCA_963921515.1. Classification (NCBI taxonomy): domain Eukaryota; kingdom Metazoa; phylum Chordata; class Amphibia; order Caudata; family Salamandridae; genus Calotriton; species Calotriton arnoldi. The sequence goes on along the minus strand of CAWUFW010004139.1, from coordinate 1,028,962 downwards.
TGCAATGTTGTGGAACAGGCAGTACATCACAATGGTATAGCACAGTTTTCAAAATCTACACTTGATTGTGTTGTGGGTTTGGCCATGTGCAGCATTATACTTCTCATTAGCTTCTGATTGCTAATGAAGAATTGGCATCATTATCCATAGCTTCGTGAGTAGTCATTATAACCTGTTTCAAGAGGAATACATCAGTAGTTTGCTCTGCACAGACACGTGATACATATACACATTTCTATACGTATATAATGTCAGTACTCACCCAGTAACCAATTGCACTTGTGCAGTAAATTTGTTATAGCACCAGGGACAAATATGCACCTCATACAATAGGCATATTGAAGCGATCCTGGACAACTGGCATTGCAGTGTGTTATGAACAGGTCAGCATCACTCTATTCCAATATTCAAGGAATGGGTTATCTTTTCTATTCATGATATTTTTTTCCTTAGAGTTTAACGGTATGAATTTTACTAGGTGCAATACAGTCATCCAACAATGTTTGGAAAATAGACAATTTCGTAAAAGCATCCCAATACAGGAGGCAGTTCAGCACTGCTTTTTAGTACCATTATGTTATAATGTTGCACCTTACACACCATTGCGTTCAATACTTGGGTAAGTATCCATGAAAACGTGGGTTGCGAGATTCCAGCAGGCATAGTGACTCCTCCTCGATTGAACGAGTCGCGCAGAATGGAGGACAGGTAGGAACTTGAACAACGGTGGTGCGTCAAGGCTTGATGATGGTCACTTTCCAATTTGAACTGACTGCAGCCCTTTGTATCCAGGAGTCTTTCTTCAGCAAGTATTTGTTCAGCAGTACTTGTGACAAGCTCATGTTGCACATGCTGATATGGGTTCTGTGATTGCTACTTCATCTTGTATAACTCTTGCAGTCTCATGTGTTGTGTTTTCTATACGTTTTACACTTAAAAAACACACCTGGAGTCTTCACCCATTATTCTAAAGCGCAAACTTACTGTTTCGTGAATGAAGACTACAATCTAGGAAGGCCATGTGAAAAACTAAATATGTTGGCAGGTGCAGTTTTTTAAACAGGCAGGAAACACTCAAGAGCTAGGCGCTAAATTTACAGCTAGTGCCAAAAATGATCAAGCAAAGTGAACTCCATGCTCCAAACATGTGACTCTGCCCTCTGTATCTGAGCTATGTTGTAAACATGACAACATGATCCTGATTGACAGCACTGACTGCCAAATAAAGTAAACTACCCGGCACAATCTCTTCAAAAGAGAATCAAAGGCATTGTAAAATGTTAGAGTCATGAAAGTTAACAGCTGACAGGAATTACTTGGATACAATTCCCTGGATGTTGAACAAATATATTGATAGCGAGCTTATAGGTATCCATAAGACCCTGAATAGAGTAATGCAAAGATTTTTAAGGTACCAATGACTCTAACTGTACTTCTCAGAGGAACCTGACACTAATGCTTGAGAGTAGCTTACAGACCAATTAATAATGTACTCTTTAAAAAGAAAGGTCATTTGCAGAGCTTTGGTAGTAGATCATATACAAAGAGCTCAAGCTCATCCCTCCAGTGTTCCACTGCGATTCATCTTGGTAAGGAAATATCATGCTAAATGAAGATGCCCTCAGAGGGCAGAGTTATAAAACAGGATCCAATATAAAAAACACATCCTTTATATTGTCTGTGTTCCCTGCCACATCATATATATTTTCTGTGTTCCCTGCCCCATCTTCTACCTCATCCCCAGTCTTACCTTCTTATATGCCTTTCTTAATGATTTTTTGTTTTTCTTAGGGTGTGAGTTCTTGATAATGAGAAGTGTTGCATTAGGAGTAAGGGCAAAGCCCTCTCTGATTAATGACTTATAGCTAGAGAAGTATCACATTGTGGGTATGATTCAGAGAGTTTTGCTCTTGAAGCTACTCTTTTTTAGATGGGTGTGCATGTGAAACTCAAATAGGTGTCTTATTTATTTTATTTTTAGGCTGGTTCTTATAAGGAAAAGTAAATCAAGGAAGTAAGGGAAATTTGAGGTGATGAAAGCTGTGCTTTGGAGAACGATGAGCTTTTTGAAATTCTTGAATATAGATGTGTATGAATAATGTATATCTTATCTGATTTTCAGAATGTGCTGAATTGGACAATTATGTTATATGTATGTATTTTTGTATGTGGTATTTCTATAGCGCAAACCTACCCAAAAGGCAGCTGAACTTTGTACTGGGTCAAAGAAAATCAACGACTGATAGGAGAGTTAGCTGGTTTGTGGGCTGTTAAACAATTGTGAGTAGTATTCTTTAAAGAGGAAAGTCAAACTCTTTCCCAAAATGAAGCAGCGTTGGGGGAGGTAGTGAGTCCTGATGGATACAAGGATGTTCTTCCAGATCCTGGGTGCATAGATGGAATGCTTGGTGCCTTTTTCAACTTTTTTACACGTTTTAGTCTGCAGTCTGATGGTCTCTTGGCTGCAGGTGTGCTGAGAACCACCACAGAGGGCAAGCTTGTCTGCAAGATAAGTAAGGATGATGACTGTAATTGCCCTGTAAATGATACAGCTGCTTTTAAAGACGGTATGGCTCAGCAAAGGGAGACAATAGAGTTCCATCAGGATGGGGGTGATCTGATCATAATTCTTCAGGCCGTGGATGAGACATGCTGTGCATTATAAAGTTAACAATCATACTACTAAGAACTCTTGTTGAAAGAAAAATGTCTGGTAGGTCTTGTGAAGAACAATCAATAGATGTGCCTGGATCCCTGTTTGTTCCTTCTTCTATTGGACATACCCTATGAAGAATCTCTTAAATGTTTTTAATCAATCAATCAATCAATCAAGTGACTTGTAAAGCACAACTACTCACCCGTAAGGTTCTTATGCAGGCACTGAGGTTCAGTCAAAGAGCCAGGTCTTGAGGTCCTTCCTGAATTGGGACAGTGACGATGATTGCTTTAGGTGGAGAGGCAGGGTATTCCAGGTCTTTGCTGCGAGATAGGAGAAGGATCTTCTTCTGACTGTCATCTTGCAGATACATGGGATGGTGGCCAGGGCCAGTTGGGGGAGCGGAGGTCTCTGATGGGTGCGTTGGATGCGAGGCAGAGGTTGAGGTATGCAGGTCCCACGTCGTGTAGGGCTTTGTAGGTGTGTGTGAGGAGCTTGAAGGTGATTCTTTTGTTGACTGGGACCCAGTGGAGGTCTCTCAGGTGGCTGGTAATGTGGCAGGGGATATTGAGAATGAGTATGTTAGACGCGTTCTGGATGTTCTGCAGTTTCTTGAGGAGTTTTTGGGTGATGCCAGTGTAGAATGCATTGCCGTAGTCGAGTCTGCTACTACTGATGAGTGCGTGGGTGACCGTCTTTCTGGACTCGGTGAGGCTACACTTGAAGATCTTTCGGAGCAGGCATAGTTTATTATTTCACTAAGATTACTTTTTTCGAAGCATTGGAGATTATGAATAATAAAGTAGAACATAATTATCTTATAATTATTTCACTTATAAAGTCACTCATGACAGAAGAGGAAACTAGGGAGGTTACAACAATTCCAGCGATGAGATTGGTGGCAAAACTTCCAGGCCCATAAATGCCTTAAGGGGTTGTGGAACAATGAGACTAATGTACTGCGGATTGAAGAGACATTATAAGAGATTCTGAAGAGAGGGAGAATGTCTCTCCCACAAAATAGCTTAGTTGTTGGATATTTCTTTACCTTTTTTATGGGTAGAAACAGACAAGCTTCATAAAGGCAGCTTATAGACATAATGGGTTGAGGTGTTCCTTTTTGGGTGAGTGGGGAATGGGATTTTTTGGATCGGCTATAACGAGGAAAAGCTTTACATTGTTCATTGCTTTATCTGTAGAAATCTGTTATTAGCAATGATGCTTACATGTAAATTTAATCATATTTTTTTAGTGGCTTGATACAAGGCAGTTAGATATTGTTGTTAATCAGGTGACATGTATTGCAGTTCACGCTAGTGGTTGGCTATCATACATTTGGATCAAAGCATGATTTATGTAAAGAAAGATGGGCATGACTTAGCTGTTTTATTAGACTATCATTCACCAGTAGGGTGAGAGAGAGTTTAGATGACCTGCAGTACATTTTTCCAACAACATTCTAGGAGTATGCAAGTGCATCCTGGAGAGTGTTAGCAAATTCCTAGGCTGCTGAGATTCTATCCCAAGCAAGGTCTATAAGCTGGCCTTTCATACCCACACATGCTTCATCACTTGGACGTTTCGGTGCCAGCAATGAATTTTGCTAGGTGGGTTGGCCATGGGCTCTTTGTAAGTGGGTAATTTGTATGAAGAGCTTCTAACTTATAAATAGAAATATAGGTATGTATCGCTCCAGGGTGTAAAGAAATTGTGAAAATTGTGTGCAGGTACGTTGGACAAGTATTTTTATTCGTGTTACATCTGTACCACAAGATTAAAAACTGTAGGTTGGCTACTAGGACCCTACCTGCCTATTTCCTAACAGTAAACATGTTTCTTTCTCTGTGTTTAACAACTTCTTGGTCGTAGGCTTTCTTCATGACCACGTAGACCCATATAGTTCTTCTATTGTCCACCTACGTCCTATAATGTCCTATGTTCAGGTATGAGAGTAATACAAAACTATAGCCTGCTTACTGAGCAGGTCCAGGCCTATCCAAGATTCCTCTAGAGAAAATGAAATAATGATAGGTGACATACTTAGAGAGGATCACAAAAGGTCTGTCCAGTTCCATTGGTGCAAACAAAAGTAAGCCATTTCCATCTCTCTGCGTGGACTGACCTACTTTAACTGCAATCCATCTTCACATTTACTCCACACATGTGAATACACACAGCATGCACTGTGCTCCTTTTATGCGTGCTTTGATTAAGGACACGCTTTGCCTGGTGTAATGTACCCATCGTCAAGGGGCAGGATGGATGCAGAACTTTGAAATGGGAATTACCCTATTTTTCATTAGGAAGAAATCAGATATTGATTAGGCGCAGTTCTACATTTTGGCTGATTATTTTCTCCAAATTAAATTTTTCTTACCTACTTGTCACTATCCTGCACCTACCATCATCATGCTCTGCTCTCTCGGACCCTATATTGCCTCTGAAGAGTGCAGAGTGTCTAAAAGGATTTCTTGATCTCTGAATCATGCTTGTGCAGCCGTATCAACTGCGACAGTGAATGGTGCCGTCACATCATCTTGTCAATGGGACATTTTGCTGCAACTGAGTTGGGCTCTCATGAGAGCAGGTGTGAATTATGGGAAATTTAGTAGAAGAGCTTCTCTATGGATTTCATCTGTGATGATAGAGATTCTGGGAAATATAATATGAAAACTTTCCTGTTCAATAAAGACTTGTTAATATTGTTGGCAACATAGGCATGTTAATATCGTCTGTTACACGCTACATTCACAGTTATTGTGAATTATTTTGTCCTTAACTACATGTTGTGTATTTTCCTCACCAAGGGTCTGCCAGTAGATTAGTAAATTAACTGGTTGCTAGAAGATGGGACAATTAACAGGATAGTGCATTTCAATCCCCTTCATCACTGAGTTCCCTTTCATCGGATGCTAATTAATATATTCCTCTTCGTTTTTTTGTCATAAATTGCCTAGTTTTTACTCTTTTGTTTCCTGAAGTCTTTAATTGGTGAACTATTGTCCATCTGAACTCCTTTTCTGAATTCTTCATGTGAGTAAGATTTCTTACCATTTTGGCACATCTAAGGCTACCATTGTGTTCCAGGATCCTAGTTGTAACTCTTCTAATTATAATATCAACCAGGATTTACAAAGCCTGGCTATTCGATAGGGTATCCAGGTGCTTGCAGTCCTCAGAGGCTAATTCAAATAGCAAAGTCTTGAGGGCCATTCGGTATTCCAAAAGTGAGGTGATGGTCCGGAGGTGCGTGGGGAGGCTGTTCCAAGTCTTTGCTTCTATGTGGGAGAATGAGCGTCCTCCACTTCTGCTTCGGTAGATGCGGGGAGTGTGGGCAAGTGAAAGGGAGGCAGAGCGTAGTCTTCTCGATGGTTGGTGGAAGTTCAGGCGGTGGTTAATGTAGGTGGGTCCTCGGTTGTGTAGAACCTTGAGTGCATGGGTCAGCAGTTTGAAGTGGCATCTCTTCTGTACGGGGAGCCAGTGGAGTTTCCTGAGGTGGGGTGTGATGTGGGTTCGTCGGGGACTGCCGAGGATGAGTCTGGCTGTGGCGTTCTGTATGGTCTGAAGTCTCTTAAGAAGGTGTGTGGCGATTCCTAGATAGAGGGCATTGGTGATGAGGGCTTGTGTCACGGTGTGTCTCATGGTAGGGGTAGCCACTTGAAGATCTTAGGTAGCATGCGCGGTGGTGGGGTATCGGTGAATGAGAGGATGAGTTGTGTGCCGTCTGCGTAGGAAATTATGTTGGGACCGTGGGAACTGATGATGTTTGCCAGCAGGGTCATATATGTGTTGAAGAGAGCGTGGGGCTGAGGGATGAGCCCTGGGGGACACCGCAGGTAATCCTTGGGTTCAGAGGTGAAAGTTGGGTGGTGGATCCTCTGGGTTCTTCTGGTGAGGAAGGAGGTGATCCATGTGAGCGCGTCCCCTTGGATGCTGATGTGATAGAGTCTTTGGATCAGTGTGGGATGGAATATGGTGTTGAAGGCTGCTGAGAGGTCAAGGAGGATCACAGTTGCATTTTTCCTTGTTCGAGGAGGGTTCAGAGGTCATCTGTGGCTGTGATCAGGGCGGTTTAGGTGCTGTGATTGCTGCGGATGCTGGTTTGGGAGGTGTTGAGTAGCTGGTTTTGCTCCAGGTGTGTCATGGGATGATTGTTGGGGATCTTTTCCAGTACCTTCGCTGGGAATGGGAGCAGGGAGATTGGCTGGTAGTTTTTAAGTTTGCTGGGGTCAGCGGAGGGTTTTTTGAGTAGTGGTATGACTTTGGCCTGTTTCCAGGCAACGGGAAAAGTTGAGTACAGTGGTGAGTTCTTGACCGATCCTTTGGTTTCCGAGGTTGAATATGTGCTGCGGGCATGGGTCTGTGGGAGCTCCTGAGTGGATGGATGTCATGGTGGATGTGGTGTACCTGGTGAAGAGGATGTTCCAGGTGGTCAGCTTGTGGTTCGTGTCAGTTACGGTGGTGGCGTATCTGTCGAGGAAGTCCATAGGTGTGGGTTGGGGTTCGAAGTTCCTGTATATTGTTGCGATCTTGTCGTGGAAGACGTGGGCGAGGTTGTTGCACAGCTGCTGTGAGGGTGTGATGTTGTTTTCGCTGGCAGTGGGGTTGGAGAACTCCTTAACGATGTTGAAAAGTTCCTTGGTGTGGTTGGCGCTGGTTTCGATGTGTGCAGCAATGGATGTCCTCTTTGTTGCCCTCAGCAGGCGGTGTTAGAGGTTGAGGAAGGTCTTTAAGGCTGCCCTGTCGAGGTGTCCTTGCTGGTGCAACATCTCCTCTCCAACTGTTTGCTGTCTCGTTTACCTGTTCTGAGTTCTTGGGTGTACCAGCTGGCCTTTTTAGAGGATTTTCTCTGGATATTGCTCTTCATGGGGATGATGCTGTCTGCGCAATTAGTGATCCAGGTGTTGAAGTTTTCCACTCCCTGTTCGAGGTTGGTGGCGGTAGCAGGGTATTCACCCAGCTGGTCTCTGAGATTTTATTCTACCTACAGGGGGCATTGGTCATCTTGGGGGTGGCGGTGTGAGGGCTGGAGATGCTGAAGTGGATGATGGAGTGATTAGTCCAAGGAAGTTCTGTAACTTGGCTGTATTTGGCACAGTTGCTGGAGGTGAAAATTGAGTCCAGCATGTGTCCTGCGGTGTGTGTAGGGTCATTGATGATCTAGGTCAATCCGAGGCTGCTCTTACTGTCGAGAAGGTGCGCAGTGGTTTTGTCATTGGGGTTGTTGATGTGGAAATTTAGGACACCGAGGAAGATGTTGTCCTTGGAGTCTAAGGATAGGGGCGCAATGAAGTCTGTGATGGTATTGCAGAAGCTGGAGTGTAGGCCTGGGGGTCGGTATGCGAGGGTGCCTCTGATGGCTGTCTTGTCGTCCATGTGGAGTTTGAAGTTGAGGTGTTCCATGGAAGCGGTGGTGTTGTTGGTGGTGGTGGTACACTGTATGGTCTCTTTGTGGATAATGGCTGTTCCTCCTCCCGGCTTGTTGGTGCGGCTCTAGTGAGTGATTTTATATCCGTCGCGGATCGCTGTGTTAAGATCTGGGGCAGATATAGGTGACACAGACACACACATGATATCTTGTTATTACAATCTGACTCATTGCAGTCTGTATAGGATCTCTGTTGCACATACATATTAGTCCTGATTCTATTTATTGTTTAGACTTTCTGTTTACTCACACACTACATGGCCCATAAAGAAATGCCAGTTTACTGGTGGCATGTTCCACATTGTTCTCTTTGCATGTTCTTGGATGTTCACCTGAATGGATAATATAGTAAAGGTGGTACAACAAGCTTTTGCAGTATTTTTAGATTTTTGGAAAGTTTCTATAAGTAAAAGATCCCAGTGGTTTGCTTTTTTGACCAATTTTTGTAGATAGTGTTGCTCTCTCAGTTTCATACCCAGGTGCACAGGTTGTCTATCAGCTAGATAAACCTGCCTACATGAAGCAATCATCCTAATGGTAAGTTGTCCTGGAAAGGCCTCGGATGGTGGCTCTCAAAACAAGGGATTTTTGTATATATTCTTCCATCTCTGACTGAAAGTGAAAGGTCAAGGAATTTGAGGTCATTCGTAGTTACTGTAAAATGTAAATGCTGATAATTTGCATTCAGCCATTGAAACAATTCTTTTGCTTCCAATATTGGTCTTTTCGGTATGGCTAAGATGTCATCTATGTAACATTGCCATACTTAAATATGGCACGTGAAGGTATTTCTATCCATAAATATCACTTGTAATTCAAAATAGTGCACATACATGGTTGCCATAGTCATTGCATAGGAACAGCTTGTGACACGGTTGCCATAGTCATTGCATAGGAACAGCTTGTGCTAGTGCCCCCTACTTGAAGAAAAACATCTTCAAACTAGAAGACATTTTTGTTAAAACTAGGGCTGCACATTCAATGATGAAATTAATTAGTTTAAGATATGGCCCTTAAAAGGTCTTCGATTACTCATAATATTGACTCTTATGGAACATTGCTTTATAAAGCCTACTGAAGGGGAACATTATTTATGAGGTAGCTGTATATATTAGTGATCCCTTCAATCCTAAATTGGAAGTCTGTTTGTTATACTGCTTTGGAAAATAAGAGGATGAGGGTAGGTATAAAATAATGAAAGATTTCCTGCACTCACTAAAGGCCTCATTTATGGGGATTTGACATAGGGTAGCACAGCAAGTCACCTTGCTGCGCTGCCCTACGTCAAAGTGAAAGGGCAAGGAATCCCTGTATTTATCCAATATGGTGCATTCTTGTCCTTTCCCCCTGCACTGGCACCGTTTCGGCAGCCTAGAGCCAGAGTGCATGCGTTGTCGTCTGGATTGTTAAGGTGCAGGAAGTGACACCTTCCTGCAAAGAAATAATCCTTTGAGGTGTGTTCCTCTTTCTATGTGGGCTGCAGAATGCAGCCCACATAGAAAGAGGCATAAATGAGGATAAATAAGGTTAGTTTCTCCTCGTTACACCTCACCTCAAGAGGCATAAGGTTTTGACACATTCCCAGGTTTACAAGTCCTTGTAAATCTGGGAATGTGTCAAAACCCATGGGAGTTCCATGGTAACACCCACTGCAACACCCATGGAATGCCTCCCTTGCACAGAGTAAGGCGACGCATCGATTTTCACTGCATTGCCTTACTCAAGATTTATGAGGTAACTCAAAGCCACGCAACGTGGCTTTGTGTGGCTTCATAAATTTAACTCAGGGCTTTGCGTCACGCAGGGCCACTTTGCATGGTGCAAATGTGATACAAGGCTCTCATAAATATGCCCTTAAATGTCTAGAGGGTCAGGTACCCAAGTATAGAGCAATATAAACAATTGTCCTATTGAAATAAATTGTCACTGGGAATTGACAACTTTCTGGTCCACCTTTTTTGCTGTATAAAGACTATATTGAATAAGACAACGTGTTTGTCTGATCACACTCCAGTAGAATAGATTGTGTATATCCCTGTGAACACTATTCCTATTTTTAGCTGGAAATGGACGCAGGAATGGTTAAAGGGGATGATTTTAGGCTGATGGTTGTGAAAACGTTGGCTCAATTCATGTTGTAAAATTGGGGCACAAAATCTTTACAGGTTATATGAAATGCCCACAAGTTTGTCATCGTTCATCAGATAACCTGCTTTTCCTTTGCTATTGCTGGAGGAGGAGGGAGGATGCAGTAATGGCTGAGAATTGGGGTGCAAAAATAGAAAATAAGATTAATGGTTTAGAGGCTATCTGCTCAAAGTCATATTGGTTGAGTTTATGTCAGAGGTGGGGAGTCAGAGCTGACATCTTTAACAAAATAAGTACATATAATATAAGACAAAGGAAATGCGGTGAGAAATCTGATAATTTCTAGTCCGTACTGTGGAGCAAGAAATGTCCATAGACATGATCATAGTGAACTAAAGTCGAAAAGTCAATGATCTGGCGGCAATTAGAGATTGTTTTTCCTATGTAATTCATATCTCCATTGTCATGGACACCTATTAACTGATAGTTATCTTGGTAAATTATATTTGCCTGGTATTTCTGATAATGACAAAGAGCTGTATGAGGCAGAAAGTTACCAGTGGCGGCTGACTTATACTGAGGGTGGTGAGGCACAAAAACAAAAATTCACTTACCTTTGCAGCGCAACATCCTCCTTCCTCAGGTGTCTTTCAGGAAGCTTCCGATGCAGGAAACTGCACTACCCAATCCTGGTGCTGCTTTCACATCATGAAAGCAGTGCCAGGAGTGGATAGAGAAGGCTCTCCCAGCGCTCCTAAGAGCAATGGAGTTCTGCACTTTCTCTAACCTAGCTGTCTAAGACAGCTAGGTTAGAGAACTTTACAATGCACATGTCTGGCTGGCCGTCCCAAGACTGCCAGCCACAGAGTCATGCGCATTTTAAAGCGCACAGCTCCCTGATGCTGCCACGCGGCAGCGCTGGCCCCGCCCCATCCTGACACTTAGTTCAGGATGGGTGACTGAAAAATCAAACGGTAATAAATACAATTTATTACCGTTTTATTTTTCAGCTCTGGGGCTTGCAGGACAAGGCTCCTCTGCTCAAATGGAGAAGCCGCCCCTGAAAATAACATTAGAAGGGGTTTCAACTACTACTAAGAACTACCGATCTGGGAAACCAGCAGGTTTAAATGGCCTGTGCTGAATCTAAAAGGTGTTGCAGTGAGCCTTTTGCTCCCCCTTTAGTGAATGTTTTAATGCAGTTATTAGAACTCACAGTCCATCTGAATGTTCAGGATTAGCAAATGTAGATAGCTCATTGAAACTGGGAGTGTAGTCCATGCTGAACATCTGCATCAGGATCTGAAAGGAGCTATGGATTGTAGACATTGTCAGAATCAAGGGTAATGAGAGACACAAGAGAAACAGGATCAGGAGACAGACATGGCAGGGAAACAGCAGGAAAAAGCAAGATTAGAGGATTGATTTGGACGGCAGCCAAGAATGGCTAGGGCACAAAGACATTAGGCGGCCCTTCCAGATCACGATCACTAAGAGACCAATCAGAGTGAAGCCTCGAGGGAAGGCGGGACCCTTCAGGGGAATTAAAGGACTGTAATTTATTCTAGTCAGTTGCCTTGGAACTACATAGTTGTTAGCATCTATCTTGCGCAGTCGTGCCTACTGTTTGCTCCTTGTCTACACCTTTGTTTTCCCCTCCATTCTTTCATTGTTTCCACCCCTCTGCAGAAGTCTACCTTGTTTGGTTTATTTGCTCTTGCATTCCATGTCAAACAGACCGTGTTGCATTCCAAACCTACCGTCTGGCATATTCAGCTGTTGCCTCCTCCCGAAACAAAGCACTGTCTATGTACTAGCCGCACCTCACTTTCCATTTCTCAGACTCTCCAGGTAGCCGGAGGGTTACCAGTACTCTTGCCCTTTTACTGGAAACTCCTTACTGAAAACCTGGAATGTCCTGGCCTGGAGTGGGGGTTTTACAGGAGATGGGACTGCCTTGCAGTAACTATCTCCTATGTCCTTTTGAATTACAAGAAGGTGAAGCTGGTACCGAACCATGGAAGTGTTTCTCTAATCCTTTCCCCTACTTGCCCCCAACCAAGAGCTTGGGCTCTCAGCATCCATCACTCAAAGATGAGTCATTCTCCAAGGGTGGTATCTTGGGAATTAGTATTGGAATCCACCAAATGTATCCTTTAATTCCTGAACTCATAGTTATGCAGGTAGATTTGTTCTGTTGATCTTGCTAAATCAACTAGTACCCCACTGGATGTAATAGCCACAGATTTGGAGAAGGTAAACAGATGATTTGGGTGTTAATCTGGCTAGTATTCATGAAAATTGGGTTGTCTACCAGAAGACTGGTGGTTGTTAAGACATTAAATTCAAGGTATGAACATTTTGGTTGGCGACCGCTGTCAGTTTAAACAGCCATCAACCAAACTTTTAACACATTTTGTTTTTCCAAAACGAACTCTCAAAGTGGCAGTTTGTTTTTAAAAAAACAAAAAACTAATGACCCCTACATCCTGGGATTTTTTCCCAGGGTGTGGTGGTTTTTATTATTTTTTCTATCCGTCACCACCAGGGTTTTCCTGGTGGTGCAGACAGAAAAAAAGGACATTACACCGTTAACCCTAAATAGGGGGGTTGGTGTAAAGCCCTTTCTCCAGTGGCCTCTACTCCTTGAGGCCATTGGAGAAGCGTCCCTTCGGCTGATCCAGCGGGGGCTCCGTTGACAGAAAGTTTACGGGCCACCGGTCTCTAAATTGGGCAGAGAGACCAAGTGTTTGGCAAACAAGGCCCTCTTGCAACTGAGTATTCTATTCACCAAACTATAAATCAGGCTGTAAGTTTAATCAGAGATGTTTCATGTACACTCTAGCCATGGTCAGGCTACCTTTTACCTGAGGGACTTTTTGAGGTCGGACTATGTCAGTTCAACTTCATGTAAGTGCTACTGAGAATCTTTCAGAGAATACCATGACTCAGAGACATCATTAAAAACCTGCGATTTTCCGTTTCACCAGGGAAAACTACAGTACGTTTTCCACCCCAATCTACAAATCTAATCTTTCAAAATATTGATAATTATTATAAGAATGACTATTGCATTGCTTGTAGAGGGCATTCTCATCAATCAAAACTGTAATATTTCCATAATACAAGTGCTGAAAAAGGTATTGCTTAATATAAGATCGTTATACTTCAATATTCAAGGCATGTCTGTATTAAGTAATATGATAGGTGATCTTATCATGGTAAAGGATAAGCAACTGTTTCAAAATCTAAAAGTGTATTTGGTTGTAAGGAGATTTTTTAATGAAGCAGAGGCTGTACCCCATCCCCTGAAGGGAGGTCTCCGGTGCCCCAAGAGAGTGGTTGTGAGCTATGACAGTCACTCAAAACACAAAAGCGGGACAAGGAGTATTAAAGAGCCACAAGTACACTCTCCCTATATGTTAATCAATACACACAATGGGTACTCGAGGTCTATTAACACCAAGACGCAAAAAGATGTCAACCTGGGTAACAAGAGTTCTGTCTCTCAGGCACAGGGAGCATCCTCCTGTTAGGACAAAAACCCTCACCCACCCTTAGCTGACATGCTTCATCACAGGGTGCCTCCTCATACCATAAGTGTACTTATGGTGTGGGCTACAACTACCCCACAGGAGAGGAGCTTTTCAGATTGGCAATCCATACATGATAAATGGAGTGGGTAAGAAGCTGAGTGTACAGTGAAAAATGTGATAAAACTAAAACTACCTCTTGGTGGATCTATCACTATCTTTACTCATGTTCTCAGGGGATAGGATTAAAAAATTGGGGACTCCTTCTACCCTAGTGTTAATGAAGGGTAAACATGTTTCAGCCTCTAGTGACCCTTCTAATAGGTGTCTAAGACTTTCATCAGGACCAGTCTTCTAGTCACTCTGCATATATATAAAATATACGGTCACTTACTGTAAACAGTGAATAATTACATGACGACAATGGCAAGAAACTTTTTTTATAAACAACAAAGTAGAACATACCGCAGCTGTTATAGGTTGGGAGGTGTTCAGGGTTTTGACGAGGGGCTGGAGCAGATAGGTGAATAATATGAAAAGAAAAAGAGAGAAAACGCTATAAAGGTATTTGAAAAATAGATACAAAACCTTGAACAAGAGATCAGTTTAGGAAAAAGAAAGTAAAGACTTCAGTGTATCATATTTAGCTGATTTGATGGAGAATTTTGTGGAAAGTCCTGACGGGTGAAGGTAGAAGCACATGGAAAACAGAATATTTCTATCTCTAAATAAAACCCAGCCACTCGTAAGGCATTGTGAATTTGGTCTTGAGACATTCTGTAGCATGTTGTCTAAAATCAAAGAGAGGGAGAATGTCTCAACCATCTGTATCTACATCAATATGAAGAATAAATTATGGTTGGAATGAGGATTGATTCATTTTGAGCTAGAATACTTAAAGATTAGCTAGATAAAGCCAGGACTCAAGCATGTGATTTGCTCAATGCAGACATGTGAAATATGTAACAGGCAAATTTCCAATACACTACATAAATTGTTTAAGAAAACCTTCTGGGATGCCTCCATCATGTGCATGAAGTGTCCCATTTCTTCCTGTTGTTATAGGACAGTAAAGTTGCAAAATTAGGGGCCATTTTAATCCTACTCCTTATGAAATTGTGACTTGGACATACCATGTTGAACTGGATTGAAATGAACAGTAACTCTACCATCCTACACCAACATGTAGACTTTTTTTTAAAGAAAAGGCAAACCTCATCTAATTTAGACAAAATATTCAGATGCTGGTATGATGGTAAACATGGAGTAAGAAAACCAGTAGTTACTATATAAAACCTACACAATGTTCTCTTGTGTTGGTGCTATTTCTTACAGGTTATCTTGAAGAGCTCAAACAAAGTCCACATTTCACATGTCGATTTCACGAGATGGGTTCATCAGAATTGTAGAGCAAAAGAAGGGGTCCACCAAGAGCTCCCTGGGTGATTATCCTCACCTATATAAGCGGGATAATCAGTTCTCTATGCACCCTTGGCCTCTTGCTTTGGCCTGAAGATTATTTGAAATATGCATGTAGGTAGAATCTGAGCTTAGGCGTTGGCTAGCTGTTTTTCTTTGGCCTTTTTATTGTGCTATTGGACTTGTTGCTGTACTGTGCTGGCATAATAATAATAATATAATACCACATAATAATAACAACGACAATAATTATAATAATAGTATTACTATTAATAATAACAAGAAGAAAAGGAAGAACAAGCCTTATAGGAATAAAATTCTGAGGATGCTCATTTTAACTAATGCTTAAGGAATACTACATTAACAATGCATGTTAAATTAATACAAAAATAATTTATTCTGTCAATATACGAAAAATAAATTAATGACTATAAAAATATGCAGTATCAATACAGAAGCAGTTTTTAACCCTATTAAGTGATAATATATGTTTAAGAAAGTGAAGCCAAACAAATCACAAATAATCCAATTGTCTTGAAAGAGTAACACTGTTTAAATATTGAAAATGAAGCAGAGAAACAGTAATATAATAGACCAGGCAACCTGCAGCACAAGGAGACATTTTTGCTAAACTATATATTTAAAGTGATGACTAATGAAAAACTACAGCTGGGACTTTCACACAGAACAAAATTTCACCTAACAGGTTAGAGACAAAATAGAATAAAACGAAAGACTTTGATGAAAAACATCAAAACTTTGTTCTGTAACAGCCACCTTTCAGAAGCAGGCCAGTCCCAGACAAACCCCTAAATGATCCTTACCCAAAAAACAACATTACATACAAACAGGCTACTCAAGTACTCAGTTTGTGTGCCGAATGATTTGACAATCATCAGTCAAATTGACCGAACGACATAAACAGATTTTTATTAACAGTGTTTGAATTTGTCAATGATAAACTTGTTTTGAAAGATCCATCATCAGAAAGGGGGGAAACTGTAGAATACCCTGAAACAACTATGAATACTAGACAAAACATGAGGAAAGACATTGTGATTGAGTTGGAAAACAAATACCACAGATAAACTAGCAAGAATAATTTCATTTTGGAAAAGAAATGAGCGTAATGTCATATACTTTGTTTAATTTGTACTTGAAAATATGAGATGCCAATAAGGATCTGGACACCACACAGTCCTCTTGCAGCCCTTTGTTGAGTATTTTAAACAAGACTCAAGGAAACACCTAAACCTGCACATTTCCGCTAACAAAAAGCAACCTTTCTAGCAGGCTAGATCTAAGCAATAACTCCTCGTGCTTAAATTCATGTGTACCCAGTACTAATTTTAATTTTTAGACATTCCAGTAGAAAGAATATCGACCAGAGATCCACAAGCCACATGATCAAATGCTGACAGGAGCAATTTAGTAACTTTGATTCTGAGGTGAATAAAACAGATTCCGTTGAGAAGGAAATCTCTTTTCTCATTGCCCACAAACAATTCAGGTTGTGGTGCTTGATAAACAATGAGTTATTACTAATTTGTTTGATAATTATAATTAACAGTAGCTGTAACACTATTAGTAGTAGCATTAGTAGAAGTAGCAAAATAGTAGAATTAGTAGAAATATTAGTGCTATTAGTAGCAGTAGTATTAGTCATAGCAGTATTAGTGATAGTAGTAATGCTTAAACCACAAACTATAACTTGCAGCATATTTGTTTCATGTTAAAACATTGTACACCTTCTCAAAATATATCATTGATTTGATCAGAAAAAAGCAGCTCATCCATCTCCAAAACTTTCTTTTACAAAACTAAAAGTTATTCTCTTTATCAAAATAATGTAGTTGTTGCCTTTAAATTTGCACACATTTAAGACCAAAAATGTAAACCGTTTAATAATAAAGGTCATTTGTGCCTATAAAACCGCTAGTTTTCCTTACAATATCAGTTTCTTGCATTTTGACAATCTGTTGTCCTCAGATATTATGCCTTTTGTTCAGGATAACGCTTATGTGCAATTAATGTGATTCTATGCTAAATTTCTAAGAATGGGTGCAAATCACAAGTTCTTGTTCCACACTCCTTGCTGCCCTTTATGGTAGATGGTCTAAGGTTGTTAATGTAGGATATATTGCAATAAGATTTTCTAATGAACGTTGCTTCATAACAAGGAATAATACCAGTAAAATTCACTGAAAACGGTCTTGGCATCTTCATTTTTATAGAAGCTGCAATGGTATAATAAATTAACAGCCAGGAATAGTGTTATGATTATGCTATCTACACGCCACAGAGGAGCCATTGGGTGAGCTTCACAAAGTATTCTTCTAAGTGAACATTCAGGACCTGGTTGAGGAACCTTTTTCTATGATTAGGGATGTCTTACTTATATGCGACTTGCTCCTGAATATGCAGAGCTGATTCACAAAGTATTGTCTGTAAGGAGTTATGTTTTATTGTAAGCTTTAGATGTGACCTATTCATGTATTTCTAGGAGGGAGACATTATTACTCACAACAAAAACATTTTTCCATGAGTGTGCGTTACTCCTTGAGAATTGGGGCCTGAGACTAGTGACTGATTAACAAATCTATTTTTACAAGTTGGAATTCCTGCTATGCTTTTAGTTGATTTCCATCTTTTGGGGAATTCACAAAAATAAGCATAGATCCTATTGGAGTAATTGGTATGAGATTGCAATTGATGTTTGTGCTAATTTGTATATTATTTATTATTACAGAATGATCACCGAATAATGATGCAGCATCTTCTAAAACACCCCCTGCTCAGGTGCTAAGTTAGTGCACATTGTAAAGTCATTGTTTCCTCATGTGCTGGATAGTTTATTCCCATGCAAGTGAGGGGCAAACAGCTTTGACAGTGTGTCATATAACAGAAAGAGATACATTGGAACAAAGGGCTTAGGGTGAACATTTTTTAACTGTAGGCCACCCAGAAGATAGCACAATTTGTTTGCTGTCCTTGGTGCTTTGAGAAGGGACGTGAAGGGTCCAGGCACCTTAAGGGAATCTTTCATAGGCAGAGAAGCCACAGACTGCGTTGCACTGATGGGGTACCTGTGCCCTCCCCAAAGAAAGGCTGGTGGTACTCAAGTAGAAACGCTGGCACTTCTTCTATGAGTTGAGGGCCAAATGCACTGAACCAGAGAGCAACAGATAAATCACTGCTCAATAGTTCCTTGCAGTGCGCTGTCTGCCACTCATGTGCTAACTCACCATCACCGGGTCAGTGCATGCCCTGCACGTGGTCCATGTGGTTTTGCAACAGTCCATGCTGCTTCCGTAAACCCTAGATGCAACCCTGTGAAAACTAGGGAGCTCTTCTCAATACCCTAAGCCAACACTAGGAGTACTTAGATAAATAGTTTCTTGACTTTGCCTCTGCTTTTATTTGCAATAGTGAGTTAGTCATTTGCAGCTCCCATATGTGCCTGAACCTTACTGTCACTTACGGAATGGCTGCATATCTTATGTGTTGACATTTCCATTGTTAATACTAATGGTATTGGATTAGATCTGGGGGTAATGCTTTTCCATTTAGCATCTCACCAAATGTGATTCTGCTTTAACGCCCTCCTTTCTAATTATTCAGCTGATATCAAGTTCATAAAAAAAATCCTTCCTCTTGAAACAGTATATCAAGATTGCTATATAGGATAGGTCAGTGAATCACATTTTATTGCTTTGTAGATTTGCTGAACCTTGATCATGGCACTACCAAGGTAAAACAAAGTTTGTATTAATCAACAGTAAATTATACTTCTTGCAGACATGGACACTATACTTCCTACATACTTGAACGCCATTACAGTAAGCAATATAGTGTCAATGTCCCTTAAGAACAGAATTAAATGGTGTTTCCTATATTGATGCTAGTGACTTCCAATTTATTTGGTAAAATTAAACTCCTTCCCCACCAGTTGAAAATGTGCTTTTTCTAGACTCTTTGAAAAGTATTTAGATGTTTACAATACAAATTAATACATTATGCTTTTTCACGTAGGTTACCGTTAGTGGTATAAACAAATCCTTTCAAGTCTGATGATGGGGTTTACCAATAAACATTTAAAAAACTGTATTGTGCCTGAGATTTATTTTAACACAGTTGGTGTTATCACTATTTGTTATGCAATGATTTTCCTTCACCTTCTGATGACTACTTTCTGTGAATGTCTATGTAATTATTTTAATGTATATGTTGTTCTGAAATCATGACATCGTGTATTTCAATATTTATACATTTGAAACATTGAATGAATTTCACTAGAAACATTTGGGGGACACTAGAATCAATGCACTTTAATGTGTACTTGTAAAGTGCATGTTCATCCCAAGAGGTACCTTGGTACTGAATAAAGATGTTTCTTGTTACCCAAATCCACAGCACTCATTTTTTAGACACCGGAATGATAACCGAAAAACTGAAACATGACCATGAGGCCACACTGAGAATCAAATGGCAATGAGGATGGGCCTCACCTAGTGAGCGGGCCCCTTCATGCTGGTAGCCCTAATCGTGCTGACTTGGAGTGCCTCACTGCCAGAGCTCCTGGTGTGTGGCAGAAGTCGGCCGGGTGTGTTGAGGGCCCTGCCACTCCCTGTGGCAGAGGAGAACGTACCCTAGGAGTAAATGGGCTCTGCAACAGGCGGCAGTACACCCAGCAAACCACAGCCTAGCTGCTGGGGAGCATCAAGAGTTGCATCAACTGCAAGAGCACGGATGCACGGAGTGGCCACAAGGTGCCACCCATGTTCTGCGCTCCCAGAGCACCACTGAACAGTGGCATGTATGGCAGGCTGACCATCGCACTGTGCATGGCAACACAGTTAAGTATTCCACTAGCAGGTGGCACCAATTCCTACTTCTTAAAGGCAGTATCCACAACACTATCCATCATGGACATGGGGTTAAGTATACCCTTAGCATCCAGGACAGTGTACCATGGCAGGACGTACTGATAAGTCAACCATGGCCAATGTACCAGCCATAGAACCATTTGTCATTACAGACCCTCCCACACACATGATCCCAATGGAAATTATGGGTGGAAAAGCTAAACCTATATTTCACTGCCACAGTGGTGAAGGATGAACAAAAGAGAGGATTGCGGTTGCACCTGGCAAGGACAGACACATACAAACTATCCCATTCAATATAGAGGCGGGGCCCCCGCACACCTATACCACCATGGTTGCTGCATTCAACATCCATTTCGAACCAATGGCGAAGGGATACTTTGAGAGATACATTTTTTGCCAGGCTTGTCATGAACCAGAGGCGTCAGTAGATTTATTCTACAGGAGAATCAAATAACTAGCAAGCGCATGCACCCTCAGGGATGGACCAGAAGAAATATGCACAGAATTTATCCAAGGATGCACGTCCTCCAAACTAAGGGAACACATACTCCAAAAGCTGGGAAAGTTGCTCTGCGACATCCTGACGCTTGGCTGTTCGAAGGAACTATTGCTGGCCTGAGCATCCTATATGGAAGTGGTGCTGCATAAACCATTAAACCCCTCGCCCTGGTTACATAAGTCCAACCACCAACAAAGAAAAGCAGTGTCAGACACAACAAGGATGCTGTGGGCACTGCAGCGGCCCAGGACACAGTCAACCTAAATGGCCAGCATTAGAGAGGAAATGTGCATCCTTCGGAAAACTAAACTATTTTGCCAAAGTCTGCTGCTCAAGTCAAAACCCAAATCTCAGACCACAAAAGACAGCGGAAACAGTCATTGGCTCCCCAGGGGTTGAAGACAAGCAGGGTGACATGCACGATTTTGCATCAGAGGGCCCAGTACATACATTTTTCGTGGCCAGGCACATACGCCTGCGACCAGGTCTCCACCGAAATGCCAGGTCAAGGGAAGAACGACAAAGCTGACAACCATCATCGACATGGGAGTTTCCATAAACATAGCAAAGGGAATAGAAGAGAGGCTATCCAACGCCCAGTTCTTAGACCAGCAAAAGTCAGGGTTTATACACATAGATAGACTCAACCACTGTCGCTGAAAGGCAGATTCACAACAAACATTTCCCACAATCAGCAGGCAACCACAGCCACTATATACATTACCCAGGAAAGTACAGACATACTGCTGAGTTACCAGAAGGCAGAAATAAAACTCATGCAATTTGAGCTTAGGGTCCATGTCATAAAGTTGGATGACCTCCTTGCACAGTTCAAAGACTTATCTGAAGACATAGGGTCCCTGAAAGGCAAAACATTCACCCTGCACATACACCATTCATTCCAGCCAGTCGCTTTGAGACACCGGCGAATAGCTTTCCACCTTAGGCCAAAAATGGAAGTGGAACTGAAAAAACTCACATAAGGAGACATCATCAAGAAAGTGGATGGCCCCTGTCATCACTCTGAAGCCCAAGCAACTAGAGGAGGTGAGACTATGCAGCTACCGAATGTCACCTTTAAAAGAGAAAAGCACCTTACCGCATGGTCGTCAGTGAACTGACTGGGGCAGGGTGGTTTGCAATAATAGATCTTCGCTCTTGCTACCACCAAATACTACTAGACCCTGAATCAAGCTACCTCACAACATTTTCGATTTATATGGGCATCCTCATGTATAAGAGGCTTAACTTCTGGATATCCAGCACTGTCGAAGTGTTTCAGAACATGATTCAGGAGGTCCTGTCTGGCCTATCAGGAGTCATACATGTAAGTGATGATATTCTGGTCTATGATGCATCATTAAAGGAGCATACAGTTCGACTGAGAAGGGTGCTGCAAAGACTTTCTAAATCTGTAACTCACACCGACTTTTACTCTGCTAAGCTGCAAATGCTGCTTATACTTGTGGGTCACTGCATTTAGAATACTTGTGGGGCATTTTATCTAGACATTCACCCGTATTTTATCTTCATCGCATCGTCGTCATTGACGCTCAAGGGAACGTTCTGATTGATTCAGGAGCCGCCAATCAACAGTAGGGTGGGCAAAGCCTGAAAGAGCTAGCAGCCCCTAAATGTGCACTGCAGCGTGGGTGCGCAGTGGACACATGCCGGGAGTGTGGCGCTGGCGCATCGATGGTGCGCCAAAGGCAAGCCTGCATGCGCCCATCCACTTACGGACTGTGGGCAGTGCTAGCCCCCCTGTCCATGTCATCCCAGGTGATTCTCTTTCTTCAACCATTTGGAATCTTGTAAGCATCTTGCTCCTAACTGTGGCCACGTTTGAGACCCATCTTGTATCGAGGGCCCATTATCTTGCATAATGTGAAAAAGCGAGTTTGGTCTTCCAGTAAAGACGTCCTTAGCTACTATCCAGGTCTATAGTCCCCATAATAATTGATTATCAGGTGGGCTTATTAATGCACGTTTCCTTAGCAAACATGCACAAGAGGTACACAACTTGATCGGGGACCACCATTTAGATTTTCTATTTATCACAGAATCCTGGCATAAAGACTGGTGTAATTCGGATATTGCCCTTGCTCTTCCACCAGGATACCCTATCCTTAGACAAGACAAAGATGGGACGCGCGGAGGTGGCCTTGTCATAGTTTTCCGTGATACATTTCAATGCTGCACTTTCCAACTAAACTCCCTGGAATGCGCGGAAAGTCTAGGCTTTTGTTTTCAGATCAGCCATACTCAGGGGCAGATTTACAAGCCCCTTGTGCCTCCTTGCGCCGCCATTGCGTCACTTTTTTTGACGCAACGGCGGCGCAAACAATGCGCCCTATTTACAACGTGACGCATCTAGGGAGATGCGTCACGTTGTAAAGCTCTGCGTCACATTATACCTGCGTCAGGTATAATGTATGCAGGGGGGCGTTCCCACGCAGGAAAGCCTCGTAAAAGTGACGCAGTGAAATCTACAAGATTTCACTGCGTCACGTTTAGGACGCCACTGCGTCAAAACCTTACGCCTGCTTGAAGCAGGCGTAAGGAGTGACGCAGTGTAGTGGGAATAGGCCACAAAATGCATTGCTGGAGTTGCGTCGTGCTTGCGACACGACTCCAGCAATGCGTGACTTTTGCCCCAACAGATGCGTCAGAATTTCAGACGCATCTGTCAATCCTTCCGCCATGGTGCGCCGTATTGTAAATACGGTGGGGCATATTTACGTTCTCTGGCGCATCCCTGCAAATCAGCAGGGATGCGCCAGGGAAGATGCGACACGCAAGTTTGCCCTTGCGCCACCGCCGATGCGCCGCATTTACAATGCGGCGCGCCGTGGCGCACAGAATGGCAGATGCGTGTCGCATCCCCGACGGAAGGCGGCGCATTGCTGGCGTCGCGTCGCAAGCGCGACGCAGCTCCAGCAATGCTCGGGGTGCCCTATCCCTAACATGGTGCGTCAATCCTTACGCCTGCTTCAAGCAGCCGCAGGGTTTTGACGCAGCATGGGCGTAAAGTGACTCAGTGAAATCTTGTAGATTTCACTGCGTCACTTTACGTGGCGTACCTGCGAGGGAACGCCCGCCCTGCGCTGGAACGCCCACATGAAACCTGACGCAGGTTTCATGTGGCACAGGGGTTTACATCGTGACGCATCTCCCTAGATGCGTCACGTTGTAAATATTGCGCAAGGTGGCGCATGGTTTGCGTCGCCGCTGCGTCACATGAGTGACGCAACGGCGGCGCAAAAGTGGCGCAAGGGGCTTGTAAATATGCCCCGGTGCATCCATGGTGGCGCAAGCGTTGTTCAGGGTGGCGCAAGGAAAGTGACGCATCTCTATAGATGCGTCACTTTCTTGTAAATCTGCCCCTCAATCTTTTGCAGGCGGTCTAATCTACCGTCCTCTGGCCCCTGAATCTACTTTTTTAGACTCCTTGGGAGAAGCACTGGCATCCCTTCTACTTTGATATGCAAACTTTACTATTCTTGGAAACTTCAATTGCCACCTTGAAATTAGCAACAATCCGGCTGTATCCAATTTCATCAATACCTTAAACATTTTTGGCCTTAATTAGCTAGTAACTTCTCCCACGCATATCACAGGACATACCGTGACATACTCTAATCCCCCTTAGAATTTTGATTTACCCAGACAGTCCACCTCTCTCCAACACAACTACGGCACTCATACTGTATGCAAATGGGGCAAGGTGATGACTGACACCAACCTAACCTCACATCTTTCCACCTCTGCTCCGACTCTCACTGGGAATTTAGCTACAGATCTTACTTTAATTTAACAATTGGATTACTAATGCAACTTATGATCTAGCCCCTGTAACATCTGCTAAGAAGCACAGATCCCACCCTTCAGCTCCATGGTTCTCTCCGATTGTAGCACAGCAACGGCTGCTCTGCAAACAATTAGAACGCAAATGGCGACAAGCATACAACCCCGAGGACGTGCTTCGATTTAAGACAGCAAAAGACACACAATTGATGGACAGAATGCAGAACAAATTAAAACATTCACCCCCAGTCAAGAGATCTGGGTTAAATCCATCATTCTTTTGCTCACCATGCCACCCCAGTTTAGACCTAGCCATATGCAAATCAGTCTTGACCCTGTGCCTCATGGGAACAGTCCGATACCAAAGGGGATGATGGACGGAGCGTTAGAGCAAATCAAACACTCACCCCCAGTCAACTGATCTGGGTTTAATCCATCATCATTCTTTAGCTCACTCCACCACCCCAGTTCAGACATGGCCATATGCAAATCAGTCTGACCCTGTGCCTCATGGGAACAGTCCAGCCCGAACTGCCAAGCCATGTCTTCCCTTGACCGGAAACAAGCATCCTGGGACCGGTTTCGGGTTCAAAACCCTCATCAGCCAGGCTATCTTGAATCCAGTGGCAAAGTGAGCAAGGGACCCACGTCTGGGCATACCCTGCCAACTTAGGGCGAACAAAGCGATACCAAAGGGGATGATGGACGGAGCGTTAGAGCAAATCAAACACTCACCCCCAGTCAACTGATCTGGGTTTAATCCATCATCATTCTTTAGCTCACTCCACCACCCCAGTTCAGACATGGCCATATGCAAATCAGTCTGACCCTGTGCCTCATGGGAACAGTCCAGCCCGAACTGCCAAGCCATGTCTTCCCTGGACCGGAAACAAGCATCCTGGGACCGGTTTCGGGTTCAAAACCCTCATCAGCCAGGCTATCTTGAATCCAGTGGCAAAGTGAGCAAGGGACCCACGTCTGGGCATACCCTGCCAACTTAGGGCGAACAAAGCGATACCAAAGGGGATGATGGACGGAGCGTTAGAGCAAATCAAACACTCACCCCCAGTCAACTGATCTGGGTTTAATCCATCATCATTCTTTAGCTCACTCCACCACCCCAGTTCAGACATGGCCATATGCAAATCAGTCTGACCCTGTGCCTCATGGGAACAGTCCAGCCCGAACTGCCAAGCCATGTCTTCCCTGGACCGGAAACAAGCATCCTGGGACCGGTTTCGGGTTCAAAACCCTCATCAGCCAGGCTATCTTGAATCCAGTGGCAAAGTGAGCAAGGGACCCACGTCTGGGCATACCCTGCCAACTTAGGGCGAACAAAGCGATACCAAAGGGGATGATGGACGGAGCGTTAGAGCAAATCAAACACTCACCCCCAGTCAACTGATCTGGGTTTAATCCATCATCATTCTTTAGCTCACTCCACCACCCCAGTTCAGACATGGCCATATGCAAATCAGTCTGACCCTGTGCCTCATGGGAACAGTCCAGCCCGAACTGCCAAGCCATGTCTTCCCTGGACCGGAAACAAGCATCCTGGGACCGGTTTCGGGTTCAAAACCCTCATCAGCCAGGCTATCTTGAATCCAGTGGCAAAGTGAGCAAGGGACCCACGTCTGGGCATACCCTGCCAACTTAGAGCGAACAAAGCGATACCAAAGGGGATGATGGACGGAGCGTTAGAGCAAATCAAACACTCACCCCCAGTCAACTGATCTGGGTGTAATCCATCATCATTCTTTAGCTCACTCCACCACCCCAGTTCAGACATGGCCATATGCAAATCAGTCTGACCCTGTGCCTCATGGGAACAGTCCAGCCCGAACTGCCAAGCCATGTCTTCCCTGGACCGGAAACAAGCATCCTGGGACCGGTTTCGGGTTCAAAACCCTCATCAGCCAGGCTATCTTGAATCCAGTGGCAAAGTGAGCAAGGGACCCACGTCTGGCCATACCCTGCCAACTTAGGGCGAACAAAGCGATACCAAAGGGGATGATGGACGGAGCGTTAGAGCAAATCAAACACTCACCCCCAGTCAACTGATCTGGGTTTAATCCATCATCATTCTTTAGCTCACTCCACCACCCCAGTTCAGACATGGCCATATGCAAATCAGTCTGACCCTGTGCCTCATGGGAACAGTCCAGCCCGAACTGCCAAGCCATGTCTTCCCTGGACCGGAAACAAGCATCCTGGGACCGGTTTCGGGTTCAAAACCCTCATCAGCCAGGCTAGCTTGAATCCAGTGGCAAAGTGAGCAAGGGACCCACGTCTGGGCATACCCTGCCAACTTAGGGCGAACAAAGCGATACCAAAGGGGATGATGGACGGAGCGTTAGAACAAATCAAACACTCACCCCCAGTCAACTGATCTGGGTTTAATCCATCATCATTCTTTAGCTCACTCCACCACCCCAGTTCAGACATGGCCATATGCACATCAGTCTGACCCTGTGCCTCATGGGAACAGTCCAGCCCGAACTGCCAAGCCATGTCTTCCCTGGACCGGAAACAAGCATCCTGGGACCGGTTTCGGGTTCAAAACCCTCATCAGCCAAGCTATCTTGAATCCAGTGGCAAAGTGAGCAAGGGACCCACGTCTGGGCATACCCTGCCAACTTAGGGCGAACAAAGCGATACCAAAGGGGATGATGGACGGAGCGTTAGAGCAAATCAAACACTCACCCCCAGTCAACTGATCTGGGTGTAATCCATCATCATTCTTTAGCTCACTCCACCACCCCAGTTCAGACATGGCCATATGCAAATCAGTCTGACCCTGTGCCTCATGGGAACAGTCCAGCCCGAACTGCCAAGCCAGGTCCTCCCCGGACCGGAAACAAGCATCCTAGGACCGGTTTCGGGGTTTCACCCCTCTTCAGCCAGGATAGCTTGATTCCAGTGGCACAGTGAGCCCAGGACCCACGTCCGGGCATACCTGGCGCACTTAGGGCCAGAAAGCAAAAGACACACAATTGATGGACGGAATGCAGAACAAATCAAAACATTCACCCCCAGTCAAGAGATCTGGGTTAAATCCATCATTCTTTTGCTCACCATGCCACCCCAGTTTAGACCTGGCCATATACAAATCAGTCTTGACCCTGTGCCTCATGGGAACAGTCCAGCCCGAACTGCCAAGCCAGGTCCTCCCCGGACCGGAAACAAGCATCCTAGGACCGGTTTCGGGGTTTCACCCCTCTTCAGCCAGGATAGCTTGATTCCAGTGGCACAGTGAACCCAGGACCCACGTCTGGGCATACCTGGCGCACTTAGGGCGAGAAAGCAAAAGACACACAATTGATGGACGGAATGCAGAACAAATCAAAACATTCACCCCCAGTCAAGAGATCTGGGTTAAATCCATCATTCTTTTGCTCACCATGCCACCCCAGTTTAGACCTGGCCATATGCAAATCAGTCTTGACCCTGTGCCTCATGGGAACAGTCCAGCCCAAACTGCCAAGCCAGGTCCTCCCCGGACCGGAAACAAGCATCCTAGGACCGGTTTCGGGTTTCACCCCTCTTCAGCCAGGATAGCTTGATTCCAGTGGCACAGTGAGCCCAGGACCCACGTCTGGGCATACCTGGCGCACTTAGGGCGAGAAAGCAAAAGACACACAATTGATGGACGGAATGCAGAACAAATCAAAACATTCACCCCCAGTCAAGAGATCTGGGTTAAATCCATCATTCTTTTGCTCACCATGCCACCCCAGTTTAGACCTGGCCATATGCAAATCAGTCTTGACCCTGTGCCTCATGGGAACAGTCCAGCCCGAACTGCCAAGCCAGGTCCTCCCCGGACCGGAAACAAGCATCCTAGGACCGGTTTCAAACTGGAATGGCATGGTGAGCAAAAAAACGATAGATTTAGGCCCAGATCTCTGTACTGGGGTGAATGTATGACATTGTTCTGCATTCTGTCCATCAACTGTTGTTTTTCCATTTGTCACCCCGAGTGGGACGGGTATGCCCAGACGTGGGTCCTGTGCTCTCCATGCCACTGGAATCAAGCTATCCTGGCTGAAGAGGGGTGAAACCCCGAAACCGGTCTTAGGATGCTTGTTTCCAGTCCAGGGAGGACCTGGCTTGGCAGTTCGGGCTGGACGGTTCCCATGAGGCACAGGGTCAAGACTGATTTGCATATGGCTGGGTTCAAACTGGAATGGCATGGTGAGCAAAAACGATGGATTTAGGCCCAGATCTCTGTACTGGGGTGAATGTATGACATTGTTCTGCATTCTGTCCATCAACTGTTGTTTTTGCATTTGTCACCCGAGTGGGACGGGTATGCCCAGACGTGGGTCCCGTGCTCTCCATGCCACTGGAATCAAGCTATCCTGGCTGAAGAGGGGTGAAACCCCGAAGCCGGTCTTAGGATGCTTGTTTCCAGTCCAGGGAGGACCTGGCTTGGCAGTTCGGGCTGGACTGTTCCCATGAGGCACAGGGTCAAGACTGATTTGCATATGGCTGGGTTCAAACTGGAATGGCATGGTGAGCAAAAACGATGGATTTAGGCCCAGATCTCTGTACTGGGGTGAATGTATGACATTGTTCTGCATTCTGTCCATCAACTGTTGTTTTTGCATTTGTCACCCCGAGTGGGACGGGTATGCCCAGACGTGGGCCCCGTGCTCTCCATGCCACTGAAATCAAGCTATCCTGGCTGAAGAGGGGTGAAACCCCGAAACCGGTCTTAGGATGCTTGTTTCCAGTCCAGGGAGGACCTGGCTTGGCAGTTCGGGCTGGACTGTTCCCATGAGGCACAGGGTCAAGACTGATTTGCATATGGCTGGGTTCAAACTGGAATGGCATGGTGAGCAAAAAAACGATTGATTTAGGCCCAGATCTCTGTACTGGGGTGAATGTATGACATTGTTCTGCATTCTGTCCATCAACTGTTGTTTTTGCATTTGTCACCCCGAGTGGGACGGGTATGCCCAGACGTGTGTCCCGTGCTCTCCATGCCACTGGAATCAAGCTATCCTGGCTGAAGAGGGGTGAAACCCCGAAACCGGTCTTAGGATGCTTGTTTCCAGTCCAGGGAGGACCTGGCTTGGCAGTTCGGGCTGGACTGTTCCCATGAGGCACAGGGTCAAGACTGATTTGCATATGGCTGGGTTCAAACTGGAATGGCATGGTGAGCAAAAAAACGATGGATTTAGGCCCAGATCTCTGTACTGGGGTGAATGTATGACATTGTTCTGCATTCTGTCCATCAACTGTTGTTTTTGCATCGATTTAAGACAGCGCAAAAAGCCTAGCTTGCATAGATTAAGGCAGCCAAAAAAGCATGCTTCACTACCCAGACGGAAGAGGCCCAGTTTGATCCTAAAATTATCTTTAATATCTCAAAATGTTATTTAAAACCGAATTCATTAGCTAGGGGCATTCCCCCTTCCCAAACTCTATGCGATCAGATCTCTTCCTACTTTGATGAAAAAATACAGGCCATTACAAGAAGCTTTTCAACATGACAGTCATTAAACCTCTGCAAAAAAAGCTGTTGCAGACCCTACCACACTGTCTAACCTCTTCCCCATCTCATTGCTTCCTGCATTAACCAAAATGCTTGAGAAATTAGTTAATGGCCATTTAATCTCCTGTCTGGAAAATTACATTGTGCTGCATCCCTGCCAATCCAGCTTTCACCACAAACATTTCACTGAATCAGCTCTGCTGGAAGTTCTGGACACCATAAAACTGACCCTCGACTGGTGAAATAATGCAGTGTTGATTTTCCTTGATCTCTCCACCGCGTTTGATACCATTTCACACTCCATACTCCTTGAGCAAATCAAGGACTGTGGCGTATCTCAAAAAGCCCCGGCATGGATAAAATCTTTTTCTAACCAGTCGCAGACAAGCAGTCACACTTGGACCTTTTTCCTCAAATGAAAGATCAGTTGTATCAGGAGTTCCTCACAACTCATCTCTCAGCTCTGCACTATTTAATATATACATGGCCCCACTTAATCCCCCTGATAGCTTCTTTCGGAATCGCAATTACATCATACACTGATGATATGCAGCTGAGCCTTTCCCTGGACAAGTTCACAGTTCCCTTTGCTCAGAACTAAACTTTAAAAACTATTTAACTGAATTTATCCTGTGAATACAATCAAACCGTCTAAAATGCAACACAGATAAAACAGAGATCCTGCTATTTGGCAAATCTAATATTTTCTTCCAAACCCAACGGTGGGCGAATTCTGTGCCCGCCACTGTAGAAGTTGCGAGAAACTTAGAAATCAAATTTGACACCTCCCTCTTGTTCCGATCTCAAGCTTTTGCAGTGGCAGGAATGTGTTTCAACTTAATTCTCTAAGAAAGTTTTTTGACTTTCTCTAGCTGCCAGGAAAAGTCGCTTTTGCTCGCATCACTTCCAGACTTAACTATTGTAATAGTCTATACGCAGGAGCTTCAAAAACAACACTCCACAAACTCCAGATGGTGCAACATGCGGCAGGTAGTCTTGTGCTAAAACTCCCCAGACGGAGCTCTGCTTTCGCCGCTCTAAAAACTCTACACTGGTTACCGGTACACAAAAGGATCCTCTTTAAGATCCTTCTACGGGT
This sequence comes from Calotriton arnoldi, assembly GCA_963921515.1. Taxonomy (NCBI): domain Eukaryota; kingdom Metazoa; phylum Chordata; class Amphibia; order Caudata; family Salamandridae; genus Calotriton; species Calotriton arnoldi. The sequence goes on along the minus strand of CAWUFW010004139.1, from coordinate 998,047 downwards.
CTTTAGAGCATTCTCAGCCACTGGACCAAAATACCTGGCTACCAGATTCACGCACTACACACCCACAAGAACTCTGAGATCCTCCCATGTGAATCTTCTCATGCCCCCTCTATTTAGACTAAAAACCTGAGGCGGCAAATCCTTCTCAGTTCTAGAATCCAAGGCATGGAGCCAACTCCCCAGCCCTTTGCATTTCACATAATCAGAAGCCCTATTCAAAAAGCTCTTGAAGTCCTGGCACTTCTTGGCCTCTGATGCACTCTGCTATTCCCTTATTTAGCTATTTTTCCATATTTTCTTCCTTTTTCTCTGTGTATCAGAATCAGTTTCAGTGTCAGGATGCTCCATTGTGAGTGACAGTGTGCTTTATAAGTTTTAAATTCATTCATTCATTCACTTAGAGAAAGAGGACTAATGCTACACAAAGAGAAATGAGAGTTCATGCGTAACTGAATTCGCATTTCAGGTACCAGTTCCTAACTGCAGGAGTTGTCCCAGACCCCACCAAAGTTCAAGAAGTCCAAACAGCTCCAGCCCCATCCTGTGTCTCGGAAGTCCACCGCTGCCTCAGAATGGTAAACTATTGCAGGAGATTCATTAAGGACCTGACCAACCTCACACTAAGGGAACTAACCAAAGCCTCTACACCATTGGTCAGGGAAGCTTCTTGTGAGAAAGCATTTCAACAAACCAAGAAAGCACTGTCTGCGGACACCACCACAGTATACCTCAATCCAGCCCAGGATAACAAATTATCAGTTGGCACCAGCCATAGTGGCCTGGGGGCAGTATTGTCACAAAGGTAAGACTGTGGGGAGTGGGCCCCCACGGCACCATGGCATATGCCAGGCAAGTGCTGACCCCCACGGAGCAGGGCTAAAAAAATATGGAATGGTCCGCCTCTTTCACCTGTATGTATACGGGCACCTGTTTGTGGAACACACTGATCACAAATGCATAATTCCCTTGTTTCAAGGGTCGGTGTCCAAACCACTGCTGCACATCGAGAAGTGGGTCCACCAATTACAAGAATACCCCTTCAAGGTGGAATACAAAGGAGGTCTCAGAATGCAGGGGACTATCTGTCAAGACACCTCTGTACAGCGACTACTCAAGAAGAACAATAGATCCAGGAAATGGAGGTGTTCAGCGGGTATGTGACAGAAAGATCTTGGCCGCTATCTATGACACTGAGTGCCCTCAAAACTGCCACACAGCAGGATAACTGCTTACAGCCAGTCCTAAAAGCAATTGAGACAGGATAGTGGCATTGGAGGGCAAAGGAACCCCGATGCCCAGAAAACACTGGAACCACTATATAATGTATACCATGAACTAGCAGCAGAGCAGATGGATATCTGCTCTGAGGCCATTGCTTTGTCCTTCCTAGCAGTCTCGCAACCAAAGTGATTTTATTGTCCCATACCGGGAACCAAGGCATGGTGAACACTAAGTGCTGTCAATGTAACAAAGTGTGGTTCCCGCAGTTGGATCATCTAGTAGAGTTCACCATAAGAAACTGCAACCTGTGCCAGGCCACGGAAAAACATGACTCATCGGTCCAATCATCACGGAGGAAGGCCACAAACAGATATAAGACTGGGTCAGCGTGAAATTTGGTAGCCTCTCAGATGGCAGGCACATGATGATCATCATTAATGACTTTTTGAAATACCCCAAGGTCGAGATAGTGGCCACCACCACGGCCAGCAATGTTCTACCAAAACTAAAAAAGGCCATGACCACCCAAAGTCTGCAGCAGGAATTACGGATTGAGAATGGATCCTTGTTGAAGGGTCAGGAAATGACAGAGTACCTGAGATCATGGAACATAGTGCACAAAAAAGTAATGCCATGATGACCCGTGGGTAATGAAGAAGCTGAGAGGTTCATGAGGATTATGAACAAAGTGATTTGCATTGCGCATAACAAACTGCAGCCTCTGGAATGGACCATCTGCTTTTTTCCCCAGGAGTATCGACAGACCCCTCACACCGCCCCTGGTCAAGCACCTACCCAAGCGAAGTGAAACACCTAGAGCAGTGTCATGAGACAAGCCATGCATCTGTCTTACCAGAAGCATAAGAGGTTCTGGTTAAAGACCGGTACCCGGTCAGCAAATTCAGGTTGTTCTTTGGACTAGAACTGTGGTATATGCCTGCAGACAGGGGACCATGGTGACAGCTAGGAGGGGTGGCAAATAGGTGATGAGGAACATATTGTTTTTTAAAAGGGACCAAGGCGAAGGTCCAGAAGACCTGGAACACAGGCGAGAAGAGGAGCGAGCAAATGAAGAGGACACGGTGCTAAATGACCCTGGGCCTCGATCACCGGCATCCCCGGACAGGAGGACTAAGACAGGCAACTCAAGTACAGCACCCCGCACCCCTGAGGCCATGAGTGTATGAGGCGACTCTCCAATAACTAAAAATCAGGGTACGCACTCTCAATAGCATCTGAGACATAAACCTGCGCTTAGAGTGAAGGGAACATACCACTAGGCAGGGTCTGAGGGCTTCCACGCCTGGAAGCAGGGTTGTATTTGGCATGACCCGGACGTGACAAAGTAATGATAATAAATAATACGCCTGGTTGTAATGTCCGGCGGTTAACCACTCATCAGTCCTGTGTGAGCGTCTCATTACTGCTGTCCTGACTCCCCACTCTTCATGCGGTGTGGCCACAGAGCAGGGTAGATACTTTAAGAGAGGAGCTATCACCCTTCACTAGAGTAGAGACATGCTTATTTGGCTTTAAAACGGTTTCCGAGTAAGTCTGTTGGGGAGTGGCTTACATTCACATTCAACTCCTGAGTACTTTCTCGCTCCTGAAAGCAGCACTGAATCCTGATGAACCTGGTGATGTCAGACTCCATTCTTTAAACCGCTGCCCTGTGGTATGTCCAGTTTAACAAACAGGACCGATGATTTTGATGACACTTTTATCTAGTTCTGGCTGTTCGCTCTTCATTATTTGAGAACTATAAATCAGTGGCGGCTCGCACAGGTAAGAGCGGTGGGCGAACTATAAATCAGTGGTGGCTCGCACAGGTAAGAGCGGTGGGGCGAGGCAGGGTGGGGTGGGGGGTGGTGGAAGTCGACAGATGACGGGATAAGTAATATTAAATAAATAAATAAAACCACTTACTTTGCAAACCACTTACTTTGCGCTCGACGCGGCGATGCGGGGAGCGCAAAGTAAGTGGTTTCATTTATTTATTTAATATTACTTATCCCGTCGCCTGTCGATGTCCACCACCCCCCACGCCGCTCGCCCCTGCCCCTCCGCTCTTACCTGTGCGAGCTGCTACTGACTATAATCGGTTCAAGGAAACCTACACGTTCCGGAATGCATAGGGCTTTTAGTTTAAATTCCAGAGCTGGGTCCAAAGTATGTAAATTGGCACAGCGCTACTTATCAGTTATTAAATACTGCAGGCAACATAGTCTGTATTTATTTTCTTCTTCAGAATAGCCACTTCGTCGATAAGTCCATCTATGCACCTGTGTGTCTGTTCAGTGGACGCTGTTAATCAACCATAGATTTCTGTTTTTTTTATTTATTTATTTGATAAATAGAGTTTTCAGCGGATGATGCGAGAACATGTTACGCCTAAAAGCGCACATTCTTAGCATTTTGTTTTTAAAACATACGGATGGGCCAATGTGAATTATTTTCACCCTTACATTCGAAAGGATTTTTTTTTATCTGCGAAGCTTCTTGATCTGGAAGAGGACAATCTAATAGGATTTTTTTTTTTGTTTATTGTTTTTCCTTCTTGAACTATTACTGGATAAAATGCTCCGGAACATGTGAGGGTTCAGAATTGTCTACAGAACATATAATATCTTGACGGATTCACCCAATGAACGGGTATCCCAGCAAAGCAGACGCACATAAAAAGCATGCTGTATGCAAAATCCTGTTGTTTGCATAGACACTTTGCATTTAGTCTCCCAAACAGAGAAAACAAATAACCTATAACTGCGAGGGGAGGGCTGCCTGACAGCAGCCGGCATCGTTTCCCTTCCCTAGCAACAATTATGTAATGTCAAAAAAACATGGGGCCTGTGAGTTGCTGTTCCGGCAATCAATGACTTCCACTCTTAAGAAACCATCTCAGAATAACTTGCAGTAATAGCTTATCGTGACATCGATTTATATATCTTAAAGTATGCTGAACTTTATTTATTAGAGACTTTGTACATCGGGGAAAGACATTTCTTTCTTTCTTAATCTTTGGCAAATGAGGCTGTACGAGGGGTGATGAAAGGTTCAGGGTGGAGATAAGGCTGCATAGTACAATAAACTATGCAGCGAGATGGCAGAGAGGGCTAATGCTCTGGCTGTAGGAATTCATGTATAACCTGCATGCAACGTTTTGATTCCAAGTTGTTTATTCTGGTGAACTTAATAAAATGACTACTGCAGAGACGGTAGAAATAAAATGGTGGGCTTTCACTGCAGGCCCACCTTTTGTAAACAGGCGTGGCCGGTACAGGTAAGAGCGGTGGGGGCGTGGCGGGGGTGGGGAAGTCGACAGGCAACGGAATAGGGAACATACAATTAAAAAATACATAAAACCACTTACCTTGCGCTCACCGCATCCGTGAGTCGGGGAGTGCAAGGTAAGTGGGTTTATTTATTTTTTTATTTTTTTTATTTTCCCTATTCTGTCGTCTGTCCCCCCCCCCCCCCCCGTCCTGGCCCACCGCTCTTACCTGTACCGGCCACGCCTGTTGTTAAAGCTGGTATGGATGTGGCTGAGTCAGTTATAAGCTCGTTGTACCTCACTCCAGGTCATTATGGACAGAACTCTTCACCTACAAATCACTGGTTTCAGGTGTGTTAGTCTAATTAGTTTAATGGAAGCAAAACAAGGCCACAACACTCACAATGCATTAGACTATTACACAGCAGTACAACACATTCCCCAGCACACGCACATTACAATCCACACTCAATCAAAATGTCAGTGTCGACAATCATATTTTCTTCTTTTATTGTTCTTCTTTTCGGTTGTTCTAAAGGAATTAGAACCGAAAAGAAGAACAATAAAAGAAGAAAATATGATTGTCAATACTGACATTTTGATTGAGTGTGGATTGTAATGTGCGTGTGCTGGGGACTGTGTTTGTATTGTTCTGTTGGCTTGGGCCACATTGCAGGGAGAAGGGTGGTTCTCGCGACCTTGCAGCACCGCTTCCAAGATAAGGTGTAGAGCATACCAGCTTGTGAACTTCCCCTAGGGGCGCCACTACCCTATTAATTCACCGCACGTTTCTTACAAGCACTATTACACAGCAGTGCAGGACTGGCAGTAGCGTCCCTAAATACTTTGGCGTGCTGGTCACTCTAGTTGTACCTCAGTTGATGCCTCTCTCCTTACCCCTACTCAGCAGATTCGTCATTTAGAGTGTCCTCTCAAAACGACTCACAGGTTATTGGCTACCTTGGGTCCTTCAATCAATGACATTATTTGACTGATAATTATTTCTTACTAGTAGGCCGGAGATGAACTGGTGCTGTCTGCCCCAATGTGTGTCCTTTGGCATTACAGGAATTGCTTCTTCCATTGGAGGACATTCAATAGGAGACTAAGAATCAGAGTGTGGCCCCGTAGTGAGCTGTCTGTCACATCTGTTTTAGGGGGTCTGCTACATGTAGGGTTTACTGGCCACACCTGAGGTGCTTGAGGCCTTTCACCACTGAAGTTGCAGCCTCCTCTAACCTGCTTCTGAAAACTGAGGACCAAGGAAACCCTTTCAGCACTTGACTCTCGGGAAGCAAGGCGAGCAGGCGATAGCTTCTTAAGGAGGAAGTGTGGGGGCACATTACAAGGAAGTCAGTGGAAGGCAGTCACACACCTCTTTGTCGGTTAAGCACAAGGGTCACACGGGGGGGGGGCAATAAGGTCCAAGCCTGCACTGGAGACTCCTCCTGTCACATCCCTCTGGACTGGGGAGTGACCACAGGCATCAGTCAAGCTTTTGATCGTTTCCACAGCAAGCAAGATTCAAATAGGGCATTCATGGAGATCCACTCCAATACTCGGGTCAGCATCTGCAATGTCCGTCCTGGTCAGGAGTGACCACAGGCAGTAGTCATGCCTGAAATCGGTTTTTAAGTTTGTAGGTCATCTTAACTTTATTTTTTGTATTTCATAAGCAACTTTACCGGACACACATAATTCTTAAAATCTAGATTAAGATTAGATTTAAGACTAAGGACCTAATTACGAGTTTAGGTGTTATTTATCACACCGCATAAATAAGGATACCACAGGGTACTTTATTTATTGGGTGCTATAAATAACACCTTTTATGAATTGGTGGGGAATAGTGTATGCTTTTCACCCATTACATTTCGGCAGTTCGGAAGGTTGAGGTATTTAATGCATCCGATAATTATCAGATGCATTAAATACCATCCAACTTTTAAGTTCAACCTGTGCATAAACAGGGGTTTACACACGGGTCGAAATATACTGACCAACTTGTAATCAGGGCCTAAATAGGGACATGGGTAGAGGTATAGAGGTCAGATAAATGACGTAATACATCATAACGTACATCATAACATTAAGCATATATTTCCAGAAAGTCTTACCAGACATTTTCAAATTTCCCTATCTGATGTCTGGAATGTAAAACATATTTCCTATAGCAGCTAATTGTGTCATTCCTTGTATCTCGCAGTATCTATTCGATTGGATTTTATTATTCTGGTTTCGCAAAATAATTCTCTTGCCAACTATTAATGCTTTCATGATTCTAGCCATTTTCATTTGATGGAAGTGCTCCACTTTTGGGACATTGTTAAACAACAACATCATGATATTAATGCAGATGTGGTTTTGGCATCAACAAGATGCTAGATACTAGGAATGGCGCAATTATTATATATAATTATTATTTATTTATGTTATTTAAAAAAAAAAAAACGTTTAGGTGCAGGTAGTGGTAAATGGAGGTAAGGGTAAGTTTAGGGTTTAGACTTGGGTAGTGGTAAAGCGAAATAAGGGTAATTTTAAGATTATGGGGTGGGAAGTGCTAATGTAAGTGTAATTTTAGGGTTCAGGGTTGAGCAGTTGTAATGGGAGGTAAGAGTAATTTTAGGGTTAGGTAGTAGTACAGGGAGGTCAGAGTAATTTTAGGCTTTGGAGTTGGTCAGTTGTAAAGAAATGAAAGGGTAATGTTAGGGTTAAGATGTGGGTAGTGGTAAGGGAAGGTAAAGTAAGAGTAATTTTAGGGTTTTTGAGTGGTAACAGGAGGTAAGGGTAATTTTAGGGTTTAGGGGTGGGTAGTAGTAAGGGGAGGCATGGACATTTTTAGGGTTTGGGGTTAAGGGTTAGGTAATGTTGAAGGGAGGTAAGGGTAAATGTAGGGTTTGGGGGTGGACAGTGGTAAAGGGAGGTATGGGTAAATCTGTAGTTCATTGATGGGTAGTGGTAAAGGTAGGCTAGGACTAAATTAAAAACAGGGGAAACAGGGGGAGGTTTGAGGAGTTCCCTCTAAAAAAGTAAAGGATTAATAATATATATATATATATATATATATATATATATATATATATATATATATATATGTATATATATATATTTTGACAAAGGACGCCGCACTCTGGAATTCAAAATAAGGAGGTTTTATTTCACAGACCCAGTCTGTCACACCGACGCGTTTCGGCCAAAAGGCCTTTCTCACGGTAGGGGGCACTACTGCTCAATCTGTTTTAAACAACTCTCTTCAGAAAGAAAACTGCTACCAATAGCGTTCTTCACGCAGATAGTTTTCATCCAAAATCCTTACTGAAAAGTATTCCATTTGGAGAATTTTTAAGAATGCGACGGAACTGTTCACAAGAAGAAGAAGCTGACAGACAAATTCTCAATTGTGCAAAAAGATTGAAAAAAGAGTATACAAAGAGAGAGATCTCAATTCCAGTTTGAAAAAGCTAAATCAATCACACAAATTGAAACACTAATCAGGAAAGACAAAAAAGTAGATAGAACTCAAGATAATTCCAAGATGGACAATCCACAAGTGGCTCCAAGACTCATACTGTCCTACAACAAAGAGGCACATAAGATCAGACAAAGCATTCAAAAATATTGGCCGATGCTACAACAAGATCAGGAACTGGGCAGAATTATTGGTGAGAGACCACAAATCACATATAGGAAAGCGCAATCCATTAAAGACATGATTATATGCAGCCATTTCAAATCCGAACCCAAGAGTAAAAATTGGCTTGAAGTTCAACAGACTGGATTCAAACGATGTAACAACTGCAAAGCATGCAAAATCGGGGTGAACAAAAACAACATCAGGGATCCCGAAGGAAGAATTATTCTTATAAATCAAAGAATAACGTGTACCTCCCAATATGTGGTCTATGTCATCCAATGTAATTGCGGCAAGATGTATATAGGAAGCACAATTTGCACATTAAAAAAGCGAATTCTAGAACACATCAGGGCAGTCAAAAACAAGGACCAAACGTACGCAACTGCCAAACACATGATCACCTGTCAAAATGGCGAATGGCGCAACATGACATTCTTTGGCCTTGATATGGTCGAAAAACATGAAAGGATGGGGGACAGAAAGAAGAAACTCCGACAACTTGAATCAAAATACATTATTAGATTACGAACCAAGAACCCCAAAGGGATGAACTTTGATGAAGAATTTTATGTCCATCTGTAACAAAATAATTAATCGATCATCACAAGCCCAAGCCAAATAATCAAATGTGGACATTGTAGTTAAATCTTCAGGTTAATTGGGGTACTATACCCTCAATTCAGAAGTTGTATAATGCACGAGCAGAAAATGATTTATATTACGTTTATTTAATATGTGCACGACACTGAGCCAAATTTGAAAAGCATTACAAAATGTAATATACATGTACTTATTTATCATCATACCTATTGGCACTATTATAATATATAATGAATATGACCATGTTTCCCAATGCAGTTTGACCCATGCGCTACTAATTCTGATGTAGATACGATAATGTCACAAGGGTATTTACAACATGTACTATTGAACTACTAGTCCCAGAAGTCACTGGGAAGTAGTAGTCACATGGTCAAGGTTTAAAACAGATTGAGCAGTAGTGCCCCCTACCGTGAGAAAGGCCTTTTGGCCGAAACGCGTCGGTGTGGTCTGTGAAATAAAACCTCCTTATTTTGAATTCCAGAGTGCGGCGTCCTTTGTCAAAATTGAAACTGAAATTGGCCATTGGTTCGGCCCCACGCTTGCACCCGCTGCTGTGCGCTCCATGTCATGAGTGATTTAATATGTGACGTCATCAGCAGTGCATTGCGGGGGCGCGAGTTATAGTTAGCTGGACTAAATATAACAGGGGAATTTCACGGGTTTTGTACGAGTGCAATGTCCAACTAACTATAACTGTCCCTAAAACCTATGGTTTTTTCAGTGAATTTCAAAGGTTTTTAAATGCTAATTTGTAACTATAACGTCCATGAAACCTATGGTTTTTTCAGTGAATTTCAAAGGTTTTTAAATGCTAATTTGTAACTATAACATGTCTGAAACCTACGGTTTTTCAGTGAATTTCAAAGGTTTTGTAAATGTCAATTTTTAAATGTATTAATTGTTATATAAATTTTTTTCATACTGATTTACTACATTTTTAGAAACAATTTTTTTACATATTTTATTTTTTAAATTACATTGTAATTACATTATACATTACATTACAAAAATACTTTCTCAGAATGAATTACTTTAGTTTAAATACTTTGCACATAGGCAATAGACTTTTAAGTACAGTAGTTACAGTTGTTGCAATGGGCAACACATTTTCAAACACAATGCAACATTCAGCTCAATGTGAATTTCTAGTTAAATGCAATTAGTTACTTTATGGATTACTTTTCTAACCACAGGACTGGATCCTAGATTCAGTCCTGGGACATCTCCTGTAAACAGTTGAGTAAAAGCGTTTTGGTTACAGTCGTGATTTTTAAGGAATATTATTGTACTTTAAAAGTTCACACTTAGAAACTTTTCTCATAGAATCACCAATGTTATCCTATGGAAGGAAATTCACTTAGAAGTTAAAAACTGTTAACGTTACTTTTTCTTACTCAGTGTTGGATCCTGGATCCAGCACTGGTGCATCTCCTGTAAACAGTTGAAAGAATGCGTTTAAGTCATACAGGCGATTTTTAGGAAGTAGTTTGTGAAAATCGACACTTTGAAACTTTTCTGCTGAAAACCAGACAATGGATTCCTATGGAAGAAAATATAAGTTACTGGTAAGTACGGTTAAAATTACTTTTCAGGGTCAGTGCTGGGCTAAAAGATGCAGCACTGGGTTCTCTCCTGATAACAGGTGAGTAAATTGGAATTCGTACTTTGGTTGATTTTAGAGGAATATTATAAAGTTCCAAAACTCCACACTTAGAAGAATTTCCAAGTGAAACCAGTCAATGTTAGCCTATGAAGGAAATTCAAGTTACTGGTAAGTACGGTTAAAATTACTTTTCAGGATTAGTACTGGGCTGAAAGATGCAGCACTGAGGTCTCTCCTGATAACAGGTGAGTAAATCGGAATTCGTATTTTGGCTGATTAAAGATGAATATTTTAAAGTTCCAAAACTCCACACTTAGAAGAATTTCCAAGTGAAACCAGTCAATGTTAGCCTATGGAAGGAAATTCAAGTTACTGGTAAGTACGGTTAAAATTACTTTTCAGGACCAGTACTGGGCTAAAGATGCAGCACTGAGGTCTCTCCTTATAACAGGTGAGTAAATCGGAATTCGGATTACGGCTGATTTTAGAGGAATATTTGTATGTTTCAAAAATCAAGACTTAGAAACTTTTTCAGCAAAAAGCAGGCAATGATATCCTATGGAAGGAAATTCAAGTTACTGGTAAGTACGGTTAAAATTACTTTTCAGGATTAGTACTGGGCTGAAAGATGCAGCACTGAGGTCTCTCCTGATAACAGGTGAGTAAATCGGAATTCGTATTTCGGCTGATTTTAGAGGAATATTTTAAAGTTCCAAAACTCCACACTTAGAAGAATTTCCAAGTGAAACCAGTCAATGATATCCTATGGAAGGAAATTCAAGTTACTGGTAAGTACGGTTAAAATTACTTTTCAGGATTAGTACTGGGCTGAAAGATACAGCACTGAGGTCTCTCCTTATAACAGGTGAGTAAATCGGAATTCGTATTTCGGATGATTTTAGAAGAATATTTGCACAATGGTGAAGGGAGGGGCGGGGCCTGAGGTGACATCTGTGCAAACGCGCCCCGTGGCGCGTTTTAAGTTGGGGGATTAAGTCCCCTTGAATCATGTGGGTCCCTACGGACCAACTAGCCCACCAGGAACCTCCAGTATGCGCCAGAGGCTGCGTTGCAGAGAGCGTGTAGAGAGGCCACACCCCTTTACACCTCTCTGCAACGCAGCTCTGTGGCGCTTTCTGGATGTACCTGTTGGGCTAGTTGGCCCCCAGAGACCCTCAGGATTGAAGGGGATTTAATTCCCCATCTTAAACGCGCCACGGGGCCTGTTTGCACACATGTCACCTGAAGCCCCGCCCCCTCCCTTCACCACTGTGCAAACGCGCCCCGTGGCGCGTTTTAAGTCGGGGGATTAAGTCCCCTTAAATCCTGAGGGTCCCTGGGGTGCAACTAGCCCACCAGCTACCTCCATTAAGCGCCACAGAGCTGCGTTGCAGAGAGGTGTAAAAGGGCGTGGCCTCTGTACACCTCTATGCAAGGCAGCCCCTGGCGCATACTGGAGGTTCCTGGTGGGCTAGTTGGCTCAGGGACCCCCAGTATGAGCGGGAATTACTTCCCCATCTGCAAACGCGCCAGGGCGCGTTTGCAGAGTGGTGAAGGAAGGGGGCGGGGCCTGCGGGCCCGATCGTTTAAAAAAATAAAAAATGTTTGTCCCCTGAAGGGGGCTCTGTAGCCCCCTTCCTTTTTCCAGTTTTTATGCCCTGGGGACCCCATCCCCCAGGGCCTTACCTACTTTTTAATTAAATATTTAAAAAAAACGGGAAGGGGCCGCGTGGCCCCCTTCCCTGGGCCTGTATTGGCCCCGGGGACCCCATCCCCCGGGGCATGGCCTCGTTTTTGTTTTTCTTTGGAGGGGGCTGCGTGGCCCCCTCCTCAGGCCATTTATGGCCCCGGGGACCCCATCCCCGGGGCCGGCCTTTCCGTTTTTTTATTTTTTTAATTTTTTTGGGAGGGGGCCGCGTGGCTCCCTCCCGAGCCACTACTTGCCCCGGGACCCCATCCCCCAGGGCTGGCCTCTCGTTGGGGACTGTGGGGGTCCCCAAACCCCCACAGTCCCGCCGGCTCCCGTGTCCTACGGGAGCCGGCATTGCTTTACACATGGGGAGCAGCTAACATGCTGCTCCCCATGTGGAAAGCTAATGTGCTTGGATATTGGAAGAGAGAGCAGGTTTCCTGCTCTCTCTTCCAATATCCAAAGCAGTTTGCTATGGCAGGACGGGAGCCGCGAGGCTCTCGTCCTGCCATAGCAAACTACAGTGTCCCGGGGTAGGCACCCGGGACACTGCAGGAAGCCGGCCCTGGGGGTGGCGGTCCCCAGGAGCCATCAAGGGCTCCAGGAGGGCGCGCGGCCCCCTCCCTACATCAGCACAGCCCGGGGAGGTGGTGGTCCCCGGGCTTCGGGGTCCAAAACGGACCCCCATTTTAATTTGTTAGTGCCCCAGGGAGGTGGCGGTCCCGGGCGTGTGGGGGCTGGAGCCCCCACACAGGTTTTTAAATGGCAAAAAGAAGCCCCGGGGAGGTGGTGGTCCCGGGGGCTGCGGGAAGGCTCAGAGCCCTCCCGCACCATTTTCAAAAGAAAGCCCCGGGGGTGGCGGTCCCCGGGGCTTAGGAGGCCCTTTGAGGCCCCCATACATAAATTAACCCCCTCACCATGCCCCCGGGACTTGGGCCACCCGAGGGCAAATGCAATGGACGCGGAGACCGCGCTTCGATTTTTTTCGGCAGGATTCGCGCACTCTGAGCGCATCCTGCCGATTTTTAAAACATTTTTTTTTTTTTTGCCCAGGGGGTCCTTGTGGGACCCCTGAGCAAACCTAGGGGTCAGGGTGTTTCTACCCTGCCCCCTTTGTGCGCTTGCGCACTTGTTTCTGTCCCTCGGTTCTACCGAGGGACAAAATGGCTGCCAACATTTCCTGAATCGGAATGTTGACAGCCAGCTGACAACCAATTAACATGCAGCTCGTGATCGGGACGGTGCGCGCAGGGTGCGCTGAGGGTACAGCGGACCCTACTCGGCCATAGATATCACTATCTTTTTACTTTTGATTTTCTCAGCAACTACTGAACGGATATACACCATTTAACAAAAGGGTTCTTTCTGAACCAAGAACTACCTCTTTGCCAAATTTGGTGTAATTCCGTTCAGCAGTTCGGGCTGTAGCCGTATCTAAAGTTTCCTATGGAAAATTGCATGGGGAAAACGCGTTTTGGGACCCCCTTTTTCTCGGCCCCCGCTTGACAAATCCCCGAGACTTTCAGGGTAGGAGCGGACCGGAGCGCCCCACAAAGTTTGAAAATTTTGCGAAGATACGTCAACCGGCAAGAGAGTTATTTCAAATAGAATGTCGCGGATTTCCTATGGATAATAGGTTGTAACTATAACTATCTACTGGCGACCGCCAGTAGATAATATATATATATATATATATATATATATATATAGTTAGGACCAAAGTTGCCCTGGAAAAGCGTTTTTGTTTTGCCAATAACTTTGGTGTCGCTTCACGAATCTCCACAAAATGTTCCCAAAACTTCCCCGTTTTGTTTCAGCTGCTGTGTTGAAAGTTTCAGGTAATCCGTCAAGCGGGGGCCGAGAAAAAAGGGGCGTCCCAAAACTGGTTTCCCCATGTTAAGTCTATGGGGATTATTTGTTTTTTTAACACGACTACAGCCCGAACTGCTAAACGGAATTACACCAATTTTGGTAGAAAGCTACATATTGGTCCAGAAAGCTGCTTTTTGTGATTTGGTGTAAATCAGTTCAGTAGTTTTTCAGATATCTAACTTGAAAAAATATAGATATCTGGTGACGCGAGTCCTTGCAGTGGACTTGCGGATCCTACTACAATTTGTACTTTTAAAAAAAATATTTTTTAGTTACATTTGCATGTTGTAAATAACATAAACATACAATCTTCATACTGTAACTTCTGTCGCATAGAGTGCAATCATCAGGGACAGTGTACAATCAATTCCAGTGGAACCACTCAAAGGCAGTAAACATTTTATCCATTCTTTGAGACACGGGTCTATACCTCGGTCAGGGGACAGTGACAACATAAAGGGTTCTTAACCAAATGGGTATTTTAATAAGTGGTGGTATCTTCATGTACTGTTGTGGATGACAAGTGTTCCTGTGCATCGTCCAGCAGGTCTAGACCATGGTAGCTTCTCCCGTGACGCCATACCCTACAAAACCTTCGGGGACATCCTCTGCTGTAGTAAGTGGTACATTCAGTGGCCATATAAAGGTCCATCCCTCTCCTTCAGTCCCTCATCGTGGAGACCTCTTCTGCCCCCCACCGTCTGGCCACATCTCGTTTGGCCACCACCAGGCCCAGAGAGCTAAAGAGTAATTGAGCCCTGTTGGCATCAACGTCGTTCGGGATTCCCAGAAGGACAAATCCTGGGTCAGTCAGCAGAAGTACCCCCGCCACCGTACTCAGCTCCCCAATAATCGCCCTCCAGTAAGCATGACCATATTGTATGAAAGAAATCCCCCTTGACGTCCCTGCACATAAGTCAATACGGTGTCTCTACTCTGCCCATCTTATGAAGTTTCTCTCTATCATAATATATTCTATGTAGGATTTTGTACTGGACAAGGAGCAGTGTAACTTTAATGGCCACTTCTCTTGGGTGCGTCAATGCTGCCTCCCAGTTGATGTCATCCAGCGTGCCCTGGTCTCCCTCCCATCTCTCACGTAATTTCCCAAGGTAATATGGTATGTTATTGTTTCTCGTTTTGTATGTAAGGGAAAACACTTTTTCTGTGAGGTCCTCTTGTAATAACCTTCCCTCCAGTGGAGCAAATTCAGGTAAATCCGCACACAATATAACCTCTGCTAGCCATGTATGGGGCAGTTGTGCAAACTTAATAAATTGGGACCTGTGAAGCCCATATTCTGTACTGAGAGTGGACCAGGATTTGAGTACGTCTTTGTCCACGATATCGCCTATCGTACTGATGCCCACAAAGTCTCAGGCCCCAAACCCTTTCAGTTTGCACAAGTCTTTGAACCGCCCCTCTTCCAAAGTGGCATTGCCCTGGTAATACGGTGTGTCCACCGCATCACTTTCAGCGTCCTACCCCACACCTCCAGGGTAACCTCCATCACTGGCAGTATCTGAGAGGCTCCCATACCACCATAGAGGTAATTGAACTGTGTATGTTGTTCCATCAAATCCCTCTCTAGCCAGTATGTGGGGTGATCTCGTGCCCTATGGGCCCAATCGTTGATGGGGATCAAATGTGCCGCCCAGTAATAGTCCTCTATGTCTGGCAGAGCTATCCCACCATTGTAGGGGTTGCGCTGTAACATTTATACTGCTATTCTGGGTTGGCCGCTCTGACATTGCAGGGATCGGATATCTCCCGCCAGCCCGGTGAACACCGTCCGAGGGAGTGGGTGGTAGGTGTTCTGAGGAGCACAGAGTAACTGCGGCAGGGTGATCATTTTAAAAATGATTGCCCTTCCTAACAAGGAGAGGGGGAGGTCCCTCCATCTCTCCGCATCCTCTTTAAATTTCCAGGATGACCCTTCCAATCTTACGGAGCCTACACATCTCTCTATGTGGGGTAATGAAAATACCAAGGTATTGGAAGCCCCCGTGGACCACCTTCAGGTCTCGGGGTGTTGGCAGACACGGTGGAATCTCGCCAGGGCAATACAATGCAGGATTATTCCACTCTATCTTGTATCCAGAGTGTCTACCATACTCTTCTATGGTACTAAACAGGACAGGGATGGTAATTCCGGGATCTGTAACGTAGAGGAGAATGTCGTCCACATAGAGGGAGATCTTTTCTTCCTCTGTGTCGATGGGAGTGATTTTAAAACCTCGAGTCTCCAGATTACTCCGGATATTACATGCCAGGGATTCCAGTGTAAGAGTAAAAAGGAGTGGGGAGAGAGGGCACCAATGTCTCGTACCCCGACCAGTGGGGAAGGCCGATGACGTCTTGCTGTTTACCCGGACCGTTGCAACCATCGTGTTGTATAGTAGTGTCACCCAACTCCTGAACCTGGGTCCTATTCCAAGTTTAGCTAACGTACCATCCAGGAAGGGCCAGTGTACTGCATCAAACGCTTTTTCTGCGTCTAATGACATGAATATGTGCGACGTATCACTGCCCCGGAACCTCATCAGTCAATTATGGGTCCTGCGAAGGTTTAGCCTAGTGGCGTGGCCCAGCATAAATCCGGACTGGTCATCATGGACAAGGGATGTAATATACCTCAGGAGGTGAGTCGCCAGCACTGTGGCCAGTATCTTTAACTCCATATTTAGTAAAGAGATGGGGCGATATGAGCCGCATCTATTGTGAGGTTTACCTTCTTTATGCAGAACTACAATTGTGGCGGTACTGAGATCAGGGGTCAAGATGCCATCCTTGTGCGAATCTTGATAGAGAAGCAGAAGATGAGGACCCAGGAGGTCAATGCACCTCTTGTACAGTTCAGCCGGCATTCCATTGGGACCGGGGGTTTTCCTGGCTCGTAGTTTAGCCACTGC
The DNA here is from genome assembly GCA_963921515.1 of Calotriton arnoldi. NCBI lineage: Eukaryota > Metazoa > Chordata > Amphibia > Caudata > Salamandridae > Calotriton > Calotriton arnoldi. The sequence goes on along the minus strand of CAWUFW010004139.1, from coordinate 981,241 downwards.
CCCTTGTATTTCTGTCAGTGTGAGGTCTGTCTCTAGGTCCTTCACCTCCTCCTCTCCCAATACTAGGGTCAGGACAGCCGCCAGATAGTCCCCCATCTCCACGTTGTCACTAAGAGGGCGTGCTGCATAGAACTCCCTACAGTAATATGCAAATGCCCTGGCACTATGTGTGCCAGTGGTATATGTTACGCCATTAGTATCCACGATGTTCCGCACCCATCTAGCCTGTATTTTTATTTTTCTGAGCCAGGCCAGTAACTTCCCTGCCTTATCCCCAACCTCATAGAGTTGGTGCAGCATTGGCAATCTTTGGTTCCTGGCATTAACCATAGCCAGGTCCCTACATTCTTGTTTCAGTGTGGCTGTCGGGCTATCCTGTGATCCTTAATGGTCGCCACCTGTCTTTCAAGCAATAATATCGGCTGTTCTAGCTTTTCCAGTGTTTCAACCCTTTTCTTTCTTCCCCATGCAATTTGATTCTAGGCTTTATTGCGTAACACTGTCTTATAGGCCTCCCATACCGTCACCCAAGAAGAGACGGAATTTTCGTTTTCAAGAAAGTAGATTTCTGTATCTGCCCGTTTTCCCCATAGCACCTTACCATCCTTCAGGTCCAAGGTATTGAGGCGCCATCCTGAGCGTCAGTCATGGCACCAAGCTCCCAGCTGCACCCCAGTGGTTGGGACTCCCTTTGAGAGGGTAGGGATTGACTTTGCTGGTTCCCTTGACCGTCAGATTGCATCTGGGTATAGATTTATTCTAGTGGCAGTGGACCATGTCACTAGATTCCCAGAGGCAATTCCCCTCAGGCCTGCAACTGCTCCTGCAGTAGCATAGGCCCTCTTTGGAATCTCCACCAAGGTTGGCTTTACTGAAGTGGTGGTGTCTGATAGAGGGATTAACTTCATGTCTGCATACCTAAAAGCTATGTGGGATAAATGTGGTGTGAGCTATAAGTTTACAACCCCCTATCACCCTCAGACAAATCGTTTAGTTGAAATGTTAAACAAGACCATGAAAGGCATGATAATGGGCCTCCCTTAAAAACTCAGAAAGAGATGGGATGTCCTGTTACCTTGCCTACTGTTTGCATACAGAGAGGTGCCACAAAAGGGGGTTGGATTCAGCTCATTTGAACTTTTGTTTGGGCATCCTAAAAGGGGTCCATTGAGCCTTGTATGGGAAGGATAGAAGAGACCTCTCAAAGAGCCTAAGCAGGACATAGTGGACTATGTTTTAGGCCTACATTCACGTATGGCAGAGTACATGAAGAGGGCAAACAGGAACCTAGAGGCCAGCCAGGAACTTATCAAGCACTGGTATGACCAGAAGTCTGCAATGGTGGAGTACCAACCAGGTCACCTTGTGTGGATGTTGGAGCCTGTGGCTCCAGAACAAGTGGACTGGGCCCTATCCAATCTTGGTGAAGAAGGGGGATGTCAATTAATTTGGTTGACTTAGGCACCCCAGGGAGTCCTCACATAGTTCTCCATGTAAATCGTTTAAAACCCCACCAGGACAGAGCTCATGGTCACTGATGGAGGCCCGGAGGAGGAGAGTGTACAGCTCCCTGACCTGCTGTCAAGCAACCCCCAGTATGAGTCAGATGAAGGTGTTGTCTTGTCTGGCACTCTCACTGCAAAACAACACTCTGACTGCAGGCAAGCCCTGTGACAGTTTGATGAGCTCTTTTCCTTAAACCCTGAACAGACAACATGATATACCCATGATGTGGACACTGGTGAGAGCCTTCCTGTCAAAAACAAGATTTACAGGTTGTCGAACCAAGTTAAGGTTTGCATTACGACTGAGGTCAGCAAGATGTAGAGCTTGGGGTTATTGAACTTTCTGACAGTCCCTGGGCTAGTTCAATGATACTGGTTCCCAAATCTCACTCCAAAGGTGGGAAACCTGAGATGAGGTTCTGTGTGGATTACAGGGGTCTCAATGCAGTTACCAAAATTGATGCTCACCCCATTCAAAAAGCACATGAATTGACTGACAAGCTGGGTGCAGCCACATTCTTGAGTACCTTTGATTTAACATTATGATACTGGCAGATTGGACTCACCCAGGGAGCAAAGGAGAGGTCAGCATTTTCAACCTCAGAAGGCCACTACCAGTTCAAAGTGATGTCTTTTGGATTAACTAATGCACCTGCCACCTTCCAGAGGTTGGTGAATTCTTTCAGAATTGGATGACTTCAGGGCAGCATAGCTGTCTTTACTCCACCTGGGAGGATCCCCTGGTCCACCTCAAGGAAGTGTTACAGGCCCTGCATCAGGCAGGCCTAACTATCAAGGCCAGCAAGTGCCAGATCGGGCAGAGTTCTGTAGTGTATTTGGGCCACCTTGTAGGTGGAGGCCAAGTACAAACTCTACAATCCAAAATTCAGACTATTCTGGACTGAGAAGCGCCTCAGACTCAAGTCAGGGCATTTCTTGGCTTGATTGTGTATTACAGGAGGTTTGTGAAGGGGTATGGGGCCATTGTGGCCCCACTCACTGAACCTGCCTCCAAAAAGCAGTCTAAGAGGGTCATTTGAACCACAGGATGCCAAAAGGCCTTTGACACCCTGAAAGAGGCTATGTGCTCTGCACCAGTATGGAAAACACCTGACTATGGAAAGGAGTTCATTGTCCAAACAGACGCTTCTGAACATGGAACTGGGGCGGTGTTAGCACAAACCAATGATGAGGGCCAGGATCAACCAGTTGTCGATATCCCTAGAAAGCAGCATTGAAAAGGAAGTCTTTGCTATGGTTTGGTCCCTGAAGAAGCTGAGACCCTATTTGATTGGGACTGATTTCAAGGTTCAAACCGACCTCAGGTCTCTCAGAGGGCTGATGCATATGAGAGGGGAAAACCCCAAACTGTTGAGGTGGTCCATTTCTTTACAGGGTATGGACTTTACAATGGAACACAGACCAGGGTCTGACCATGCCATTGCAGATGGCCTTTCCAGGTTTTTCTACTTAGATGATGAGAACTATCAGGGAATTGGTTATTTGCTAATCACCTTTGTCTAGGGGGTGGGTCATGTAGGAAAGTGCGCCTTTTTGTTTGGTCACCCCAACGTTTTGCTCCACATGCTGATGGTTATGACTCTGATAGTGCGCTAGAGTCTGCTGCCTCGACCCCAGTGACTGTGCTCTCTCCTAAATCTGTTATGTTCAAGTTCCTAGTATGTGGTATCAAGGGTACCAGGGCATTGGTGGTAAAGGGGTCCCCAGGGCTGCAGCACAAGTCTGTGCACCCTTGATGACCCATGCAACCTACTGACAGCAGGCCTGCCATTGCAGACTGCAGGAGCTGTGCAAACTGCTCGAACATGACTGTGCCCTCACCATTTGTGACTCAGTCACATACACTGCCTTTAATGTATGTAAGGCACCCCTAAGAAGGCCTCCTCGGCCCAGGAGGCAGGGTGCATTATATTTAAGGTGAGGACATGTAAGTGCAGACCTATATATCCTTATAGTGGTGTTCCCCACTGGAACCACTATATTTGTTAGCAGTCCATAGGATAACATGGGATGCCAACTGGGCACCTTCGAGATTGGCAGCTCCATTATGGTACCACTAAAATAAGTCATGTTTGGTATCAAACAACATGCCTTCTCATCCCTGACATGATTCTTGTGCCCTGGGTGACGTAGCATGCACCCCGGAGGCACTTTAGAGGTTATCCCCTGGTTGGCCCCCACTTTGCTGAGTGCTGGCTAACCAGTCCACACATTCCTGTGCCTGCTGATGCCAAGACAAGATTCTGACCTCCTGCCAGGCAGTGTGACCACTCCCACGAGCCAGAGACAAAGGCTGGGCAGGGCGGAGGTCACACCTCCCTCTTCCCCGGAAGGCTAGTGAATTGGCACATCAGAGCGGTGAGCTTCAAAGGCTACACCGGCTCTGATATGAGTCTGGGATGTCTCCATGAGGAGAAAACAGCCCTCCCCTTGCCCCAGGTGCACTTGAACCAGGGCAAGGTAGGACATTAGCTATGCAGGAGGTGCACACTCCCAGGTAGGCTGGCCAAACCTCTAGGGTGGGCAGCCTGGTCTGTGCACCTAAAATTGAATTCTGTCATCATTAGGAGGGCAGAGATAGCGGGTTCTGGTTCGAAAAGGTAACCTACAGCACTGAATGTGGTCACCTCAGAGGCAGACTAGCTGCAGGGACTAGCTGCCCATTGGCTACTATCTCTCACACCTGCAACTTCCTTAAATCTAGGATTTAAAGGACCCCCTAACACCAGAACGTCAGATCTGAACAACTTACTTCAAGAAAGGACCAAGAGGAGACCATTGTCACAGACAACAGGACTTTGCCCACCAGCACAAAGCAAAAGAGGGATACTTTGTCCCTAAGGCAACATACTTGGAAGTGAGTGATCAGTCCTCGTCCTTGGCCAAAACTCGACACTCCAGAAGAGAGGGACCCCTGTGGAAGCCAAAAGCACCCTCAGTTTCCACTGGACTAGTGGCACTAGTCCCCTGCAAACTGCAGGTAAAAACGCTCACCTTATCTAAAGAATCCCTGATCGACGCTATATCTATAGAGACCACCATGCAACCATCATTCGATGTCCGCTACTGTGTACCTGTTGTGTTTTTGCATTTGGTTCTTGCAGCACCATGTAAGCGGTTAAAACAGCACCACCCATGGCTATCGTTCAGCACCAAGGACAGCCAGAACCACTGTGCTACTGGACTCCATGGACTAGGTAAAATTAATCTGACTGTTGTGGCCTGGTCCTGGGGCCCGCATGACCTTAAGGGTACCAAATAACTCGACCTGCAAGTGACCAATGTCACTAGTGGATTTTGCCATTGACCGTAATGTTATTTTGTCTATGTACTTGACTGCACTGATTTAATATTGCTTCAAAAATCTATAACTCCAGTTATATGTATGATATCCCATTCGTTTTGGTGTGTAACTTAAGATAAAAATACACTCCATTTTTAGGTCGAGCCTAGACAGCGCATGCGCTGTCGCAAGACCTATAGTAAACACAAAATGGAGGGTAATTTCTCCTACCGCTTCCCATTGGTTAACTCTGCCCATTGCTCATCTTAGCTTGCTTATTATTGGCTGTCGATCCGTAACGTAACTTCAGTTTTTTCCGGAAGCAGTACCGCCTAACTACAGTTTTCGTCCGCTTTCGTGCTTCATGTGTCTCCGAGGGGAACTTTCTTTTAGGATTTTTGCAGCCCAGGATGCTGAGTTGCAGCTCGTCACGAGCGCCGCGCTGTTAATCCTACATAATCAGCACGGCGCTCGTTTTGGATAAGGCGCGCGGCGAACAGGTATGTGCGAAGGTAAGCAGCGAAGTTTATAGATTCGTGAAAGCATGCATCGTGGAGGGCCACAGCCGGGATCTGCGCGTGCATAATATTGGGGATTTAGTGGGTCTGTTTACAGCGCTGGTGTGCACAGAAGTTAAGTGTTTGAGATCTTTGCGATACTAAGCCGTTTGCTCAGACTCCTGCTGTCCCCTGTGTTCGTGGGACTTAAGATGTAGCACGATTATTTATATATTGTTTTCACCGTAAGCTTAGTCGCTTCTATGCGCTCGTTTTTTAGTCCATGTGAACAGTTTATTTATAGCACTTGAAGGTGATATAAACTGTCTACGCCGCGAGGTCCCCGCACTGCCTGTCTTTGTTAAAACAAACAGGATGAGGACCTGTGGCACAGTCACGTGTCTCTAAAAGTGGGTCACGGTCCTCACCCGGTGTATATGCTTAGAACTTCCCACCCATCTGTAAACATGCCTCGTGCTTGCTTCTCTTTTTCAGTATACCTGAGGCACCTCACCCTATCCGTCTGTGCCTCAAGCGCCTCACCCTTTCTGTACACACCTCAAGCTTCTAACCCACCGGTCTATATGCCTCAGGCTTCTCACCCTGTGTATATATTCCGCATCCCTCCTCATCCTCTTTGTAGAACCCGGCTGTGCTCGAGCTCCTCACCTCTCGGCATATACCTCAAGCGCTTCCTCACCCTGTGTATATGCCTCGAGTTCCAGCTCACCCTGTGTATATATTCCTCAAACTACTGATCCTTATTGTATAAATCAGCTGCAGCTGCCTCAAGCTCCTCACCCTGTATATATGCCTCGAGCTCCTACCTTGTTTACATTTCCTGTTCATGTTACCTGCTCGTAGCTCCAAGAGCTGCCACGCGTCCCACTTTCAATTCACCGTTTTCACCCATTGTTCATGTTGTCTAAAGCCCCTCCCTCCCCATTCTGTCCCTGTTGAAAATTCCCCGCTCCCCTCCCGTTGTCACCATGAAGCGCGTCAGTGCCTCCGGCAAGCTAAACATGAGGCAACATCACAGTGCGCACTCCCTGTTAGTCCCTTGTTTGTTTGGTGAAACACTTCTCACTCACGTTTACTGTATTGTATTGTGACTTGCCGCCAGTGTCTGTGCCCGGAGGACGAACAGCCTACACCACAGGAAGTGCAGAGTTGTGCATTACACCCCTGTTGAGATGGCTTCAACCTCTGACAAAGGCCGGCAGTGAGATCGTACACGGGCTTGCAGGAGGTCTGAAGCTGGGAAAGTTGCCTTTGTTTCCAGAAGCTCTCAGCTTTTGAAATCCTTGGGCTAGCTAGCTGGAGGTCATTTGCGCAACTGCAACATTAAGTCACAGCTGCTCTGGGCAAATGCTCCCTCCCAGGCTGTCTACTCTGCACTGGTGAAAAAACCGGCTTCGAAGGTAATGAAATAAACACAAGTGGTATCTAGATCATAAAACAACATGACCTTCGCAACGGACATTTGCAACTTTCAGGAGGTTTATGATAAAAATCCTATCGTTCTAGAAGCCTTTTGAATTCGGCGCTACTGAGCGAGTATTGCTGCGGGACTCGTACATATCTTGAAATTCAGACTTCACAACTCCGTTGTAAGCCACCATAAATAACAATTTAAACAAAAACCCAAAGGTGCACCACTTAACGACAGTAAGAAAAGATATAACAGTCCATATCCATAATGTAATTCTTTTTAGACTCTTCTTTTATTTGTATTGAACTTGTTTAAAAGACAGCCGACGCGTTTCGTCCAATAAAGGACTTCTTCAGGGCATAAGAATAAGAAACCGGACACTCCAAGCTAGAATCAACGTCGGGGTGTCCACAATAAGTAGTTTTGTTGATCAAGATTGCACGCACTTTTTTCTAAAAATAGATATCACGATGAAGAGTACTTCTCTATCACCATTGTAGAAAATCTAAGGTCTGATAACACCTTATCAGACCTTATCAGTGGCCACGCCTCAATCTGGTGGGCTTGAAATCACAGGACAAATACCTGATCAACCTGAATATGGCTACGAACAAAATCTAAGAAGCTCTTCCTGTAGAACGAGGGCGGTCACCATAAATAACAATCATGAAATGCTGTACATGTACTTGGCACTACATCAGGTAAATTTTTTGTACGCGCATTAATGCCATTGCACTTACCTCCAAAATCAAAGAAATTGGGCCACAGGAGAAGAATGTTAATGATGCCCTCAACCCACGTACATTCTCCCAATCACCTCTTCTTTATTCATTCATTTTTACACCTACTATGAATGTTGCTTAAGTAGTAAGAGCCGGATCAAATTATTCTTTCACTTTTTGATTGAATATGTAAGATGGTGCTGTGTGTGCGCATTTTGGCCATAACCTCCAGGTTACACGTCAGGTTACATGTCTTAATACAGGTGCGCCAAGACCCAAACTTTAATCAGTCAGAGCAGAGGCACAGCAATTTATTCAGTATGATGATGCTGGCAACCCTCATCAGCATTTGACATGTTTTCATAGGGCATATGAATGGCAATAGCACTATGCAAATATGATCACTCCACTGCAAAAAAAAAAAAAACAACAAAAAAACATTGTCATTAACAACAACAAAAAAAGTCCGTTTTTATATAGCGCAGCTACTCACCCTTACGGGTCTCAAGGCGCTGGGGGCCGGAGTGGAAATTAAGTGAGCTATTGCCCAGAGTCACATGGTGCTGAGCTGAGCTGCCACCGGAGCCGGGGATTGAACCGTGAACCCTGTGCTCCGAAGTCAGCTGCCCTGGCCGCTGCACCACACCTCTCCACAACAGTAGCTCTAGCTTTCACAAATGCGAGACCGATTGCATTGTAAATGCTTGTTATAAATTGGTGTTGGATTTCTCTTGCATCGTGTCAATTACTTATCGTCCACGTTGGTACTGAGAAATGCTTAACACATGTACATCTAGTAAAGTCTGACTGCTCTTTGCCGCTCTACCAGGACTGAACTAAGGATTTATTAGCGCACATACAAGAACCATCTTTGGGGTATTGTGATAATATTACATATCACATAATATTCCATTTTCCTATAGCCTGTATATTTTATTTTTGACAGGCAGGCTGTCTCCAGTATGAACATCATTGGTACACAGATGTGTAAGCCCAGGAGTCAGGGAAAACAGAGAGGCAAACTATCCCAGCAACTGGCGAAAGTCCCTTTGCTGCTGTGGGGTCAGGGAAGGAGAGAGGTTCACACCCTCCACTGATCCATCTTTGTCTTAATATGACAGGAGGTCAGGGAGAAGATCACTCTCCTCCTCCTCCTCATCTGTCACCAGCAGCATGGGGACCTCAGACCTCTTGTGGTGGGGTCTGAGGCGGTTGATATGGAGTACCCTTAAAGGGTTTCTGGAGGTCTTGAGGTCCACCACGTAGGTGACCTCCCCCTTCCTCTCTAATACCTCATAGGTCCCAGTCCAACAGTCTTCGCGGACCCTGGGCTCCACTGACTTCATCACTCACACTTTCTGTCCAGGTTGAAATTGCACCATGGTAGCCATCTTGTCGTACCATTGCTGCATGACTTCCTGGTTGGCCTCCAAGTTCTCAGAAGCTTACTTCTAGACTTCTAAACTTCACCATTTGGTTCCTGAGGGCAAGCATGTAGCTCACCTCATCTCGGGGGGGGGGGATTTGTGGAGCTTGCTCCCACCCCTTCTTGACCAGACTGAGATGTCCCTTAACAGGGTGACCTTACCAAAGTTCAAATGGGCTAAACCCAACCCCCTTCTGGGGCACTACCCTGTAGGCAAAAAGCAGGCATGGTAAGAGGAGGTCCCACTTCTGCTTCAAAGGCTGAAGCAGGCCCATTATCATGCCTTTCAGGGTCTTATTCAATCTTTCAAGATGCCCACTGGTTTGTAGGTGGTAGAGTGTGCAGAACTTGTAGGCTACCCCACACTCCTTTCACATTGACTTTATCTACACAGACATGAAGTTGGTGCACCTGTCAGAAACCAATTCTTTGGGGAATCCTTCTCGTGTGAAAATCCCTACCAGGGCCCTAGCCACTGCAGGTGCTGTCACAGTCCTCAGAGGGACTGTGTCTGGATACCTAGTGGCATGGTCCACCAAGACCAGGATAAACCTGTTGCCTAAAGTTATCTTGGGGTCCAGGGTCCTACAATGTCAATGCTCACCCTTTCAAAGGGGGTGCCAGTGACAGGTAAGGGATTCAGGGAAGACTTCAGCTTCTTCCCCACTGGCCTGGCAAGTGAGACAAGTCCTACAGAATGCATCTAAGGCTATCCTTATCCGGGACCAATAAAAGTGGGAGACAAGCATATAAAAGGTCCCTGTAACACTGGGGGACTACCAACAAATGCGTTGCCCCATGCACAGGTGCCTTAGGCTCACTATACAGGAGGTCATTCTCCCAGTAAATGAGGTAATCTCCAGAGGTATCACCAGCTGCCTGCGCTTTAGCTTGCTACCTCATGCCCTCTATGGTTGGGCACTCCTTCTGTGCCTTACATAACTCCTTCTTGGTGGGTCTTCCTTCTGCATGCCACCTAGCAAATTCAGGCAGGTCACCACGGTAGGCTCCGAGCGACCTTCTCCAGCACCCCATTCACCTGTACCGTGAGACATTCAGGAGCTGGTTTCCCATGCCTCTGCCCTTCCCGCTCTTGGCAGCTGTCTGGGCCATTTGTCTAGGCAACAGATCTCCTTTAGTCCCCTCCTAGACAGCCATGGACCTGGTGGTCACACAGACCCACAACCCTAACATTTCCAGGTGTGACCTGAGCTCCACTTTCTTCTAGGTAGTGTGTTCTAGGTCATTCCCCAACAGACAGTCAATAGGCATGGTAGGGCTCACAGCAACTTTCAGAAGACCTAAGACCACCATCCCATTTAAAGGGATTCAGAGTCACAGGGTAGTGGCTTTCCCATTTGTCTTTTACTACAACCTGGTGGAATGTATGGGTATCACTTGGTCTGAAGACACCAGATGACACCTGACGGTAGTCATACTGGCTCCTGTGTCCCTCAGAACATTCACCCTATGCCCATTGATGATGACCCACTGCCTATACTTTGAAGTATTTGAAGGCATGTGGGCTTTGGGCACCAGCTCTTTGTCACCCAGGGACACAAGGGGAACCTTAGCTGTCTCTCCCACACTAAATGGGGCCATCTCCTCCCCAGCCACTATGCTAACCAACTCCTGGGTATGCCCACCATTGGGGGGCTCTGCCCTCTTGGGGCACTCAGGATCACCTTGGTTTGCCCATAGTGTTAACATTCATAGCACTTGGGGACAAATTTACCAGTGTTCTTATCAACAAAGCCTTTCTTCTGATGGCCATTTGGGAATGGGATGCTTTCTCATATAATTGTTTTGGGGGCCTTGAGAGAACTCTTTCTTTTTATCTCACCACTTCCTCTTCTAGATGGAACCCTGGCCACCCTTTAGGAAGCCCGCCTCCAACCCCAGAAGCCTTCTTGGACACTCTGGTGTTGACCCAGAGGCCCTCCTACTCAGCAAGCTTCCTGGGGTCAGTCAGCTTGCTAACTCTATCTAACAGGTGTTGGCGCAACTCCGTAAAACAGGTGCTCCCTCAGAATCGGGTTGTACAGCCCAACAAAATCATCCACTTTGCTGTCCCTCACCTCAGTGCCTTGCTGAAATAATCTAAGAAGTCTGCCCAGGATTGGTTTGGGAGTTTGTGGCTGTCCCTAAACCTCTGATGGTATTTCTCAGGGATGAGCCCAAATTTGGAAATTAGGATGGCTTTCCTGGGGGCCTACTTGGCCTGGTACTCTATCTCAAGTGTAAGAAGTGTATCCCTCCCTACTGTATGTATTTACTTACACAAGCTGCCCACCAGTACTCCTCTGAAACCATGTGTACCCTTTAAAGCTACCTCATATGCTGAGAACCCTTATTAATATCATCTCCCACCACATAATTGGGCACCAGTTCCTGTGGTATGCGAACCCTCACCGCTCCAGTGGACAATGATGGTCGACTGCCACCACTAGTGCTGGACTCCACTTGTTTGGCTTTTATGTACAGCTCTCTGAGACTGAGCTCTTGGGCCACTCTCCGATCTTCCATGGCCAGTCTCTCTATTGCAATTCTCTAACTTGGTCATCTGCAATTTGAGCTCTCTCTCTGCCTTTCTGTCCTCCATCCCCTCTCGGGTAAGGAACCTGGCAGACACACTGCTCCCTACCCCATCCTGGGCATTGTAGCATACTAGTCATCTGCTGGGGTTGATCTGGGCCCTCCTTGCAACTGTGGATCCCGGGCTGGGTCCACCATCTCTTCATCCTCTGATTGTGCTCTCCCTTCCTCATTATCATCACCATCATCATTTCCTGAGGTGGACTGGAACCTCTGCACCTCCTCAAAGACTCTGAGGGCTGCCTGGATATCCATTTTGGTAGCCTTCTTGTCTGCCTTCTTCCCCTTCTGTTTGCAGAGCTTCAGCAGCTCAGCCCTGTTGAGGGTGTCAACGTTACACAGCTCCATCTCCATGGTGAAAATAGGGGAAGGTTGGGCACTTCAATTTAGAAAAGGAAGAAAACAGCCAATGGAAAACTAGAAAGAATTTAAAAAACAGTCAACACTGGTGTCAAATTATTTATCTGGGAATTGTGTGTAACATAAGTAACTGTATGTTACTGCACAAACACAAGCCCTGATCCAGACCCACCATGCTTATCAGTGGCATTTCTAGTCCCAGAGAAACAAAAAACTTCTGCCCGTAGGGGCGAGTATTACAAAAGGTATCTAACTTACATGCCTGAGTTTCTTCAATCCAAATGTGTTTGCGTCAACAAACACACCTGTCCTGTACAGGAAAATAGTTACAGAGCAAAAGGAATGAAGCTGATAAAGCAAGCTCTCCTACTAACCGCTCACTTCCTTCTTTTTCTAACTCTAGAGATAGTCTCTAATTTGAACTTTATTCCCATATCATAATAGGCATATTGGTAGAGTACACATTCACCCCCAACAAAGTCTCTTGGTGCTATTGACAGACAACAGGTGTTTATTGTTACCCAACTCAGTGGTTCGCATATTAGGGACCTTAAACAGATGAGAGGCTGAATGGTCCTTCAGGATATTAAAAGCTCTGTTGAATTTGGATCCCTGAAGTGGATAAATTAGTCTATGGAGCAACCAGACCCAACACTACATTCAATGTGGTATATGGAAGAGGGGATTGGACAACTGTAAGAAATCGGGTTACTGGTTGAGGGGGGTGAAACCCTGCTCATGCAGCAACTACAATCCTTGTCAGAGTGAGGCGCAAGTAAACCCCAAATTAACTTGTGCTCAACCCTCTGGTAGCTGGGCACAGAACACTCAGGCTTAACTTAGAGGCAATGTGTAAAGTATTTATGCCACACTTCAAACTGTAATAAAGTAAAAAAATAACACAAGAAAAGTCTCACATGAATTTAGAAAAACTGAGTACATTTTAATAAATATACCAAGACAGAAATGGCAAAAAAACAATCAGTAGAACTGGAGATATCCAATTGTAAAGATTTATGGGAAAATAGGGTCTCAAACAGCCAACTATGGATATCTTGTGCGCTTGACTGGGACAAAGTCACCAGTTCAGGCTGAATTCAAATGGGGGTAACTGTTCCAGCGTTGGGCGCAATAGTCACCCACAACAAAGGAAAAAGAAGAGAAATCAAATAAGGGAGGCCTAGGTCTACACCCCGCAGGCTAGAGGCAAGCGCAAGTCTTGTCTCTTGATGCCCTCACACACCCCGAAGGATGTCATGCTTCATCATCGGGCGATTGCTCCTCGCCGGGCCGGCGCTGCAATGCCCTACGGGTCCCCCGAAGGGTCACCTTGGCGGAGATCTTTTTTTGGTACTGCCGTATGATGAGTGAGGGTGTGAGATAAAGGGTTCTGAGAGAACAAATGCATGAGTGAGTGAATGATAGAACTAGCTAGGGGATACCAGGGTGAATTAAGTTTAATTTGCAGGTTCCCTTGCCAGGTTAAAAAACCTGTAGTTCGTGTGTTACTGATGGGGCGTAATGTGCCGCAGTAACTATTAGGTCAACATGTTTCGCGCCGTCTAAGTGGTCAAAACGATCCTTGGCGCTTCTTCAGGACCAATGAAATGAGTTAAAAGTGGGTCAGAAAAGACCGTGAGTGGGTCAAGAACCCTGCTCAAAAGGAGCGGACCACCCTTGTGAACAACTACAAGGTGGCTACAGCTCTATTGATTGGCCACTCCTGTTGCAACCTAGGAATATAAGAAGAGAAAATTTGGAAAACAAAAGCACAAAGTGGGAGTCAATATAATCCTCTCTGTGGACAGACAGTAGAGCGCATCACATATCTGAATTGTTTTCATTCAAAGAAAATACACTGATCAACAAACAAGACAGACAACATACATTAGCGACCAACTCCAGAATGGTATAAATTGGTAGTACTACCCCATCATTGGTGCGTAAGTCAGTGGGTAGAGTAAATTCTGATCATGGTGGTGGCATAACAGAACACTGTATGGTTTAAGCTGGGCGCTAGTGGTAGAGCGCAAACTCGACTGAGAATTAAATAAAATCATCTGCTATGTCCGGGTACTCACACTGATGGTGTAATAATGAATACACGTAGATTATGATATGACTACCATTCCAAGTGCATTAATTCGTAAAATGTGACATTGCGGCGCAGAACTATCAAAAGAAACCAGTGTCAAGACGTGTGGCAGTAGTTCTTACCTAGTCTGGAGTAATTAGTTGCTCCATAGGATAGCATGTGTAGTCGCCCGCACCGTACCTGGCTGAAATGAGAAGATGCATGCGGAGAGGAGACAACGTTGTCATGGCCGCTCAAAAGTAATACATGGGATATGAGCACGACCCGATCGTGGTCGAAAGTCTGCTCATCCTATTAGTACTTACGGTTGCCGTCGGGTGCATTGCCTGCCAGCACCTACCCCTTAACACGTCTGCCTGCATATTACCGGCCTGCTCGTCGCCACCGTATGATATGGTGCAGGGACCTCATCTGGGGAGTGTCAGACTTCCGGGGGCGTGGAGGAGCGCGGTGGTGCCCATGCGCGGGCGGCATCTTAGAGTGCCTTTGAAGAGGTCTAATTGTGCGGGCGCCATCTTGGAGTGGTGTAACCCGTACAAACAGGTAAAGGGGTGAAATAAAGACACATAGTGCAAAAGAGTACATGGAGCCATATGGTGCCCTATAGGAAGAGGATATAATAGGGCTCTCTAGTGGGGAGGGCTTTTACAAGACACGAATATGCACCCACAGGTGAAGATACATGGTGCTTATATGAAGAGTATATAAGAGAGCTCTCTGGTGGGGAGGGCTCTTACAAGGCAAGGATATGTCCCCCGTTGTTCACGTCTCAGGAGCGTGGTGTTGTTCCAAGTTAAATTTGCTTCAAGGATTGTCCATTTTATGTCAGCAACCGAGTGTCTCTTTTCAATGAAATGGTTGCACATTCTTGTGGCTGTGCGCCCACACCGTATTGTACTTTTGTGTTCACTGATCCTTGTCTTAATAGGTCTGACACTCAGTTGCTGACATAAAATGGACAATCCTTGAAGCAAATTTAACTTGAACAACACCACGCTCCTGAGACGTGAACAATGCTGGGTACACCACCTTCAGACAAACACTAGGGGTCTGAACGATGAGATTCCATGGGCAGAACTCTGAGGTCTATCGGGCCTAGGCGCCCCTGATGCGAGGGTGCCCCGCTAACCCTGAGGTGGCCTGCTTACATGACTGGGGTCCCACCGACCCCTCTGAAGACAATATTATGTGAGCTCGGACATAAGATTACAATTGTCGCTTACACCATTCTCTGACCACCCACACCATTTACTTGGAAAATAGCCTCTCTGTACCCCACCCATACACGTGTCCCATACACCCGGGGCCTTGATCATGCACCCCCTGGCTACATCTCAAGGACAGGGGCTATACAGATCGAGTCGGGCCCCACACTTCACTTAACAACATGATGCTGCACTTTTCTCCACTGTTGTGTTTGCATCTTCCACTGTTAGTGCATATCCTTGCCTTGTAAGAGCCCTCCCCACTAGAGAGCTCTCTTATATACTCTTCATATAGGGCACCATGCATCTTCACCTGTGGGTGCATATTCGTGTCTTGTAAAAGCCCTCCCCACTAGAGAGCCCTATTATATCCTCTTCCTATAGGGCACTATATGGCTCCACGTACTCTTTTGCACTATGTGTCTTTATTTCACCACTTTACCTGTTTGTACGGGTTACACCACTCCAAGATGGCGCCCTCACAATTAGACCTCTTCAAAGGCACTCTAAGATGGCGCCCGCGCATGGGCCCCAATGCGCTCCTCCACGCCCCCGGAAGTCTGACACTCCCCAGATGAGGTCCCTGCATTGTATCATACAGCGACAACGAGCAGGCTGGTAAAATGCAGGAAGAAGTGTTAAGGGGTAGGTGCTGGCAGGCAATGTACCCGACGGCAACAGTAAGTACTAATAGGATGAGCAGACTTTTGACCACGATCGGGTCGTGCTCATATCCCTTGTATTACTTTTGAGCAGCCATGACAACGTTGTCTCCTCTCCGCATGCATCTTCTCATTTCAGCCAGGTACGGTGCGGGTGACTACACGTGCTAGCCTATAGAGCAACTAATTACTCCAGACTAGGTAAGAACTACTGCCGCACGTCTTGACACTGGTTTCTTTTGATAGTTCTGCGCCGCAATGTCACATTTTACGAATCAATGCACGTGGAATGGTAGCCATATCATAATCTACGTGTATTCATTGTTACACCATCATTGTGAGTACCCGGACATAGCAGATGATTTTATTTAATTCTCAGTCGAGTTTGCGCTCTACCACTAGCGCCCGGCTTAAACCATACAGTGTTCTGTTATGCCACCACCATGATCAGAATTTACTCTACCCACTGACTTACGCACCAATGATGGGGTTGTACTACGAATTTATCCCATTCTTGAGTTGGTCACTAATGTATGTTGTCTGTCTCGTTTGTTGATCAGTGTATTTTCTTTGAATGAATACAATTCAGATATGTGATGCGCTCTACTGTCTGTCCACAGAGAGGATTATATTGACTCCCACTCTGTGCTTTTGTTTTCCAAATTTTCTCTTCTTATATTCCTAGGTTGCAACAGGAGCGGCCAATCAATAGAGCTGTAGCCACCTTGTAGTTGTTCACAAGAGTGGTCCGCTTCTTTTGAGCAGGGTTTTTGACCCACTCACGGTCTTTTCTGACCCACTTTTAACTCACTTCATTGGTCCTGAAGAAGCACCAAGGATCGTTTTGACCACTTAGACGGCGCGGAACATGTTGACCTAATAGTTACTGTGGCACATTACGCCCCATCGGTAACACACGAGCTACAGGTTTTTTAACCTGGCAAGGGAACTTGCATATTAAACTTAATTCACCCTGGTATCCCTTAGCTAGTTTTATCAGTCACTCACTCACTCACTCACGCATTTGTTCTCTCAGAACCCTTTATCTCACACCCTCACTCATCATAAGGCAGTACCAAAAAAAGATCTCCGCCAAAGCGACCCTTCGGGGGACCCATAGGGCATTGCAGCGCCGGCCCGACGAGGACCAATCGCCCGATGATGAAGCATGACATCCTTCGGGGTGTGTGAGGGCATCAAGAGACAAGACTTGAGCTTGCCTCTAGCCTGCGGGGTGTAGACCTAGGCCCCCCTTATTTGATTTCTCTTCTTTTTCCTTTGTTGTGGGTGACTATTGCACCCAACCCTGGAACAGTTACCCCCGTTTGAATTGAGACTAACGCAGGGAGCACAGGTTCTGGACCATAATTAGCTCCTAGTCCCCCCCCCTTTCTTGATACACCAGTTCAGGCTGACCATGATGGAGAGCGGGCTGGCTACAGGGACCTAGGTACCCACTGAATAAGAGTATCTTAAATCCTGGTTGCGAAGAGTTGCAGAGTTCCAAGTCAGGGATGCATTGCGCACCCAAGGCGATCCGAGGCCCTGGTCAGAAATGCATCGTACATCGGTTCTGAGGAGATGTGAGGCTGTGATGTGAGGTCCTGCATCGTCATTGAGGAGGCCGTTGATGAGGGGGCTTGTGATGCAAAGTCTTGCATTGAAGATGTACTGTGCACCAAATGGTTCCAAAAAAGCTTTGGGGCTTGAGTGGTCATTGAGGCTGTCACTACTGCACACTGGAGAAATGCTAATAAAGAATCTCTTGGAAAAAAATAGAAGGAGCTCCTGGCTACTCGTGCCTGGTTCAAAGACCAGGAGGCAAGGGGTGGGAGAAAAGTGAATGAGGGAAGAGTTTGAGCAGAGAACACAAACCTTCTTCCAAACTCATGCAATGGTGTAATCTAGGCAAAGTAGCGGGAGCAGGGTAAGTCTGCCATTCCATTGTGTTTTACTTGCATGTGCCATTATGACCTAGGACTAGCTTTGTCCTGTCCCAATTCCAAAAAGGACCATAAAACCCAAAGAGCCAGGCCACGCCTCCTCAGAAGCAAACACGGAAGCAGTTCAGCTTCCTTTCACTACATCATCCCGAATTGTCCGTTGCCCTCATGGTGAGGCTGGTGCTATGTACATGCACACAAGCAAAGAGCATGCCAAGCACAAACATACAAAGCTAAGACATTGATGGCAACAAATCATTCCGCAAGAAGGCTAACACCAATTTCACTAACTCAGCAGTACATGTTGCCTTGATCTGTCTCACATTTAACATAATAAGCTCAGTGCCAAAATAAATACACAGGCAAGTATTTCACTCTCCAAGAGGCAAACAGAACATCGCCAAAATATGGCACAGGCTATTTAAAAGGCATCCGGCTAGCAAGAAAAAAGAACCCCATCACTCAGGACATAGGTGCCCGACATATGGTAGGTAGCTAGCACACCATAGATGCACCTCAGCACTATTAATGTGTTAATGCCGGCTCCGAAATTTACCATAGGGGAAGTTTACATCTCTTGAGGTCTTTTCAATTATGCCTGTTATCCAAATTCTTATTTTCCGAAAGCTTTGGTGTCAAATTTACAAAACCACTCGCACATGCTAGACCACACAGACCTTACAATGTGTGTGCATCGGTTACTAGGTGCTGGATCACTGTTTGGTGTGATGTGTTTCAAAATGTGATACCAACTTAGACCTGATCATTAAAATAAGTTGTGCAATTCCTAACCCAATTCCTGTATGCATTGTCCTTATACATGTCTCTGAGGTTGTATAATGTTACACAGCACTCCATGAATTTTTAATTCATATTGTCTGGTTCTGGTGTCATATGAGGGTGGATTTTGTGGATATTAACTCAGAAATAATCCTTCTCCTTTCACTGCATGGGTGCAATTTTGTTCTCCTCTGTTCTTGCTCCAGTAGAAGTTCAGTTCTGGCAAAATCAGTGTTGTAAATTTTAGATGTTTGCAGGCATTTAGAGAAGAATCTGACAGAGAATGCAATGAATCAAGATCATAATACTATCTGTGACCATCATTCAGAGTTGATGGCAAATTCTGGATAAGCCACCCTGAATGAGGATTGCTAATTGCACACCCAATCAAAGTTGCTTACATGATTTTTGCCAGATAAAACCTAACCTTGTAGTCCTCATAATGGACAAAACACAAAAATAGTATGTTATTCCCCATTCCAAGGTCTGAATCTATTCAAAATGGTGTGATATTTGTAAACCCAGTAAATCACACTCCCCGCATTATGGGTGTGCAATTAGCACCCAGAATTGTGGCACAGATGCCCAATGTGTCACTGACCAATTTCTTGTCCCACTGGATTTGATACAGGCTGATAATTCTATGGAGTCTCTGCTCCTGAACTGCATTTTGAGTATTCTAGCTAGCAAGACAGTATAGAAAAAGAGAAGCATAAGGGGCTTGTATATTGTGTTGGGGGTATGTTAATTATTTGGAAGCACTGAACACATATAACCAACACAAGAGATCTTGTATGAAGACTAAGGGCCTGGTTTAGAGTTCAGTGGATGGGTTACTCTGTCACAAATGTGACAGATATCCCGCCCTGCCGTATTACAAGTGCCTTTGGATATAATGCACTTGTAATACTGCAAATGGGATAGTCATCATGCTTGTGCCGGAGTAACCCACGAGCCAAACACCAAGTCAGGCCCTAAATTTTCATCTTTTTTGTCATAGTAGTCAGAATTTGTATACATACCTTTACATTATAACTCTTTTGGCATTTTAACAGATAAAATGATTGGATCTAACATCAGACACAAATATTTAATAGTGAATAATTCTCATTGCCAACTATTATTCACTACCAACACGTACTTCTTGCGTTTATGCTTTTATTTGCTGTTTTGAGTCGCCATGTTGCACTTTGGCTAGAACACAATTATCCATGTTTTGATGGCCCTCCTACTGCTCAGGCCAATGGAAATTGGTATGGCCACCGAAAAAGAATTCAAAAGCAGTGAAAATGTATTTCTTTTCCAATCAGGATGCCCAGTAGATTTCCATTATAAGAATAAATATTGGCCCTCTGCAATATCACCCTATTTTTAAGTTCATCTTCTCAGCTCAGAGGTCTGCTTAACCTATTGTTAATCATTTCTGAAACTGTAGATTGAGTGGGCTTTGGCTCAGATCAAAGGGGTATTATTCTCTCACCTCATAATATTGGCTGGCTGTTGCATCCTTTCACCTCTTATGAAGTGCTTGCATTGCAACGCACATGGCACTATTTTACATCTCAAAAGCACACTGATTCATCATATGTTAAATTCTTCATCTGACACATTTTGTCTTTTTGTTTTTTCACAGCAGCAACATTTCTAGGTATTTCAATCAAGTCTCAAAATGCAAGCCACACTAATTGGCTTTGCCAAAGCTTGCTTCACATAGGCCAGGACAACACATCTGATGAAATGCCTGTGAGTAATACAAAATGCCTTAAACTGAATATTTTGTACCATTGAAAGTGTCCCTATAATTGAAAAGTCATCACCATTAATATAGACCTATCTTGCCAAGATACTTGCCTTGAATATGGAAATTACATATGGGCCTAGACACGGTCAACACGGGCTGGTAGGCAGGCGTCATTTCACACTGCCATAAGAACAAACTCTGTTCTTCTTGATGGCCTGGAATGTTCTTGCAGGAATTAAAAAAAACCTCTCATGCTTCAGTGTTAATGTCACTAGTTTTTCTATAAGTATTACTATTGATTGACAGCTCAGAAATCTGCAAAAATCTAACCGTCTCAGGGCAGTCAAGGGAAAGCTTTTACTTTTTTTTTGTCTTGAAGCACTTCTTTGGCCTGACATAAAATGATATTCGTTTAATCATTTTTTTCAGAAAGCTTAGTTCAACAAAGCATTCTGAAAAAACTGACTGAACATAGGTCATTAAACGTGATTTAATACATTGCATAGGGTGATTTATCAAGCAACACGTAAAAAGAGGCAATTCTGTGAAGCAAGCTAGTCTTGAGTGTATCTATTAAACTTACTAACATGGTCTTCAAGGACCTACAGAGCACAAAGCACATCAAAGATGGTTAACAGTTGTGACAATAGATATCTCTCATTAAAGATCGTTTAGAAGCAGATCCATAACTACAGAAGCTGAAATCTGTGATGGCGGAATTACCTGCCCTTACCCTTAAGCTTCTCAGTGTGTTGATGCAATTGAATATTGCACTGAAGAGCCCCTGGCTATCTTCTTTCAAATTTCTACTATTAATCTTGGGTATAGAACATTGGTCTCACTCTCTAGATATAAACACTCTAAATATGAATTCAAGAGCATAAGGATAACTTTTATATTGCAGTACGCAGTGTATGTTGGATTCTACCCTCCCAGACAAAGCTTTATGTGATTATCTCCTAAATGCATTTTAAATAGCAGAGAGCCATAATGACATATGGTGCTTCAATTTTGGGACTGAATCTTTATATTTAAAGCTAGGTTAAACAAGCTCCTTCTTTTAAGTTTGACATATAATTAGGAAAGGTTTTGGGAAAGACCTAGCCAAATTCATAGCACATCCACTAATTAAAGCAGAAAGAAATTAAGATGCAATGATTCTTAATCTGTCTTGCGATAAGAACAAATAAAAGTGTTTTTAATTCTCCTTTTCACTTTGGAGGTTTAAGATCTTGTAAACATGCCATGATCTTCCTGTTGATTTCCAGTACACTTGGATATCTCTAAATGTTATCCCCTAAATACATTTGTCATACTTATAGACAGCACTTTGACTATTAGAGCAAAAGAATATAAAGAATGGAAAGTAAGTGATGGGTAGAAAGATAGATAGATAGATAGATAGATAGATAGATAGATAGATAGATAGATAGATAGATAGATAGATAGATAGATAGATAGATAGATAGATAGATAGATAGATAGATAGATAGATAGATAGATAGATAGATAGATAGATGGGCAGATTAACTGTGGAGGAAGGAGGGGATAATGGGTGAGTACGCTTTATGATTTCAAATAACTTAAGTTCTTTCTTATATAGGTGGACAGTTATATGCATATATTGTCTTTAAAGGCTCAAACCTGTGGCCCCAAAGTATGTTTGTCCTGAGTTCTTACTTGCTTGATTGTTAATACATGTATTTATGTGAAAACAGTTTTTAAACATTTTAATATGTTTTTGATGACTGCATCTTTTATAATGTTAGCAGTTTATTCTGAGGCTAACTGTAAATCGGTCAGTATCTGAAGTGAGTCAGCTTACTTTGAGTATATATGGATCATTTTTGTTTAAGGCAATTTTATTTTCATTTATCCTAATTTGGATCTCCATGCAGCAGGGTTCCAGATGTTTAAGGGTTACCCTGGTATGTTCCTCATAGATAGACATCTCAGTTTCACCAGAAGCAAGAGAAATAAAAAATAACCTACACGGGACTCCCTTTTGTAACAAACAGTAATGTCTAAAAGGGCCATTTAGAGTTTTGTGGAATGGCATAATAGTCGTCAATAAGTGGTGTTCCTTCCCCCGATTTGTGGATGGCCTACCATAATTAGAAGTGAGGGGATCCCTAGCTTTTTGTCAGCAGATCCTCAGCCGGTTCAACTGTTAAAAAACTTTGACAAGGTGGCCTGTCTGCCTATTTAGGGAGAGGCCACTGTCTCTAGATTTCCATGGCTATCCTGAGCAGGGAATTTACTTAATGGCATTGAAGCGCAGTGAGAAAAACCCCTGTACATCAGAGTTGTTTTTTTGTTTTTTTTGTTGCAACCCCTGGTTTTTTAGTTTGTTTTTGGAAACAAAAACTTTGGTGGGGGGGAGCAAACATACACCTAACGGCCAAAGTTAAAAACCTTTACTACAATTTCTGCCCTGTTGGTTGCAGGGAGTGCCTTAGAGATCCCCAAGTCTAATTAGAGTGGGTGGTCCTCTGCCAGGGAAATGGAGACCTTTGCCACTGCTGACCTGGATGGGTCGCAGACTGCTCACCAGGTTGTAAATGAGGGCATAAGTCTTTTTGTTAGATGCTCCTTGCATCAATTGCATTTATGCAAGTACCTTTTTATTACTCTATACCAGGTTTTAGGACAGTTTGTTCGAATACCGTGGTCCAAAACTGTTGGATGGCCGGGGAGGCTCAATAGAGAATTTACAATAGATTATCTCGTATATCCAGCAAGGCAAATTTCATCCATGTAGGGGGTGATCCATAAAGAGTAAACATGCTGTAGTCATATGGATTCCTTAAAAGATTAGAGTTGCACTATAACCAAACAGTCAATAAGTCAGCTTTCAAGGGAAGGCCGCAAGCTCTCTTCTTTGGTTGTTTGTTTAGAGAAACCATCTGTCTACTGCAACTCTATAGTTTCCAGACATAACTGACGAACTTGTAGGGATTCTTTCTCTATTTGCTACTATTTGTAGAGTAATTCTGCTTTTTTGAAGTTTTGGGCCCAGATTTTCTTCTGGGTAGCTTGCTTATTGTATTCTATTCTACCAACCAAGATTTTCAAGACAAGTCCATGTCCCTGAGACACAATGGTCCGGTACTTTTGTATCCTTTCACAAATATTTGCAACCTAACAGTTTATTATAATTAGTTCAAGTCATTTGAAGCAAGACTGCACCTACCGGAATGCATTAATTTGTTAAGGGAAAGCTCTGGGAGGGCACAAAATCTCTCTAGTGTCATGGAACTCCTCAGCCAGTAACCCTAATTAAATGACAGTCATTTAGAGAACTGAGTTTCAAGTCTTCATGCAACACCACACCAATGCACAGCACACTTATCTCAAGCAGTACAACAAGAAATTGTTCTGACCTTGCGCTTTTGTTCTTCCTCTTCCTGAATCTTCATCTGCAGCTTCCGCACCATGACTTGTCGTTTCCACTCAGGGATGGGCCGGCCCTGCTCATCATGGGTGGGTATTAGTGTTTCTATGTCCATTTGTGAAGCTTGACCTGGGGCCGTGGGAGAGGTGTTGCCATTAAGGACTGGTTCTGGGGGGCTTGCAGCTCTTGAGTTGGAGGTAAATGTTGGTGTCTCAGGGGGTGATGGTGTTGTAACCACTGGAGGAGCTGAATTCTGACTCTCTGCCTAAAAAAGGAAAGAGCTGCAATGTGTCAGGACTGCAGAGAAGCCACTGCGTTTCATTCACGATTTATTGCACTATGAAAACAAGAATTGTACAACATGGGAGTCATTTAAAGATGCATGTGCCTATCTGTGTCAATTCCTGACACACAGATCCTATAAGATTTCAAACTTGTGATGGCATCCCTCCCTTCTCAGTTATATTGCTCCTTTGAGTACATTTAGGGACTTTTTTACATTTCTGTACTACTTGTGATTGATAGTTGCTGCTTATGTGTACCATAATTTCTGTGAAAACTGTAACCTTTAACGGTATCTCTGAAACTTTGGTTTCCGATTGCGGGATATACGTGAAAAATGTTTTCCTCTTTTACTGTGTTTGGTTCCTTTAGTGTTTGTACGCCCCTGTTCTATTCCATCAGCACGCCATTTCTCTAGTGTATTCGTGTTTTAAGTCTAGAGTCTCATGGGTCTTCCATAATAAAGCAAGCATGATTTTGTAAAGCCATGGCTGGACTGTCTCCAGTCTGTCTTCATCCTTCTGGAAACGTGGACTTCAGAATTAGATACAAAAATGCTGATAAAGCTTAGCCTGTGATGCACATATTAGTAATATAATCTCCCTTAATTCTGGACTTGCCTCTCCGTAGACAGTCTAAAGTAGTGGTGTGCAAAATGATACCTACTTAGACAAAAATTTTAATTTGCCGTTACATGAAATTGCAAAGTTGTGATTATTTAAAATTTGCTTTTCAATCCATTTTATGTGGAAAATTCTTCTACTAATTGAAGATTTGCAGGTTTCATTTTGCAAACTAAGAGAATACATACGTATGGTTATTTGATTTATTTTACTTGGGAGGTATCAGTCAAAGTTTAAGTTTGCATTTTTTGTCTTCTACAAACTTCTTTTTCTGAAAGTTCCTAAATGTTTAAAAATGCTGTAAAATTTGCATTGGTTTTTACATAAATTCACAAACATTTTGGCGGCAATGTCCCAGATTATAAGACTTTCCTGCCTAATAGTTCTCTTTTTCATCCCAAGTCTAAGGGCCACTGAACCTGTGGTGGCAGTCCGGCCACCACCACACTGCGGGATCGTCCGCAGTATTACGACTGCAGCAGTTGGACCGCCAAAAGACCGCTGGCACCGCCGGGATCAAGTATACCACTGGACTGGCGGTCTTTCACCGGCAGGAATATGCTGGTGGTGCCATAGTCGGCGCTGCTTCAGCATATTACGAGTTGCCATTTCACCGCCCTTTTTAGGGCGGTGAACCCACCATTAAAAGGGGGGCGGAATGGCAACAAAGGGGGCCCTAACAGGGCCCCTGCCGGATTTGGGCCTGGGGATGCATACAGGGGGGGGCACATGTAGCACCCCTCTGTATTTGTACCCCCATTTCCTGCGTGGTGTGGCATGAAAAGGGGGGCAGAATGGCAACAAAGGGGGCCCTAACAGGACCGCCTGCCAGACCAGAATTTGTCTCCTAATCCGGCGGGCTGTCACACCATGGCTTTGGTGGTCCTACACCGGAAGGCGTGTTGCACCGTCTGCTGTAGAACCGCCAAAGTTGCAATAATGCCCTAAGTCTCAATGTTCATTCTCAAAAAACCTTGCTGAACCTAGTACACCAAAGTCTTCTTTATAAGAATAAAATCATGTTTTGTACTCACAAAATGTGAATTTACATTGTACAATAATTTATGTATTCACATGCATAACTACAGCACTCTGTTGTGATTTTCACATCTGAAAATTCCTCTTGTAGGGGACAGAAAGGGGAGTCATTCCAAAGCGAGATGACTTGGAAAGTTGGTGAAATGTGCCAGTTGTTGATATACATTGCAAGGTATAATCCCACCCTGTCTATGGTGGAAGATTTACTCCTGTCAAATTCTGGAATCAATCCGTTTTTAGGGTGGGAAAGCAGGTCACCCCATCAAAATATTTCCCCCCTTGGAAGATCATTCTTGTTACACTAACTAATTTGTTGTATATATATTATTTTTAAAATATATATTTGGGTCTTGATATAGGCTACTTAGAAGCTTTTTCAGCAGAATTCATCCTTACATTAAGAGCCTCACGTCGGTTGGCTAAAACACAGTCCTAGAATTGTGGAAGGCTTCAAGTTGATTAAATGTATGGATTACATTTATAAGAGATCCTTGAAATTTCTGCTGGGATTGTAAGCAAGCAGTCTTAGCAGATGAGTTGGATCTTGACAGCCTTACTGAAGTAGGTATCAGCCCCTTTAAATCAGAATAAGACCAGCAACCCATTTCACAAATAGCATTAAAGGAGACAGTGTAGCATTCTCACCTACCCACACAAATCAATCCACAAGAACAAATGTTATCTTTAAATTAATTTGGTGACTTACATTGGTTCCTGTCTGCCCGCTGCCGGAGAAGACTGTTGTTAGTGCTTTACTCTGAGGTGTTGGTTTCAGGCTTTTCCCCGCTTTAATTTCTGCCAATAGTTCTGAGTTATCTCCTGTGGGTGACATCATGTTGAATGACTTTGCACCTGCAAAGTGCAGTTATATATGGTTGGTTTAAGACATATGCACTAACAAAATGTGATTTACAATATGCAACAGTAGTTGAAAGAGATAATAAATTCACTATTAGTAAACAATCAGATCTAGAAGTATATTAAGAATAATTGCCCACATATAGTTGTAGAAATGTAATAGTGAAGGAGTAAAAGAGTTAACATTTCCCACAATATTATTCAGCTCTGATTTATAAAAGGAAATAAAATTTAACTCATTTCTTACAATAGTGGGCTCATTACAAGTGGGGTGGTTCCCAACCCAGTATTCCCCTCACCCCATGGAGTTACTGAAACAGAGGATTTTAGTAACTCTGAAGGGCGATAAACCATTTATGGAGAATAGCATGCAAGAATCAGTGTTTCTGCACAGATCTCCACAGTTTCAGACCCAAATATTTGAGCTGCTTTCATTAGTCGAGTCTCCAGGTAAAATACCCCCACTCTGCTGATTTCCCACAAATCGCATAATTCCAAAAAAGGCAATAAATCTTGTTACTGGCCTCCTTGATGTTACTTGGCATGTAAATTGAGGACCTAAATTAACTTACTTATGGATACATTAAAGGACAGCTGCCTGTGTGTATTTACTAAGAATAAATGATGAGGTTGAAGATGCAGTGGCTATGCTCTGTTGGTACATATTACTAAATAATCACATTTCATGAGTTGCCATAATTACAGTAAATTTCGTTGCACAGTGAACTCACAAGGCACATAATTCTAGGGTTCATGTACTAGAGTGTAAGCCACTTCTTATAACACATTCAATTAGAAATTGTCTAATGTCCACACAACCATGAGTCACAGAACGTATATTTTATTTGAGAGAGCCCAGGACTTTTCCTATGTGATGCAGACATGCTGGATTAACTTGCAAGGGTCTCAAGTCAGTAGTTCACCACCTCTGCTTAGTAGATGCATGGTGTGTCATCAGTTGGTGTTCCATGGAGAAGCAGGTACACAATAACAACTTACTTGAGTTTGAGTATTATCTGCTGAATAACAAAGGTAGATACTTCTTTTACAAAAGAATTGGGAGTTGATCATTGACATGATTTAAAGTTCCAAAGACAGGGAATAATTGTTTTGGTTAGGTCATTTATGGAGTCTTCATTCCTGGAACTACAAACCTCACAACATATTGACCATCAATTATCCCTAAGAGGTGCAAAAGATTAGCTATACATTTAAATCTTCAGTCTTCTGATAATCACAAAACAAGGATCTAGGGGGAAGCTATTAATTCACATTATTTTCATTCTACGATGAACTATTGGTGTTGCAATTCAGACAAATCCTCTACCTTCTCTGTGCACAACATATATGTTAAAACAACATATATGTTAAATCACCTACCCAGCAAGACATGCAACAGCATGCTGTAGCTTACCATCAGTGTAGAAGGTGGTAGCATAATTACCTGGGTGTGATAGAGCATGTATCAAAAGGACAGAAGAAAATCTGATTGTCTATCTTGACACAGGGCAAGATAATCAAGTTGCTTGATCTAGCAGTAGGGAGGTCCAACCTGTCTGCTTTAGTCTCCCTTATCTACTGGCTTGCAACTGGCATCCTAGAGTGTAGCCACCCAATGATTTTATACCATTGGAAGAACATTTACATCTTGGTGGCTTCAAGATTCACTATGAGGAATTCACACTGCCTATAGACTGAATGAGGTCTTTGGAGAGCATCCATCTTCTTTCAGGGACAGGGGCTGCTAAAAACAAATATCCACACAGTAAATAAAGTTAATGCAGGAATGGAGGTCTTTCGTACCTCAGAGGCCTCCATCTCTGCGATTGCAGCTCCCCTAACTGAGTCACAAAAAGAATCCAGACTCATAGATGTTAGTGAGACAGTTTTTAACTTACTGTGAATGGTGATTTTGCACTGTCACTCATTAATACATCAGTCATGATGCATAACAATGTACAAAATGGTTTGCAAAATAGGCCTGCTCTGTGTTCCTTCTTTTATACATTGGTCATTTCATTTTTAGGACACAGGTGTTGAAGGGAGGCCCAGGAGTACTCTAACTATGTAATATTTTCAGGATGTCACCTTATGATAACATACACAAACCTCATTTGCATTGTAAATGAAAATCTAGAATGGATCTAGTCCTCTCAGACATCTCTGATTTAGAAAAATACACGTCAAAAGCAAAATTGAATTGATTTTATCCCAATTTCAATCCTTTGTGTTAAACTGTACCCTTAATATTACATTTCAGAAGCAATTAACATGTGTTTGAATTCCTTCATTAGTTGGCGAAACAAAGCAACATGTCTATTTAAAATAAAGTGTATGTTACTACATTCATTATTGATTGCAACTGTTAAGCTAGAGGAATTCTGTAGTAAGAATTTGTATTGTCGCCATCTAATGACAAAGACAGCAGTGAATGTAATAGCTCATGATTTGTATCTTCCCTTTCACTTTTCTGTGTCTGTTATGGTCATCCGGGTCCAAACACATTACAACACAACCTTGAAAGCAGGTTAGACAGACAGCTTTCAAAGGTAAACAAATCAACTTCAAGCAGGTCTAATTTATTAACAAGATATACTGATAAAAAAAGTAGTAGCGGATGGTAGGCATGTAACAATGGAGAGATCCCTTCCCAACTATTTGCTACTCACAAAACGAGCCTAATGTTCCACCCTCCATTCCAGCATTCCACCCTCCAGTTCACCATTCTACCACACAATATTGCGCCATATCACATCTCACCATGCAGCATTCAGCCTCATACAGTTCATACCCAAAGCCAAACATAACAAAAATTCTGCAAATTAATCAATTTAAGAAAGTAGGACTAACAGGGCAAAGTGGGGAAACCAATTGGGACCACAAGGATAAAACACAAGGATCCACTACATTAAAATAAACTCTTTAATTTTCAGAGGTAGGATTATGCTCCTTGCACTGCATTTAGCCCTACAACAATCAGAAGAAATAAAACACACAGAATTGGAACTGGACAATGAGGAAGTTGTGGCACCGAAAGGGCTGAAACAGGAATTAGAGATATGGCCTTCAAATGATCAGCTCTCCCCACCTCATGGCACATGGATGTCTTATCTTCCAACCCAGCAAGATTAAATACAGTGGGGATTGAGTCAACACATGCAAAAAATCATCATCTATTTTCATATCACGTTTGATGAAACCAGGAATGTGACTTCCTGTCCCTCTAAAAATGCAATTTTGTTCAAATTTCAAACAACACCTCCCTCAACTCTAACTGCACCATTCAAAGTTTTCGTAGCTTTGACAGGATCAGGTCATCATAGATGTGGCTTGCCATGCCTTCTCAATACCTTGATATGACTAACTGACCAGCACAAGGAAACATATGAGAAATTCTACTCTTTTGTTTGACTTGTATTGCTCCAACTGCTTTAAGTATATAACAACTTATTGTCTCACTCTCTTGTAAACTACTTCTCTAGAAACTCAAGAATTACTTAAAGAACTAACCTTATCTTTCAGCCACCACTGAGCCAGAAGTGATGTTGGTTTGCACTCTCTTAAATTGTGAATGGTTCCATGGGAAAGTAATGTAGCTTGCAAAGCATTACTGAAACTGATTAGCCATCCGCCACTAACTGCCAACGGAATAGCCTCCTTGATAATATGGTTCAAGTGCTCCACCTACCCATTAGCCATGGGATGATAAAATACTATGCTTTTGTGTTGTACTGGAGAATACAGCCTTGCTGATGTTACATTTCTTTTGTGCTGGGCACCCCATTTGATAAGATGCAAGTGAACTGGGGACCATTGTCCGACTCTAAACATTCTGTTACCCATCCATCAAAAAGACATTCTCAAAGACATTTATTACAGAGTACGCCATAAGATTCTCAACAGCCTGCAATTCTGGCCACTTGGCACAATTGTCTATTGAGACTAAAGAGCGTGCATTCCTCTTGGCCGGAACATGAAAAAAATCTATTATGAATATCCCTAACGTTTGTCACGTTAACTCAGGAAGGTTTACCAGCAAGTGATTCACTACACAAGGTTTGGCAGCCTAATCACTCTTGTTGTAATACTTGTACTGCATCACCCTTATCACCGACCTCATCTAGTCCTGACCACAGGAAGAACCAGCACGGTCTCCTTTTTGTAAAAGACATACCAAATTGTTCTTTATGACCTTAACTAATAATTATCTTCCTCAACTCAAAACATGGCACGATGGTACCTTGCCAGATGAGTATACCATTTCCCATGCTAGGTCCCTTTGTACTTTGGCTAATAATGTCAATTCTTCTTTTAACTTCCATTCCTCTGGCCATCCAGATGTAATATACTATTCACCCTTCTTACTAGTTAAATCACACTGCATAGCATGGTTCCAAATTAATTCAGTGAAGATCACATCAGATAGACTGAGTAGTTTCTTTCTGTCTTATGTACGGTCCTGGAGACATAACGCTAACACCCACTGATGCTAGCTATCAAATGGCTTTAAAATATCCCTTAAAGTACAACTACTGGCATCAATAGCCATGCCATATTGTATATCTATGACAAAGCACTTGAAACGAGGTGAATATACAATATTTTGCTTCAGTAACTTAAACACTTTCCTTTGTTCATCACCCCAAATTAATTTAGGATTCCTTTTAAGCAAAGATCTTAAAGAATGTACTTTATTTATTGAAGGATAGTCTTCAAAAACTTTTGTGTAAAATGTGAGAGCAAGAACTTACATCAATTGTTCTTCAGAAGAAGGATCAGGGGCTTCAAGAATGGCCTCAACAAGGCACACCTCGGGTTTGATACCTTCTTTACTAATGGTGTAGATAAACATTCAGCACCATTAGAAGTAGATTGGCACTTTTCAATTTTCAGAGTTAACCCTTTCCCAAGTTCCCATTGTGTTGTGCCAGGTACTTAAAAAACAATAACAAGTGTGTCCTCTTGAAAAAATACAGTCCCTGTCTTCCTGTTCAAATCGCTGTTTTCTTTATTTGTTAATACACAGACAGAACTTGCAAGACCAAAAGGCATACGTTTGTACTGATACAAGCCCTCTGTATAACAAAGGCTGTCAGATGTTTGGATTTCTTGTCCAAGACAATCGGATGTTGGGCACTTGCATAGTAGAGGGTTGAAAACACAGGGCCATATTATCAAGAACGGCGATAACATTATCGCCGCTTTAGCGGCAGGAAACTGCCGCTAAAGCGGTGATAAGGGGCTTGATAATATGCCCTATAGAATTCCAATAGAAGCCCAGGTTCTGGTGTGAAGGACATCAAACCTGAACTTCTATTGTATTTCTATAGGGCATATTATCAAGCCCCTTATCACCGCTTTAGCGGCAGTTTTCTGCCGCTAAAGCAGCGATAATGTTATCGCCATTCTTGATAATATGGCCCACAGTCGTATAATTCAGCTTAGGTAGGATAGCATACGATCAGCGTAGGGTATGTTCGGGAGAGGGTGATGGTCTATCTAAATTGGTCCATTCAACTGTGCTAATCAATGCAAAGCCATACGTCATCTGATCTTTTCAGGGAAATGATGATGGGGAAACCCAAGCAGAAAATTCTATAATTTTCTTAATGTATTTGGAACACAGATCTTTCAGAATATCATTGAGTTTCACCCTGTAGAACAAAAGAACATTCCTCACAAGATGCCTTACAGGAATTGTTTTTTCCTTTAATCTTATGCAATATTCAGAATTCTAATTACTAACAACATCACTGAATTTCTCCTATAAGTTCTCAAAATACATATTCCTCATCCTTTTTTTTCAAACCTCTTTCTTTGTGTCATTATTCTTTCTAAAATTCATCATGTAGACTGAAAGATCAACTCTGATTCTCATCACCGCCTGCTGTGGCTAACCCAGCATGGGGGTCCCCTTTCCATGGCATACATTTTATCATAGCTTCTGTCACCCTTTTTATTCATGTCACCATAGAAATACCCAAGGATGTTCCTTTTGTGACCTGTGGAACCGCCTAATTTGGGGGTTTGTTTTTGGAATGTCAACGGATAACAATTTCCTCACCCTTCTGAACCAGGGATGTGCTAAAGGATGATGAACCGTGCACAAGAGTCACCGTAAGTTGAACCTTTTAATCAATCAGGGTGATGCATTTTGGTAGACGTTCATATTTCATTTCGGTCCAATGCTCAAAACTATGTTAGGATTCATCCCTAATGTATCATCATCTTTCTCTTGAGAAACCACAATGATCTCACCAACCCCAAGTACTTTACTAAATTGGGTTTTCTTATTGCATTTGTTACAAAATCTATCAATGACAGGGCAATTTTCAAATTTAATTACCAATCTAGTCATTACTACTGCATCTGTCGCAAATCGTGGGGAATTTCTTATCTGAATTGAAGTTTGTATTCTCTTTCTTCTTAGGTTTATCCACATTATCTTTCTTACTTATTGCATTCGCCTACATATTTTGTGGTTCTCTAACTTCCACTACAAATTTGTCAGACTGTTTAATACTCCTTGCTATATCACCAGGAGCTTGAAACATTAAGGGGTCGATTACGATGTCGTCCGGAAAGGCTCCGAACGGCATTTGATTCGTCCAAATCTGATTCAGAACCCACCTTTCCGACCGACTCGGACACGTTTCCCAATGACCGATTACGATGGCTGGAAAGCATTCAAACTGTCCAACTCAGTTCCCAAAGGCATTGGGAGTAACCGAGTCGTTCGGAGCCGAATCGGAGCGGTCTGCAGCTGAGCGTTTCCAGCCGAGCGATTAGGATGTCAGATTCAGACAGCCTTTCCGATTCGGTTGTGCCGACACAGATCGGCTGTCGGAATCGGACTTTGGGTGCCCATAGCAGGCCCCCCTTCACCCGGGGCCCTCCGAATCGGGCCCGTGTGGGTGCCCACGGGTCACCCCTTCCCATGCATGCACAGTGTGGCAGGCACCATGGGGTGCCCGCCACAGGGTGCAAGGTTTTCCCCAACCACCCTTTTTGTCAATGGGAGCCTGTGCTCTCGTTCGGAACACAGGCTCCCATTGAAGTCAATGCGAGTCTGACTGAATGATGTGCGTAAGCATCGTAATCGTTCGGTAGGACTCGCAGAACCCGATTCGATCAGAAACAATTCCGGAACCAATTCGGTAATTGGCCCCTAAGTCTGAACAAGCCCATAACCTCTCTTGAACTTTTTTCTTTTACTATTGCTTCTCACTTGGTCATCATTTGCTGCAAGTGTCCTTAGAGTCACTTCGATTTCTTTGAATAAAACTTGATACAGGCAATTAATGTATTGACTGTATTGTAACCATATCTGATCAATAATTACTTAAAAGCATATTCACATACATCAAGGTTTATAGCATTCAACAAACTAGGTAATCATTTCAATTCTCTTAGACCTTCCCCTAAAGATTTTTCAAGTTAAGAAATTGTCCTTTGAGGAGAACAATTATCACTCTGTAAAACTTCTGCAAAGGCTAAAAACATTTCATAACAAATATTCCACTAAATAGTGGGTTCAAACATAGAAGAAACGGAGAATGGCGGTGCAAGTATGCTAGATATTTTGAGTATAAAGTTTCTGAAACAAAGTTAAAAAGAAAAGAGATAAAATACCATCTTAAAAAAATTAAACTTATCACAGTTGTCTCATGGGTAAATAGGTGCACTGCTATTAAACCTTAGTATTGTTGCAAACATATGATGGTACACAAATATCAATAAATAAATATTGTGATGCCAATAATAATAGACATAATATCCTAGTTTAAAAAAAAACCTTTTCTTTTATTAAAAGCATTGAAGTATTTAATATTGTTTTATGTGAAATCATTGTATATATTATGCATTTTTGGTTTTTCTAATGAATCCAACGAAGCAGTAGGTAGGCGTGAAATTAGTCCTTTCACCTCTCCCTTTGACATGACCCAGTCCCGTAGTGGGCTACCTTTGGCCGTATTGCTCACTATCTGGCTTGTCTGCTGTGAGAGAGTTAATTTACCACCCTGCCCACTTTTTGACGCATCTTGAGGCTTCTTCATGCAATCTCGAGCATTTTTAAATGGTAGCTTACGTTGTTTTACGGAGGTAGCTGCGCCACTCTTAACCACAAGCTCGTCTATTGTGCTCAATATTGTATCCACATTGCTGCCTACCTATGGAGTGTCGATGCAGGTTTCGCTGTTTACATCGGGCAATTGTGCAGGGGCTGTGAATGCTGCTGCAGGTACAGAGGCAGAGGACTGAGAGACCCTTTCCATTTGTGCTAAGGATAACTCAGGTATGGGAGCAGCTGCATGACCTACTTCCCTCCCTAGCTTACCCCGTATTACAGCGTATCCCCATATCAGCTCCAAACACAGCATCAGTTGAGCAGTTAGCCTCTTAAGTACTCACAATTTCTGCAGCCTTTACAAGAGGAGAATGGCAGCAGTGTATCAGCGGTGTTGCTTCATCCTGAACTCCTGCTACAGTGTTGCCCTCTATAGAAATCCTTAGAGGGTCCATGGTCCTAGCCGGGGCAGCAGCCATTATTATATCAGCAAGCAAGGATTCATTCCCCAGGACCAGTGCCTCCACAGAATGTGCATGCCTAATAGAGGCTGCAGAGCCAGACCTTAGCAGTTTAAGAATCGGGCGCCCAACTGAGTATTTTTCCGTAACATCAGAGTGCTGCAGAGATGCCCCTTCTGAGCCTTCATTGTTGATCTCAGCTTGAGCTTTGGCCAAGTTATGGGCCCCCCGGCCACCACGGTAATTGTCTTTTCGTGGTGGTGCCAATCCACAGGGGCTCATGGACTGGTGTCCACCAGAGTTGTATACAGCAAGGCTTCTGAAAAGCACAAACGTCAGGAGACTGTATTGCCTCCACTTAAATAGTTGCCACATATATCGCTGGAGCTGCTGCTAGAGCCTCCGGCTCAAATCCGTAACCAATGGTAAAACACAAGAGGAGTTCAATTTAGCCGGAGCTGAGCACTGCAGAGTGGTGCTGCCGACATCAGGCGAGAGCGCAAGAACAGCAAGGAGGAGAAGCTCTCAGTGGCGAGATCAACCCATCATCTTTCCCCGACTTGGGACAGGGATCTATCAGTCAGAGTCGGGGGAGAGGGGTTGGTTGCCAGAGCGGGGAGTGGGGTGGGTCCCTTCGGGGGATAAAATAAGTCAAAGTGATCAAACGCTATTACCTTATTTGGTATTTTCTTTTTTCAAACTTGCGAGGCGAGGGGCCTTTTTGGTTCCAGGATGGCTTTCCAAAATGGATGTAGGATCTTGTTAGAGGGTACAATTAAATGTATTTGCTTGAATGTTTCTGGCTTAAACTCATTCAGGAAACGGCAATTAGTGCAAGTGAAAATTAAAATGTATAAGCCACATTTAGTATCTCTAACCCAGACACACTTAGCATATAAGGACTGATTACTACTCAAGCATCTTGGATACAATATAATTGCTTGTACATCTCAGTCTGTCTCCATTCGGAGTGTAGCCATTTTGGCGCATAAAACACTAGATTACAAGTTACTAAAAACCGCAGTGGATACCAGGGGCCAATGGGTGATTGTGCGGCTTATACAGTATGGTACAAAATATGTATTTTGCACAGTTTATGGGCCTAATGCAGATGAGTGGGATATTGTAGATGGGTTGTCTCTTGAATTATTGAAGTGGTCGAGTGATCTTTTTGTTATGTGTGACTTTAACTACGTATTGGACTACAGTATTTACTCCAACAATCACTGGGCCTCTCCTCAAATGGTGAAAACTAGGGCAAATATTCTTATATTGGCTCGCCTACATTAACTGAGTGATGCATGGAGGGCATTACACCCATCGGTGCCAGGATACACATATTATTTGGTTCCACATAAACACTACTCTAGGATTGAAATGGTCTTTGTTAGTGATAGCCTATTACAAGCAGCATGCATGGAAGTATGACCCAGAGTTACCTCGGATCATAATCCTATATTGTTACTCTGCCATTTACAGGCGGCAAGAAACCAGAGGTGCCTGTTTTCCTTTCCTCGTCATTTACTATGGGCTCAGCATCGCCACCGGTCGTCTGTGATTCAATGAAGGCCTTTAACATGGGTATTACACAGCAGTTAATACTCTGCCAAAATCGAGATAAACTAATCAACATACAGGCACTTGGCCAACTAGAACATTTACATGCTAGTGAAATTGTGACGGGGGCCCGATCAACAGAAACAATATCTATCTCTGATTGAAAATTGATCAAACCTGGGGAGGTAATTGAAAGAGAAGATCACGCCTGGTTATAGCAGGCATCGGTCCCTTTAATATGAGTATGGTGAGCAGGTTGGGCGCTTTTTGGCACACCAAATCACAGATAGTAAATCCAAGAGCAGCATTCACTCTATCAAAGGCGATGATGGTCTGCTACACACACACCTACAGGCAATTGCGGAGCTAGTCTCAGTTTTTTTTTACCAGGGTCTTTATGATCAGCCTGGTGCATTTGATGAGATGGGGTTTGGGCGATATCTTCGGGGCTGGGGTTTGCCTATTTTTCGTGAGATGCACGTCTCCGCTCTCCAGGAAGATATCACCATTAGTGAAACTAATGTAGCTTTATCCGTGTAACCCGCTGGCAAAGCGCCGTGCTATGATACAATATCATTGGAATTTTATAAAACATTTAAGAATATTATCATACCTCTTCGGACTAAAGTCATTCAATATATTGGGGCTAGCGGGGAAGTGCCCTGCTCTTGGAATATGACTAATATAGTAAATTTCTTGAAGAAAGGTAAACCATCAGAGGAGCATGGTTCGTACTGCCCTATATCTCTTATCAATGACGACGCCAAAATATTCACAAAGATTTTAGCAGCCCAGCTTGCCCCCCTTATGTCAGGTCTAGTGTGTATCAGCAGCATGACTTTATTTCGGGCGAGATATTACCTGTCATGTTAACACCGCAATCTCAGCCTTTGATGTTGCAGCAAAATCTGGCTTTAACATGGGAATGATACTATTAGATGCTGAGAATGCGTTTGACCGAGTTGAGTGGGAGTGCCTCTGGGCAGCGTTGGCTGCCTTTGACCAGAGTGCATGCTTTTGCTAATGGGAATAGGCTTTATATAAAGAAGCCCCAGTGCTCAATTGGCTTATGGAGGGATATTATCCACTCCTTTCAGATCTATCATGGCACCCGGCAGAAGTACCCACTCTCCCCTTTATTATTCGCTTTATATATTGAGGCATACTTGCGCTCTCTGTATTTGAATGACTATATTCAACCTATCATTTCTGGTGGATGTGAACTTAAAATGACTTCTTACGCTAATGACGTGGCGATCTATTCTTCTAATACCTCAGCAGCCCTAGATCCTATTAAAGATGAAGCCAATAAATTTGGTACATTTTCTGGCTATAAACTAAATTTAGCTAAAACACAAGTTCTTCTCAATTTTCAGCCTGAAATTTTGATACCTGGTGTTAGCTTATCGGCTACATACTTAGGCGTTCAGTTTACATCACAGGTTAAATTATGAGCCTCTCTTACAATCTATCATAACGAACTTAAAAGGCTGGAATAAGTTACCCATTGTCATTGTCGGTCGGTGTATTAATATTCAAATTAACATTTTACTCAAATTTTTATATCTATTTCACGTCATTCTTCTACGTGTCCCAAATTCCGTCTTTAAACAATTAGAAGGCGCCATCTGCAGTTTTATCTGGGGTTACAGATGGGCTCAACGTGCAATACGGCTTACTAGGTTTCCTTATAACCAAGGAGGGCTTCAGCTCCCTGATTTCAAGCTTTATTTCTGCGCTGCATTCGCTGGGCGTCTCCATAATCTATTGACAATTGGCAACCAAGACTCTATCACTTTCTGTAATCACCTTGCGCTCGGACCAGATAGCAGATTGTTTTTATACAGACTTGGGGATCCCAACTAATTCAAGCGGGTCAGATTTAAGTTTATTAAGGATATAGTACAAATATGGCGCAAGATTTCCTCCAAATACCCTCTGCCACTCATGCATTTGAATATGCCTCTATGGCACAACCCAATGCTCCCGGCTTTATTCCATGACTCTGTCGCAAAGCTTGGGGTAACTATGGGGTAGAGCACTTAAAACATCTTTTTTTTAAAACCTTTATTTTTCAGTTTACAAGAACAACATGGTGGGTGCACAGGTACGAGCAGACGGCCCGCTTGAATCCAAACACAAAATATAGTAAAAGAAACAATGGAATTAGACAATTGCGGGTGCCAACAATCGCATATCAAGGGACTTAAAAACCTTTGCATCAAGGGCATCCACTCTCCTCCATATCTGACCCAACATCACTCGCATCCGATTCAAGTTGATCACCCTCAGCAACCTCAGTTGTTAAGAGATCTCTGCAGAGTTCCCTCCATGTTCCAAGGTCTTTCTCTAATTTCGCATCCTTTCCATTAGCCTTCATGTGGACCTCCTCCACAAGTGACCACTGACGCAAGTCCTTCAACCAATCCTCCACTGAGAGGGAGCGCTTACCCATCCATACTATGGCAATCCTTCGTCTCGCTAGAACCAGCAGTAATTGCAACAATCTGTATGCCATCTTACGTTTTCTAGGTCTTGTGACTTGCCCCAGCAGGCAGTGCAGAGCGGTTTCCTCAACCCGAGGGCCGGTCCCCCCTCACCCGCTCAACCACACATGTCCAGAAATGGTGCACCTCCGGGCACCCCCAGGATAGATTATGAAATCCCACCCCCTCCCTGCCACATCTGGGGCAAACATCAGAGAGGTACGAGTCAATGCAACACAGTCTCGTCTGAGTCAGGTACACACGGTGCAGGTAAATAAAGTGTATTAACTTAAAGTGTGCATTTCAGGATACTCTGGGGCATATTATCAAGCCTTTCATTGCCGCGTTAGCAGCACTTTCCTGCCGCTAACGCGTTTTTTTCTATTGCCCTATAATCAAGCTGTCGCTAACATGCGTTAGCGACAGCTTTCCAGCGATAGCAGACGGTTTTTTCTATCGCCTTGCATTCCAGCGATATTTATTGCTAATGACATGCAAGG
Organism: Calotriton arnoldi; assembly: GCA_963921515.1. Lineage (NCBI taxonomy): Eukaryota > Metazoa > Chordata > Amphibia > Caudata > Salamandridae > Calotriton > Calotriton arnoldi. The sequence goes on along the minus strand of CAWUFW010004139.1, from coordinate 941,707 downwards.
TAGGCGTTCCCCCTCTAAATATCACTAAAACTCCCGCTAACCGCAGTTCGCCCTATTAGCAAGGATGGCCCGGACCCGCGAAGCGATAAAAAAAGTCGCGCTAAGGGCTGTTAGCTGCAGGAACTTAAGACCAGAAAATAGCTGGTCTTAAAAATGGGGATAAGTCTTGGGCCCACATCTATGCATGTTTCTGCTGCTGGACAGCACTGCAAGCAATGTTGCAGCGCTGCCCTGCGACAAAAATACAGTGCAGGAATGCGCACCAACAATAAGATAGTGCGCATTCCTGGGCCCCAGTCATGAAAAGTGTAGCTGCGCTGCGACAAGACAGCGTTGCAACACTTCACATTACGCCCCCCTTGCAACAGCATGGATGCGCTGCACTCACTGGACAGCACTCCATGATGCAAGTAATGACAGATACGCCAGGAATCCTGATGTATCTGTCTGCGGTAAAGTCACGCATTGCTGCAGTTGTGCCACAACCATGACGCAACTCCAGCAATGCATGGGGCCAGCCTATCCCTATGGCACTGCCTCACCCTCATGCCTGCCATCAGGCAGGCGGAAGGTACTGACGCAGTGCCGTTCATGAGGGGTGCCCGAATGTCGGCGATGTCGGAGATCCATCGGTGGTGGTTGCGTGCTGCGGTGTCATCGTCTGGAAGCATTGGTGGAGTGTTGGTGCGGAGGCAGTTGACCCAGACGTTCTGTGGTGGCCCTGATCCGGCTGCGACGGGGTGCGATGATGGCGCTGGCGTCCAGTGGGCAAGGTGAAGACGTCATTCATCCAATGATGGTAGTGCCAGGAAAGTCCGGTGTTGTGGCTGTAGTTGAAGTACCCGCTGGCAGAGGTGACGTGCTCGACCGTGTGTCCTGCTATGTGGCCTGTTGAGGTGACTCGCTGCTTGCGTCTGATGTCGGTGACAGGAGGGGGTGGTGCTCTGTTCACTGGGGTTGCCCAGGTGGAACTTGAGTTCAGCGAGTTGGATGTCGTTGGGGGATGGTAGACCCTGGGGTGCAATGATGTCTACAATGGGATTGTAGAATGGGGGGGCCATGGCCCGGGGGGCCTGCACATGAGGGTGCCACAGAGGATGTTCTTGGGCTTGGTCCGGATCTGGGAGTTGACGTGGTCCATGGTCACCCTTGGTACATTAGAGTGCGTGGTCAGTCGGAGTGTGCCTCTGTAGGTGACGGCAATGCCTCCTCCTTGATGGTCGGGGTGCTCCTTGCGGGTGATACTGCATCCGTCAGTGATGGCGAAGGCGATGTCCGTTACGGAGCAGAGGTTTGTCCTGGCAGGCGAGGTGGCGTCCAGGGTTGATGGCAAGGAGGGTGCTGGCGTCGTAGTGGTGGAGTGTCCAAGAGGAATGCACCTTGGTGCTGAGCACGGTCCAGGGGCAGACGGACGCAAAAGGCGTAGCTCATGTGTTGCCTTCGTCACGGGAGACGACCCTTACAACGCAGGCAGTACATCGTTAACAACGCAACTCCGACAACGCTGGTCCCTTAACATCGCATTTGATTACAACGCATTGTGAGGTCAGTAATGGGGTAATCCAAACTTTTTCAGGTGTGCATGGGTTTCTGATGTCAAAAATGAAAATTGGACTATGTCTTGGGGTAAAATATGAAAAATGGGGTGTTTTCTGGGGTAAAATTTGGAATTTTTGGGTGTCTATTTGGGGTCAAATTTCAAAATCTTGGGTGTGTTTCGTGACAAAATGAAGAGAAATTTGGGGGGTGCATTTGTCTCAAATGTGATCTTTTGGGTGTCGTTTGGGGGTTCAGAAAGGAATTCCAGGGTTCATGGTTGGGTTTGTTGTGCAAAGCTCATTTTTGGGTCGCACTCACTCTAGTGGGAACAGTGATCTTCATGTCTCCGCTATGAAACACCTACTCAACTGTTGCAATGTGCCTAGTATTAGTATGTATCGGAATGGAATGCGATGTTATGGCATGCATCACAACTACGTATGTGCCTTTGGCACACGAGTGGTACGCCCGCTGTGCATGTCTGCAACCCAACCGCGACCAGCGACAGGAAGCATGGATCACGGGCCACCCACTGCTACAGCACAGCCACCCTCCACGCACTCAAGCCCGGGAAAGTTAGAGACTGACAACAGGCCTCTGCAAACACAACCCACGGCCAGTTCTCCTGCCTCCACTGCCGCCAGAGCTTAACCACCACCCCGGACTCCAACACAGCCGACGCCTGCACTGTCGACACCCTAGGATGCATCCTCCTCAACGGGCGCTCCTTGCACAAACACGCCGTGGAAATCTGGAACCTACTCGACTCTCTCGCCCGACATCGCCTTCTTCACAGAGACCTGGACCAACCCCTCCTCTGCCCCCGACATCAACACCGCCATCCTGGACGGATACAAGATCCAGAGGAAGGACCGCACCAACCACCCGGGAGGGTGCCTCACCATTGCCCACAAGAGCACCCTCCGCCTCACCACCTCCAGCGAAACCTTCCCCTCCGCCGAACACCTGCACTTCTAGATCCAGACCAGCCACAACTCCACACTCTGAGAAACCCTCGTCTACAGACACCCCGGGCCCCGGACACACCAGCCAGCCTACCATCTCCACCTGGATGCCAGTCACAGCCGAAGACACAGCCTCAACCATGAAAGGCATCCACTTGTGGGCCCCCACCAACCCATGCCCTCCCACATCTACCACAGAGCCGAGGACGCCATCACACTCAAACTGCAACGCACCATCAACACCACCTTCAAAACAGGCACCTACCTAGACTACTGTAAGCGTGCAGAAGTCTGGCCCCTTCTCAATAAGACCATAGCTGACCCAAGCGACCTCAAGAACTACCGGCCCATCTCGCTCATACCCTTTGCGGCCAAAGTTGCAGAGTAAACAGTCAACAGGGAACTGACACAATTCATTGATGACAACGCCATCCTCGACCCGTCCCAATCTGGATTGCGAACCAACCACAGCAACGATGACGTCCTACTCGCCGCCACAGACGTCATCCGCACACTCCTGGACCAAGGCCACTCTGCAGCCCACATCATACTCGTCCTTTCAGCGGCTTTCGACACCGTCTCCCACCACACACTAGTCGCCAGACTACACGACGCCGGCATACAGGGAAAAGGCCCCGACTGGATCCGATCATTCCTCCCCGGAAGGAGCCAAAGGATCTGACTGGCAACCTTCCTCTCCGATCCAACGTAAATCACCTGCGGAGTCCCAGAGGGTTCATCTCTGAGCCCGACCGTCTTCAACATCTACATGGCACCCTCAACGCCACCGTCCGACATCACGGCCTCAACATCGTATCCTACGCTGATGACACCCAGCTCATCCTCTCCCTCACCAAAGACCCCACCACCGCCAGATTCAACTTCCAGGAAGGAATGCAGGACGTCGCAGTCTGGATGACCAACAGCTGCCTGAAGCTCAACGCTGAGAAGACAGTAGTCCTTGTCCTTGGAACCACACCGTCAGCATGGGACAACACCTGTTGGCCTTCGCCCTCGCAAGCCCACCTACCCCCTCGGACCACACCATAGACCTCGGCATCGTACTCGACCCATCCCTCACCATGAACAGACAGGTCTACGCCGTCACCTCCAGCTGCTTCAACACCCTCCGCATCCTCCCCAAGACCTTCAAATGGATACCCCCAGAGTCAAGGAAGACAGTCACCCATGCACTCATCACCAGCAGACTGGACTATGGAAACGCACTCTACGCCGCCATTTACAAGTCCCTACTCCGCAAACTACCGACATTACAGTACACCGCCGCCAGACTCGTCCTCGGCATCCCCCGGCACTAACACATCAGCCAACACCTACGTAGATTCGACTGTCTCCCCTTGGTGAAAAGAGTCACCTTCAAAATCATCACTCACGCCTACAAATGCCTACACAACAACGTAACAAAATACCTCAACGACAGGATCAACTGCCACGTACACAAATGAGACATCCGATCTTCCAACCTCGCACTGTCCGAAACCCAGCGCATCCACAGAGCCAGAGCAGGCGGAAGATCCTTCTCCCACATTGCATCCAATACCTGGAACGGGCTACGGGCAGACTTCAGAGGTGCCCCCTCCCTGAACACCTTCAGGAAGACCCTCAAGACCTGGCTCTTCGGCTGACAAATCTGCGGCCCACCACCCCTCAGTGCCTTGCGACCCTCATGGGTGAGTGGCGCGCTTACAATTCCCCTGAGTGATTGATTGATTGAGTTATCATCATGTGATGATTGTTCCTCTTCTGCACTGCTTGAGGTGGTGGGGCAACGCTCTGCCAACATAGCGGTAGAGCTGCCACTGGGGGTGCGTCATCTACGTGTGATAGGCATGTGCGACTCCCCCCGGCCCTCCTGCGCTACGCGTCCCAACTTCTCCTTACCTGGACATTGGCCCCGTGGCGCAATCCACTGCACTCTCTCCAAATCTGTGACTCAGCCAGCAGGAGCCTGAGCCAGGTGTGCTTTCACTGGCCTGGGTACAGCAGTCACCGCGTAGTCCGCTGGTGGACCACCCGATGCAGTTGATGCAGCAGGGCTCCCTTAGGCATGTAGTTGCAGCGTTCAGCCCACACAAGTTCGGTGTAGCACAGGGGCCTCACCCTCCAGAGCGTCCGGCCAGCCCAACATCACCCGTCCTGTGATGCAGGGAGACGGCACCCACCGTTGGTAAACCCCTCAGTGCACCCCGGTGTAGTGGTGGGTCATAGTATGCGAAGCGGACCTCACTACGTTGGTGCGCAGGATCACCTCTACCATTGACTGCACCGAGGTGCGCAAGGCGGGCTTCTCACACAGGTCAGCAACGTGTCTCCATGCGAACTTCCAGACTTCACCACCAGGTACGGGCGATCGTCACACATCAATGTCTCCCGCCACGGCTGATCGACTCCACAGCTACTCCACATCCCACTCCAGGCCACAGACGCAGCTCCAGCGAGGGTTCCATGAACCAGTCGCAGGTCCAACGAGGGATCCAGGAACCAGACGCAGGTCCAGCGAGGGATCCAGGAACCAGACGCAGGTCCAGCGAGGGATCCAGGAACCAGACGCAGCTCCAGCAAGGGATCCAGGAACCAGACGCAGGTCCTGCGTGGGAACCAGGAACCAGACGCAGCTCCAGCAAGGGATCCAGGAACTAGACGCACTCCAGCGAGGGATCCAGGAACCAGACGCAGCTCCAGCGAGGGATCCAGGAACCAGACGCAGGTCCAGCGAGGGATCCAGGAACCAGATGCAGGTCCAGCGAGGGATCCAGGAACCAGACGCAGGTCCAGCGAGGGATCCAGGAACCAGACGCAGCTCCTGCAAGGGATCCAGGAACCAGACGCAGGTCCTGCGTGGGAACCAGGAACCAGACGCAGCTCCAGCAAGGGATCCAGGAACCAGAAGCAGCTCCAGCGAGGGATCCAGGAACCAGACGCAGCTCCAGCGAGGGATCCAGGAACCAGACGCAGCTCCAGCGAGGGATGCAGGAACCAGACGCAGGTCCAGCGAGGGATCCAGGAACCAGACGCAGGTCCAGCGAGGGATCCAGGAACCAGACGCAGCTCCAGCGAGGGATCCAGGAACCAGACGCAGGTCCTGCGTGGGAACCAGGAACCAGATGCAGCTCCAGCAAGGGATCCAGGAACCAGACGCAGCTCCAGCAAGGGATCCAGGAACCAGATGCAGCTCCAGCGAGGGATGCAGGAACCAGATGCAGCTCCAGCGAGGGATCCAGGACCCAGACGCAGCTCCAGCGAGGGATCCAGGATCCTGACGCAGGTCCTGCGTGGGAACCAGGATCTCATCCTGGTCAACCAGGATGTTGGGTGGCTTGAGGGGGTTGTTGATGTGTGCTGCACTATGCCCTGGCTGCTCAAATCTGCATTTTTCCTTTTTTTTGGTGCATCTTTTATATTGGGGGTGGACAGATGGGCTAAGTCCAAGCTTGCGGGTTAGCGTGCCTTTTTCTATCGCTAAGGGCTTATCGCTGGATTCCACCCGCTATCGCTGGTTTCATTTACGCCATAGCGCTAAAGTTAGCGACGGTTTTCGCCGCTGATCCCTGAAGCTATCGCCTGTTAGCAGAATGTTGCTAATACGTCGCTAACAGGGCGATAACTTGCAGGGATCGGCGGCGATAGGAAAACTAGCGCTAACCTAGGTTAGCGATAGTTATCGCCATTTCTTGCTAATATGCCCCTCTGTGTGTAAGAGCGCATGCCGCCTTCCATGCCTTATCGCCTGTGGGCATCTGGAGATCCCCGTCCCACGTGGCTCGTGCCCTGGGAGGTGAACCTGTTGCGTCAGCCCTCATGGCCTTATACAATAATGAAATGAATTGATGCCCACTCCCACATGTAAGCATTATATCGAGTGTTTGAGTCGTCTGGGGGCGTTAGGGTGCATGAGCCATGTCGCCCTGACTAGGTCCCTGAGGCCAGCATGCTGCAGATATTGTCCCTGGCCCAGTCCGAATCCCTCACAAGCCTGCTCATATGAGATAAAGGTTTCATTAGGGTACAGGTCTGCCAACACCTGGCAGCCCCCCTCCCTCCATGCCGGAATTGAGATGTTTTCCATCATTTTTTGCACCAAGCGAGAATCCAAATATTCAGTTTCCGGTGAAACGGTGTGTGCCTAAGTATGCACTCCACAAGTGCTTGTCAAACATTCACTGTCTGTTTGACCACATTTGACAGGTCTGCGGGTGCACCCACCCACTCCATCAGCGCCGTTGGAAGACTACCAGACTGTACTCGCCCTCTGAGTAGACTTTTTTCACAGTTGTCTTCCTCATCCAGCAACCGGGCCGCATGTTGCAGGTGCGCAGCGTAGTAATATAGGTCCAGCTTGGGAGCCTCTAGATCCCCCCTCTTCGTACCGCCTCATTAAGACATGCAAGGCTACCCTGCTGCGCCTACCCGCCCAGTATAAGGACACAAGCACTGAGTTCAGCTGCCTAAACACCGCTATGGGGATACCACAGTGCAATTTCTGGAGCACATACAGGCAACGCGGCAGAACAACCACCCTGGCCACCGCAATCCTACCCATAAGGGAGAACGGCAAGGTGTTCCAGAAGGCCACCAACTGCTTCAAGGATTCGATTACTCCTGTCACGTTCAGTTGTAGCAACTGTGATTCCGTATGTGCAACCTGTATGCCCAGATATCGGAAGTGCCCAGTCTCCCAACGCAGTCTAAGCCTCTGGAGGCTCTCCGGAGGTAGCGCGGTCAATCCCACCAATGGGAAGATCAGAGACTTACGCCTGTTGAGGCGCAGGCCAGAGTAGGCGGCAACAGTCTAGGGACCGCAGCTCGGGGGGAAGCAACATAAAATAGAGTATCGTCAGCATACAGCGATATTAGATGAGGTCTCTCCCCTATGCGTATTCCCCATTGCTGAAGCTCCCGTTGGGCCCATACCGCCGAGGGCTCAATGGCCAAGGCAAAAAGCAGCGGTGATAGCGGGCAGCCCTGCCGAGTTCCTCGCCCCAACGTCTAATTCTCTGACCAGCTCTGGCCCACTCGAACCCGAACGCACGGCTCTGTATAGAGAAGTTTGACCCACCGACAGAACAGCGGGCCGAAACCCGATGCCCTCTGCACCTCCTGAAGATAACCCCAGTCCACTGTGTCAAATGCTTTCTCAAGGTCGATGGATACCAACGCCAATTCCTCATTTCTATTCTGTACCTCGTGCATTACATGAGATAAGCACCATATATTCATGCCCGTGTTGCAGTCAGGGATGAACCCACACTGGTCCTCATGAATGAGGTGGGACATGTGCGGGGCCAGCCGTCTCACCAGTACCTTTCATAGTATTTTGATGTCGGAGTTTATCATGGTAAACGGGAGGTACGCCGCCGGGTCCCGACAGTCTCCCCCCTGTTTCAAGAGCATGCATATTTCCCCTTCCCGCAGGAAGGGGGGGTAAGAGTCCCAGGTCAAACACCTCGTTAAATACTTGCAAAAGTGGTTGCACCAACGGTTCCGAATGGGCCTGGTAAAACTCAATCGGGAAACCACCCCCCCTCACCCCCTGTGCCTTGGTTCTGGGTAGCTCCGTCTGTGCCTCGAGTATCTCTTCAGTCGTTAGTCATGCCTCCAACTCTTTCTGGGCCACGGGTGGGAGGCGCGTCAATGTCAGTCCCCCTAGGAATGGGACGTAACCGTTCGCCCGGGCAGCCGGGTCCGCAGTGTATACCTTCTGTAGATGCAGTTGGAACACTTCTAGTAAGTCCATTCTGGAGTGCACCATGTCTCCTGCTGGGTTACACAAGCAGGTCGTTAATGGGGGGCCTACTCTCTGCACGAAACCCAGGCCAATAGGCACCCGGACTTGTTGCCTTTGGCATGAAGCCACTGGCCGTAGCGAGTGAGCGTGTATTTGTCCAGCCTGTCCCAGATGTCGCTAATTGTTCACGCAGTGTGCATTCTAGGGCATAGGTGGCAGGGGGCCCTTGATCGTCCATCTTGGTCTCTGCTAGCGCATCCTCCCTGGCCCTCAATCCTCGCTGCAACTGCCGCCGGACTCAACAGGCGAGTCCCATACCCACCCCACGCATTACCGCCTTCATCGCCTCCCATTCTGTGCCTCTGCTAGACGTGGCATTCCAGTTAAAGGTCACGTAGTCTGAGATCGCCCAAGAGAGTGTCGCCCTTCCCTTCTGATCCTCCAGGGTCTTGTATGGCATCAGCCAATGATGGGGGCCCTGTAAAGGGGCATTCCACTGTATTGCACAGCACACAGGGCACTTAGGACATCTTTATGACCTACACGGGTTTCGTACGTTTGAAGGGTTGCAAACTTCCCATGACTTTCCTCACTGTTTTTTTAAAAAGTATTTACAGGTTAGGGATTATTTTATGGTAGGTTGTAGGATCATAACTGCACCCGTAAGCTCCGACCTACTTCTATATAGGGCATCTAAGAAGTCACTAAAAAGCATTGTCTATCCAAAACCTCTGTCAGTATAGGGTCAACGCTAGTCTGAAACTTGCTGCTAAATGGAGTAATGTCCTCTCTGATGACATAGTTCCTCTGATGTCCTGGCTGCATTAGAGACTGTAAAGGGCTTGGTGCACTCTATTAATTTAAAATTACAACAATTTAAAACTATATGCATGTTATATTATACTTCAGATAGAATAACAAGGTGGGACGGGAACAATAGGGAGGATAAGTCCAAGTGTCCCAAAAGCGGCTATGTGGCTGCAAATAATTTACATGTTTGCTATCTGCACTAAATTGGTGGAGTTTTGGGCAGATGTGAATCAGCTCCCTGGATTACGTATCAGCTCTGACCCATAGTTAACACATAAAGAGATTATGTTAGGCTATAGAGTGGAAGCAGACCTGGGATTAAAACGATTGTTATCTATCATCATTCTGCCGGCCAGACTCTGCATTGCCAAGGCATGGATTTCCTTATCGCCTCCTAGGGTAGCTGAGTGGTGGGAAATTATGAAGCAGATCTATGAGCAGGAACTCGTAGTGGCTAAGTTAAGAAGCTTTCGCTCTTTTAAAGACCTTGATTGCATCTGAGCTAGGTTTAGCTGGGATCCACACGGTAATACATATTCTCCTTCTTTGAATCAATCTGCTTGAATCATCGGTGTAACAGCATTGGATTGTTTGTGATTATGTTAAGGCTCTGAATTGGCCTCTCTGGAATAGCTGTGATACTGTCAGTCAGTCATCTCTTTGTTCGATCCATTTAAAATACAGATCATAAAAGTACAAAACACATTAAAAGTAATCACTTTGTGTCAAAGTTCATAGGCAAGCCTCATGCTGAGACCCTATATGCAATACAGTACTGAGATTCTTAATGACCAAGACACAGTAAAAAATGGGATAAAAGCAAAACGAACGATGAATCCGACAACCCTTAACAAAAGCATGGAACCCGTGCATTCTAACTTTAATATGAGGCAGTCCATGTTATTCAACTCGTTTACTTCCTAATCACCCTACGAAATGCTAAGGCCACAATATTTTCTCCTTCTTAGACAAGCCCATAAAAAGGAAGCTTTCGAAAAATATATAAAAGGGTCACAAAGTTTCTTCAGAAAGTACAGTGCGGGTCGGCATTGCCTAAAGTTAAATAGTTTTAAAATTGGGAGAATTAATTTTCCTCGCTCTTCCCTATAAAAAAACCAGGGAATAAAAATATGTGCAAATCGGACTACTTTGAAATATTATCACATGGGCAAAGGGTCAAATCAGTGTGGCTAAACTTCTTCGCGGGAAAGCCCAGGATCAGAGGGCTTAGGTTCATACGGAACCTCAGCATGATATATCTGTGCTGGGGTATTCCCCCCCCCCCCCTCTAATATTGGCGGTGTCAGTTGATAAATCATTGCTGTTTGCTTTGCGCGATTGGTTTCCTGGTGATCATGGTGATACTGTCATTTTGGAACAACATACTGTTTGTACCCAGGTGATTACATAATCATATGTTTGTTTTCTTTTCTTTATCTGCCATCCTGAATATTAGAAATGTAATTGTAATATGTTTTAAAAGTTGGGAGGTAACACTTGGCCTAATGTATTGAATTCATTTATTAATTGAACTAGATGATTTGTGATCATGTTTGCCATTAAATGCGAATAAAAAGAAGAAAAAAAAAGGAAAGGGATCAGTAAATCTGTCCCCACTCAAAGTAAAAATACTTTCCCTACTAAGTATTTTTTTGTTTTTAAAATGCATGTATTTTTATTTATGTTTTTAGGATGTCATCTATACAATTATTTGTTAATATTATTAAGTTGACTTTTATTTGAATGTTTGAATTGTTTTGTATTTGCTTTATTTTCAGACACTTTTTAAGTTTAATGTACTGATCTAATTTTATATTTTTATGTTATGTTTTCTTTAAGTTTTTTGTGATTCTTATAAATGTTACTTTGAGCAATATATTTTTAAATTTATTGTCTATGATTTAATAATTATATTTTGTAATTGTAATTTTGTATAATTGAACAATTATTTTATAATTTGTATAATAGGATGGGCATACTTTTTAATTATTACATTTTTTGTCAATTATATTAACAGATATTCATTTTTTTCACTCACATCTTATTTGAATATTGTTTTTTAAGTGTTCAAGTTTATGTTTTTTTGTACTATATATCATTAACATAATGTTTTAGGTCAATTAATTTCTTTAAGGTATTTTAATGTTAAATATTTGTATACACACTTATATTTTCAATATTTGTTTCCACAATATTATTGTAATCAACACTTTTGTACTTACCTGGCAATTATGTGAAGTCAATATTTTTGCTGAGATTTTTTTGTATCGCAATATTTTTAAACTTGGTATTATGTTATAGAAGTGCTGTGCTTACAGTTACAGAAGAAGCAAAACATGGAAACAATTCCTCCAAGCATTATGTGCAAAGCCGGTTCAGTGGTAGTAACATTCGTCCTCACAATGTAAAGATTGTACACTCTGATGTGGTACTCCAAAGTAGTACTGTATCCTCAGTCTAGACAGTACATAGGGTAATGAATTTAAAAGAAGAATAAAGGTTTTATTAATGATAATTGTTAACATGCTTTCATTTGAAAAGGCTTGCACAAATCTACACTCAGCTAATCGGTGCTGTTCATGCTTTTTCGTTGCATGCTCAGGGCAAGGCAGGTGTGTGGGCATCCTTCTCATCAGTGCTCTGCTAATCCCATGACTGGGCAATCGGACTCCATGCAGGTGCCTTCGTGATTTCTAAGTACATCATTGACATCCTGCTCTGCAATGTAATAATGTGTGCAATACTATGGATTAGGTAAATCTGGATCTTTGCCTGATGCAATTTAATGGCATGCATTGCACTGAGCATATATTATGCTGGCAGAGACTGCAGTGAAAAGCACTGATGTGCAAGAGGTTCTGATGTTTAAAGTCTCTCACTGCCTGGGATAATATCTTGGTCCACCTGAGTGGACACTTCAATCATCATCTAACTGGAAAAAAGGACAGAAACTGGGTTACTGGTTGAGGGAGGGGGGGGGGGGGGTGTGAAACCTTTCACAAGCAGCAACCACAATTCTTCTCAGGGTGAAGTTGCAAGCAATCCATAAATTAATCTGTGCTTAGCCCTTGGGTAGCTTGGAACAGAGCAGTCAGGTTTAACTCAGAGGCAATGTGTAAAGTATTTGTGCAACACTTCAAACATTAAGACAGTGAAAACACAGAGTTGGAAAAATAGAGTAGTTTATAATAAATAAACCAAGACCAGAACAACCAAATTCCAGCCAGAAGGACCAGAGATATTCAATTTTAAAGATTTTAGTAAAAGTAGAGGCAAAAGGTATAAAGCGCAAACTGTGGTTATCTGGTTGGGCTGGACCGGGACAAAGTCACAAGTTCAGGCCCTCTGCGATGGAGCACCGGCGGGCGACGGGGACCCAGTTAGGCTTGCTGAACAAAGTACTTTCAATCTTTGTTTGCTGAGTGTTGAAAGGTTCATGTGTTCCACAGCCAAATCGATGCACTGGTTCTGTGATACGACAAGGCTTTGGTGTGAGGTCCTGTCACATCTTCGTTGAATATTCCATCAACGAGGGCCTATGATGCGAAGTCCGGAGTCGGGGATGCGTTGCACAGTTGGGGCTATGCGCTGGTTCTGAGGAGCTGTGAGGCTGCGATGCTGATTCCGGTGCCATAGTTGAGGCTGCCGTTGATGAGAGATGCAAAGGCCTGTGCAGAGGACGCGTTGTGCAATGGCAGTGCCGAAGGTGATGCAGGCTCTTGCAGCGATGCACGTATTTGCGATGGGTCCAATACAGGCAGCAGCATAGATGCGCAGGTTCTGCTCAGGTTTGCGTTGCGCAGCAGAGGAGAGAAGTCAGTTCGCCAGGATCCACATAGGCTGGCAAAGCACCTTGGGCCCACTTTCAAGGGTCCAGGATTGGGGTGGCACCACTAGGCAGAGTACACTTACAGATGTCCAGGTTCCGGTGCAAGGTTGTTGAAGCCTCCTGCCCCTGAGGCTCAAGTCAGGATGGCAGCCAACTAGCCTTGGAGTCACTCTGTGGTTCTGGAATCAAGAGATATAGGTCAGTCCTATTCACCCAGGAAGGAGGGCAGCAGGCAGTGGGTCAGAACAGCAAAGTAGCAGCACAGCAAGGCAGTAGTTCAGCAGAGTGCAGTCCAACAGAGTGGCAGTCCTTTGGCAGAACAGCAGTCCTTTCCTCCTGGCAGAGTATCCACAGGTCCAGAATGTGTACTGCAGTGGTGGTGTTGTGGTGTCTGAAGTCCCCTTTTTTATACCCTAGTGCCCTTGTTCTGGAAGGTAGGAGAAGCTTCTAGACATTGTTTTTAAAGTGCATGGAATCTCCTCCCTCCCCTGCCCTGGTTCCAAGCTTGCTGCAGTTACAATGTGGAGTTGTTAGGCCCTTTGTGTGAAGGCAGAGCAAAGGCTATTCAATTGCAAGTGGGGCTGTGCTCAGCTCCGCCTCCCCATCCTGCCAGCAGATTGCCCATTCAAGGACACCTAATCCCTCTATTGTGTGACTGTCTGGGAGGAACTCACAAAGTCTAACTGTCAGTTACACCCAGTCATGTGACCCAAGACAGGCTACAGGCACACAAGGGCTAAGGGCAGGAAAATGCCAACTTTCTAAAAGTTACATTTTCAAAATTGTAAAGAAACATCCGATTTTACCATTAGATTGGGTTTATCAGTACAATTTCAAAGACACCAAACATGAATGGTTTTACCTGTTCTCACTTAGAAATTACACTTATATGTTATGCTGTGGGAGAGGTAGGCCTTGCAGTAGTGTTTTTCACTAACAGAACATGCAAACGTAAGACCACATGTTCTACTTTTTAAAACACTGTACCCTGCCCTTTGTGCTGTCCAGGCCCTACCCTATGGGTGACATATGTATTAAAAAGGAAGGTTTGGGCCTGGCAAAGAGTTAATTTTGCCAAGTCGATAAGGCAGTTTAAAACTGCACACCCGGGCTCTGCAATGGCAGACCTGAGATAAGTTTACCAGGATACTTAAGTGGGTGGCACAACCAGTGCTGCAGGCCCACTAGTAGTATTTAGTTTGACAGCCCTGGGTACATGCAGAACCACCTTAGTAGGACTTACAAGGAATTAAAAATGCCAATTGGGTATAAGCCAATGTTACAATGTTTTAAGGAGAGAGCACAATCACTTTAGCACTGGTTATCAGTGGTAAAGTGCACAGAGTCCCAAGGCCAGCAAGAATGAGTTCAGTAAAAATAGGAGGAGTGAAGGCAAAAAGATTGGAGATGACCCTGCTGAAAGGGCCAAGTACAACAACAGTAAGAAGTGAAATGGGAAGATATATATCCATTGCTCCAAAATTTCTTCATAGCCAGTGCTCGATCAAAGGAACTGCTGCAGATAAATCTAGGTTTGCCAAGCCCACAGGTAAGTCTCCTTCCACCAGAGACCTTAAACCATGCCCTGGGCCACGTCCCTTTATTCCCAGTGCCAAGAAGAATGGGCATCAATTCAACAATGTGAGAAATTGGGTAGTTGGTTGAAATGGAGTGAGACCCCCTGTTCAAGCAACAACCACAATCCCGGTCAGGTTGAACCACAAAAATGCACTTAATAAGCCCGTTCTTAACCCTCTGGTAGCTTGGCACAGAGGCAGTCAGGCTTAACTTAGTGGCAATGTATAAATTATGTAGGCAGCACTCAAACCATAATAAAGTGAAAACACAATGCAATTAAAATCCCACACCAATTTAGAAAAATAGAGCACATTTTCATAAATTATTTGACACCAAACCAACAAAAGTCCAATGATTAGAACCATAGTTATGAATTTTTAAAGTTTAAAGAGAAATCTAGCTTCTAAAAGATCAACGGGCCAACCGCGGACATCTAATTGTGCAAGACTGGGTCAAAGTTGAAATCTATGGCCAACCGGTAGGTGCTTAACTTTGGGCTTAGAAGGAATTTTGAAGAAAATGACCTGAGAAGGTAAAGTTCAGTGGGGCAAGGCTGCAGGCGGTGTCTGGGGAAGAGGTGTCATCATCAGTGAGCTGCTGGACGAAGTCGCTGAGAAAATTTCTAAGTTTGGACTTGGTCTGTTTTTTGGAAGTCGAAAATCTTCAGCAGAACGAAGCTGGAGGCTGTAGCCACGAGGCCGGATACCCTGTTGATGAGGGACTACTGAACAGGATTTAATGCTGTGGAGCAGAACGTAGCAAAGTCAGGCCGACCAGTGATGCACCTTGGGCGGATAGGCAGGTCCTGGTCTTCTTTCGGATCTCAGAGCAGTTTTTAGCCAAACATTTTATAAGTCTCAACTTTGAGCTATCTGGGCACCTTTAATACCACAACCGAGGGTCTCGAATTGGAGGGGCACCACTTGGGGGTTCAGGACTCACTCAGGTTGGGTCCAGGTGGGAGCCTTTTATGTCCCTGAGGCTCTGATCAGGAGTCTAGCAAACTAACCCTTGGAGTCACTCTGGTAGTCCTCGGTTCAAGTAGGGCAGGCCTCTGAGGGTTTAAGGCAGGCTCCAGCCAGCAAAGTGGTCATTTGAGGTGCAGCAAAGCAGTCTTGTGGAGTACACAGCAGGCGGTCCCCTGAGAGTCCTTCCCCAGGTCCAGAAAGTGAATGGAAGAGTTGGTCTGATGGTCCCTTTTTTAGGTCGAGCCTATAGCGGCAGCGCGCATGCGCTGCTCGCTTTGCGAGGCATGCAGTATTCAGTATGGAGTGGAAGCTCCGCCCACTCTCCGCCCATCTTCTTCATTGGCGTGTGTCTTTGTCGTTCCTAAATGCTGCCTTCCGATTTGTTTTAGGCTTGTTAGTCCCTCCTTATGACGGCCATGTCGTCATTTGTATCCTTCCATGGCTACTGGCCCCTTTACTTCGAGAGTCCGTGCCTTCTCGCTCCCCGCCCCCTCCCCCCTACTCCGTTGTTTGTGCCTTCTCGCCCGCCTGCAGTCCCATTTGCAATGCAGTATGTCTCGCGTAAATGCGAGTCCTATTGCATTGGAAATGCTTGTTGGTTTCTTGCTGTCACCTCTCATGCGCTTCCCGCTCATTGAATACAGACCACGAGGGATTCAAAAGGTATCCTGCCCTCGAGTCAGACAACGGCTGGTGACGACGACCTCTGCGCACTGACGGGGTGTTTGGTTAAAGCACTGTTCAGTGACCTGTGTTCAGGGGCTGTTGGGGACAGATGTGATCCTATATGGTTGAATACTAATCTAGTGGGCAGCAGCCCCTTGTAGAGCATGCGCATCTTGTCTACGCCAGCGGGATAAGTACTAGCAGAGATCAGAGCTTCCCTGCCTGCCGCTAGCCTGCTGTATCTGAATGCGTTGCCATCCCTGGTCTCTATTCCCACGCAACATCGGGCTGCAGATTTAGTGTGAACAGCACTCCCTTGAACACGGGGCCAAGTTAGGGTCCCATCCTACGTGCTGCTGTAAAGACCCAGGTTACTTGAAAGTCTATTTCATTCCCTAACCGGTGTAGCTCCCTGCCATCATTATTGCCTAATTTACTTCAGTGTCAGTGAAGCGTGTGTCTTTTAAAGTGTGTTTGTTTATGTGTGTGTGTGTGTTTTCTGTTTGTATTTATGTGTTTGTGTGTACCATTGTGTGTGGTTGGTAAGGTGTCTGTGTGTTCATGTTTTTTGTGTTTTTGTTTGTATGTCTAGTGTATCTGTGCATCTCTTTGTGGGTGCACTCTTTTCTATGTTTATCGATGTACTTAGCCTCTCCCTTAGAAGATAGTAAGCTGCCTTTTATAACAGGTGTTTCCAATGCCTTCCCCACACCTTCGCACACGCATATTAAATTACACGAGAGCATGCGCATTTTTCCATGTATTCACAATCAGTTGTATGAGATTTTCAGGGTAAAAACTGTTCTAGTAAATCATTATTTTTATCACAAACAAAGATTGCGCACCACCCACTCCTACTTTCAAATATAACGTGTAACCCTGGGGGGTGTCTTCCATAGGTGCAGTGGTACCAGGGCCCAGATGCCTGAGGGGCCCACTGAACCCTAATTATTGCTGTATTTCACAGTTCAAACAGAGGCCAAGGGCCTTCCTTGCACTAGGCCCCATGACACATTGGCTACTGGCGTAACCTAGCCTGCTGGGGAACCCATGGTATTAGCGAGAGGGATGCTGTATGAAAGAGTAAAGACTCTGGGTATTGTTTTAATCGTTAAATACATCTGTTTTAGCATTGGAAAGGATAAGAAGTCCAAAGAGCAGCGGGAAGTTCCATCTGGGAGCGTGGCAGTGCTTAACAGGTCTGCATATAAACACAGCTAAGGACTGGAGACGCTGCCTGGCGCATTACCGATGCCCGTGTTCTAGGCCTTGTCATAAGGCTTGGACAGCTTTATTAGAAACGGCGATCTCCCGTATGCTCTGCAAGCAAAAGGACAAACTGGCATTGATGTTAAGGCATTAAGAGCCCTGTTCCTTGGTGAAGGTTACTTGCGAACCATAGAGACTCGAAGTGGGGCAGCCATAGAGACAAGTCTATGGCACTCTGGAGTGATGTCAGCCACTGTGTAACCTCCTAGGCCCTAATTAGGGGTGACCTCTTTAATTCCAACGGGGCTGGTAAGAGCAGTTATCCACCTCCCCGGAAATATGAGATCTGGAAATACCGGGAATATATGTCCTTTGACATTGAAAAATGCCACATTTTCTGTGAAAAGGTGGGAGAAATGAGGAATTACCAGGGAAATCGGACTAGTATATCACATAACTTGCGAAAGGCAGTAATTACCACACCCTATAAATACTGAAAACCTCAGTTGTGGTTTTATTTCTCTGCTATAACTAATACATTCAACCTATTAACAATGTCACTACTCATCGACAAGGCAAAACTAACCAAACAAACACTCCATCTCTGCTTTGTGGACTTCAAGGCGGCGTTTGACAATGTCAACCGAGCTAACCTGTGGAGGAAATTGGCTCTCTGGGGGATCCCTCCATCTCTTTTGAATCTTCTGATACAACTACATTCCAACACGTGGACACAGGTTAAGCTAGGTACGGCTCCCATCTTTCGAGGGGCATACCAACAACTAAAGGGCTCAAACAGGGTTGTGTGCTTGCACCAACTCTTTTTAACCTTTTCACAGCAGACATGACATCAGCCCTTAGTGCCTGCAACGCGCACACCCCTCGATTAGGGGGGAAAGCCATTTCCAGTATGTCTTATGCGGATGATGTTGTTTTAGCAAGCCACACTCAAGTTGGTCTACAACGGCTACTTAACAAATTGAACGTATACGCAGTCGAAAATTGTCTGGAAGTCAACATTAACAAAACCAAAACCCTGACAATCAATGGGAAAAAACGGCTTCATTCTTGGTCTCTGGGGAAAACCCTAATTGCAAATTCCTCTGAGTACAAATACTTAGGTGTAATAATTGATAAGGGTGGACACCGCAAACAGCTCGAGGCCATCAAGAGGAAAGGGATGGCGATAGCGTCAACATTAAGGCAACTTAAAACAAAATTGACTGGACCAATATTTTCCCCACTGCTTCGTGTTGTGCAAGCAAAAATTCCACCTTCAATCACTTATGGCAGCGAAGCATTGAGGGGCAGGGACGCTACACTGCTGGGTATCACCTTGGCAAAAGCATACAGAGTCATGCTAAACCTCCCGCCCTACACCTGGCCAGCACAGATTCGACTCGAGTTTGGCCTAACGAAACAACTCCTTGCAAGGCGAGGCTCTTACATCAAGTATTGGCACAAAATCAAGAATTCCTCCAAGAATACACTAAACCATCAGCTCTGGCAAGAATTGTGCAGCACATCTACCTCGCCGGCCACAGCTTACCTGGAGGAATCACTGGCTATCACTGGATTAGTGGACCTATGGGAAATTCCAACAACGCACTCGCACTTTAAGCATATTGTAAATAAGGTCATTAAGAAACTTTCCCTTACTGAAGACAAAGCTGCCTTTGCACGCAGTAGCCATGCATGGATGACTGTGAGTAGCTACAAATCAATTGGGCCGCAGGCATATTTCAATCTGGGGTATTCAAGGAAGTCTAAAGAATCGTTTTTAAAATACAGGTTAGGAATCCTCCCAGCCATACCGCATCTTCCACCTTGGCTGAGAGAGAATTGCGGGAAATCATGCAGGCTATGCGGGGTCGGAACTGAGGACATAGAACATCTAATTTGTTCCTGCATCAAGCTAAAAGAGGAAAGGGTAGGCCTCTTAAAAACCCATTTTAACGAACGAGGCATACGAACTCGGAGACAGGCAGTACTTGCTTGCTTGAATCCAAAGGACCCGCAACTAAATGGAAAGCTAGTTAAGTTCCTGTTATCAGTAACATCTAAGCAAGGCCAAGTGGCACTATGAGGAAGCGTAAAATAACTAAAGACTTCAATCCTTCACAATTGTAACATGCGTATTGACTCTGGAGGCCTAGAGCGAGAAAGTAAACATCGGGAACTCTTTAGTTTTTAGTAACATATTTGTATTTTTTTTTTAACACAAGAGTGCTTTTCGAAAAGGTTTAACTAATCAAAAACTATTATCTGAGTGCATCTTTTGTAATGGTTTTAATTAATCAAAAACAATAAATTTTTTACTTACTTACATTCAAGAGTGGCAGACTCCAAACTAAGGTCCTCAGTATAAGAGCACTCTTAATTCCTATGGGGCCAGTACCGTCTTCATTTAAATCACTTTTCTTTTTGGCACCCAGAGTTTTGAGATGCTAAAATCAGCCTAAAAACCTGTGTGAAAGCCCAGCCAAAATGAGGATTTACCATCAGAAATCGACCCAGAATGACTGATTCCTGTGGGAATTCCTGATTTCTTAGGCCCCCATTATGACTGGCCTGCAAAATGGCCTAGATTTTCTCAACCCCCCCCCCCAGCTGGATTTCCCCCTGAAGAGTTAGCAATTACCACGTACAGGTAGATTTGAGGGTATTATCGATACTTGGGCCAGGTGTACATCCAGGGGTGGGGATAAACCAGCCCGTTACAAGTTGGATCCTGAAGGTCCACCAAGAAATGAGGAATTACCAGGAAATTGGAAATGCTGGGTATGATCTCTCTTGTAGTTCCTCATTTCACAGGTTGGTTTTGACTGTTAGCAGCAGTCGAAACGTCCAGGTGAAAATAAAGAGATTCGTAATGTTTCCACAGATCTTACAATTCCGATGGGGCATTAAGAGGCTACTCCTAGTGAGGGCCGTAGTGACACCCAGGGTCCAACTCGTAATATGCCAAATTTTCCACACCCCTAGAGTTACTGGGACCCGGGTATCAGAAACTCTGGGGGTAAGGAAAATCTGGCCTGTTTCTGGGGCCCATCATAGTCGGCTATCCCAGAGTAGACATGTGCAGCCACGAACCCTCTGAATACTGTTGTGTGCATTAGGGACGTACGTATTAATAATGTAGGGCTGTATCACCAGAAGGCCAGGTCAAAAAAAGTTAATTGAATACTTTCGTTTGTTCTGTTCTCGCTGCTGTGAAGTATGTTACAGAAAGAACAGTACTTCGTAGTAGCGTGCCTCTTGGTACAAGCCATTTTGGGTGCTGTAGGTGTGTAGCATAATTAGGGCTCCCGGTTTTATGGTATTTATTTTTTTAACATTTCCGTCTGTATTTATCCATATTTAATTTTTGGTCATTTTATCTGTATTTATCCATATTTATTTTGCGTTTTGCATATAAATGTAGTTGTAAAACTGTACATTTCCATATTTATTTAAATGATAGACGCGCACTCATACTTTGATGTCTGTCGTGTTTTAGCTATTTAAGTTGCCAAATATTACATAACAGTACATCCACTGGCAAATATTAGCATTATACCACACATGTATGTTGTCAAATGCAGTTATTTAAAGAAATTGCACCCCGTTTTTTAATTTCCCATGCTGTCCATCTGCTCAGCTGTTGGGCTAAATCCATGAAAGACAACATGAAGAGTCACTGAAAAGAAGCACATTTTCTGTATTTATCCATTAAAAAAAATAAATGCAGACAGAAAACACATTGTTTTCTGCCTGTATTTATCTTTAAAAATCCGTAAAAACGGAAAACAGGGAGCCCTAAGCATAATAAAGCCACACAAGACCCATGCTCAGTTGCTATGGGACATACTTTAAAACTTCTGATTCAGCATGATGGTGCATTTGTATTCTGGGAGCATGAGGAGGACCTGTCTAGAATATGGTACGGATCTTAAACCCAATGGCGGGTATAATATCCCCAAGGTGGGGTTTCAAACAGGGTTACACATGAGATGCCTGCCTGTCTTACGATGGCTCCACTTCATCAACAACGCATGCTTTTTGTCTTTAAATAATCACTTCACTGCAAAAAAAAACCATAAATAAAAAACATTGCCATTTACAATGCCAATAGCTCCAATGCCAATAGCTCCAACTCCAACAAATGCGAGACCTATTGCATTGCAAATGCTTGTTATACCTGGTGCCTTCTTTGAAGTAGGAGAAGTTTCTAGAGGTTTTCCTTTGAAGTGCTTGGAATTTCCTGCCCTGGCCCAAAGGTGACATGTCCTTTGTGTGATGGCAGAACATAGTCTATTCAATTGGAAGTAGGGCTGTGGCCAGCTCTGCCCCCCACCCCATCCTGCCAGCAGTTGGCTCATTCACGCACATCTAATCTGTCTATTGTGTGACTGTCTGGGAGGAATTAACAAAGTCCAACTGCCAACTACACCCAGTCATGTGACCTAGGACAGGCGGAATGCACCAAATAGCAAGGGCAGGAAAATGAAAACTTTCTAAAAGTGGCATTTTGATCATTGTAATTTAAAATCTGCTTTACCATTTAAGAGGAGTTTTAATTACAAATTCATAGATACAACACATGAAATACTCGCCTGTTCCTTAGCACTTACTAAATGTAATAAGGCAGCCCAATTTTATCCTATGTAGGCCTCACATAGTGAAAAACTCATTTAGGGGTTTTACACTATCGGGACATGTAAAACTTAACAGTACATGTCCAACCTTTTAATACAATGCATTCTGTCCTATGGGCTACCTAGGGCCTACCTTAGGGGTGACTTATATGCAGTAAAAGGGGAATTTAAGTCTTGGCAAAGGGGTTATATTGCCAAGCCAAATTGGCCATTTCAGGTTGCAATGGCAGACCTGGGACATGTTTTAAAGAGCGACTGAAGTGGGTGGCACAATAAGTGATGTAGGCCCACTAGTAGAATTTAACCTACAGGTCCTTAGTATATGGCATACCAGTCTACAAGCGACTTATAAGTAAATTAAATCTGCCAATCAGGTGTAAGCCAATATTAATATGTTTAGGGTAGTGATTACAAGCACTTTAGCACTGGTTAGCAGTGGTAAAGTGCACAGAGTCCTAAGGTCGACAAAAACAAATGTCAGCAAAACTGGAAGGAAAAAGGCAAAACATTGGGGAAAGACTGCCCTAAGGCTGACAGGTCTAACAAACAAGATATCAGTAGTAAAGAAAGTACCATCATACACTCTTGACATGGCAGGACTGATCCACTTGTCCAATGCTTACCCCCTCAACAGCCTCTTATTTCTGACGAGGGTTTGGGGAAATGGCAAGAACTGGAAGTACCTGAGCATAAACAGGGCTGTAAAGAGTCCTCTTAATTATTTGTTCCTGTCACTCTTTTCATGACTTCATATGTCAAGGATAACAAGAGTAGTGTCAGGAATAACAATGGTAAAGCCAGGGATAGGAGCTGCTACCCTTGACTGCCACTAAATGACATGAATGCCTAGCATGCTTCAACTTCATTCCTTCACAGGAAGTCACAAGAATGTAAGTAAAACATATGCATATTAATATATTTATATGAAAGATTTTACTGAGGTTTCGAAACAAGAGTGCTGTTTTGCAAATCTCATTTTATTATCTAAACATTTTTGGGTGAAATGAGGCATTTTCATCACTCTCAGGGAATGACCTATTCCCCTGGGGTGGGTGTGTACATCCTATAGCCTCAAGCTATTTTTATGACCAGGTTTCAGAACTTGAGCAGCAGTTTCTTAATGTTTGGAAAGACTAGAAATATGTTTGTGTTACACCCACTCAGATTTTTCATTTCTTCAAGTATTGTTTATTGGACTAGTCCTCAAACCAAACTGTCACTCGAGCACTCATCTTATCTTCTTAACATGTGAAAAACGAGTCTATTTACACCAAACCACACGCCGATTACAAGTAGGGCCATGGACTGCCTTTGTTTGTAGTTTAGTGTAAATCAATACAGTAGTAGCTTTGTGTGCGCTAGTGCAAACATTATTGTGTTTTTTTGGCAGAAAATACACATTTTGAACTCAGCCATCACAATATCTGCCCCCCTCCTTGACTAATCTGCATGGGTCTTCTAAGAATTCAAAAATTGTATATGCAATATCTGAACAATTATGTGCAGGTTTGTAAAATAGCACAAAGGCAATAACCACCAAAAATCCACATTTCCTGAGGATTAACCAGCACAACCAAAACTAGAGACTTTCTTTTGGTAACTGGCAATAAGCTATTGATGACTTTTTCTTACATAATACTCACATTATAAATAGTTTTAACGCGTTCATGCAAATGGCCAAAAGCTATATACAGAATAAGAATTAGAATGAAAAGAGTATGTATCCAAAAGCCATTTGTTTTAAAGGTTTTCTCCCTACTGGGTCCAAAAATAGTCATGTCAAAACTAGAAGCTCTTTGCGATTAGGGTCGTGCCCTTCTAAAGCTCTGAAGCTATCCCTACCAAGAAGCCTCAATGAGAGATAAAAAAAATTCCATCTTAGTTTTGTAAAACTATTCCTATTTTTCAGACGTTACAATCTTAGGGCCTGATTTATTAACATTTTCACTGGTTTATGGAATTTTAGAGGCTGTCTTGAGCCAGAAGAGATGCGTTTGATTTATTAAGGTTTTCCCTGGCATAAAGCACACCGAATGCATTCTTAAGCTAGAAAGGAGTGACTTAAAGCTGTCTTAAGTGAGGACAAACACTTCATGAGTCAATCTTATATTTTCTGGCTTAGGCTAGTCTTAAAACTGCCTTAAGAGAGGATACATATTTGCCTAATTAGGATCAGAAAGGTATAAGAGCATCAGACAGGATGAATAGCCTGTGGAAAAATGTATGGAAAAGGCGAAGCAAGACATAGATTGAGTCATTTTTACCAATATATTGAAATAAAATATTGCAAACACCATCCCCATTAATTTTTCAAACGGAATGCTTCAAATCTGCATTAACAAAAACTGGAAACCTTCCAGGGCCCTAACAATGGTAAGCTGGATCACTGATGATTGATGTGTCGTGGATTATACCTGTAGTGTCTTTGATTTAGGAGAGCTAGGACCCCCGTGGCTCTGGGTGGACTCAGAAAAGGAAGTTACGTTCTCTCTTGGGAGGTGTGAAGGTGTGGCTATTAAAATCATGACGTGAGGTGTGTAGTGTGTGATTGTATGGGAAAGAATAAAGACGTCTGCTATGGAGCTCTGTGTGTGTGTGTTCATTTGCATGCTCTCGGGCTGGGGAGGATGCTACATCAGGTGACTGGTAGGGATATGTGCCCCAAAGAAATGAGACTGATCTCCCTGAGAGTTTGTAACAGTACAGCAAACAGCTTGAGTGTGCCACGTACACCCCAATTCAATGCAAAGCAGTTTGAAGTTGGCGTATGTGTAGTCAAAGCCCTGCTCAAGACCAGACATGGAAGTTGAAGGCCCTACAGAGGAGCATATTTGAAAAGCTCACCTTAAACCCACTGGTAAGGCCAAAAGAAGAGATGCTGCGCCACATCATAACACAGAATCAGCATCGATATGAAGTGAAATGCTTAAGGCAGCAACAACCAGGTACGATGCAAAAAGCTGAAGGCAGCGACGACCAAGTGCGAGAGACGGTACCGCTACCTACCGTCAAGAAAGAAGATGGCGCCCTACAACCTCCGATCTGATGTGACGACCCAAGTGCAAGCACAGTGCTAGTGCTTGCAGAAGTGACAGGTATGGGTGAACAGCGACAGTTGTCTGAACAGCATATGCTCTCAACAGCAGTAGAAAAGAGCGTGAAATACGATGCCGCTGTTTTTCTGAAACCATCACCTCCGTTTGACACGGTGAAGAAGCAGAATATTGGCACCAGGTGGACTGCATGGATCAAGACATTTGATGATTTTGCGCTGGAAGAAGCAGATAAGAAAATCATCAAGTACTTAAAGAACCTTGCTAGTGATGGAGTAAAAGAAGTGATAAAGAAAATTTCACAAACTGATGCAGTATCATACCATCTAATCAAGGAAGTGTTAGAAGCCAAGTTTAATCCGATGACAAATGTCGACTATGAAAGATACATTTTTAATTAGGCAAGACATTAAGCTGGTGAAAAGAAGGATGAGATTGTTGAGAGACCTGATGTGCTTATTAAACACTGTAAGTTCAATTAATTCAATGATGAAGAAACCATGTGTCTTAGAGGCCATCAATGGCTGTCTTTCAGACTCATTCAGAAGACGCATGTTGAGAGAGACACTCAGTTTAGAAAGTGCTAATGTGCACGAGGGCAGAAGAACATGCATATCTACAGGCAGCTGATATGGAAGCTGGAACAGTACAAGGTGAATCAGAGTTGATCATGAAAAGCGGGCATAAACACAAGGTAGCTGTGCACATGTTGATGTCTCTGAAGAAAAAGAAATTGTGTTTCTGATATGGATTTCCATTTCCCCACGAAGGTAAATGTCCCACCATCGGGCAGACATGTAAAGGCTGTGGGAACGAAAAACAATTCATAACAGTATGCAAAGTGAAAGAAAAACCAAATGCTTCGCAACAAGAAGAAAAAAAGGATGCCAGATAATTCTAGAAACGTTCTCACCCCGCTCACAAAGTCAAAAGGCAACACCAGCTGTGACAAATAGAAACTAAACAAAGTCAATCGTCATCAAATTCATCATGTAAAGACTCTTCAATGTCATTATCAAGCGCTGATGAAGATGATGGATGTGCACTAATGATGGAGATTAAGAACGACATGCACATGTAGGATTAGCTGCTTGCAAAGATGGAAAGTCGGGAAATAGTCGCAAGACGAAGCAACCAGTTTCCTTTGGACACTGCCCCAAGATTACCTTAAAGGTGAACAGTTGCCCCATAACTTTTATTATAGACAGTGGTTCATCGATTAGCATCATGCCAATGGAGAAGTTCAACAGCCTATCTCCTGTACCATGCCTCACTCCGTCAATCACAAAGGTATACATATGGGCTGCTTCAAAACCATTACAGAGTCATGGGTCATTCACAGCAACCATGTGACACAAAATGACGTCAGTTCAACCGTCAATTCATGTCCTTCAGGGCATTTCATCAAGGGCCTGTCTGCTAAGTTTTTACCACTGCTGCTGACATGGGATTGATATCCCTCAACAACAACCTTCATGCCCAGTGTGATATTGTGAATCAATTCCCGTCATTGTTTCATGGTTTAGGAAGACTCAAGACAATGAAAGTGCAACTTCATATCGGTGAGGACATTCGCCGTGTTCGCACAATGGCACAGTAGAATTGCTTTTCACTTACAAGAAGCCATTGAGAAAGAACTAGATACACTGTTGAAGCATGACATAATTGAACGTTCCAACGGTCCTACGCCATGGGTCTTTCCCATAGTGGTGATGCCAAAAACTAACTGTGGAGGTGCAGTGCACATCTGTGTTGATATGCGCCAGACCAACAAAGTAATTGAAAGAGACAGACATCCTGGTCCACACATAGCGGACATGATCATGCAACTGAACGGAGCCAAAGTCCTCTCTTGTCTGGACCTGAGCAAGGGATACCATCAACTCAAACTGTAGGTACATTACTACTTTTTGACTCATGTTTGTTTATTCAGATATGAAAGACTGAGTTTTGGAGTCTCTTTGGATGCAGAAATATTCCAGGATGTTATACATCCAATAATTCAACCTGTTACACATGCTTTTGAATACAGTGATGGCATACTGGCATTTGGGACAACGCAAAAGGAGTATGACAAGGCTCTTACATAAGTGTGCCAGCTACTTGCTGATACAGGTCTCACTCTGACTGCAGCAAAGTGTGAGTTTCACAAGACCAAACTTAAATTCTTTGGGCACATATTCTCTGATGGGGGAATGATTCCTGACCCTGACATGGTGCAAGCACTGTCATCCACCTGTCCCCCATAAGATGAAACTATGCTGAGATCTTTTTTAGGCATGGCCAGGTATTGCTCAAGTTACTTTTGTGACTTTGCCACAGTGAGTACTCCATTGAGAAAGTTGACGAAGCGAAATGTACCATATCAGTGATCTCCCGAGTGTGACCAAATTTACAAAGGAATAAAACATGCGATTGAGAATGCAACTGAAATGGCCTATCTTGACCCCAAACTGCATACTGAGATCACAGTGGGCCTGGGAGCAATCCTTGCTCAACACAATGGTTATCCAAATGCTCAGGGACACATTGAGGCCTATGTCAGTTGCAGCTTGTTTGAGACTGAATGTGCCTATTCTCAGCTGGAAAAGGAGAGTCTGGCTGCGAACATTTTCATGTGTTTCTGTGTGGAAAACTTGTCACCATTATCATGTACAACCAGGCGTTGCTCACAATCTTTGGAAATCCAAAGGCTAAGATGCCCCCTCACATTTAGAGTTGGGGGTTGAGACTGCAAGAGTATGACTATGAAATTGTGCACAAGCCGGGGAAAGATCAAAACCCTGATGATTACTTTTCACGAGTGCCGCTGCATCATCACAGTACAACGTCCTAGCGGCTGAGGAGTATGTCAATTTCATTGTGAGGTCTAACACACCATCAGCTCTATCCATTGAACAGATTATTGCTGCCACCGATACAGACAAAGACATGCATATCCTCATATACATTATTTCAACTCACTCATGGAGGACATATATTTGACCTTTTGCGTTGATGTTGAAGTTTCAGAAATTTGAGAATGTGCAGGATAAGTCTGTCACTCAAGAGGGTATCATAGTAAGAGACTCGAGAATCGTCACACCCCAGAGCCTGAGACAGCAAGTTATCGAACTAGCTCATGAAGGACATCATGGCATTGTAGCCACCAAAACAGCCTGAAGAGATCATGTCTGGTTCCCTCACCTAGATGAACAGGTTGAGAAACAACTGAAAGAATGCCATCTCTGCAACTGCTTATCCCCCAAAATGACACAACATCCACTGACAATGTGTGACCTATCTGCGCAAGTCTGTGACAGAATTGCAGTTGATTTCTTTGGCCCTCTAGAAAATGGACATAGTCTCATGGTAGATGTTGATGAATATTCCCAGTTTCCTCTGGTGGAGGACTTGTCATCGACAACCCATGACAATGTAATTGAGCGGCCTGATGCCATCTTTGCAGCATGGGGCATTCCTGCTGTTCTCAAATCTGACAATGGCCCACCATTCAAAAGCACAGAATTCAAGGAATTTCTTGTTTGACTCAATGTCAAGAATCAGAAGATCAAAAGACACACAAATGATGGACGGAATGCAAAACAAATCAAAACTTCACCTCCAGTCAAGAGATCTAGGTTAAAGCCATCATTCTTTTGCTCACCATGCCACCCCAGTTTAGACCCAGCCATATGCAAATCAGTCTTGAACTTGCTCCTCATGGGAATAGTCAAACCCAAACTGCCAAGCCAGGTACTCCTTGGACCACAAACAAGCATCCTGGGACCAGAATCAGAAGAGCACACCTCTGTGGCCTCAGGCCAGTGGTGTTTATGAACAATTCATGGGTATCCTTAAGAGAGAGTGATCGAACGAGCATCGATGGTGGGAATTGGTCTGAATCAAGGCCTGTGTCAAGCCTTTCATGCCTATCAATCGACTCTTCATTCCACAACTGGTGAAAGCAATAGCACCTTGCTGTTTGGGAGAGCGATCAGAACCGAGCTACCGCAATGGACACCAAAACGATCGGTGAATGCCGAAGGGGTACATGTCACAGACATTTCTCGAAAGCACAAGATGAAGTCCTATGCTGATCAATGATGGTGCGCCCAAGAGACAGTCTTCGATAAAGGAGATGTGATACTAGTCAAACAGAAATGGAAGTGAAAAATGGACACTCCATTTGCTGCTAAACCTTTGAGGGTTGTGATGAGCAAGGGACGCCTGGTGACAGCGTATCGTTCCAGAAAGTCCATCACGAGAGACTCATCAGACTTTAAACATTTGCCTCAGTGCTCATCAGCTCCTGAGGTCGCGAGCGAGACAACTCGACCTGAAAGTCCTGCGCGAGCATCTGAGCCCACGTCATCGGTGCCTAGTCCATGTGCAGCTCAACTACCTCATAGCACCCGATCTGGCAGACCAGTACGAGTGCCTCGATGACTCATTGAGGAAATGTGCTACTAAATGTTATTTGTACTTTTTGTTTAACAAAGGAGGAGATGTAGTGTCTTTGATGTTAGGAGCGCTAGGACTCTGGTGGTGGTTTTTGGCGGACTCTGAAAAGGAAGTTACTTGGTCTGTTGGGAGGTGTTAAGGTGTGGCTATTAAAATCATGACGTAAGGTGTGCAGTGTGTCATCGTGCGAGAAAGAATGAAAGCGCCTGCTACGGAGCTCTAGTGGCGCGTTCATTTGCATGTTCCCTGGTAGGAGAGGACGCTACAATACCCTAATGAGTATATATAGTAGATATCGAGGTTCTAACTATGCACCCCTTTCTGAATTCTTCTGTCCTACAGTGATAGAATAAACTGGACAGGTCGTCAATTCCTTTATGTATTTCATGAATACATATATGTGGAATGATGTTAATACTGTGCTACATCGTAAAATACTTCTGTTCAATATTTATCAGCACTGACCAATGTTACTTCTAACACTATAAACAAAGTAAGTGAGGACGTTCGTGTGTTTTTGTGTTTAGTTGGATGAAAATGCTTTAAACAGAGAAGCAAAGGTGAAGAGTGAAATGCTTGCCAAAGTCGTGGGCACTGCCAATCACTTTGGATTGGCATCCGTGACACACAGGCACAGCAAGAGAATATAGATAAATACTCAAACAGTTGTGAACAGTACAGTAGCGTAGTTATTCTGTCATGGGCAAGGAGGAAGGAAAGGGACCCCTGGCTGCTGTTTGAATCATAAGATACAGCAATAATCAGGGTTGAGCGGGCCCCAGTGCCACTGAACCTGCTGCACCAATGGAAGCTATGCCCCTGTTTCCGTAGCCTTATATGAGTCATGGCATAGCCTACACAAATCTATCTTCTTTTTTGTAAATTTAACCCCACCCCCAATTCAAGTGGTGATCTCAGATATTACATGGTTTGTGGGAGATCTGTGAAGGGATAGCTGGGAAGCAATAAAGTCATAAAGATATAGAACCATCTTTGTGTATCCCACACAGGCAGCCCAGTTTGCAAACCGGCTATTGTAATGTTAGCTTTCCCTAATGAACAGAGACAGACGCAAGGTTTCGCTATTTTCGATTTTCGCATTAACATCCAAACAATAAAGAGCCATTTTAAAGCGACAAAGTGAAAAGAAAGCATGAAATAATATTGCAGAACTTTTTGAGTTTGACAGAGCAACAGATTGTAAGTACTTACTCTTCCTTTGTCTCAGAGCTGTCACTCCTAGGTCGAAGAGAGCGAATCACAGAGGTACAGACACCGAGGAACACAACGGTGTTGGAAAAGCCATGCAAACCAGCAACAAGACACACGACAAGCAGCCATATAGGCAAAAGGACAGGAAAGCAAAGGAAAGGAGAGAGCCGGCACACAGACATTTGTGAAACGAGGCAGAGCAAATCATGCGAGGAGTGGATGTTGGCAAAGGAAAAAAGAACAGTAAGAAATAATTGTTAGTAGGGAAAGAAAGAAAATATAATAAATAAATAAATATAGTGAAAAGAATGTATGTGAAAGAGCAAGTTTCACAAGCTTGTTAAACATTTGGTGGAAAAAGAGCAAATGAAACTTTCATTTGAAAATGCATTGCAATACATTAGCTTCTTAAAAGCAGCAGAGGTTTTATAAATTAGGTTTTAATTGAACGACAACTGTAGAAAGGTGGAGTATTATGTGGTGATGCTGGTTAGGCTTCACCATGCAATACTCTCACAATACTCCAAAGATGGTCCTTGGATTCACAATGATAAATCCTCAGCTCAATCCAGGTAGAGCGGCAAAGAGCAATCAGGCTTTACCAGAGGAACACGATAAGCATTTCAGAGTACCAGCTGACACAGCTTGAAAGAAATCCGACACCAATTTATAAAAATAAAGCAGACTTTTATATAAATTTAGACACCAAAACGAAGTCAATCAGGTAAGTATAACCGGAGTTATAGATTTTGGAAGCAAAATTAAATGAGTGCAAAACCGTACTGCAAAACATTATCATTGCGGCCAATGGTAAAAACACTAGTGACAATTGGTCATTTGCAGGTCGAATTGCTTGGAACCCAAGGAGAGTAACAGTGATGCGGGTCCCAGAACCAAACCATGACAGTCAGTTCGATTTTACCTGGCTCAAGAAGCCAGGGTATAGAGTTGTCCTGGCTGTACTTGGTGCTGAAGCGGGAGCCGCGGGGAAACAGTTTCACCGCTTACAAGGTGCTGGTGGGAAACCGGGAGCAAAAGTCAACAACGAAACAATTGCTGATGTCAGATGAAGGTTTTGCAGAGTTCCCTCAAGGCGCAGCGCCAAATAAAAGGGGTGGTTTCCGGACTGGCAACCAACAAGCCTTGGCAGTGGCAAGCTCACCGGAAGATATTGCAATATCTGGAGGGAAATGGTAGCCACCTGTAACTCGCTGGAGGTCAGGACTATGCTTCCAATAAATACACTGGACCATCTACTTTGGGTGATCCTGCGGAGGGCCCGATGGCCAACGATTCTTTGGTTCCGGTACGTTGTTTGCCTCTAGTCCAGGGGAGTCTGGAGCTGCTTTGGCTCTAAAAGGGGTCCCTCTGTCCAGGTGAACCGAGTTTTGGTCCTGGGCGAATCGCAGTCATGCAGTTCCAGAAGACTGTCATGGTGCAGAGTATCACGCCTTTGCTTTGTGCTGATCCTGTTGTCGCAGACACAGGTCTCTTATTTGTCCTTAGTTGCAAGTCAGATCAGAACTGAGGTTCTGCTGTCAGGGGTAGCCCTTAAATCCTAGTTTTAGGGGCATTAGGGGTGTGGGTGCAAGGGGTGAATGAACTACTAGCCCCAGTGGCTAATCCGCCCCTGAGGTCAATCAAACAGCTTTTGTAAAGCGCACACTGTCACCCCTAGGGGTATCTGGGCGCTGTGCCTCTGTCGAAGAGCCAGGTCTTAAGTCTCTTTCTGAAGTCTGTCAGCAAGGGGGCTGTACGGAGATGGAGGGGATGGTTGTTCTAGGTCTTGGCAGTGATGTAGGAGAAGGAACGGCTACTGCTGCGACGGATGTGGGGGGTGTGTGCGAGGGTGAGTGAGGAAGAGCACAGGTGTCTAGAGGGTTAGTAGAAGTTCAGTCGACGGCTGATGTAGGCAGGTCCTAGGTCATGGAAGGCTTTGTAGGCGTGTGTGAAGATCTTGAATTGCCATCTCTTCTGGATGGGGAGGCTGTGGAGGTCTCTCAGGTGGAGAGTGATATGTGTTCGTTTGGGGAGGTCCAGGATCAGTCTGACTGCGACGTTCTGTATGGTCTGGAGTCTTCTCAGGAGCTGGGTGGAAATGCCAGTGTAGAGGGTGTTTCTGTAGTCGAGGCGGCTGGTGACGAGGGCCTGAGTGACGGTTTTTCTGGTGTTGGTTGGAATCCATATGAAAATTCTGTGGAGCATGTGAAGTGTGTGGAAGCAGGAGGAGGCCACTGCATTGACTTGTCGTTTCATGGTCAGTTGGCTGTCAAGTATGATGCCAAGGTCGCATGCATGGTTGGTCGGTGTGGGTCCAAGTTTTGCCAGCCACAAGCTGTGGTCCCATGCAGAGGTGTTCTTTCTGAACATCAGTACTTCAGTTTTCTCGGAGTTGAGTTGGAGGCAGTTGTCTCTCATCCATTTGGCTACGTTGGTCATGGCATTGCAAAAGTTGGTTTTGGCGTTGGATGGGTTCTCAGTGAGCGAGAGGATCAGTTGAGTGTCGTCTGCGTACAAGATTATGTTGAGCCAGTGGAATCTGACGACGTCTGTGACGTCTGTGAGGTGTGTCATGTAGATGTTGAACAGGGTGGGGCTGAGGGATGATCCTTGTGGTATGCCGCATATGATGTCTTTGGGTGCGGAGGTGAAGGGAGGAAGTCGGAAGTTCTGTGTTCGTCCTGTGACAAAGGAGGTGATCCACTTGAGGGCGAACACTGTGGAGAGGTTGAGGAGGATCAGGGATACACTTTCTCCACGGTCGAGGCATGTTTTGATGTTGTCTGTGGCGGCAATCAGCATGGTCTCAGTGCTGTGGTTGGCCCGGAATCCTGATTGTCAGTCGTCCAGTAGGTGGTTTTGTTCCAGGAATTTGGTGAGCTGCTGGTTGATGGCTTTCTCGAGTACTTTGGCCTGGTAGGGGAGCAGGGAGATCTGCTGAAAAGTTTTGAGATTGATGGGGTCGGCGAAGGATTTCTCTGTGTGTTTCCATCTGTCCGGGAAGGTTGCAGTGGAGATGGAGGTGGAGGTATTGAGGATGCTGGTGAGGTGGATGCTGATTGCATTCGTTGTGAGGTTGTAGAGGGGGTGGGGTTAGCAGGGGTCAGTGGGCACCCTGAAGTAGATGGAAATAATGATGGCTGAGGTGGTCCGGGTGGTGAGCGGAGACCAGGTGGTGATGAATTTGCTGCTGTTTGCTGGGTGGCTGAGGTTATTGGGGTTGAGGGTGGTGGGTTGGAGGTAGAAATTGTTGTAGATGTTGGTGATCTTGCTGTGGAAGTGGTCTGAGAGGGTGTCGCAGAGTGCTTGGGAGGGGTGGATGGTGTTCTCTGTGGCTGTTGGGTTGGAGAATTCTTTGACTATTTTGAAGAGTTTCTTTGTGTGGTTGGCTGCGGAGTTGATGCAGGTGGTGATGGAGGCTTTTTTGGCTTCCTTGATTTGCCTGTGATAATGTGCTGCTCTGTCGGCAGGGTTCTTAGTGGCGCGCCATCCCTTCTCCAGTTGGTGGCAGTTGCGCTTGGTGGTCCTGAGTTCTGGGACGTGCCATCTGGTGTGTTTGGCAGTCTTGTTGGGTTTTGTAGGTTTCAGTGGAGTGATCTGCCGGCGCAGTTCATGATCCAGTCGGCGAAAATCTGGACAGCCTGGTTGAGATCTGTTGAGGCCTCAGATTAGAGGGTGGTGACTGAGTTTCGGTAACCTTGCTTCAGGTCCGGTGCGGGGGATCTGATGCCTGGTGATGGTGTGCTGGGTGTCGGCGATGGCGAAGTGTACAATGGTGTGGTCAGTTCAGGTGAGTTCTGTGGTATGGCTGAATTTTATTCTGTCGCTGAAGGTGAAAATGAGGTCAAGTGTGTGTCTGGCTTTGTGTGTGGGTTTGGTGACCAGTTGGGTGAGGCCGATGTTGTTCAGGTTCTCTAGGAGGGCGATGGAGTTGGCTCAGTTGGGGTCATCGATATGGAAACTGAGGTCGTTAAGTAGGACGTAGTGGTGAGAGTCAATTGCTAGGGAGGCGATGAGGTTGGGGATGGTGTCGCAGAATGTTGCTCGAGTTCCTAGTGGTCTGTAGGCGAGGGGGCCTCTTATCTTGGTCTTTGGGTCAGTTTGTAGTGGGAAGTTGAGGTGTTCCATGAGAGGCATGGGGTCAACGTAGGAGATGGTGCATCTGATGGTCTCCTTGAAGATTATGGCGATTCCTCCGCCTTGTTTGACGGTGCAGTCTCTGTGTATCATATTGCAGCCTTCTGGAGTGGCCGTGTTGATATCAGGGTTAGAGGAAGGTTTGAGCCATGTTATGGTGATGAAGGCAATGCCCGTGGAGAGGCTTGTGATGGTGTCCCAGATTTCTGTGGCATGTTTGCAGATGGAGCGAGGATTGAGCAGGGTACAGTGGAGGGGTGTAAAATTGGGTGGTGGGAGGGCCAGGGGTCCTGGTCCCTGGGCGTTGTCCAATCAGTGGTGCGTCAGTGGCAAGCACCCTGCACGCATCCGCTGCATGAGGCGGCCTCCAGGGGTGGCCTTAGTGGTCCTGTGTGCCGGGCGGACGCAGGGGCAGAGACAGCAGGAAGTGCAGGGGCAAGAACAGCAGGCAGCGCAGGGGCAGGAACAGCAGGCAGTGCAGGGACTGGGACAGCAATCAGCGCAGGGGCAAGAACAACAGGCAGTGCAGGGACAGCAGGCAGCACAGGGACAGCAGGCAGCGCGGGGGCAGGGACAGCAGGCAGCACAGGGGCAGAGACAGCAGGCAGCACAGGGGCAGGGACAGCCGGCAGCACCAAGGCAGGGACGTCAGGCAGGGCAGGGGCAACAGAGAGAGCAGGGACAGCAGGCAGCGCAGGGGCTGGGACAGCAGGCAGTGCAGGGCAAGGACAGCAGGCAGCGCAGGGACAGCCAGCAGGGGCAGGGACAGGGACAGCAGGTAGTGCAGGGGCAGGGACAGCAGGCAGCGCAGAGGTAGGGACAGCGGGCAGCGCAGGGGCAGGACCAGCACGCACAATATCTTAGCTGGGGTCAGGTGAAGGTGGGCGGCCCAGCTCAGCCTCCTCTGGGCTCTAATGGGTGCGGACAGGCCCGCCCTTGGCCTGGGCTGTGCCTGGCCACCGCCTGCACGCGTCCTGCAATGCGGGAGTCGGCACTGGCTTAAGTATCCGCCTGGGCAGGAAAATGCTGGAGGAAGAGTCTCTGATCTCGCTGCTGCTGGGAAGTGTAGTCGGCGGGAGGGATCTGGTGGAGTTCTGCGATGCAGGAGTCAGCGCTGGCTTAATCCGAAGGTGTGGGTCACGTTTTCTACCCAGAGTCCTCTATTCTACCACTTTTAAAAATGGCAGAAGCCTTCCTCAGCTGTATAGATCAGGTAGCCCACCCTAGTGTTGTGGATAGCCTTCTGGGCATGTACACCTCCTGCAAACCTAAGTTTCCCACCTGCTCAGGTGCAAGGGTGCCTGGGGCAGGGGCAAGGCTGTTTCCTCCTTTGGGAGGCAGCCTGGTTGCATATTACAGGTGGTGAAGGCTTTGAAGCTCACCGTCTTGATGTGCCACTTCACTAGCCATCCTGCCAGGGAGGAAGATGTGACCTCCATTCTGTCCAGGCCATTGTTTCTGACTCCTGGGATAGTTCACACCTCCTTGCAGGGGGTCACATTCCTACCTTGGAGGCAGCAGCTGCGGGCTGGGATTCAGAGCACAGGAAAGGCTGGGGCAGCCAGGTGGGCAACCTCTAAGATAGCCACCTGGGTGCATACAACATCGTCCTCAACACAAGATTCATGTAAGAGGTGATGAGGCACATTGCTTGATACTAAGCATGACATATTTTGGTGGTACCATAATGCAGCTGATGACCTTGAGTTTTCCCGGGTGCCAGCCCATGTTATCCTATGGATCACCTATAACTTATAGTAGCCTTCAATGGAAAG
This sequence comes from Calotriton arnoldi, assembly GCA_963921515.1. Lineage (NCBI taxonomy): Eukaryota > Metazoa > Chordata > Amphibia > Caudata > Salamandridae > Calotriton > Calotriton arnoldi. The sequence continues at coordinate 905,140 of CAWUFW010004139.1, read as the reverse complement.
GCCACTATAGGGACATATAAGCTTGCACTTACATCTTTACTATAATGCACCCAGCCTCCTGGGCTCGTGCCTTCCATAGGGGTGACTCACAAATATTAAAAATAGTGCATTGCCTTTGCCACACATAGTGAGGGCAAAGTCGAGTTCGAGCAGGTTCCACTGCTCCTACAGTTTGCAATGTCAGGCCTGCTGTCAGTAGTTTACTTGGGTCACTCAGGGTGGCACAAACAGTGCTTCAGCCCCCGGTGACCCCTTTAACACCCATGCCTGGTTACCACTGAACCGTATGCTAGAGACTTATAAGGGGGTTAAAGTCCTTGCCAATTGATTGATGCAGCATAAAGTGGATCCCACCAAAAGAATTGACTGCCCCAAGTTAAAAAAAAACAGAAGCAACGGAGGGCATGGCCTAGCAACATGGCTGACAGCATGTAGTTGCTGAGGTGTCGTGCCCAATTTCTCATCCTAAATATTCTTGGGCACTTTGGGGTCACCAGCTAAAACTCTGAGTGCTGTCTGTATACCCTGGAAGCCACTGAAGGTGACCAATAACCGACATCCCACCGCCTTGCCTTGCGGAGTCGAACAGAGAGATTGAGCAGTCTGACTTGGGAGCACTGGCGGGGCACCTGGTGAGCACGGCCTCTTCGGCCTATGGTCAGGGGGTGTCTGTGGCGCTCCATTCTTGGAAACTCGCCTCACAGGTATAGGTGGCCCTGAGCCTACTGAGGGATCACCTGCTGTGACTCAGGAATGCTGTTGGGAGCCCGCACAGCCCAATCCATCATGGCAGTAATAGGGGTGTGATTAGGGGCTGCCGAGGAGGCCAGTGGCTGATAGGTACTGTGGATGCCTGCATCGGCATACATCTGGAACAACGAGCAGAGAAATCGGGGAGCAGCTAGTTTGTTCTTGATCTTCCTGTAGGACTCACCGGAGAATTTGGAGGTCCCTGCGGCAGATGGCAGACTGCATCTACGAGTTATGCACTGCTGTCACAGCCTTCTTGTCCCGACTGCCTCTGGTGGTCCTTGGTACACTCGCATTGGTCATGGCAAAGGATAAAGCCCGCAAAACTACGCAACAAGCAAAGATGGAGGAGTATGTGTCAGGGGCCAAGTGACCTAGCAAGGGCTCAGGCATGGGCACCGAGCTAAAGAGGGAAGCCACCTGCGCAGTGGACAGTCCTACGGTGGCTTAGGCCTTAGCGGCGATGAAGAATACAGGGCAGTTGCTGGAATTTAAAATAGATATCATCTCTTTGGAGGTAAATCTCTGCAGACAGATCCACAGAAAGCAAATGGGAGGACCCTTCAAATGGAAAAGCCTGTTGAAGCCTCACATCCGAATTAAAAGGCACTGTTTGCACCCTCTTGGAATGGGATCATCACTTTGACAATAGGGTGGAGGGTGCCAAGGGCAGCTCCTGCAACCTGAGGTTTTTGGGTTTCCGGAGGGCATTGAGGAATGGGCCTTGGTGGTATTCCTGGAAAACTGGGTCAGAGATGTACTTAAACCAGAGGGGCTCTCACAATGTTTCATCATGGAATGGGCGCATAGGGCCCTTGCGCCTTCCCCTCCACCTGGAGCCCCACCTCGGGCTGTCATCTGTAAGCTCCTTAACTACAGAGAGTAAGATCTTATCCTGCAAAAGCCTAGAATCATGGACAACCTCACCTATGAAGGAGCGATGATCAGAATCTTCCTGGATTAAACACAGAGTACAAAACCTCCGACGTACATTCGACTCAGTGAAACAAAGACTGAGGGCCATGAGTTTTAAATAGATGTTGCTCTTCCCTGCAAAGCTCCTTGTTATGCATGAGGGAAAATCCCACTTCTTTACCGCCTTGGAAGAGACTTGAGAATGGCTTGACTTGGGGAGAGGTGTTGCAGCCACCGGAGCGGCGACTGGGTACCGCGGCTCCTGGGGCCATCTACACTTGAGGGATTTTCTGTACACTGGGAGGAGGTACCTGCAAAGCATGAGAGACACAGGCAGCCCAATGGTGGAAGAGGAGTGCACCATCAGTATCCGGACGTCTCTCTGGGTGTGGCATCAAGTGGAGGCTCTGGGAGAGACAAGATCTGAAGTCAGGATGGCTCTATGAATGAATAAAGTGAATGGGATTCTTTATGACATCCAGTGGGACTACGAGCTGAAACAAGGAAGTGCAGCTTTTCCCATCACAGAGTATGTCCATAGCAAAGAATGGCAACCTTGAATGTTCACTATATTGGCTTACTGAGTAGGGCCATGGGATTCTTCACTTAGGGAAGCAGGGGGTGACTCTTCTCATTGACACTAGGTGGTGGTTATCTGTGGGTGTTCTCGAGAGGCAGACATCCTGTGCACGTCATAATCACAAGTTAGTGCCATTCAGGAAGTTGTTAGTAAATATATTTTGGGGAGGGTTTTCCTACTACACAGGTTGGGCTACTGAACTGAACTGTTTCCTGGTCAAAATTGATGGATAAACGTGCAGTTTGTTTGTTATATTGTGTTTATCTGAGGTGAGAGGTTAGGGAAGCTACAGTATACGGTTCGAATGTTGGGCAACAGCACATGAGCTAATCAGAAATGCAAATGTTTACATATCACAGACCACATGACACTCAATCTCCCTTGCAGATAGGTAGATTCCTTAGGCTGCAAATTATTACAGAGCCACTGATGGTTAACGGGATCATAAACACCCGGCAATGCCTGCACAATACAATATAGTATTGTGAAGGGGTTCAATGACAACCAAAAGAGATATCGGTTATTGAATTTCCTTAGGCGATACTAGGTGGACATCGCCTGCCTCCAGGAGATACACCTTATGGAGGAGGAGCCTTATAAGATAAAAAGGAAATGGAGAGGACAGTGGTTCTCATCTAATTTTTCATCCTATGCCAGAGGAGTGTCCATATGACTAGGGTCCGACATCGGTAATCAGAGGCAGATATCAACTGTAGGTATAAACTATTACAGGGTGAACTCGATGGGAGGGGCATATGTCTCCTTAATGTATATGAACTGAACACAGATAACAAGTCTTTTTCCTGACTCCTCAAACTCTGTTGGCACAATACGTGGACGTACCTATCGGCCTGGTGGGAGACTCTAATTATGTTGTGGACAGTGATTTTGCAGGTCACCACCACAACACACCACTAAACCAGCCATGACTGAGACACTGAGATGAAGTCGTGACTAATCTAGGCTGTGTTAACCTGTGGAGACGTATGCAGCCAATGGAACGAGAGTACTCATGTCACTTCACTAGGCACATCACCTACAGCCACCTAGAGCATTTTATAACATATGAACTAGCTTCCTCTCGGGCACTCAGGATGGACTATCTGACCATATTTTTGTCTAACCGCTCCCCGTTACTGTTAGTCTTATTATTATTATTATAAAATAGTTATAGAGCGCAGCTACCCATGTGCTGGTAGCAACACAGTGAGGACATATGGGAGGCTCTACTCTGCTTGGGTGAAAAGGTTAGTTTTCAGCTGTTTCCTAAAGCTGAGTAAATTCTGGTCTGATCTTAAATAAATAGGAAGAGTGTTCCAGAGTTTTGAGACGAGGTAACTGAAGGTCTGGCCACCCCCTCTTGCTCTCCTGACTCAGGGAATGATTAACAGAGAGAAATTGTTTGATCTCAAATCTCTAAAGGTAGTGGAAGGAGTGACAAGAAATTGAAAGGCATGTGACCCCTGAGAGTACTTTACCCTGTGAGCAATGCAGAGGGCCTTACATTATACTCTCTTTTTTATTGGCAGCCAATGAAGTTGCATCAAAGCTCCCCTGGCAGGTTGTGTTTTAGACAGTCCCGTCAATGCTCTGGCATTCTGGGCAACATGCAGCTTTCTAATAAAATATGAGGAGCTGCCAGGTAGAGTGAATTGCCATAGTCCAGTCGGGAGAGTATCAATTCCTGGACCACTGTTCTCCCACGCTCCATAAGAAGCCATTTGAGTGTCTTCCGAATAGACCTCAGAAGGCCAAAGCAAGTGTGTTAGAAATGAAGGTCTCTAATTGGCAGAGATTTGCACCTTTGTCCAAGTAGGGACACTTGCTTCTAGTCAAGGTAAGGGAGTTATAAACTTTAGATAACCCCTGCTCACGCCCTTGGTAGCTTGGCACGAGCAGACAGGCTTATCCCAAAGACAATGTGTAAAGTATTTGTACCCAAACACACAGTAACACAGTGAAAACACCACAAATGGACACCACACCAGTTTAGAAAAATAAAGTATCTTTATCTAAACCAAACAAAACCAAAATGGCAAAAATCCAACATACAGGTATAAAGATATCACTTTTAGAACAGTTGCTTCAAAAATAGAACTTGTAGTATCAATTTAGCTCCACCTGGGGCTATTACAATGTCGTGACAGGCAAAAATCCAAAGTAGGAGAGATAAAACTTTGGAATGACCAAAATGCCACTCTGGTTGAGTTTCACCCTGGCCAAAAAGTGTGAGTGATGGCACCAGTGGAGCCTTGTGCGCTCCAAGACAAGTGGCTGGGCCATTTGAGCTGGTGGAGTGCAAGAGTGAAGTCACCTACCTGGTGAACTTGCAGACTCCAGGAACCCTTTGAGGGTCCTGCACATGAACCGCCTCAAACCTCACTTTGAGAGGTCTGAAGTGACTACGCTTATGGCAACTGATGATGGAATGGAGGAGGAGAGCGAGCCTCTTCCTGACATCCTGTCTGCCCAGGAGCATGATGGGTCAGTGGATGGTGTGAACCTCTCTCCCACCCTGACCCCAGAGCAGCAGAGGGACTGTCGCCAGGTGCTGGGACAGTTCGCTTCCCTGTTCTACCTGACCCCAGGAATCACCAATTGGTGTGTCCATAATGTGGACACTGGGGACAGTCGTCCTGTGAAACACAACATTTTGGCACTAGGGGTGATAGAGTTCTCCAGCAGCCCCTGGGCTAGCCCAGGGGTCTTGGTTCCGAAAGCTGCTGCACCCGGTGTCACTGCTGAACTCCGGTTCTGTGTGGACTACCGTGGGCTCGATGCCGTCACCAGGACTGACGCGCACCCCATCCCCAGAGCTGATGAGCTCATTGATCGGTTGGGAGCTGCCAAGTTCCTCAGCACGTTTGATCTAACATCTGGGAACTGGCAGATTGCCTTAACTGATGGGGCTAAAGAGAGGTCTGCGTTCTCAGCACCAGATGGGCACTACCATTTGCAGGTCATGCCCTTTGGTTTGAAGAACGCCCCTGCCACATTCCAGAGACTGGTCAACCAGGTACTGTCTGGGTTGGAGGAATTCAGCGCAGCCTAACTGGATGACATTGCAGTGTTCAGCTCCAGCTGGGAGGAACACCTGCAACACCTCTGTGAAGTGTTGAAGTCCCTGAAGAAGGCAGGCCTCACTATCATGGCCAGTAAATGCCAGATAGGGCAGGAGTCTGTGGTGTACTTAGGAGAACCAGGTAGGAAGAGGCCAGGTGGCGCCCCTACAGCCTATGATTGACACCATTCTGGCTTGGGAGCCCCCCAAAACCTAGACAGAGGTGAGAGCCTTCTTAGGTCTCACCGGCTACTATAGACGGTTTGTCAAGGGGTATGGCACCATTGTTGCCCCCTTGGCAGAGCTGACTTCTAGAAGCAGCCAAGGAAAGTGATCTGGACTGATGCCTGTCAGACCGCTTTTGATGCCCTGAAACCTGCATTGTGCACGGCACCCATGCTCAAGGCACCCAATTTCTCCCAAGAATTTGTTGTGCAGACCGATGCTTCAGAGCATGGTGTAGGTGCAGTCCTCTCACAATTAAACGAGGAGGGCTTAGACCAACCTGTAGCTTTCATTAATAGGAGGCTACTTCCCACGGAATAGAGGTGGAGTGCAAATGAGCAAGAAGCTTTTGCTGTGGTCTGGGCACTGAAGAAGCTAAGACCCTACTTGTTTGGGACTCACTTCCGGGTTCAGACAGACCACAGGCTTCTCAGATGGTTGATGTAAATGAGGGGTGAGAACCCAAAACTGTTGAGGTGGTCCATCACCCTACAGGGAATGGACTTTACGGTGGAACGCCGCCCTTGTACAGAACACGCCAATGCTGATGGCCTGTCCAGATTCTTCTGCCTTAGTGATGAGAACTCCCAAGAGGGTGGGTAGTTCTCCCCACTTTTCAGCTGGAGGGGATACGTGTTAGACTTGCCATCCTTGGCATGATTTCCCCAGACTTTTTGCCTCTACCTCCTGTATTTTGGATGGTATGCTGGATTTATTTCGTTTTTGCTGGCTTAGATGCTTTGGGCACTTTGCCACTGTTGATCAATGTTTAAGTGCAAGTGCTCCCTATATAAATTGTTATTCTGATTGGTCATCCATGATTGGCATATTTGATGTACTGGTAAGTCCCTAGTAAAGTGCACTGAGTGTGCCAGGGCCTGTAAATCAAATGCTACTAGTGGCCTTGCAGCACTGATTTTGCCACCCACATGAGTAGCCCTGTAAATGTGTCTCAGGCCTGCCTTTGCAGTGCCTGTGAGTGCAGTTTTAAACTGCCATGTCAACCTGGCAAGTGCACCCACTTGCCAGGCCCTAACCTTACCTTTTCTTACATGTAAGGCACCCCTCAGGTAGGCCCAAGGTACCCCCATGGGCGGGGCACAGTGTTTGTGAAAGGTAGGACATGTGCTAGTGTGTTTTACATGTCCTGATAGTGAAATACTGCCAATTTTGTTTTTCACTATTGAAAGGCTATTTCTGTATTTGTATTTGTATGGGATTTGTAAAGCGCCGGAATCGCCCCCGAAGGGGTATCTCCGTGCTGCAGAAGAGGATTATGCCAGGTCAGAGTAATCAGTAACGGAAAAGTTCTGTCTTTAGGAGTTTCCTAAAGAGGAGACTGGTGCACTTACGCAGCTCAACGGGCAATAAGTTCCAATATTTCGGAGCCAAATAGGCAAACGTTTTGCCCCCAGTTCGGAATTTTCTATAGCGGGGGACAGCAAGCAGCCCTTTACCATCTGAACGAAGCGATCTGCCAGGAAGGTAGAGCTTAAATTTTTCCGCCAGATAGCTTGGACTTCCACCATGAAGTGCCTTGTAGGCTAGACAGCAAATTTTGAACTTAATTCTCTGGCGGATGGGAAGCCAGTGAAGCTGCCTCAGCAATGGCCGGGCAGAAGTTCTGGGAGGCATATTGAGAGCCAGGCAAGCTGCAATATTCTGAATCACCTGCATTCTATTTAGAAGGGATTCATTGGCCGATGTAAGGAGAGCGTTGCAGTAATCGAGCCGGCTAATAACCAAGGCTTGAATCAGGGTTCTGCGGACTGATAAAGGAAGCATCTGGAACACTCTACAGAGAAGGCTCAGCATGTGTTAGCAGGTGCCAGAGGTGGCCATGACTTGGTCTCTCATAGATAGTGAGTGGTCCAGTCGGACACCCAGGTTTTTAGCCATAGGCTATGGGATGGGAGCTGGGCTCAGCGCAACAGGCCACCAGTCGGGCACCAATTCGTTTGAGCGGTGCCAAATAGCAGAATCTAGGTTTTGGCAGCATTCAGCTGGAGGAAATTTTCCGTCATCCAACCAGATATTGCTAGCATGCCCTCAGCGAAGTGACGTTTGGTCGAGTCTTTATCATTAACAAAAGAAAGGAGCAGTTGGGTATCGTCTGCATAGGAATAGGGTGTGAACCCATATTCTCTGATGTTTTAGCAAGGGGAGCCACATTAAACAGGGGGGGCTAAGGCAGGAGCCTTGGGGTCCCCCTTTAGTGAGCTTCAGAGTGCGAGAACGAAAGGGACCCAGGTTGACAGTTTGAGTGCGTTGGTCCAGAAAGCTTGCGAGCCACTTTAGCGCCTGTCCCTGTATACCTGTCTCTCTCAGTCTGTAAATTAGCTTCTGGTGAGAGACAGTATCAAAGGCAGCTGTCAAATCAAGCAAAAAAACAGCACTGCCTTGTTGTTATCCAGGGCCAATTTGATGTAGTCTGTGACACCTATAAGGGTGGTTTCAGTAGAATGGTTAGGTCTGAAACCAGACTGAGAGGGATCAAGGTTGCCTTGAGATTCAAGATATTTCATAAGCTTAGTATTGATGTACACTTCCAGCAGTTTACTCATGAGTGGGAGGAGCGAGATAGGGCGGTAATTAGCCAACATTTCAGCGGGTACCTGTGCTTTTTTACGAATCGGTAGCACTTGTGCCGCCTTCCATTCAAGTGGAAGTGTCCCTTCACTCATAGAGGCATTTAAGATGGTGCAGATGGAGGGGACTATTAGCGTGGCAAGTGAGGCAAACAGATAGGCTGGCATGATGTCAAAGGGAGAACCAGATTTAGCTGTTCTCAGCATTGCTTCAACTTGAGGTATCTGCAGAGCAGGAAAATGCTCAAAGCAGGCGTCCTTCATTCTCAGGGATGATGGCGGTAGGTCAGGGTTATCCAGGGATTTAGGATCACTGGGAAATTGATCATATATTAAATAGATTTTTCCTTCGAAATAATTGGTTATATTATTACAAAGCACCTGCGAGGGGAGTCTGCTGGGTACAGGCAATGGGATTAGTAAAAGAGTTGAGACCTTTGTAAAGTTCCTTAGGAGAGTTGCCAGCCTGATTTTGACTTAAGATAATGTGGGCTTTCCGCGCCTTTTTAATGTTCTTGTGGTAGCTTGCGAGGGCTGCTTTATAGATAGATTTCTCTTTCTCCATTTGAGTTTTACGCCATATTTTTTCCAATTTTTTACAATGTGACTTTTCTCTTCGCAGATCAGGGGTATACCAGGCAGCATGTTTCTTTTGTGTATTAGCATGCTGCTGTTTGAACGGTGCTAGTTTGTCTGTAACTGAAGTGATGGCCTCATAGAAAACCCTGAGTCTATTGTCAGTATCCATAGGTTCTTCAAATGAGGGGGGTACGAAACCTTTTCCAAAGGAATCGGGCGTAATCTTGTGTCATTGTCTTCTGAGATTACATGGAGGGTAAGAGGGGGGCTACTCAGTTGGAAGCCACTAATCTGAAAATAGATCAGCGAGTGATCTGACCAGATCACTGGGCGAGGGGGTTCTGCAGATATACGGGGCGAATTAGTGAGAATGATGTCCAGGCTGTGGCCGGCCGAATGAGTTGGGCCTGCATTAATCTTTACTAGACCTGAGGAGGCCATATCTGTAAGAAAATTAACAGCATCGGTGTCCACACTGTCTTCACTATGAATGTTGAAATCCCCTAACAACAAAAAGTGTTTGGAGGAGATAGTGTGGGGGGCAATTTTCTCCATCATTTTGAGATTAAAATCTTTAAGAGGGCCCGGGGGCCGGTAGATGAGCGCGCCCTTTAGGCAGTCCTGGGGAGTCAGTTCAATCTTAAAAATACATATTTCTATGTCTTTATCAGAGGTCGAGTCAATGATGGAGAGAGACTTTCAATGCTTCTTGTAAATAATAGCTATGCCTCCACCCACTTTGCATTCCCTGTCCAGTCTGAGTATACAGTACTTGTCAGGAAGGGCTAGGGTAATTGCTGGTAATGAGGAGGGTTTAAGCCAGGTCTCTGTGAGGAAACCTAAATCAGGGGAATCAGAATTCATTAGATCCCCTAGTTCAGTTGCGTGCTTAGGCAGGGATCTAACATTAGCTAGAAAACCTCTCCAATTGGGGGTAGAGTTTGCGGTTTTAGGACTGACTAAGTGCTGGGGAGCAGTGTCCGCAAGTACCCGCTTGTCGTGACTATTGTGACAAGCCCCTAACCCTAGAGAGAACTGACTCTCCGAACAGCTCTGGAAGTTGCGGCGTTTACAAGTAAATGGTCCCTCAAGATTGACAAAGGGAATAGTTGTATGGCATGGGACAAGCCTGGTAGTGGCCAGCTGTCTGACCTGTTTAAGTTGAATAGCAGAGTATTTAAGCCTGGAAGAACTAGCTGGGACCCAATGTGCAGGGGTCCTGGCGACGGCTGGGCGTGGACGGGCTTGCCTTTGGTGCGCGCTTGGCACGCCAGCGGGGCGTCCGCGGAGTCATCCCTCTTAAGTAGAGGAGACTCTGGGACGACTAACCCGTCAACCCTGCAGGTTTCCGCGGCAACCGGAAGCAGAATAGACTTCTGTTGACGCGCTCGCTCTCTCCACTCAAATGGGATGGAAAAACCTGCGGTGGACCAGAGAGTGAGCCGGCAGTGAATATAAGAAACGCCTGGACCAGGTGGGTCTGTACAAAGTATACAAAATACTGGTAGTCTTTAAAATCGGATTTAAAACAAATAACCTGTTAAAAGTCAACAAAGGTCAGAGCTTACTAGAGCTCGCAAAAATAAAAGACTTAAGTGATATACAAAGGTCACGAAATGCAAAGCAGAAACGCTAAAAACCTGTGTCCATAGGCTAACATGGGAGTTGCTTTGTAACATCTTACAGGTATAACTTTCCATTGGGACAAGATGAGAAATAAAGTTTAGGCTCTCAACTCAGAATTTAATAACACATCTTTTTAGGAAGATGGTTTTAAATTATGTGTTTGAAAATGCCACTTTTAGAAAGTAGGCATTTTCTTGTTTAACCATTCTGTGTGCCTCTGCTGTTTTGTGTATTGACTGTCTGGTTTGGGAGTGACAGGAGCTGGGGATGTGCATTCACTGTAGACAACCACAGGGGGGGTTGAGGTGTGTCCTGCCTTTCCTAGATGATTCATAGCTGGGCTGAATAGAACTTGGTTGCATTTAGAGTGGTGGGAGGAGTTTCACTTGCACCTGAATAGTCTGTGTCTCCTTTGCACAATGCTGTGTTTATCTCCTGGGGCCATGCTGCATCAGAGAGGACAGAACTAGTTTGGACTGGGCTCAAGGACCCTTTCCACAAAGGGAACAAAGGAAAAATGGGGTTTAAGCATTGGACCTTAAACCCTAGAGAATTAGATCACTTCTGGACTCAAGAGGAACCTCTGCCAAGGAGAAGAGTTGGAGAGCTGTGAGGAGGAGTACTGCCCCATTGCTGTGTTGCTTTACTGGGTTGGCCTGCAGTGGCTACTTCTGCCAAGGAGAGGACAAAGACAGGAACTTTGCTGTGAACCTGCTTGAAGAAGAATCTCCAAGGGCCTGTGTGTGCTGGCCTCCTGTTCTGAAGTCTCAGGGTCACAAAGACTTCACCTGCAAACCACTGACCACCATCTGGACTCCTCTGTGTACTCCTGCTCAAAGGATGCCAATTTCAGTTCCTGGGCCCTGAGAATTGTGTGGTTGGTGCTGCAAAGCAAGAAAAATAACTCCGACACAATTAGCGGCGCCCCCAGTGACGCCGTGATCTGCACCGAGGCTGGGGGAACCACTCGTGAAGTGCACGATGCACTGCCCCTTCTGCACCGCAGCTCCGATGCCCTTCGATGCCTGCCGACACCTGCAGTTATCGGCCTTCCTGACACCAGCACTCGCACTGACGCTGTCACCGCCAGCATAAGCATCACGTTATCGTGGAGCCGATAACCGACGAGGGTGACTTCACAAACTCTTCAACGTTGCATCGCCTCACCGTAACCGACGCCTCACCGCCGACACCGATTAACTTCCCCTGTCCTGGATTCGATGCCTCGCCTCCTCTCGGACTCAACGCCTCGCCTCCCTGTGGCAACCAGGGAACCGCCTTTGACTCTGCACCGACGACTCACCTCCACGACGCTGTGCATCATCCATAGACTTCGTTTCCAAGGTACTGTTGTTTGGGGGTCCTTGTGACTCCATGCCCGATTCCGCCCACCTCACGGTCGGCGCCGTACTTTGGACTTTTGCCTGTCACGACGTCGTAATAGCCCCAGGTGAAGCTATTTTTTTTCTACAAGTTCTATTTTTAAAGTAACTGTTCTAAAAGTGATATCTTAAAACCTGTATGTTGGATTTTTGTCATTTTGGTTTTGTTTGGTTTAGATAGAGCTACTTTATTTTTCTAAACAGATGTGGTGTCCATTTGTGGTGTTTTCACTGTGTTACTGTGTGTTTGGGAACAAATACTTTACACATTGCCTTTGGGATAAGCCTGAGTGCTCGTGGCAAGCTACCAAGGGGGTGAGCAGGGGTAATCTAAAGTGTGTAACTCCCTTACCCTGACTAGAAGCAAGGGTCCCCACTTGGATAAAGGTGCAAACCTCTGCAAATTAGAGATTCCCATTTCTAACAAAGTGCCTGACACCTTTTTGCTTGAGCGGCCATCGTCAGGTCTGTGTCTAGGGTGACACCTAGGCTCCTTACTTCAGACTTGTAGGGGGGGGGTTCCCCCAAGTATGATGACAAGAGGAATTGGTCTCAGAGTGTTGGATTGTTTCCTGTCCCCATTACCTCAGTCTTGTCCCTGTTTAACTTGTGGCAGTTGGAGGAGGCCATCCAGTTGGATATCCTTTCCATACAGATGTTAAGTCTGTCAAAAGTTGCATTAGTATTTGGTAACAATGAAACAACAATCTAGGTGTCATCCGCATAGGAGACCATTGTAAAACCCAGATTGAAGATGATGTCTGAAAGCGGCCGCACATTTATATTAAATAGAGTGGGGATCAATAAAGAGCCTTGCGGCACTCCGCATTTCAGCTGGTGCATCTCTGACAGAAAGGGCCCATCACTAATTTGAAAGCTCCTGTCAGTGAGAAACGATGTTAACCATCTTAGAGCTACACCTGTGATCTCAATACTTTCCAGCCTCTGGTAGAGAATTGGGTGGGAGTTCATATCGAAAGCTGCGCTCAGACCCAACAAAATGAGAGCAGCGGATCCACCTTGGCCCAGAATTTTCTTTAGGTCCTCCGTTGCCAGCATAAGAGCTGTCTCAGTGCTGCAACCAGATCAAAATGCAGTCTGCGCCTGGTGCAGTAGTCTATTAGAGTTCAAAAAGTCAGATAAAATGCCATCATTCCACTTCTCCAAAATCAACTAACTCCAGGCAGGAGAGAGATTGGCCTTGTGTGGGTCCAAAGCCGTTTTTTTTTACAGAGGGTGTATGATGGCGTGTTTCCACAGATTTGGAATATACCCGCTCTCCAGAGATAAGTTTTAAATAGATAGTAAGACCTCAATGACTGTCTCACCCCCTTTCCTCATGATTTCTAATGGAGCGGGGTCTAGAGGCGAGACTCACTTAAGCGTAGTTGCAATTTTCAGGACCTCTTTCTGAGTAAGATTAGGAAAGGCAGAGAGTTCTACCTCAGGCTTCCAGCTTATAGTGTTACTGGTCTTGATTTGTGAATTATCCATGGTATATGAACCTGCTGACCCTGACAAGGAGTCATAGATTAGTCTGACTTTCCCTAAAAAGTAAATAGCTGGCATTTCACATCGTTCTTTAGAGGAGGAGGGACCTGCTCCTGCGATGTTGGGTTCGATAAAAGAATTGATGATGGAAAAGATTTCTTTGGCTGGGAGTACGTATTGACTGATCCTGTTGGCAAAGTCTTTCAACTTTGACCTCCTGATTGATACTTTTTCAATGCTTTTTTATAAAGCTCTTTCTCGTCCTACTCGTGTTTGTATCTCCATTTCCTTTCGAGTTTCTTACGTTATTTTTTCAACTCTTTTATCTCGGATTAGGACCATTTGACACTGGTTCTAGCCTAGGAGGTTCTACTAACCTTTTTTGGAATAAGTAGATCTAATGTTGAGCTGATTCACTCCTGACAGTTAGAGTAAGAGATGGTTACATCATCGTCTAACTTAGGGGCTAACCCCTCTAATGTCCACTTGGATTAGATTAGATTAGATTAGATTAGAATACTTGTATAGCGCATGGCTGCCTCGGCAATGAGGCGTCCCAGCGCTGAAGCAAGACACAGAGTAGGGAGCAGGCAAAGATTAGCATTGAGAGAAAAGCCGGGTCTTTACCAGCCTTCTGAAGGCCTGGTGATCAGGACTGCTCCGGATGTGTAGAGGGAGGGAGTTACATAAAGCGGGGGCCAGCCGCTTGAAAGATAGACCACCCGATCTGGTCCTTCGTATATGTGGAATTCTTGCAAGGAGCAGATCCGCCGAGCACAGCGCTCGTGAAGGTGCGTAATGGGCGCAAAGGTCGCTCAGGATTCCTGGGCCAATGCCTGTCAAGATCTTATGCGTGATACAGAGTGCTTTAAAGCGAACTCGCTGTTCAAGGGGCAGCCAGTGCAGACGGTGGAGGAGGTTGGAGACATGACAGTACTTGGGGAGGGCAAAGATGGCACGGGCTGCAGCGTTCTGGACCCGCTGCAGTCGGTTCATCACAGACTTGTTGGAACCCAAAAGAAGCACATTGCAGTAATCTAGTCGGGCCAGAATGGAGGCTTGGATGATCAGCTGACGCGTTTGGGGGTCAAACAGACCAAGTATCGGCTTAAGGCCACGAAGTAGACCAAAACATTTCCCAGCCACTGATTTGGCATGCGCCTCAAAGTTAAGATCTTTATCCAACATAATTCCCAGATTCTTCACCACCGATTTAGGGGCAGGGGAGGCTCCAAGGGCAGGAGGACACCATTCATTATCCCAGAGATGGGAATCTTTGCCAACCAGAAGAATCTCAGATTTAGCTGAGTTCAACTGCAGAAAATTGGCCGTCATCCACTCTGCGATGGCCAATAGATCTTCTTTGAATTTCGCTCTATCCTGGCTAGGATTGTTTGATAAGGTGAGCACCAATTGGGTGTCATCTGCATATGACACCAAGGAGATGCCCGCGCTTTGGCCATCCGTGCCAATGGGCTCATGTAGATATTAAATAGCGTGGGACTCAATGCTGACCCTTGTGGAACCCCACATCGGAGTGGGTGAACACGGGAGGCAAAAGGGGGAGCTATTACTTGGAAAGTCCGATCGGCCAAAAAAGACGAAAACCAAGATAAGGCTTTGTTGTTGACCCTGATCTCCTCCAAGCGAAGAAGCAGGAATTCATGGGAGACCGTGTCGAAAGCCGCACTCAGGTCTAGCAGAACCAATGCTGAAGTTTTGCCGGCAGCCGTGGCGGTCCGCAGTTGTTCTACGACCGTCAGCAGAGCAGACTCGGTACTATAACGGGGTCGGAACCCATTCTGGGAGATATCTAGTATTGAATTAGCTTCCAAGTAATGAGTTAAAATCGAGTTCACATGAGCTTCCAAGATTTTGGATAGAAACGGAAGTAACGAGATTGGGCGATAATTTTCCGACTTGGATACGTCCAGTGTTGGTTTCTTCAGTAAGGGGACCACTTTGGCATGCTTCCAGGATTTTGGAACCACCGCCGAGGCAAGGGATAGATTGACCAGCTCCAAACACTCAGGCAGGAGGCCCTGTTGAACTTTTCGAAAAGCGTCTGGTCTTAAAGGGTCATATGGAGACCCTGATTTTATTTTGACAACCAGTGCTTCCATGTCTTTAGGAGAAATAGGGGGAAGTGACGCGAGAGAGAAGATCTCGGTGCCTGTGAACAAGTTCCTCCCCGTAACGTTAGGTGTTACGCCGAGGTGGAAATTATGATAGATGCGTTCCACCTTCTCCAGAAAGAAATTTGCCAACTCTTCACATTGTTGGCTGGAAGATATAGTGCTGCCTGATGCCGAGGGGGATGTGACCAAGTCCTTCAAAAGAGAGAATATGGTTTTGCTACGATTATTACTTGTAGTGATCAGGCTAGAATAGTGGGCTGCCCTAGTTCTACGCACCAGTTTATGATACTTGGACCATTGCCTGATCAGTTTCCTTTTTGTACTGTGAGGTTTCGATATTCTGTTGAAGAAATAAAGAATGGGATCAGCAAATGGTCCAACAAAGGAACTGGCATTGGTGCCATTAACTTCAGGAGCCGAACATTCGAAAAAAGTGAGTCTAGAATGTGGCCTTTGGCATGAGTTGGAGGGATGACTATTTGTTCAGGCTGAATGGCTGCTAAGTCTTGTTTAAAATTAATTACCTGTGTGCAAGTATTGGCATCCATATATATATTCAAGTCTCCCAGTAAGGTAAAATTGGCTGTCATAAGACTGCTGAGCTACAACTTGTGGTACATTATGATGTGGGTCATGACGCTGGGAGGATGACCACTTGGCAGCTGATCCCAGGAGTCCTGTCGGACCGAGTCTGTATATACACAACATACACTATGCTTTCCCATTATCTGGACGACAACTGAGGTGCCACTAGCACAAGGGCCAATAAGTGGGAAGCTCTGAAGGCTATTCCGTGGTAGAAAGTGTATGGAGTCAAACAATGACTACAGCACAACATAAAATACATAGAGAATATATTGGCAGTGATGCAACAACAGACTGCCATGACCCCGGAGGGCAAACAAGCATTATTGGATGCAGAGAGCGGCCTGGGGGATGCATGGGAACGTCTAGATTGACTGATACTGCGGGAATACAGTCAGCGACTATAGAGAGAGTGTGACAAATTCAGTAAATGGCTAGCCTGGTTGCTCAAGAGAGAAAGGGAAACCCTCTGATCCTTGCACTAGCACTGCCTGACATCCCCACTATGGCAAGACAACCAGCAATAAACCAAACATTGAGTACGCACCTTCAAGCTGTATGCAGAAACCCAAGCCCTGAGATGACCAACGTAGTATCCACATGCCTGGGAGAACTGGAGCTCCCATCACTTACTATTCTGGAAAGGAAAGAGCTACTTTATGACATAATAATGAAGGAGCTACCAGAAGCCCTCCATGCGATGCCAGCAGCGAAGATGTCGGGAGGAGACGGCCTCCCCAATGGAAATTTACAAATCGCGCTCCTTGCAGCTGAGCAACAAGAGGTCTTCCGGGAGGCTAAGTAACTAGGAGTGTTATCACAAACTATGAGAGAGGGGATAATTTGTATGGTACACAAACAAGGGAGTGACCCCATAGATCCCTCCTATCTAGCCTGAAAACGCCCAACTTGGATGATAAAATCCTTTGTAAAATCCTAGTTAATAGACTGAGTACAGTGGTGGGTAGTCTGGTGCATGAGGAACAGTGGGGTTTCAGTCCGGGGCAGAGTAAAATGATGACAATTCGCATGCTCACCCATGTGTTGCACTAAGTCAGGGATAGCGAGGCCAAATCTGCGCTGATGTTTGTGGACTTAGAAAAGGCATTCAACACTGTCTGATAGGATTACCTGATGGTGGTCCTTCAACACATGGGATTTGGTACTGCCTTCTGCGGTTGGGTGCATCTGCTTTTTTTACAGCACCCCACAGGTAGGCTATGAATTGGTAGCATGGTATTGGAGAATTAAAGCGTCAAGTGGGGTACCAGGCAATGGTGCCCCCTCTTGCCACTGCTCTTTACCCTGGCATTGGAACCCCTAGCGACAAGACTTAAGAGAGAACAGGAGGACTATGGGCTTAGATTGTGAAACATGACACACCTGGTCTCCCTTTAGGGAGGCAATGCATTATTTTACCTGAGATGACCTGGGGAATTGTCCTCAGACTTAAATCACACTTATAAGCCTTTGGGACAGTAGTGGGGCTTAAGGTAAAAAGGCGAAAGACCAATGGTGGCACTAGAGGGGCACCAGAGTCAGCAACTACCAGAGTTAGAACTAGAGAACATCAGATGCTTAAGTATATATGTGGTGACAGCAGAAGATACATAGCATGACTGCAACATGGGACAGGTGTTGGAGGGATTGCAACACTCCATAAGTTTCTGGAACACGCTGCAACAGTCCATCATGGCAAGAATAGTCATGGCAAAAATGGTCCTGCTCCTGCCCTGATTGTACCCTGCAAAGCTCCCTATGTCCCGCGCCCCTTTCCACTTTCCAGGTGCTAAACACTATGCTGATTTCCTTGGTATGGGTGGGAAAGTGAACAGAGTGGCATGTTCTACACTGCAGTGTGATCAAACAAATATGGAGCTTTATTACTACGCAGCACAAATACAACATGCCACTCAATATGTCACAGAAGACAATAATTGGGAGAAGAGATTACTCAGGGGCATGTATGGAGACACCTCCTTATTGGAGCTCATCATGAGAGGGGAACATGTTACCACTGATCTCCTAAACGTAATAAGGCAAACATGCAGACTCCAGAAGCGCATAGTGAGAAGAGTTCTGAAGCATCCTCTCCTTCTTACATGCTCTGGACATCTGGGCCGTCCAACCTTTCAAACACATTGACTCAGATATGTTGGTAGCGTGTTGGAGGAGGGGAACTGTCACACTTTGGGGGACCTCTGCCTGGAGAGACTTTTACTACCATTCAGGAGGCTCAGGAGGTCTTCAGGGTGGGACCACAAAACTTCTTGCATTTTGCTAAGCTAGCGGCAACTGCCAGGGAGATGTGAACCACTTTCACGGATTTGCCACTGCTCGTAGCTACTAAGGACTTTATATTAACAGCTTGGATGGTACGACATCATGTGGATCTTCTATATAATGCCCTAAAACGGACAGATATAGCAGAATTTCGGAGTAAAGGTGCTTGGCAGAGAGATCTGAGGGCCAACTCACAGGCTCATTGGAAACAGAAATGTAGCCTAGGGCGAATGGTGTGTAGTAATGCCCATTTCAAATTGTTGCATTTTAACTACCTACATTGCATGTACCTGACACCGGTGCAGCTCAGTAAGACACACCTGGGCAGAACGTCCGCCTGCCCATGGTGTAGGGAGAATGGTACCACATATTTGCACCTGGTGTGGTCATGTGCTCGTGTGGCGCCACTGGGTTACTGAGTCGGAATGCCTAAACATAGTCACTGGAATCCCCTTCAAATGGTCCCCTAAGAGCTGTTTTTTGGGCATTATAGGTAAGCCAAAAAAGAGAAAAATACAATACAAATTTCTCCAATTAGTGTTGGTACTGGCAAAAAGATGCATAGTGATATGGTGGATGAATGCCTTAATATTGGTGCATGGCTCTGGGATCTGAAGGAGTGAGCACTGGCAGAGCAGGCGTACCTTAAAATGACTAGAAAATGCCTTGAGCTCTCCTGAGCCTCCAGATGGGATGTAACCACCATCCAGTTCACTAGCTGGTGGCGATGAGTAAAATGTGATTGGTGAATGTAAAAAGAAAGGGGGAAAACGGAGCCTCACTCGCCCAATATTTAGAGCAAACCTGGGGTTGATACCTTGAACCTAGGGGGAGGGGGGGGGGGGGAACAGAACAAAGACATTGCTGAATGTACAATGAGTGGCTCCTAAGCATCTGTTGGGATATGTATTGAATATGCACCATCACTGTAAGATCGCGGTTTTATCTGCTGGTGTTGCATCGCTGACTTGTAACTTGAGATGCCATTTCTTTCTTTCTTGTTTATTTTGTTCAACACAAAACCAAAAGGAAGTATAAAAAAATAGAAGCAACGTACTTCCACTTGACACAGGACTGCCCAGTGACTGACTGATGGAAAGGTTCATAAAAAAATAAAAGTGGGCATGTAAACTCAACTGATGCTACTGCCACAAATGTGTATCCTGGGTATAGAAGCCTGTTGCACCAAAAATAAAATAAAGCGACATTTTACATACTCCTCCTCATATAAAGACATGCAGGTATACACTGAATGAACCCTGAAAAGCAAAAGCCCAGATTACGTGTGGGTAGGTTTTTCCCCACTCTTGCATAAACCCCTGTTAGTGAAGGGGTCAGAATTCCAAGTTGGGTGGTATTTCCTGCATCCTGGTAATTACAGGGTGCACTAAATATCTTACCCTTCATAAAATTTCAGCAGGTCAGATCTGCCAGAATTTAACTGGAGAAAATATTACTAGAATCACCGTTCTATGCGGATTGTGGTGCAGTAAGCACCAAAATCTGCATGTTATTCCCCTGAAGTTTGTAGTAGGTGCTATGCTCCCCAGAAACTCATAATAGGTGCTATTTGTCCTACCTGATAAATAAATACCCTATGGTATAATCATTTGGTGTGATAAAAAGCACCTGAAATCCGATAAACTCGGAATTAGGGACCAAGGATCGAGGACCGGATGAAAGTTGTAGGGAATGGTGCTCCATTGTGGTAGGCCTGAACTTGTACCTTTGTCCCGGTCCGGCGCGACCAGACATCCACAGTTGGTGCTTTGTGCTTTAAGCACTATTGTTACCTAAAGCTATAAAAATTGCATTCCTCAAGTTCTACTAATTGGATTTTTATCGTTTTCATGTCAAATAATTTATTCAATTTTACTCTATTTTTCTAAATTGGTGCGGGATTTTTCTTGCGTTTTCACTTTATTACTGTTTGTGCGCTGCTTAAATACTTTACACATTGCCTTTAAGTTAAGCCTGGTTGCTTTAGTGCCAAGCTACAAGAGGGTTAAGCACAGGTTAGTTTGTGGTTTGCTTGTGTTTCGCCCTGACAAGAATTGATGTTGCTGCTTGAGCAGAGTTCCACCCCCCTCAACCAGTAACTCAATTTCCTACAAATATAATCATACCTTATAATCCATGGTGAGATGAATAAAGGAAGGGGAGATACCGTAAATGCAAATTCCTGCAACTGTCTTCTCGATGAGCTCCTAGCAATCACCTACCTCCCGGCCTCTTTTCATCTGTACCCTCAAACTGTGCTGGATATCCAACTCCTGAATGAGCCCAAAATCAACCCTGTGAAGCAATCCTAGACAGTATTTAACTGCAATATTTTGCAATAATATTTAGTTTGTCTTTCTTAAATACCATCTCTTCTTGTTGCGTTCTTCACCCACCTACTAACAGCTGCTAAATTTGTCCATATAATCTCATATGTGTGTCATGTCCATTCTATGCAATTTTTTCTACCTCATCTCTGGTAGATATGCTTTCATTTCTAAATTAATAATTAAACAAAAACACCTCTTGCATTGAGCCACTTGCATTCCACTCTTGCTATTTTATTTTGTACCTTGATGATGTAAACAGAAAAGATATCTAAACCCAGAACTTGGACACCGCCCTTGACATGACACTCGCACACTCATCGTTCCTGATGATTTGTGTCACACCAAGTTCCACATTGGGCCACTGCTCTGTAGCTAGATTCACACAATAAAAGCTGGTATGCACTCCCCATCACCATATCCACTCACTTTCGGTATTCTTAATAGGCGAAGGATGCCCTATTAAGACTCAAAGCCCAAGCAGGCAGCATTAAACCAAAGTACATCCTAGAATGTTTATTGCTAGTGATGCAGGACCAAGTGCAGAAATTAGTTCTTTTCTCTTCACAAAAGGCCCCTTTAAAAGTTGGATAGCTAGTTGTACAACAACTGTCAATTTCTTGAATAATGGATTTGTTTCTTTAACTATATTACATAATTCTCTAGAAATCTGAATAACCGGGGTTGATTTTGTATTTTTGAATGTTAAAAGGTTCAATTCTCCCCTGAAAAAAACAGATTTATACTCTGTTAAACCACCAGATTGCCAATGCTATTATGCTTTAGACGATTCATCTGTGAGATGAATCTCTGCTCTGAGACGATCTGTCTACAGTTGGGCATCACACCACAGGCAGCACCACAGGCCTTAAAGAGTTAACAAAGACAAACTCTTTAATTTACTTTTGTTGGTAGTTGTGTTTTTGGTGTTGTATCAAACAGCCATGTAAATAGACATATATCTTTTCTCTCCCATTTTGTGGATTCTGCCCTCTAAACCACAGCTCTTGAATAACCCACAATACAGTACGGAGGGCTTGAGGTGTCCATTGTGTTTTTTACTCCACTTCCTTCAGCACCTCTGCATTTTGGAGAGGTTGAACATCCTCTTCTTCTTGTGCATTCGATCGCACTTCAAGCACTATCATGCTTCGACTTGAGGCATCATCGCATGTACAGCCCTCTCTGGCATCTGCTCTCCTTTTGGTCACAAACCTTGCTGGGCACCATCCTGGCATTGAGCTTCTTCTTGTCTGGGTGTTGGATGAAGAATTCCGAAATGATGAAACCCCTGGGGCCGTATTATGCATTTTCATTGTTGGCGCCGGGCGCACCTATTTAAAGGTGCACCCGGTGCAAACAATAAAAGTGCGCCCTATTACGGTGGATGCGCTGCCCCCAGGGCAGCCGCGAACTCGCGCTGCCCTTAGGGCAGCGCATTCATATGAAAACAAGGAGTGGCTGCTTGCAGCAGCTCCGTGTTTTGACAGTGTAGGCGGCACCCACCTGCACTTTTAAAGGGGATTAGAGATCCCCTTGTAGGCGGATGCAGTCAGTATCTGCACCTGCCTGCAAGGGGGCATCTGGGGGGTCCATAGGACCCCCTTTCCCACCTCCAGAGGGTGGCTCTCAGGGGGCGCACTCACAGTGTACCCTCCTGAGAGCTTCTTTGCCTCTGCGCCCGCGTCGTTAATAAGGCGGAGGCGCAGAGGCAAAGGAATTCCCTCATTTGCATAGGGCACGCCCCCATGCAAACGAGGGAACATTCCCTGAAGGTAGCGCTGGCGCTTTAAGTGTGCCAGCGCTATCGGTATTACTGAAGGGGACTGCACATTCTTTTGATAGGTAATATTTAACCTATGATATTTTTACACATCAAGATTTTGCCCATGACATTCAGACACACCACCCCAATAGGACAGACAGTCTACCCCGGAAGATGAGGAGCTGCACCTGGAGTCTGTATGCTAATAAAAAAAACCCGAACCAGGGCCAAGGAAGAGCAGTGAAGCTAAGACTTACTTCCGGTGGAATTGGAAGAGTGTCGCTGGCTGGAGCCGGACCGGGATAAGCGGCCCTCTGTTGGCAGTGGTGGTGGAGGTGGTGGGTAGGACATGCTTTCTGGAAGTGGAGGAGGAGGGGGAGGTGCAGGAAGTTCCCCCGCAGGCTTATTCTCAGTAGCATTTCCGTTCTGTACTGTGTCATCCGCCAAAAGGGAGCCCTGCAAACAAATGGGAGGAAATAAATGGAAAACAGTGAGGATAGCAACGACCCTGGCTTGATCGCATTGTTTAAGCCTTATTGTGACCTCTTTGACTGTTTTTGCAAATTAATAATTAATATTTGCGTTTGTTACGTGATCCTGTTTATACATCTCCGTCGCTATGCAAACGCATGTTTGTTCTTTCAGTTATCTATTTTGGCACATTTCTAAAGTCAAAGTAATATCATTTGGAACAAAGGCATGTTACAAACCTCAAATGTTCCTCTACCTGCGCAAGAACATCCTGAGCATAGAGTTAGCGGGTCCCAAAAATTCAACCATCAGAACAGACGTACCAGTCACACAGAGTAATATCCTTATGTTGGACTCGTACCTGTATGTGATTCAGGTTGTTGTGTTCTCTGTATTGGAAAATTTAGAGCCGGCTTTAGCGCGGGTGGCGCCCGGGGCGACAATCATTTTGGCACCCCCACTCCCATGACCTCCTCCTTGGATTCTCTCAATACTAGCGAACAAAAGTGGCAGTTCGGGCTGGACTGTTCCCATGAGGCACAGGGTCAAGACTGATTTGCATATGGCCAGGTCTAAACTGGGGTGGCATGGTGAGCAAAAGAATGATGGATTTAACCCAGATCTCTTGACTGGAGGTGAATGTTTTGATTTGTTCTGCATTCCGTCCATCAATTGTGTGTCTTTTGCTTTCTCGCCCTGAGTGCGCCAGGTATGCCCAGACGTGGGTCCTGGGCTCACTGTGCCACTGGAATCAAGCTATCCTGGCTGAAGAGGGGTGAAACCCCGAAACCGGTCCTAGGATGCTTGTTTCCGGTCCAGGGAGGACCTAGCTTGGCAGTTCGGGCTGGACTGTTCCCATGAGGCACAGGGTCAAGACTGATTTGCATATGGCCAGGTCTAAACTGGGGTGGCATGGTGAGCAAAAGAATGATGGATTTAACCCAGATCTCTTGACTGGGGGTGAATGTTTTGATTTGTTCTGCATTCCGTCCATCAATTGTGTGTCTTTTGCTTTCTCGCCCTAAGTGCGCCAGGTATGCCCAGACGCTGGTCCTGGGCTCACTGTGCCACTGGAATCAAGCTATCCTGGCTGAAGAGGGGTGAAACCCCGAAACCGGTCCTAGGATGCTTGTTTCCGGTCCAGGGAGGACCTGGCTTGGCAGTTCGGGCTGGACTGTTCCCATGAGGCACAGGGTCAAGACTGATTTGCATATGGCCAGGTCTAAACTGGGGTGGCATGGTGAGCAAAAGAATGATGGATTTAACCCAGATCTCTTGACTGGGGGTGAATGTTTTGATTTGTTCTGCATTCCATCCATCAATTGTGTGTCTTTTTCTTTCTCACCCTAAGTGCGCCAGGTATGCCCAGACGTGGGTCCTGGGCTCACAGTGCCACTGGAATCAAGCTATCCTGGCTGAAGAGGTGTGAAACCCCGAAACCGGTCCTAGGATGCTTGTTTCCGGTCCAGAGAGGACCTGGCTTGGCAGTTCGGGCTGGACTGTTCCCATGAGGCACAGGGTCAAGACTGATTTGCATATGGCCAGGTCTAAACTGGGTGGCATGGTGAGCAAAAGAATGATGGATTTAACCCAGATCTCTTGACTGGGGGTGAATGTTGTGATTTGTTCTGCATTCCGTCCATCAATTGTGTGTCTTTTGCTTTCTCGCCCTAAGTGCGCCAGGTATGCCCAGACGTGGGTCCTGGGCTCACTGTGCCACTGGAATCAAGCTATCCTGGCTGAAGAGGGGTGAAACCCCGAAACCGGTGCTAGGATGCTTGTTTCCGGTCCAGAGAGGACCTGGCTTGGCAGTTCGGGCTGGACTGTTCCCATGAGGCACAGGGTCAAGACTGATTTGCATATGGCCAGGTCTAAACTGGGGTGGCATGGTGAGCAAAAGAATGATGGATTTAACCCAGATCTCTTGACTGGGGGTGAATGTTTTGATTTGTTCTGCATTCCGTCCATCAATTGTGTGTCTTTTGCCCTCATTTTTCTAGTCATACATTATTGCTAAACACAGCACACCCCCTAAAAACAGCGCCCGCCTCCACAGGTCAGAGCCCAGTGCGGCCGCACTCCGAAAATTCATAGAGGCTGTGGCTGCAAATTAAACAGTTTAGGGCCCGAGGTATCACTGGGTTGGTTGCAAACAATGAGGGCAGATTGTGCACCAACCTTTTACAGCCTGCCCAGCATTTTGTGATGTGACAAATATACTAATAGTTGCATTGCAAAATGCACATTTGCAGGAGGTCACAAAGCATGGGCACATAGCAGTACATCTCCGAAATTGAGGCGGATGTCCCTTTCATGACTCCTTCTATTTTCAATTTGTAATAGTTTGCAAAACCCACCATTTTGTGAATCATAAAAAACCTTTCTGACTTGTACAAAGAAGTTAGGACAAAACAAAACCCTCTTGTCATCCCAAAGCCTACATTTTTGAGAAGTGCAGACTTTGCAACTGCAATGGTGTTTTGTACATGAGGCCCATAGTTGTAAAATCGGTGACTCCTGACCATTACACAGGTTTCTAGTGATTAGCCAAAAAACAAGTCATGCACAATTCTAGACATTCACACACTAAAATGAAGTAATTCTGATTCAAAGAAAGACGCTCCCAGAAAACAGAGGCTCTGAAGATGGCGTGCAAGTGATCGAGATGTGTTCTCTGTTAGACCTGACATCCTTGGTGTGGTTTTCCCCCAGTGTTTTGCCTTCCAGCCTCCTGTTTTTGCTGACTTCATTTTTGCTGGCTTTAGGATTTTGTGCACTTTACCCTGCTAACCAGTGCTAAAGTGCTTGTACTCTCTCCTTCAAACATGGTAACATTGGATTCCACCCAACTGTCATATTTATTTTACTTGCATGTCCCTAGTAATGTGGTAATACATGTACCCGGGGCCTGTAAATTAAATGCTACTGGTGAGCCAGCAGCACTCATTGTGCAACCCACTTAAGTAGACCTTTAAACACGTCTCAAGCCTGCCACTGCAGCCTCTGTGTGCAGTTTAACCTTCCATTTTCCCTGGCAAATAAATCTTTTACCAGACCTAAACCTTCCTTTTAGTACATATAAGTCACCCCCTAGGGTAGACCCTAAGCAGCCAAGAGGACAGGGTGCAGTGTATTTAAAAAGTGGGACATGTAATTTTAACTTTTACATGTCATTGTAGTGAAAAACCCTTAAATTAGTTTTTCACTACTACAAGGCTCTACCACTCCCATAGCATAACATTGGGTTAAATTATTACATTTAATAAGTGACAACTTTTAATTATGAACAAGTAGGAATATCGAATTTGGGTCTAAACAATTGTAACTTAAAGCCCTCTTTAATGGTAAAGTTGGATTTTAAGTCACAATTCTGAAAATGCCACTTTTAGGAAGTTGGCATTTGCTTGTCCCAACCATTTGGTGCCTGCAGCCTGTTTACTGGGTCGTATGACTAGGTGTAGCTGTCAGTTGGTCTTTGTGTATTGCTCCCAGACAGTGAAACAAAGGGCCATAGGTGTTGGCAGGATGGACCATCATTTTTTTTTTGGTTTAAAATACTTTATTTGGTTAACTAGAAACCATCAAAGTACAAAAATAAAACATTAAAAACATCAAAAACGAACAAGGCGTATCATGAGTAAATTTGATATCAAAATACAATCAAATAAAATCATTTGTAGTGCAGTGTCCAAAGGACAAAAAATTAAAACCCCAGAGGCACTAGTATTCAGCTATACACTTACAATTAACAAAGAGCCAAAAATAAACGATCTAGTAAATTAATGTCTACTAGCTAAAATGTATTAAGACTGTTAGAGACCCAGATAAAATAAATTCATTAGGAAATAAGGTTTGCTGGAATCCAGGAGCAAGATCAGGTTATAAAACTCCCTACTCAACTTTAAGCTCACTATCGTTCAGCTCATTCAGGCAACACAACAAGACCAGATATTTAGCTCTCTTGTTCCAGACATTGAACAAGAAGTGACTAACTGCAAAGACAATAGGGCCAGAAGTATCTGTTTTTAAAACTGGCAAAGCTCCCCTAAAATGAGGGGTACCTATATTTAAAAAAAATCTGCAGTATCCACTTTTGACGTGCATTTTGATACTCAGAGCAAAAAAACGTTTCAGAGGTTTGGGCACAGACTGGGCAAATAGCAGAAGACAAGTCTTTATTCCACTTAGAATTAAAAACCATAGTCGGTAAACAGCATAGGCGAACCCTCACATATAGACTCCTCACCAGAGGTGGAGTAATATAGTCTAGAAAGACTTCAAACTGAGGGTACAGGTTAAACTCTAAAAACTGTACAGTCAGACTGCCAGAGGACCCACTTTTTATCTGCTTCTCTTGAACATAGTTCCAATAAATAGATTAAATCTTGCCAACTCTGACCTATGGATAGCACAGGGGTTATCCCATAGTTTACTCAATCCAAGCTACCTGAACCAGCTCGATCCAAACTTAAACCAGGGGATTTTAAATACACGTGTCATTCTCAGTAGGTCGATAAGGCACTCCCGGTACACCGAAAGCTCAGGGGTTGTTCAGATGCATACCCTGTAGGTCAAGGCTACAGTCGCAGCAAATCTGCAATTTGCTTTAAGCCTAAATCTAAAAAAAGGGGTAAAAGAGGCGTAGCTACCCGGAATGGGATAAGTGATCTAATAAATAAATTCTCAGCTTTTGCAAGTCTCTGGGTATCAGCATACCCCCACAGTTCGGCACTGAAAAGTGCCAAACTGTGATCCTTTGCTCGATGGGCCTCAAGAGCAGGGGAAATAGGTCGGCAATAGGAATATTTATGAAAACGATAGATAGCACAGCATCTGTGGGTCAATAGCAGGGAGCTTATGATAACCTGGGAGCTCCAAGATAAGTAGTCAGTCACATGACTTCCAGGTAATCAAAGCTACAAACTCGCTCGAGATGCACATTGTCAACCTTTAAAACACAGTTGCGAGTTTTCCCAGATCCAAAAATCATAAATGTAGTTTTATTAGCATGCAGCTCAAGGCCTCGCTGATTACAAAAGCTCACAAATATATCCTGAAGCAACTGTAGACCCATTGGGGTCTTTGAAATGAGCAGGGAATCATCAGTGAATAATACATTGGGCACCTTCTTACCATTCAGAAATGGAGAATAATTTTTACAGGCCTGAAGCTCCTCAACCACTCCCATTAATATATAACGTAAATAACGTAGGAGCAAGGACACATCCTTGTCATACGCCACGGGCAATAGGAATACGATTAGTTAACTCACCTTTATTGCACCAGCGGACATGGGCGTAGGTCCCCAAGTGCAGCCTAACTAAAAGATTAATAGGAATTACTGGCACCCCTATTTTAGCTAACACCTCCCAAAGCCTCAGACGGGGTACCAAATCGAAAGCTGCTCGGAGGTCTATGAATGCAATATATAATCTTTGCCTCCCGATTAGAGCATGCCTTCAGTAAAGAAGTGCAAATCTAAAAGCTTGGTCAGAAGTACTTGTTTTGACATGAAAGCCAGCCGGCAGGGGAGATAAAATTTCAATCTGTTCAATCCAACTAAGCAACTTAACAAGTATCTGCCTTGCAAATTTTTTTTGCAAGCTGTTGATTAGGCTTATAGGCCTATAATTCGAGGGCTACTTGCAGTACCCTCCTTGAAAATTGGAAAAATTTCCGCCCCCTTCCAGGAGACTGGAATTTCCACACCAGCCACAATAGCATTAGATGGGATATTAATGTAGAGGGACCAATCAGAAGGTCACACAGATCACCCACAATCCGGTCTGGTCCGAGGGCCTTACCCTTTTTTGACTCCGCCCGGTTGCACCGCCGCTCTCCAAACTCCTCAGGTTGGTGTATATATCCTCTCGCCCCCAGGCTCTGCCTCACCCCGAGGGGGCAATTACGGGGGGCAAGAGATGGCCCGAGGATGTCAGAGGACTCAATGTTCGGGGTGCCGTCCAAGCAGTAGAGGCTAACAGCAGCCCGTGGTGCAGAAAAGAGAGCGGAGCATTGCCACATCCGTGTAAGCCGCTGCAGGGCCCAGGCGACCTGCTCACTTAAACTCACCCCACAGGTCCCCGACATCTGTTGTTCCTTCAGGCCCCGGAATACAGGAACTACAGCCAGGGATTCCTCAGCCTCTCCTAAGCTCGTCCTCTCATGTCCTCGGACAAGCAGAGTTTGTGGTCTCATAGTGCTGCACCCTCACTTCCTGCATGCTCCTGCCCTGCAGTTACCATCAACCTTCTTCCTCCTTCTGCCAGCACAGGCACTGACACAAGCGCCGCAGCCTTCCTCTCCTCCTGCGTTGGTAATCCTGTGCTTTTGCTGACTCTGCTACCATCTCTGACTTGGTGAGGGGAAG
Source organism: Calotriton arnoldi (assembly GCA_963921515.1). Lineage (NCBI taxonomy): Eukaryota > Metazoa > Chordata > Amphibia > Caudata > Salamandridae > Calotriton > Calotriton arnoldi. The sequence continues at coordinate 876,004 of CAWUFW010004139.1, read as the reverse complement.
GAGCTCTCACCTATCACACTTGCACATCACAAAGGGTCTGCTTCAGCACACTCACAAAGGATTTGGCACTAATCCATTGTGACCACAGACAATCTGGGGCCAGGGAGGCAGGAAATTCCAAGCAAGTCTGCGGTGGAAACCTCCAGAACCTTCTCCTACTTCAAAGTGGACACCAGGTATAAATATTGGACCCTCAGATCCAACTCTTCAGTACACCTGTAGAAAACTCAGAAGGACTGCTGTGCTGCTCTGCAAGAAGGACTGTTACTCTCTTGCCCTGCTGCCTGAGTGAAGGACTGTACCTGCATCTTGAAGAGGCCTGGGCGAAGTGACCAAAAAACTGTGCTGCGCTACACGTAGTTTCGCAAGTGGCAGAGTGCGTTAGGTCACGCCGTTCACGCTGATTTTTAATGCCGGATGTTTGTTTCACGCTGGAAAATCAATGCGCAGCGCAAGAGGGTGCTGCTTCCTTCTGCCACTCGATTAGATGTTCTACTTGAGCTGGAGCATCCTCAACGCAAACAGAAGGTTTCTCAACGCGAGCAGTAGCGGCCATCCGCGACCGCCCATGTTGAGAAATCTCACCGGGAGGTGGTCTGGAGTGAGATTTTCCTTGCTCGCACTCGCCATCTCAAAGATGGCGAGCGAGGAAAAAACTCTGGTATGCTATGAGGAGCGGAGTTTTTCAGAACTCTGTGTGCTACTCAGAGCGCAGAGTGGGAAAAACTCCGCAAACTCTGTGAGCAAATCGGAATTTCACGCCCAGGCCTAATCTTGAACCCAGGACCAACAGAGGGACTCCAAGGGCCAGTGGGTTGGCCTCCTCATCAGAGCCTCAGGGAAAGAACAGGCTCCAACAACCTTGAACCCAGCACCTGGACTCGGCCAGCTAGGAGTCCAGTCCTCCCAAGTACAGCCACACCAGTTGTGGACACTTGGAAGGGGTCTCCACATTGGAAACGATGCACAATGCATCCCTGACTCAGGACTTTGCATTGCCGCTGCAGATACTTGGAAAGCCGCTGTGTGAAGCATCTCCAAGCATGAACATTGCATTGCCACCACAGCACCGCTGTGCAACGCATCTCCCCAAATCGACCTCACATTGCCACCGCAACTCTCTCAGAACAGCCACTGCATGACGCATCTCCATGGAAGGACCACGCATCGCCACTGCTGCACGATGCATCCTGGAATTGGGACTTCGCATCACTTCGCAACCAGGATTTAAGGTACTTTTCGTTCAGTGGGCCTAACTTGGTCCCTGGAGCTAGCTGGTGCTTCATCGCGGTCAGCCTAAACTCATGGCTTTGTCCTGGTCTCGCACGACCAGATAGCCACAGTTGCTACTTTTTGCTTTGAGGCACTATTTTTACTTAAAACTTTGAAATTGCATGTCTCCAGTTCTACAGATTAGATTTTTGCTATTTTGGTCTCAAATAACGTATTACAATTGAATCTATGCTTCTACATTGTTGTGGGTCTTTGCTTGTTGTAAGAAATTGGGTTGTTGGTTGACTGGGGCGTGAACCCTGGTCAAGCAGCAACTACAATCCTTGTCAGGGTTGAGGCAGAAGCCAACCTGCGCTCAGCCCTCCAATAGCTTTGCACAGAGCAGTCAGGCTTTGTAAAGTATTAATGCAGCACTTCAAACACTAATAAAGTGAAAATACAACACAAGTGTTAGACTTGGCATCCTTAGCATGATTTTCCCAATAACTTTTTGCCTTCAGACCTCTTGTTTTTGCTGACTTCGCTTGCTAACCAGTGCTAAAGTGCTTGTGCTCTCTCTTTAAAACATGTTAAATTACTTTATACCCAATTGGTATATTTAATTTACTTGTAAGTACCTAGTAAAGTATCAGTACCTGTGACCAGGGCCTGTAAATTAAATGCAACACTGATTATGCCACCCACATATTTAGTACTTTAAACATGTCTCAGGCCTGCCATTTGCAGCCTGTGTAAGGAGTGTTAAAACAGCCATGTCGACCTGACAAAGTAAACCTTTTTGCCAGGCCCAAACCTTCCTGAGAAGGAAAGAATGACAGAAAGAAAGCAAAACAGAAGGAAAAAGCAAAGAAAACAAAAAAGAAAGAACAAAAGGGAAGAAGGCAAAATGAAAAAGAAGGAAAGAAAAGGAAAGAAGGTAAAAAAAGAAAGATGGAAAGGAAGGAAGAAGAAAATAAAGAATAAAAGAAGGAAAAATAGAAAGAAAGAAGGAAAATGAAAAAAGAAATGAATAAATGAATGAAAGAAGAATAAAAGCAGGAAAGAAAGAAGGAAAGAAGAAAGAATGAATAAAGGAAAGAAGACAAAAGGAAAAAAGAAGGAAAGACAAAAGAAAAAGGCAAAAAAGAAAGAAAGAAGAAAAGAATGAACGAAAGAAGGGAAGACAACAATAGAGAAAGAAGAAAAGAAAAAGGGAAAGAAGGAAAGAAAAAAGAAAAGAAAGAAAGGAAGGAAGAAAGAGAAAAAGAAAGAAAGAAAGAAAGAAAAAGAAAGAAAGAAGGAAAGAGAGAAGGAAAGAGAGAAAGAAGGAGAATTCACAGGATAAAATATTAGATAGTAAAACCCAAATTACACCCCACCTATGTTTAAATAAAGCTGTTACAAGTGTGCTGGAAATTAAACACCATAAAGTTTGTTTATCGAAGAACCATTTTTGAAACTGAGTCCAGGAACAGAATATGATATGCTGTGAAATAGCAGCAGTTCACCTCAAAAGGAATTTACAACAGCATTTGAAGGAGACCGGAACGGATAAAGCTGGAATGTGTCCTGTGCTCCCTTCAAATGTGTCCTATTGTCACATCAGGCAATGCTGGGACTAAAGGGAACTCATTGTGTGTGGATGTGGGCCTTGTAAAAGAGCCAAATGCAGTCAGTCAAAGTGACCTCAACCAGAAACTTAAGTAGGCTGACCCATTGCCCCGTGCCGTATGCTTTAGTGGGTGGAAGCATGGTGGGAATGACACAACAACAGACCAATAGGCAAAGAGAGGTGGCTGAAAGCACCTTTAAGTATGTATATTATACATATTTTTTTAATAAAATCGAAAAATCTCTGCTAATGCCAGGCCTAAAGAAGGCCTTTCAGACCAGCCCTTCGGGTACTTTCAGATTGCCCTATAGGCATGTTCGCTTGTACACATGTACATGAGGAAAATTCGAGATGTTAAATGTTGCATTGGCTCAGAGAGGGACAGACTCACGCAAGATAGTATTCCCATTCATATGCAATATAAAGCTCAAGCTATGTGAGTTTGAATAATTGAATAACCCACACTCTGTCCATGCACTCTTCACAGCTTATCATCAGCACTCAAAAGAAATCAATGCTGATCTATTAGATGGGAAGACCGTTACATATCCTGACAGGAACAATGGAAGGTATTAAAATGAATGTTCTCTCCAAGCAGATCTACCTCTTTCAAGACCTTCCACTTCCAATCAACAACAAGGCATCAGGTGTTTCCTCGGGAGGCTGGGAGGCTGGTTTTGTTACTGGGGGTCAGTTTTGCAGCATTGCTGCAATATCGAACCCCAGTAACAAAATCAGCAGGACTGTCCATCATGAGAATTCCTACCATCCTGGGGCAGAGATGGCGGTAGTGTGAGCACCACCCTTTTCCAGTCACCATGCCGCACGCTGGGAGTATCGGAAGTCGGCGGTCGATTAGCTGACCTGGAACGCTGACCTTCAACGTAGATGTCCTCGGACGAAACACCCGGAGCCTCAGAACGGGCTCCGTGCAGCGGTACAACAAAAATTCGGGTCTCGGTCTCCGTTACAGTCCGATTGACCTGCTGCGGTAAAGCTGGCATTCCGGCTACGGCTGGGAGTCACACAGCACTGACGGATTGGGTCCAAGCGGGATTCAAGCTGCTAACAGAATCAGGGAAAGCCGCAGGACTGGCGCAGCGGAGGCAGAGACGAAGCGAGGGGAGCATCACCACTCGGGGGCAGAAGAACTTAAAAACGAAAACTGCTTTGCTACAAGGTGACATGGAAAAACCTGAAAAAGCGGATCTCCCTCTTAAAGGTAAACGGGACCCAGGGGCCATTAAGAAGCACATGGGGAAGGCTGGAGGAATTGGCACACTGAAAGAAGGTGCAGTGGGAGGTGCGGGGTTATCACCCTCTATCAGTAAACATTTCTCTGTAGTCAAGGGGCCCTCCATAACCACGGAATTAAACACAACAACAAGGGGTGATTTCAATGACCTGTGTGTACCGAGTCAGGGGGTCCCAGAGCAGGGAGTTGTGCACCAGAGTGATGCCCCGATTGTATTACAAACAGCTTCGTGCGATACTGGGACCAATGGTATAACGCCTCCAGCGTCGATCCCAGAGCCTCCCACTTGTGCCTTGGACGTCGCTGTCATTACTGGTGGAATAGGGAAAAACCACCAGGATAGTAGAGATAAGGAGGCTAACAGTGAACTTGTAGTCAACCCTGGTCCCATAGCTCCCCAGACTCCGGATCCCGCCGGTGAAAACTTTTTTTCTGTATCCGATGGGTCTATATCCGGCACGGAAAATGATATTATCAGCTCAATTGAAAACAGCATGTCCAACGATAATGAATATGACCCCATGTCCACTACGAGAACTACTCAGCAGAAAAAGAAACCGCGGAGTAAAAGGCGCAATCAGCTTAAGTGGGACTACTCAGACTCCCTCAGCTCGTTTCCCCTTGGGGGATCTTCCAATCTTCTGCATGAGGAGAGCCCGCAAGTCACTGCTCAACATCTGTCCGAACCATCTTTGGCCTCTATATTGAACTCTATAAAACAGTTCCAAGAGGAAGCTCGTTCAGACAACCTCGCTGCCAAGGGGGCTGCCAAAAAACTCCAAGGTGGCATCAGGAAGCTAAACAAGATCTGTACAGACATCGGCGATCGGGTCTCAATGGTGGAAGCACGGACAGAGACCTTGGAGTCAGAAGTAGCCAATGTGAAAGACCAGGGTGCCTCTCACGCAGCTTGCCTAACAGATCTAATGGCCAAAATGGAAGAGCAAGAAAACAGGCAACAGAGGAATAACCTACGGTTACTGGGGATTCCCGAAGGAGTCGAAGGGGACGACCCCAGAGGGTTCATTGTTAGACTTCTCCGAGCTGCATTCCCCGTGCAGACCAATTGGAACTGGGACCAAGAGGTTCAAAGGGCACACCGCTTTCCCTTTAATATAAAGCAGAGGCGAGATGGCAGTAGCTCTAACAGTGGGAAACCCAGGGTTTTTTTAGGTTTTTTTGGGAACTTTCTTTTGAGGCAATTGGTGTATGATCAGGCCAGACCGAACTCCCAAAAAGAAGCAGATGGGATAAAATTCTTTGCCAAGCCTGATTTCTGTCACGCAACTGTAGAGCGCAGGTGGAGACTTCGCCAACTGATATCTCCTTTTCAACAGCAAGGCGCCCAAGTGTACCTAATGAATCCGGCCAGACTGAAAGTCATATTCGACGGCTCTACCCGGGTCTTCTTGTCAGAAATCAAGGCTGGAGAGCATTTAAAAGATATCACGGGGAGAAAAAGACTGAACTAACCTGAGACTTCCATCCTTGGCCAAATAGACTAAGTCTTGCAGGGGCTGCATGAGTTCTCCTCTTTTTTTTTTTCTTTCTTCTTTCTCCTTTTTTTTCCCCTGTGTTATTACTTTGCATCTTCTTACAAAATTATGAAAGAAAGACTTTTTTTCCCCCTATGTTATTGAATATAGGTGGGTTAGACCTTTAGGAATAGGCTGACTTACATCTAGGATTCTAGTGGCCTGGTGACTGGAACTCACACATGCTCACCATCATTCAGGGTTTCCCTGACTGCTTGTTTGTGGGGGGGGGGAGGGAGGGAAGGGGACACAAAAGGTTTGCAGTGGGGGAAAAGGTGATGTTCTTTTTTGAATTTATGGGTGGTTTTCCTTTTTGTATTGGGACACAAGAAATTGTGTACAAATGATGTTAAAAAAAAAAAGTGGGAAGTAAGGAGAAAGCTAGGAACGTGCGAGTGGGTGCAGAGGGAGGGGGAGAGGGAGGGGAGGGGGAGGAGGGGGGAAAGGAAAAAAAAGAGGAATAAAATGAATTGCTTAGTTGATTTTAGAAGCATGATCTCTACAATCTATAAGTTTACTGCCAAAAAAGCTTGGGTTATTATACAGGGTCAAGTTATCCAGGTTGAAAAATGAGTATGCCGCACAAACTCAGAATTGTATCAGTAAACATCTGCGGCCTTAATGACTCCATAAAAAGACAAAAAGTAGCACAGGGACTACGCTTACTGGGGGCCGACATCGTGTGCCTCCAGGAGACACATATAGAAGGAGCACAGAAATATTTGTTGAACTCACTGGGGTACAAAGTTATTGGGGCAACCTCACAAGGGGCTAGGGTCAAGGGAATTGGGATTATAGCTGCGAAGAAACTACCCTTAAAAGTCAATAGAGTAAAATCTGATTCTCTTGGGAGATGGGTGATTGCGGGATGCTCTCTTCCCCCAAACTTTGCTTTTACTATATGCTCTATTTATGGAAGCAACTTAGATGACCCGGGTATAATCAATTGGGTAAACGAGGAACTAGTACACTGGCCACTTCCTATAATCCTTTGTGGTGATTTAAATCTAAACCTGCCTAGCACCTGGAAATCTGATGATCTTTGGAAGTACAGAGGCAGGAAACCAAAGGTCTTCCAGGCTGTGCTCAACTTAATAAACACCCATGGATTAAAGGATGTATGGGCCAATCTAAAACCCGAACAAGACGGTTTTACTTTCTTTTCAGCTCGTCATCTCTCTCTGGCAAGGCTTGATTACTTTTTGGTTTCTTCTTCTCTGGCCCAAGTCTGTTGCATCGATACCGCACCCCGATTCTTATCAGACCAAAACCCACTTATATTAAACCTAGAGGGACGGGGATATAGAGGACCAAGCTCGAATTGGAGCTTTGAAAAAGCGCTCTTGTACGACAGCAACTACCGGGAGTACATGCAGGGTTGGATTCAAGAGTTCTTGAAGATAAATATCGGGTCAGCCTCGATAATGGTTGTGTGGGATACATTAAAGGCAGGAATAAGGGGAGAGACGCTACAATTCTGTATTAGGAAGAATAAAAGAGAGAAAGCGCAGGTTATCTGTTTGCAAGACAAAATGACAAAAGCAGAAAAGAAACTAATACAGGCCGTTCAGTCAGGAGTAGAAATTGAAGCCGCACAAACGGCGGTAGCCGCTGCCAAAGCCGAGATCGGGACTATATTTGCAGAGAGAGTAGCGGCAAAATGGGCCTCGGCTCGAGAAAAATTATATGAGTGCAGTGAGCTTATCGGCCATCAACTTGCCATCGCTACTAGACAACAGGCAACTGCTAACACAATTTCTTCAATCCAAACAATCTCTGATGGGATTACCAACGACCCAGATAAAATACAGGAGGCATTTCGGGAATTTTACGAAAAACTTTATACAGAAGAGAATGCTAGACCCCCAGAGATCAGAGGAATAGAAAATGCGGAATACTTTGAGACAGTACCGATGGCCGAACTTAACATCGAGAGTCGTGACCAAATGGAATGCCCTCCAACTTGGGAAGAAATTGCAACCACACTTGCAAGCCTGCCGGATGGCAAAGCCACTGGCATGGATTGCATCCCAGTTGAGTTCTATAAAATCTTCTCACAGAAAATTAAAGATCTTTTTTCGGAAGTGGTAATCTCCATTTTCAACGGGGCTTCTCCGCCTCCCTCTTGGTCCACAGCAAAAATTGTAATATTCCCTAAAAAAGACAAATCACCACTTGAGATGTCTTCTTACAGACCAATAACCCTTATAAACACTGACTCTAAAAAATATTCCAAAATCATTGCATCCAGATTATCTACAAACATCGAGTCTCTTGTCTCCAAATGGCAGCACGGGTTCATTCCCAAAAAGGGCACTACAGAGCATATCCGCCGGGCCATCACTCTATTTGACGCCGCTAAGGTGTCGGGAGACCCGATCGCATTAATTCTACTCAATGCTGAAAAAGCTTTCGATCGGGTCTCCTGGCAATTCCTATGGGACGCCATGAGGCGGATGGGCTTTGGCCCTAAGATAGTGCAGGCCCTCCAAGCTTTATATCAGAACCCCACAGCCAGAATCTCAATCAATGGGTACTTGACGGAGCAAATAGAGATCTCACGAGGGACGAGACAGGGGTGCCCTTGCTCCCCGTTGCTCTTTGCCCTATATATTAACCCTCTTATTAATAAAATCGAACTTAATTTTGAAATAATGGCAGTGAGCAGGTTTGGCATGGACACTAAGATCATGGCCTACGCCGATGATCTCGCCGTAGTGACCCCGGAGCCCAAAGCTGCCATTAAGGCACTGGAACAAGAGGCCCAAGAATTTGGAAAGTTATCCGGATACGCCCTTAATAAAACAAAAACACAGATTATCTTAAACGAAAAAATTAATTGGGTGGATAATAGAGTAGTCCAAAAAGCCAAATATCTAGGGGTTAATATAGTTGCTGACCTAGATTTAATAGTAAAGGAAAACCTGACTCCACTAGCAGCTGATCCTAAGAAGTCACTCAAAAGAATTAACAATCTACATTTGACCATAGCAGGGAGATGCAACGTTTTAAAGATGACTTTTTTCCCTAAATTACTTTACTTTTTCAGAACAATTCCGCTAGAATTTAATAACAGCATGCTTCATTTGTTTGAACAGATCTTCTCCCAATTCATTTGGGCCTATTCGCAGCCGAGAATGGCTTTTAAACTACTCTCTCTTCCTAGAGATAGAGGTGGGTGGGCTCTCCCCAATTTAAAACTATACTATTGGGCAACAGTCCTACAATACTGCTCTGAATTATTACACGAATACCCTGATGTGAATCTCATGGAACTTCCATCTCCCTATATATCATTACTAGGGGAAAGTGCTAGGGGTTGTCTTTGGAGGCAGTTGGAATTTGGCTACTACAAGCGGGTCAGATTCAAGACTTTGACGAACGCATACAGGGTTTTCTCCAATATACGCAGATTATTTGGACTGGGCAGACTAAATCATTATACCCCCATAAATAACAATACTAACCTACCACTTATTTTTGAAAAAACATATTTCCAAAAATGGTATAGAGCTGGTATCTCAAAATTGGGGGATCTGGTGACTCCAGAAGGCGTTCGGCCTTTTAGTGACCTCAAAGCCTGCTACAATCTGAATAATAATCAGACCTTCTTGTATCACGCCATTAAAGACTTTCTGATACACAAATCGGGAGGACTAGCAGGTTTTGCAAAGATGGATTTTATAGATAAACTGCAGGGGCTAAGACCACCCCGGATCGGATACATCTATACAATCTTAAACAACCAAATGCCCGATGATCTAGGAAAGATAGACGAAAAGTGGCAGCAGAAACTGAATGCCCCCCCTAACACCTTCTGTCTTACATTGAGCTTTGCACAAAGCTATCTGTTGTCATCCAAACTACAGGCGCAATTTTATAAGAAAGGATTCTTCCTGTATATAACTCCCAGTAAGATTGCTAAATGGGGAACTGGGAGTGGAACAATGTGTCCTAGATGCTCCGAGTTTGCTGCAGACTCGGTGCACATGTTTCCTACATGCCCAAAATTTGAATCTTTATTGGACAAAGTGCAGCAGTTCCTGGGTGCAGTCTTATTATTAGACATCCAACTCACCCCAACTATTATCCTGCTGGGGCTATACTGAAACAATCAATAGGAAGACTGGGGGTGCTTTAATGTTTGTTGCAATGACTATCCTTAGGATCTGTATTGCCTCGTACTGGAAAGATCCGAATCCTCCCTCGTTTGCCCAATGGCAGGCCCGGTTGTTGGCTACATGTAAATTGGAGAGTGCTATCTATGCTAAAAAAGGCAGACGAGCAAAAAAAAAAAAAAGGAGTAGAGATATGGGAACCTTTAACTCGGTGGCTCAACATTATGAATGCACAGGACATTTAGAAGGTTTTATGGGTGCTTCTCCTGTCCTCCCACCGCTTCCCCGCTTCTCCCTTCTCCTCTTCCTTCTTTTTTTTCTATTCTTTTTCTCTTTTCTTTCTTCTTTTTTTTTTCTCTCTCTTTTTCTTGTTCTTGTACTCTTGGATTTGCCACGTTAAGACTTGTGCAATCAGATATGTTTTTTCCCAATGCAGGATTGAATGCCTATGTATGGTTAAATTGTTTTTTTTTCTGTTTTACGCTAGAACCTTCACTGCTTGTAATATTCACCGGTTGCATCGAGGGGTTTGGGGCGGGGGGAGGGGGGGCGCCTTAATGAATTATTTTGATATTGTATTCTAACGTACTGCAGACATAAAATAAAAAAATATAAAAAAAAAAAAAAAGGACTGTCCATCATAATGACTCACTTCTCACTCTCACTGCAGAGTTCCTTGTATACCCAGAAGTTTTCAGGCAACAATAAAAGTGTCAAGGTTGATATCTCTATTGGTTTATCTCCCTGCAGGAGAGAGATCAGAGTTTTATCTATTGGTAGTTTTGGCTCATCTAATGTAGTGAAAAGGGTTAATATGCCTGCCACAAAGAACGTGTACCATACAGATCACAGAACTGTATTTAATGCGCATAGCTCCGTGGGTTATTGTTTTTGCCACAGAGATCCTTTAGTTACTTGCAATTCATAACTTACAATCGTAATAAATCTAGCACAGTGAGCTATGAACTGGCATCAAATAGCTGCATGTAAACTGCATGGTACAGGTTCGAAAGTTATGTTTTTCCCCAGTTTTTCATTGAAATGAAATGAAGATTTATATTGTGCTTCTATTGCCCGAAGGTGTCTAGGCGCATTATGCAGATGTTGCTAAAATTGGTTTGTTTGGGTAGAAATTCATTCTTATTAGTAAAACCAACCACTATGTTACGTTCTGAATCCTGAGCTTATGCTTCTCCAGATCAAACACTCTTAAAAAATGGCTACCAGTATGGATGACAAGTAAATCCTACAACTTGTATTCCCTTTTGTCTTCCTTAACATTTTCTGAAACACTGATTTACACACATATGATTCATTGTCTTTGTATCTGTGCGTGATGTAAAGTGCTCTGACTCCCTACAATGGTATGAGAGGTGCTATAAAATAAATGAAATACATGTGAGAGAAGCTATGGAGAGATGAGGGGCACTGTTGGAGGGTGATAGTGACGGAATCATTAAAGGGCCCCAACAAGATTGCCGTATCCTGGTGCACTGTAAGGTCATCATTTACTGTGCTCTAAAAGCTAATATAATTGAATATATAATGAAAATGTGTTGTAGAATGCACCATTTTTGTAACTTTTTTCCAAAATGTTCTTGGGGAGAGAACCCCCCCCCCAAAAGCCTCTTTTGTAGTAGGCAGGCTCGCTTGCTGCACTTGCTCGCTACGCACCGTATGGGGGCTGGTCTGACAAAATTTGCCAAGCCTGCATTTGGTCCTCAGTCTGGCCCTGATCAACAAATAACTCCTGCAGGTCTTACAAATTTGCTTCTACACAACTACAGAGGAAAAGCAACTGGGGTGGTCAAGAAAAATGGTTATAATCATAATGAAGACAAAGCAAAGTGGAGAGCTGGAACTACTACACAAGGTTCCATAAGGGGAAGAAACACCAAAACCTGCACTATTGTGCGGTCATTTAAGTGTTGATCTTGGCCTTGAATTCAATTGTAGTTAAACTTGGACACACCGCTTTCACTCACCTCACACCTCAAACTCTTTCAGTCTGGACCTATCGTAGGCCATAAATATTAATGATTTTAAATGTGCTGAGTGAGGAAGGGTAGTTTATCCGTATGAGCAGGTTTCTTAAAAGTACAGCTAAGTTACAGGGCAGATTTGGTGTGTCAGAAATATAAATGATGGACATTTTCTGACCACAAAGTCAAGGGTTTCCTCCAGAAGACCCGGCTGGGGCTCCGCCGGCAGAAACCTAGTGGTTCTCTCAATTCTAAAACTCACTTAGGGGGGGGGTGTCACTCATAAGTAGCTTGCTTTGCAAAGGTATGTAAAGTGTGAAGTGGTGTGGGTTCCCATGAGTGTAACAATAAAAATATCGGAGTCTCAGAAGGTTGGGCAAAGACATGCATTGCAAATGCTGTAAAATCTCACAAAATAGTAATGTTCGAGGGCATTTACAGAACTTTTGTAACACACTCGCTTCACCTCATATCACCTTGGGCCAGATGTACGACCATTCCATTTTGCGAGTCGCAAATTGCGACGTTTTGCAACTTGCAATTTGCGACTCGACAAATGGAATGTACAACAGTGTCTGAGAAACTGTTGGCAATTTTCAAATGGGTCGCAAGGGACCTGCATTATTAATATTTATGAGGCAGGTCCCAATTTGCGACGCATTGGGAAGGGCCTGCAAACACAGGGAAGGTGGCCTGCTGGGGACAGCAGACCCCCATGTCTGTGTTTGATTTTTCAAAAAAGCAACTTTTTTTTCCTTAAAGGAAAACGGGATGCGTTTAAAAAAAAAATGAAAATTTTTCTTTTAATTTTTCAAGGGCAGGCAGTGGCTCCTGGGACCACTGCATGCGCTTAAAAAATATGTTCGCACCCATTCACCAAGGGGAAGGGGTCCCCTGAGGACCCCTTCCCTTTTGCGAGTGGCTTACCACCTACTTGAAGTAGGCGGTAAACTGCGAGTGTTTTGCAGCCGCAAATTCGGTCGCAAAACAATGGTACATACCATTCTGACTCACTATTAGGAAGGGACGCCCTTGGCATGCTCCTTCCTAATAGCGACTCGCAAACACTATTTTGCGAGTCAACGACTCCCAAAATAGCATTTGTACATACCAACATCCTTTTTTTGCAGTCGCAAACGGGCCGATTTTCTGTTTGCGACCGCAAAAAACGGTTGTACATCTAGCCCCTTTTTCTGTAGAACCGAGGGACAAGCCCAGAATTTCTAACTCCCTTCCCTGAGGTAGAGCCTTTTGAAGATGATAACAAAAGGTGCTGAAAATCCTTTGGGGTAAATAAATGCTACCGTTTAAGAAACCATTCTATGCCCACTTGACTTGAAGAGTTTACTGCCTGGTACTAAAAAAAATTCTCTATACTAGCCTATACAATCATCATTTATACAAGTCAATACAAATATCTGTCCACTTGCCTGCTGGGAATGTCCTTATTCAGAGTAAGCTACTATGAGCTGGAAGAATTCTCACTGAACTGATATGATAGTGGGGAAACTTGGGAAGTCTTTGTCGATTGAGTGAAGCTTTCTACCTAAATTAGGTGCGGACCTTTACTTTATTTATTGAACTATATCATTGTTTAGTTGGGTTGTTACTCACAACACGCGACACAATTTATCTGAGGATTGCCTCAGATGAACCAAGTAAAAGTGAGCCATCTACACCTTGGTGAGTCCTTTTTAAGCAGTGTTGGTAATCAATCACACCTCACTTCAGTTTGTGACCCCACTCCCCATTAGCCCGCAAGTCATATTCCCTACAGCCAAAATGAAGAATTCTGATGTTCTGTGACAGACAAATAGAAGGCAAACAGCATATGACCTTCTAAGATGGGGAGTGTTTGCCAGCATTCGCTTTTGCAGGTAGTGACCACCTTCTAGAACTTTGTTAGATGATTGTATGATACACCAGGAAACTCTCTGCTAGACAGGTGGAATCACTCAATGGAAACATACAAAATAAAATATATATTGGGTCACTCTCGGTGTGTAAATACCTGGGCACTTCCTTAATCAATGGAGAGACTGCCAAGAAGCATGTTGCTCGACTGTGTCTCACTGTCAAAGCTCATGCATGGGACAATTGACGGTGAAATTGTCCAAAGCAAGAGACATTTTTAGTGATAACAACAAACTTCAGAAGTGGAGAGGGATGTTGCCTTTGACTAGCGAAAGTAGGGAATGTAACACATTTTCTCCTAGTTGACAAAAAGAACAACTAGCTATGGGATCTCACTATACTCCTCATATGTACATAATGGTGCACAATCTGAGAGTTTGAAAACGAAAGCACAAATTGCTATTGGGAGCACATCGCATTAAGTTCATGCTCAGTGCCATACTGCCACGAACACTCATACGGACTGTTGATTAGTAATGGTGGTAATGCAAAAAGTATTTGATAGTACAATCTAAGTATGAAAGTTACACAACATATACTAATTGACCAGGCAACCCAATTACTAGGGGAACTACAGGAGACCCAGCAGTGCATGAATATTCAGCTGCACTTAACAGGATTTAAGATATTATCTCCATATAGTAAAACCGTTTCACTTTTGTATCTAGGGGCTCCAAAACGTATTGTTGAAGGCTATACAATGTGTGACTGTAGCAATGAAACATGGATAAGGAACATGGTAAATGTTGTTGTTTAGAGTCTGTGATTCATTAAAATGTTTTACAGCGTTTGAACTTACTTGAAGAATTCAGTCAGGGAGCTGTAAATATTGTTAATAATTGTCCTGGATTATCCTTGACAATCCATAAAAATGGAGTACAATGGATTATGGATGAACCAAAACAATCTAAAACTTTATGATTCCAAAAAAGAATTCCTGATAATGGGACCACCCAGCTTGCTAAAAAATGGAGGGACTCTCTCTATCCACACTACTTTTGGGAAACGACTCCCTTTAAACCCAAGGTCAGAAACTTTACAACTATCAGAGATGCATACCTCAGCCTCAAGAAGGCGTGGTGGCAAAATTCGGAGCACTAATCAACTCCTGCCTCAACTATGGCAGGGCAATATGCATTTACCTGCCTCAGTCAAGAGACTGGAACAAGCACAAAAACATGCAATCTGACACAAATATCATCTGTGAAAGAACAACATACAATACAATACAGCATAAACCAACGCTGATATACCATCAATTCCAGAATCAACTTCCAAATACTTTTCACCATCTCCAGAAGCCTAGATGGCTCTGCACACTACTAACTGCTGGAAAAACACACTAACCAGACGGACACCTCCACTCAGAAGTACAGCACCTTCTAGTGTTCCTGAAATACAACAAGAGCAGAGGAGACAAACAATTGTCAGTAGTTGGTCCTCGTCCTTGGAATGATCCCTCAAAGTCCACATGCAGCGCACCAACCGTTTGAACTTCAGAAAAAACTCAAATCCCACATTTTTTAATCCAGCACTACAGCCTCTTCAGCCACTGCACCTCATGACTCCTCCACACCATACCACCGATATTCCAGCTCAGCGCTCTTCTCATTAGTACCTATGAGCAGTTAAGTCATGCCGCACACTTTATAGATGACAACACAATTAAAAAAATCAATGGGAATATATTATCTGAGGAGTTGAATTTTATTTGCTTATATACTGAGGGTACATTTGTTAAACTTACTTGTCTAAAAGTGCCATTTTCGGAAGGGGATGTATTTTGTGACACAACTGTTCTTCTATTCATTTAAACCGTGAGGTATTTGTATGTAAGGGTCTTTGAATCAAATATTAATAATTCTGAATGATATTAAATATTAGGCAGCGGAAATGAAGCTCCGATATCAAACCATGAGTATATTTTTAAATCCAAAGCCCTTATGGCATCAATGACTCAACAAACAGAATTCGTCCTGCGCGCTTCAGAATATTCTAGAGGTTTGCGTGCAAATAACTTACTATCGCTAGGATCAACAGACAATACATAGCAACCAAATCAGAGAACAGGTGACACGACAGTTTACGATGATCTGCAATCTGGTTTACAGGGCAGTGTCTTGGGTGGTGATGTGTTGTGTTACCAAGTGAGCAGGGGTAGAGAACAAAGGGTAACCGGATGACTCATGGCTTGAATAATTTAGCGGGCAGCAATCAACACACACTGGCTCAAACAGAAACGTTCAAAAACAAAACTGAAATGTTCGAGCCTCTCAGCTATCGTATTCCATCTGGGCCACCGGTGTGTGCTTGCTAATGCGCTAGCTTAGGGCAGTGTTCACAAAGGATTTCTCATCAGTCGCACAATGAGAGAAAAGCCTTAGTGAAAAAGCGTGGTGATGGGTTCCAGCAGATGTTTGTGGAATAGGTGAACTGAACCTGCACTTTGGTTAACAACCCACTAAGCTAAAATGGATGCTTCTTGCTGAACATGATCAATAATATATAGATATCAACAGTTAGTAACTTTTCATACACCTGAAAATTGCTTATATTTCCATGGAAATTCTAGGAGGGTATTAAGGATTATAGTTGGTTTGAATTAACCACTAAACGGCCAAAATGGACTGCTGGTGAACTAAAAATATTAGTAGGCACGGTGATGACTGCTGGCTGGAATTCAACAAGAAAGTTAAGAATCAACCACTTCAGAACAGAGAAAGAGATGTCTTCCAATGACTAGTGATACTGGATGTCTGATGTTCCTGATGAACAATCAGCTGAGTGTCATCAGTGTAGGAAACAACTGAAAACTCATATAAGCTAATACGTTCTTGCAAAGGCCAAATGTAAATTTTAAACAACATGGGAGACAATGAACCCTGAGGACCAGCTTTGGCACACAACCGAAATGGGGAAGCACCACTGTTGGACCTGGCCCTTTCTGCAGGGTTATCTCCAAAACCTTTTTGCTTTCCTCCTATTTTTCTGACCTTTTTTATGTTGGCTTTAGGAATCTGGGCATTTTACCATTGCTAATCAGTGCTAAAGTGCAGGTGCTCTCTCCTCTAAACATGAAACGATTGGCTTACACCTGTTTGACATATTTGATTGACTTGTAAGTCCCTTGTAAAGTGGTATACCATATATCCAGGGCCTGTAAATCAAATGAATGCTACTAGTTAGCCTGAAGCACTGATTGTGCCACCCACAGAAGCAGCATTTTAAACCTGTCTCAGGCCTGTCACTGCAGGGCCTGTGTGCACAGCTTACTGCCACTGCGACTTGTCACTTAAAACTACTTTCCAAGCCTTAAACTCCCCTTTTAATACACATAGGTCACCCCTAAGGTAGGCCCTAGGTACCCTATGGGCAGGTTGTTGTGTAAGTATTAGGTAGGACATGTGCGTTTATGTGTGGCATGTCCTGGTAGTGACAGTCTATTTTGTATTTCCCTGCTGTGAGGCCTGCTCCTCCCGTAGGTTAGCATTGGGAATTTCCTTATATACTTTTAATGGTTATTCCTGATGAGAAAGGAGTGGCGTTGCCAGGTTTGGTATGTTTAGAATAGTGGTGATAAATCCTACTTACTGGTGTAGTTGGATTTTACAATACTATTTTAGAAATGTCACATTTAGAAAGTGGGCATTTCTCTGTGCTTATGACTCTTTGTGCTTTGCAGCCTGACTCCAATACACATCTGGGCTGGGTGACAGCTACATTGTGTGCATTCAAGACAGCCACAACACAGGAAGGGCTGGGTGTGACAGGGGATACAGCTGCATTCATCTGCATACTGATAGTCTTCCTGGGCTGGGACAGGGAGTGGTGGTTCACACTTAACTTTAAATAGTTTTGTCCTACCCTCACACAAAGGGCAGATTTGCCCCCTACTGATTGTATGGCGCCAGGGTTGGGCTGAAAGGGATTGTTGTGCGCTTCTAAGGGTTCCTTTAAAGTCACCCCTACATCAAATACATTTTTGAGTAGAAGTACTGGGGCTATGACCCTATGTTTTTAGACACTGCGTGGGACTTGTAACCAGACGTTGCTGGCTCTACATTCTGCACATTGCCAGAAGGACTGCTGTACTGCCAGATGGAGCTGCCATTTTGACTAACTGCTTTGTTGTGTTGACCTGCTGCCTGCTGGGCTGCAGGAGGGACTGCCACTGTACAATCTGACTTTATGCTCTGGCCCACTGCCGGCTCCCTCAATTTGTGCCCCACGTCTTCTCCAAGGGCTTGTTGAATGTCCCTGTTCTCTGAGGACCAGAAAAGACTCTGCAGCCACCTGATTGATGTGTCTGAGTCCAGCAACATCCAGCTTTCTAACAACTCAGCGCTTGATTTGGCTACAAGTGCGGCACTCTGACAAGAGGAGTGCCTTGAGGATTATAGGGCAGAGCGCTTCGGGCCCTCCAGTGCCGCCCTCTACAAGGGGGGAGAGATCGGGTGCTTCTTTGCGCCGTTGGGGACCTGTGAGACCACCACAGACATAATATCTTCCATCAACTCCGGGGTGCCCACCAACCCATGCCCTCACCCTCTTCACAACCTCAGAACCAACCCTATCAGCACGGAACACACCAGCATCATCAACACCTCCATCTCCACAGCAGGCTTCCCGTACTAATGGAAATACGCAGCGGTCAAACCCCTCCTTAAGAAACCCTCCGCTGACCCAAGCGATCTAAAAAATTACAGACCGATCTCCCTGCTCCCCTCCCTGGCCAAATTACTCAAGAAAGCCATCAACCAACAGCTCACCGAATACCTGGAACAAAACCACCTACTCGATGCCTCACAATCAGGTATCCATACCAAGCACAGCACTGAGACTGCACTGATCTCTGCCACAGATGACATTAGAACTCTCCTCGACCATGGAGAAACTGTGGCCCTGATCCTCCTCGACTTCTGCTGCATTTGACACCATCTTCCACCATGCCCACCACACCCTCATCAACAGGCTCTACAACATCGGCAACATCAACAACATAGGCATACAGCAAAATGCCCTCAAATGGATCTCCTCTTTCCTTACAGGATGCACACAGAGCATCCAGCTGCCTCCATTCGCCTCCAAACCAAAGCACGTCATATGCCATGTACCCCAAGGATCATCCCTTAACCCCACCCTGTTCAACACCTACATGACCCCCTCACAGTAGTCATCAGATCCCATGGCCTCAACATAATCTCCCACGCAGATGACACTCATCTAATCCTTTCACCCACCGAGGACCGCTCTAACATCAAAACCAACTTCTGCGACGCCATGACCAATGTAGCCAACTGGATGCGAGACAACTGCCTCAAACTCAACTCCAACAAGACAGAAGTACTGATCTTCGGGAAGAACACTTCCATGTGGGACCACAGCTGGTGGCCAGTGGAACTCGGACTGACACCCACACCAACAGACCATGCACGCAACATAGGCATCATCCTCGACAGTAAACTAACCATGAAACGACAAATCAATGCAGTCGCTTCCTCCTGCTTCCACACCCTCTGCATGCTCCGCTGAATCTTCAGATGGATCCAAGTCAAAACCACAAAGACTTTCACTCAGGCCCTCGTCACCAGCCATCTCAACTATGGCAATGTTCTCCACCCGGGTCCTCAGAAGACTTCAGGCCATACAGCATACTGCAGCCAGACTCATCCTTAACCTCCACAAATGGACCAACATCACCCCCACCTCAGAAACCTCCACTGGCTCCCTATCCAGAAGAGATGCCAGTTCAAGATCCTCATGCTCACCTACAAGCGCTACACAATCAAGGACCATCCTACATCGTTCATCGACTGAACTTCCACTTACCTGCAAGACACCTGTGCTTGCCCTCACTTTCCTGCACACATACCCTCGGCATCAGTCGCAGATGAAGCGGGCCACTCCTTCTCCTACATCGCTGCCAAAACCTGAAACGGCCTGGCCCTCACCTCCATACAGCACCCTCCCTGGCAGGCTTCAGGAAGCAGCTCAAGATCTGGCTTTTCGACTGAGACATGGCACCCACAGCACCCAGAAACCACCACGGGTGACAGTGTTGCACTATACAAATGCTGATTGATTGATTGATTGAGTGCTCTATTGCCACCAATGATCGTGAGCCTGCCAGTTCTGTTGTCTGCCCGAGCTCTTGATCAGGGGAGAGAGCTGGTGCTTCTCTGCACCGTTGGCAACCTGTGAGCGCTCGGTTTCCATCAATGGTCGGGAGCTTGGTGACGTTTCACTTCACCCGTGGCCTGTGAGTGCCTGACTCGAAGGACGACACCACCGCCCTGTTGTCAAGCAACATTGTGTCCTGTTTCCACTGCTGATGCCGCAGCACTACAAGGACAGCTGACTCAGCATGGCCCACTTTGCCCGTGTTCAGGGCACTCGGAACAGGTACTGTGTCGCCAGAGGGACCCGAGAAGTCCCCTCAGCTCCCTCTGAACTAAGGGTGGACGGAGCTGGCGTAGTGCCTCTACGCGGAGCTCCACGGAGTTTGAAAAAAACTCAGTGGAGCTCCGCTTTGCTCCGCTCCCTCCCCCTTTCAAATTATTTAAAAATGAAAAAAGAAGGCACTTACCTGCCTGTCTGCCGCCTCCCCTGCATGGCTGCTCTACTTCCTGCTCCTCACGTCCTTCTTCAATAAAAAAAACCCTACGTTGTATGTCTTGTGCATGCGCACGCGCAAGACGTACAATGTAGGCCGCCTTCGATACCCTCTCTCACCGCACCCGTGACAAAGCCCTGGAATGGATCCACTCCTTCCTCACCAGCCGAACACAAAGAGTCAGACTACCACGTTCCACTCGGAACCCACGATAATCAGCTGCGCAGTGCCTCAGGGCTCCTCCCGGAGCTCCACTCTCTTCAACATCTACATGGCCTTGCTCGCAGCCATCGTCTCCTATGCCAGCTGATTCTCTCCCTCACCAACAAACCCACAGTTGCCAAGGACAACTTCGACGGGGTGAAGGCTGTTGCCAACTGGATGAAGAACAGCTGCCTCAAGCTCAACTCAGAGAAGACCGAAGTCCTCATCATGGGCTCCACTTCCTCCACCTGGGACAACTCCTGGTGGCCCGCAGCACTTGGAACCCCCCCACACCCACCGACCTCGCAAGAAACCTCTGCATCATCCTGGACTCCTCGCTCACTATGAACCACAAGATCACAGCCGTCTCATCATCCTGCTTCCACACGGTACGCCTGCTATGAAAGATCTTCAAGTGGATCCCCACAAGTCCAGAAAGACAGTCAACAACACGCTCATCAGCAGCAGAATCGACTACGGCAATGCACTCTATGCCGGCATCACCCAGAAACTCCTCAAGAAAATGCAGAACATTCAGAACGGCACCTCTAGACTCATCCTCAACATCCCCCATCACAGCCCCATCACCAGCCACCTGAGAGACCTCCACTGGCTCCCAGTCAACAAAAGAATCACCTTCAAGCTCTACAAAGCTCTTCACGACGCGGGATGTATGTCATTTTTGTCTTGCTTTAATCAGGATAACAAGTACTGTCTGGATACTTGCATAATGTGGCAAGTATTTATGATTCATTTTGTTTTGGTCTTGTTTTATCTACAATATAATCTATGTTTATATAAACCTGTGTGGAGTCTCTTTTGGGGTGTATTCAATGTGTTGCTGGATGAGTGTGTTGCACAAACGCTGTACACATTGCCTCTGTAGATAAGCCTGTCTGCTCCACGCCAAGCTACCACAGGGTGAGCACTGGTTATCTTGGCGTGTATCTGACTTGCCCTGACTAGAGTGTATTGCATTGCTTCTTTATTGTTCAATTAATTAAAATCATTACAATATACTACATTTTCCATGTATGGAGAAGGAAGAAAAAGAAAAAAGTTACTGGGGTAACTAGGTTTGCTAAAAGCTGTAAAAATCGTGAAAGAAATAGTCCGAACTAGAACTAAAATGCTGGTGCGTAGGGATGGCACCTTCGTCTTGGAACCCAGTTTACACGTCCTTTAGGTGGACCCTTTGCCCAATAAATTAATGTTCATTTACAAAGCTAAAAAAACCTTTGTGTCAGCTGCCCCGGCATTGGTGATGACTAAACATTTAAAACAACATGATTTTCCTCGTTTCGGTGCCGGGTACCTGGGTTAGCTTGTCTGACATGCTTGTTTAGTCCTCTAGTCTTGATCGTTTTTGTTCCCTTGTGTGCCTGGGATTTGTATTGAAAGAGATCCGAGGCAGGACTCTGAATATGTTGTAGGCACAGTACTGTTATTTTGCTTTGTAAGCTGTTTGGTCATTGTCACTCAAGCTTGGTGGCCAACTAGTTGCAACTTGTGACTTTAATGGTATATGTCAGTGCAGCCCGGATTGCATCTATGAATTTCCCTAGTCGGGCCACAACTTGTGCTCTGTTGGCGGAGAAGCACAGGTCTGAGACTTCTCTGCAGCGTCTAAAGCCGTGAGACCTGCAAATTGGGAGTACCAGGCAGTGCCACTCTCTTGCCATCTTTGGGCATCAACACAGCAGGTGAAGCCAAGATTCACGTTGGTAGCTACATAGACGACAAGTGGTTGAGTTGTCTTGCCAGGCACAGGATGGATTGAAGTCCACGATGGGCATTGCGAGAAGTCTCATGTAGGTGATTCTTTTCCGGGCCAGGACTGTCAAGGCTTGCTCAAAGTATGGCTGAGGTTTTCCCAGGATATAAGAGGCATCCAGTGTAGAAAGATTGGGTTGGTAGTGTAAACTTTCCAGGTCCCTTTCAAATGATATTTTCTTAACCTGTGCGTTCACTGTCTTTTTCCAGGCTGTGGCTGGGATATCCTGGTTATGCAGATTTTGGACTTCTATTTCAAGTAGACTTGTAGCTGCTGCCAACTGTACCTGCCATGGGGAACCACCCTCTTCAAAAATTGTTTTGATTTGAGCTTTCAGTGAGGGTGCTGAGGCACGCGAAGTACTAATGTAGTATTTTATTATGTCCCCAGAGCAAATAATATCCGGGCGGGCGAGTCCCAGCTCCAGTCTCACTCTGGCTCTCCTGGCCTGTCGAGGGAGAGCTAGAACCTTCTTGTAAGCAGAGATTTGGAGTTTCATAAGGAACTTGTTGAATGCGCCGGGAAATACTAGATGACCGTAATTAAGAGAGGGAACAAGTTTTACTCTAAGAACTTTCAGGATGGGTTCTGCAGTCGGACTGTGAAGTCGCTGGTTTAGGCGTCTCAGACTGTAAATGATGCCGCCCCCTTACTTCTTAGGTATTTTAGGTGGGCCGCTGGTTTTGCCCCTTCTGATAGCTTGACGCCAAGGTAGTTGTAACTCGTGCATGTTTTAATTTGCAGGTCGCCTAGGCGCCATTGAGCTGTTTTATTTCGCTGGTACTTCCCAAAGATGACTATCTTGGTCTTCTCCTGGTTCACCATGAGGTTGTTCTTTTGATTATACCAGTGGAGGGCATTGAGAGCTTTCTGTAGACCAGTCCGCGTGTGATCCATTATTACTATATCGTCGGCATACTGAAGGATTTGGAGCCGGCATACTGAAGGATTTGGAGCCGCACTTTCCCCTGCCTTGGTGTTAGTAAACATGCGCCTTTCAGGGCTTTTCCCAGGTCTGCTGTGGAAAGATTAAAGAGAAGGGGGGCGAGGACACAGCCTTGTTTCAGGCCGTTATTGGTTGGCACCTTGGCTGTTACAGTGGATTGGCTGGTCTTTATGCGGACCCAGGTCCCCTGATGTAATGCAGTTATTGCCTTTAGTAGCTGTTGGGAGATTCCCCAGGAGTCTAGTTTTTCCCACAGTTTCCCTCGATCAACCAGGTCAAATGCTGCGCTGTAGTCCACAAAACAGCAGAAGAGAGGTAACTGTGCTGGCTGAGTCGCTCGGTGTGACAGGTGACCCAGTACTAAAATGTTATCCGTAGTTGAACTTTCGGGCTTAAAACCAGATTGAAAGAGGGGAAGGATGTTGTTGTCTTTTGCCCAGGTTTCTAGTTCTTTCAATAGTATTCTTGAATACGCTTTTGCTTCTATGTCTAATAGAGCAATAAGGCAGTAGTTTTCTGGTTTCATGCTGTCTCCTTTTTTATAAATGGGGAAACGAATGGAACCTTTCAACGACGATGGAATTGTTGAAGTGGCGTAAGCGTACTTGAAGAGTGGTGTAAGCTGTCCTGCCCAGTAATGCATGTGAGGCTTTAAACACTGATGCGGAGTCCCCATTGGGTCCTGGGGCACCATCTGTCCTCATTTTTTTGATTAGGTTGGTTACCTCGGCCTCTGTAATGTTAGGTATTTTAAGGGCCTGGCATGTTACTGGGGAAGATTGTTGAGCGTTGGTATATGATGTGTTCTGATGGTTAAAGTATAACTGCTTTGCGTGTTTGACCCAGTCAGCGGATGCCACTCCGTTCCCTTTTGTCTGACCGGTGTTACTATGTTGGTTGATGTATTTCCAAAGTTGAATATGTCCCGTTTCTTTAAGGAGGGTGAATATTTTCAGCCATTCTGCCTCAATCTTCTTAGATCGTATCTGCCAGACTTTCTTTCTGTGCTCCGCACGAAGAACTGGTATTGTCTGTGTTTGCAGATTTTTGATTCCTTTTCTTCTTGCCTTCAAGGCCTTTGAAAGGCTGCGTTTGGTTGGGTATAGTCCCCTTGGTTTAATTTGTGGGGGAAGTTGATGGGCGTGGGTGACCTGCGTTTGGGTGTTTCCAAATCCGCCCCCTAGAGCTTGTTTTAGATCCACTAGGAGTGCTTTCCAATTGCTCCAGGAGGGGGACGGTACACATGGCTGTGAGGTTCGACTCTTTGTGTGTAATCCACTCCGAAAGTTTTGGGCCAAGATTTGCAGATCATTTTATTCTGCTCAGGACTTCATGGTGCTCTTCCCCGGTTGAAACCCCTAGTGTTTGCAGTTGTGGTGCAACTTTCCCGTCTAATTGAAAGGTTGCCCTCAGCGGTCTATGATCGCTCTCATCCCTATTGTCCACTTCAAAGTTATTAAGGTATGATGCCAGGTAATCTGAGATAAAGATGTAGTCAATTGTGGACTTGTCCCTGAAAGTGGGGAGTGGGAGCCAGAGGGGATCCACAGCCGCTTTGATAGCGTGCGCGGAGACCAAGTTTTGATTGTAAAAGAGACGCTGCAAAAGAGCAGCTTCTGTGAAAGGTGGGGGGTGGATTTTCAGATTCCCCAACTCCCGGGTGTTCAGGTCCCCAACAATAACTGGGAAGTGTGAGACGTATTTGTTTAAAAGATGATCCATTTTTGTTGCCAATATTTTTAGTGCTAGTTTTTTTTGGTGAGAGGCGGAGTTAACATAACAGTTGATTAGCAGAAGACGGGTTGGGTTGTTATTGCTTTTTAGCCCGCTGTTGAGAGCCGCTTGCAGGTCTGTGGTTTTAGTTGCAATTAAAGTTGTCTCTATACTGCGAGCTTGATTAATGAAGATTGAGAGACCGCCAGATGTTGGTCCAAAGATATTGCGTTTTGTAGCTGCGGTGTGAAGTTCATAGAAACCTGGAAGAATTAAGGGTTCGGTGGCCCAAGTCTCTTGTAGGCAAAGGATGTCGTTTTCTTGCAAGTATTTGATTACTGAGTTGAACCCAAGAAGTCTTTTTAGACCAGCTACGTTCCAGGATATAATGGATAGCTGTGTATTAATTCCAGGAGTTCTGGTGCTAATCCGGTTGCAAGCAGCCTTTGTGATGTTAATGGTGCCGTCGTGGTAGCAGACCTTCTGGTCGAGTCCGAGTTCCATATCCAGGAGTTTGCATCGGCTCGCAAGAGAAAACTGTCCTGTGATCAAGGGTACTTGTTATCCTATATGCATTGTAGGGTTTTGGCTTTACAGCTGAGTTGTTCCCTGGGTGGTTGCTCACTGTCCCCCTTAGAACTGAGTAGACTTCATTCATTGGCGGGGGTACTTTTAACACGTAAGGATATTTCTCTGGTACGGGGAATGCGATGTCTATGCCCCATTCTGCCATTAAAGATGATTCTTCTGGTGTTAGCCCCTCCCGAGTATGACGGCTCAACCCTATCGAGGTCGATTCCCCATGGGTATCACTGGGAAGGCTCAAGAACTTGACCCAGGCTAGGTCGTCCGATTGTATTTGGGCCAATGTGGGGATGTGCTTAAATAAGCGAAGTATGTTGCCCCTGTTTAGGATGTCGTAGTGGCCCTTAATATGATATCTAGGGGTGAAAATTACTTTGTGGGTTGATTTGCTGACTTGGTTCTCCTTGGACGAGGCTCTTGGTCCTATCTGAGCGGTGCTTGATTGGAGCTTGAGCCGGCGTCTCGTTGACAGGCTTCTAGTCTGAAAATGGGGCTTTGGGATGGCAGGATTGTTACATCACGAAACATCTGAGGGTCCAGGGAAAAAGGACCCTGAGTGATGCGTGCCCCGATGATAAGTTCTTGTTCCCTCGACGGGCATGGTTGGCTGGTATGCTCTAGCTTCATGGTGGTTGATGAAGAAGCTGATTGGATTTCGGTTGCCGGGCCTTGTAAGCTGTGCAATTCCCCCGTTCAGGGAGCTGGATGGGGTAGTGTGTCAGACACTTGTTTTGCATCAGTTGGGATTGGTATTGATTTGCTTGAAACAGACTTTTTGGCAACAATTGGATAGGTCCGAACTTTGTCGTTATTGGCTTGTGATATTTGATTGTGAGTTGTTAGCGGAAGGGCAACTTTTTTAGAAGCTTTGACCTTTTTCTGCTGTTTCTTTAGTTTTTTCTTGGCCATCCTCGAAAGGGGCTCATCTTGCCTTTTCTGAGTAAGAGAGTTGCCCTCGAGTTCCTTGCCTGAGTGTAAGGTACGGGGACTGGGAATTAGTCTCAGTACGCTGGTAGAAGGATTGATGGCCAAGGATGGAACTTGGTTGACAGGTTTCGTTGGGGGATTGCCCGGGTTAATTGTGGTCAGGTTGGCTTGAAAGCCGACACACGTTGTTGTTGGTGTGGAGCAACTGTTGTTCAGCAGGTTGGTGGTGCTCCCTGTTGGCCCCTTTAGCGAAGCTACCAGATCTGTTAGAATTTTCGGGAGAGTTGCCCATTTGTCGATAAGTACTGCACACAAGCAGGTACAGGGCCAATTATCCTTGTTATCACTAAATTTGTTCTCTATGAGGTCCACCTTGTTGCTCAGATCCACTAGGAGTTGTGCGATGGTTGATAGGTCAATTTGCAGCTCCATTTCGGTCGATTGCCAGAGTAGTGCCCTTGCCGTGGAATGATTTATTTCGCTGGTTGAGGTTGGTCCTGAGTCGTTGATAGAAATACTATTTTGAAGGCTTTGGCTGAGTGGGGGGGGGGAAGCCTGGTTTCCCTGGCCATTCTGAACAGCTTTGGGGTGAGCTCCAATGTTCTTTCTATCTTAGTTTCCAAGTTTTGTAAAAATATTGGTGATAGATACCCCAAATCTTGTTTTCACTCAGGCGCTTCTGTCTTAATTGGTCCGGATCCTAAGAGCTCTGGAGGGCTGGGCTGGATGGGGGACTGCAGAGTAAGTTGTTGTTGGCGGTGTATTTGAGCTGTAACAACCCGCTCGTGGTTTCCTGATGTCGGGGCGATGGTATCCACGTGTAAGTCCCATACGAGTTTATGTTCGTTTCCAGAGGAGCAGCACGGCCTAGGGCAGGATTGAGACCGGCGTCCCCCCATGTGTGTTCGTTGGTCTTGTGTTGCGAGAGATTTGCAGTTAGGGAGGCTCCCTAGAAGGTGCTCCTTTGCATTGCTGGCCTTAGCACATACTGATGGTGCGGTCGAAACGGGGGGGTTCCCACCGTTGGGGAGGCGTTTGTATCGAAATTGGGTTATAAGGCCTGCTGTTGGGGTCTTTAGAGGAGACTTTGGGGCGGGGGATCCCTGGACTGCATTCCGTGCGCTCCTTAGATTTCTGGGTGACACTTGGATCGGAGGGGTTTTCTTTGCGGGAACGTATTCTAGGCGCTGAGGAGGCTTCTTTTTGGTCATCCTGCGATTGGGAGGGCCTGATTATTAGTGGCTGGAGAGAACCACTGCAGGCGTGTCCTTCCTCCTTGGACTTGCTCTGTGCTGTTTCAGAGCACTGGATTCTATTGAGGCAACGGGATACCAAGGTGTCTGCTGGGTGGCGAGAGGAGTGCCTTTAGTTTGACAGCTTTAACTTGGCGGCTTTAGAGGCTCACCGTCCCTCACTTCTCTTTTCTGGTGGGGCCTTAGGACCCTTACTACCTCCAGTTGGACCACTATCTTCTTTCTCTGGGCTGCCTCCGGGCTGCTTGTCTTCCAGGGGCTTCCTCCGGCCGCCAGGAGGTCTTTAGGACTGTTGGATTCTTCTAGTTACTGCCACCGCAGGCCACAACCACCACTGTTCGCCCACTTCCACGGGGGGGGGCTCTGGGCTTGTTTCTCTTCCTCTGCCACGGCCTGCTGTTGCTGCAGTCCCTATGGTTGTCCAGACGCTTTTAGCTGTCTTTTGGCGGTGCGCTGCAGAAGGGGGGGAAGGAGAGGGATGCTCCCAGCTGTCTCGGGAGTGTCCGCTGGCTACTGCCTACCCCGCAGGGATTCCCCCCACCCCGATCTCCGGGGCCCTAGCAACTGCGGCTGGTCGGGGAATCTGGGTCCAGTGGGCCGGCGACTGCAACAATGCACTCCACGTACCTCCACGCTCCCCGCTGGCTGCTGACACTGTGGGCCTATACGGGACCTCGTGACCCCTGGTACGGACCTGGTTCCCGGTGGGTCCCGGTCTTGGTCCCTGCGGCTGCAGCTCTGCGATTCCCGGCTCGTTGCTGGCTACTCCCGCAGCTACTGCAGTGAACCCGGAAGCAGTCTGTTCGTCCAACTGCGTAAGGCACGGAGTGGAGCCCTCATCCTCAGCCGGTGCTCAGCCTCACCCCCTCAGCTTCGGTAGCCGCACACCTCACGAGCCGCCAACGAAGCAGCAGCCAAAGTGGCCGCTCTCCCACGGCGCTCACAGCAGGTATGAAAAAAGCTGCCCGGGAGTTCTTTCTGTGTGTTCTCGCCGCCACCGCGGGTCAACAGAAGGGAGAGGCAGAGCAGAGAACTGTGTTCCCATGAACAACCCTTCGTCCCGCCTGAGTAGGGTGCGTAACTGGAATGTGCGTAACTGGAATGTATATTTCTGAAAGACTCGTTGTTTTAAGACGTAGTTGATCCTTGGAGTTCATTACAACACGTACTTTTCCGCAGCTTTCTCTGCATTTACATCGGTAAGCAAAAGACACAAACCCGTTTCAAGATGGATCCATCATGACGTCGAGAGTGGTGGGTTCTGCCTGACTTAGGTTCATGCCCTAGCCAACCAGAAACCCCATTTCTAACAACCACAATCTGTGCACATTTAGTTAGAAAGAAGGCAAACCACACTAAAATTGACCTTGTAAGTTTTGCCTCTATAAGTGATTTCAAAAGACTGCTCTGTTCCAGGGTATTAAAACAGTGGACAAATCATGGAAAACAATAGCAGTCAAGTCTCCTTGATCTACAATCAATCTGAGATGATCCAAGACAAGAGCAAGGGCTAGGTCTGTGATTCTGTCCAAATGAAAGCCTGGTTAGTTTGATTCTACGATAAGAAAACCAGCCATTTTGCTACCACCCCATCAAACTTTTACCCTGGACCGTCAAGAGAGTAGTAGGTCTGTAGTTCTCTACCATGAATGGATCTAATTTAGCTTTATTTATTTGGAGAGACTTTACAATGCCACTTTTCCAATCTGCAGGATCAAACCCTGCTGAGAATGAGAAGTTGATAATATTTGTGAAAACAAGTAATAAGAGTATAGAACATGCTTGTAAGAATGAAACTAGACATAGATTGTGAAGGGGGTCTTCAACTGCCCGAGTATAGCTCCTAACTTGTTGCGCATAGTGTTGCCAGTAGATCCAGAGTAGTTATGCCTCACCTAAAGCATTGGTGAGAGTCAATGGACTCCTGTCCCAGCCCTTTCCTATTGCAAGAGGTACCCTTCAGGGCAGCCCCTGTCACCCTTACTGTTTGCTTTATATATGCAACCTTTTGCCGATTGGGTCCGCAGACATCAGCAGATCAGTGGCATCACTATTGGGGGCAGAGCACACAAAAATGCACTTTTTGCAGATGATGTCTGGCTTATATTATCGAATCTGCATACCTCTCTAACAACGGTCAAGATGGAACTGGCAACGTTTGGGGAGCTTCTGGCTTTAAACCAATTTTCAGAAATCATCTATATTAAACCTTACCATCCCTGAACCAATCCGGGCTCAATTGGAGGTGACTTTTCCATTTTCTTGGGCATCACAAGGGGTAAAATATCTAGGCCTACAGATATACCCTACCCCGATTGCTACGGCGGAACATAATTTTATCGTATTGATATCTAGGTGAATGGTATGGGGTCTGTCATGGTTGGGCCACTTGGCAGTGGTTAAGATGACACTTTTACCTAAGGTATTATATGTCATGCAGATTCTACCTCTCCAACCTCCACCACATGTGTTAGAGAAATTGCAGAACCTCCTTTGGGAGTTCCTCTAGAATGGGAAGAAAGCGAGGATGTCAAAGGCACAGGCACACCTGCCTCAAGCAGCCGGAGGCCTTGGCGTCCCTCATTTGGTAAAATACTACCAGGTGGCACAGCTGCACTATATGGTGAAGTGGTCCCTCCCCTGCACAAAAAAACCTTGGCGTTTCATGCATCAGGCGGTGGCAGGCATGCATATATAGAAGGTGCCATGGTTGCTAAGGGCACACCGGCCACCTGGGGTGTATGTCTCGCTAATTCTCCGTGCCACCATGGCTATGTGGGATAAGGTACAACTTCGGAGTGGTCTAACTACTCCTATTTCCTCCAAGACACCTATGTTGGGGAAGTTCGGTTCACTGTGCAATGTGTGGCAAGAGACTAACTGTAAAAGTGTGGGAGATATTTTTGATACTTATGGCTTTATGGGCTTCACCCAACTTCAATCGGCTTATGGCCTCCCAGCAAAGGCCCATTGGCAATATATAATCCTGTGTAACTGGGTGTTTCAACCTTTAATCCATCCCCATGCCAGCAGAACCTCTTACACCGTTTGAGAGGTGGCTCCTTACACGCTCCTCTGACAAACATTTGCTATCTGATATCTATGCTTTCCTTGTTATGCCAAAGATGCTGCCTAAAACATCTCCACAGCGTAGACGGGAGGGGGAATGCGAGCGTACCTTTACCTATAGGGAATAGTGAGATATTCTTCACCGAGCCCGCGCCACTGCCCGTACATCTAGTAAAGACATTTTCCTCAAAATAGCATATTATTAGTATTACACCCCAATGCGTGTCTCAGACTGGCAGATTGGCAGAGATAGTGCATGTTGGCGGCAATGCGGGCAATTGGGCACCCTGGCTCATATTTTATGGCAGTGTTTTAAAATAAGCTCCTTTTGGCGGGTGGTTCTTGATGCGGTGGATGACATCTATGACACTGTTAATCCCCACTTTCCCAGTTATGTCCTGTTTGGACTTCCATATCCATTGACGTATCCCTTACGAAAGTCTAGAGGCTGAGCTATTACCTTAGCACTGGGAGCTGTGAAGCAGCTCTTACTAGCTCGTTGGGGCACGGACATGATCCCGACTTTTAGGGACTGGCTTTATAAACTCTGGGAATTGCTGGGGATGGAAAAATTGACTGCATGGCAGTAGCGACACATATGTTGCCATCATTTGATAAGTGATGGGGACCATGCATTCGTTATCTCTCAGGCAAATTCCGAGAGTTGACATGTCCCACATACCTTCGAATCCTGCGCCTGACTCACACTGATAGTAATCCTACCTAGACAAATGACAGATCAACATACATAGTCACATTCTGACTTCCTCCCCAGGATTCTATATATACCCCGGATGTCTTAAATGCTCCAATAGCCGTCTCTATATATCTTTTTCTTCTTTGAAGGGCAAGGTGACAGTATTTCTGTAATCAAAATGGCATGCACAAAGGCCTGATCTGCAATTAAATGATGAGGGAATGCCTGCAAAAGAGAATTTATTTCAGGAATTTCAGTTGAGAAGAACAGGCCTTTTCAACTACATTAACCTGCTACACAAAACAGTTCCGATTTGAAAGTGCACTTATACTGCAGATTATTTTGCACGGAGTTGGACATGGGTCGGAAGATGAGATATCCCTCATAAACTTACTCATAACACTGCAGTGATGGTATTTGTAGTCATGCTCTCTTTTGGAGGGGCTGTAAATCAACAAGGTGTCATTGACATACATACAAAGCTTACTATAAACCAGTTAAACATACAAGCCATACTCTTATAATAGTTTAACAGGACATTTACGATGAAACCATTACCTAGATAGTAGTTGAATAGGGAGTAAGATGGACAAGATCTGGAGAACATCACACTCATGGTTTGAGGGAGGATTCAAATGAAGTATTGGTGATACCAATGACTGACTAACTTGGAAGAAAGTAATGTAGGCATTTCAGCTCTACGTCTACACATGCAGATTCACTAAAATACCAGGGGTAGCAGACCTGCTATCACATACATACACACATCACACACACACACACACACACACACACACACATACACATGCATGCACACTCACGCACACACACATACACACATTTCGACTTCTCCTGATATTCCATAATTAATGCAAGTACCCTATTATTTTGAGGTTCTGAGAAACAGCATGGAATGGGAACTATAAGGCATAATCAGAGCTTTAGGTGTATTGTTTACATCCTGTTCAAAGTCCCCAAGAGCATAGACTGCAAGGATAGTGCTGGGCATATCAAATGGTAAACTAGTGTAGCGTTGCTAGACCTGCCTACACCTAAATGAAGTCTATGACTATACCTCATAGACTGGGTGCGGTAAGTAAATTGAGCAGAGGCCGACAGCCATCAATGTTGAGATTTAAATGAAAAAAGGCTACTACATCATCACATCCATGCTCTTTCTTCTTATTCGAGGTCGGAAAACGCTTTTTGACCATGCTATAGAGCATCATCAAAGGGCAGAACCAATACGTCCCAAAGTGAAAACCTACTGGGTTTGCCAATGCTTGCTTTCAGGTGCATTGAGAGGTTTCCAGTACAGTTGGGGGACTAGTACAACCTAATGTTGGATTTTGGGGGATGTTACAGGGGTATGAATGAGTGTAATTTTTAGCCTTCTTAACTGTGGGCTGGACAGAGTATTCTAAGGTGCACTTGAGGTAAATGCATGTAAATGCATGTAAATAAACACCGGTAGTATTTAAGTTTAAAGAGACTGCCATTGTTTGTTAAAACTGAAGATGTGCTACAGTGCCAAAAATGCTGGAAAATCGAATCCAACCAACTGTTTACCTAAATGTCCATTAATACATTTTTTGACTAATACCAATACCAAGGACCTTTTTTATTTTAATGTTTTAGAAGTAAAGTCTCCCAAATATCACTGTCAACAATATGTATCTATCAAAATATCTCAGATAAATAGTTTGAAGATTAAAATTTTAAACTCACTGAGACTGGGGGTTATATACCAATTCAAAAAACACATGTCAGCACTAATTCCATTAAATCCACACAAAGGCATAATCAAACCATTTGTTTTAAAGTGCTATCATCCCACATTTTGACAATTGAGGAAGGTTATCACATGTATGCATGACTCCTTTTATCTACCTGTGCAGTGCCTTATAATTGTTATGACAGAGCCTTGCGTAAAAGACATAACCACCAGTACCACAAAAAATGATCAGCTAATCAGAATTTGTCAAAGGCTTGAATTAATCAATGTACTCATGCATTTAGCTCCCAGGAATGCTTTTCTTCTTTCAACTACTAACTTGAACTTGAAAAAGCATGCCCCTACAGTATGCATGTAAAATCAACTGAAAGTAGAAAGAAGTGTTCAATATTTAAAGGATATAAAAACGACTGTTGTACGTTTTAAGGATTATATACCAAGTTAAAAAATAGCACTGAAAGTCTTTATATTATAATCATTCATCCATTGTACGTGATCTCATAAATCTATGTACATAGGTTGTAGTAGACAAGAAGTGTATGAAAATTTCCTCAGAGTAATATATTTAAATGAAACAAATGTACTCAATATAAGCTTCAAGTGGATCACCAGATAATTTACAATGATTTGTTTTATGCCAATAATTTTAAGCACCCTTATATCCATGAAAAGAATCATATTCTTTCTCCCTAAAAGCAATAGGATTGCTTATCCCAAAAACAAACCATGAAAAATAAAAAATAAACACATTCAATCAGACCTTTTACAAATTAAAAAAATTTAGAAGATTCTAACACAGGAATGGGGAAAACTATACTACATATACTATATACAAACACTGAAACTAATAAGAGTTAAAAGGAGCCAACAGAAAGAAATGAACAGCATTGCATGACAAAATGAAAAATATAATTGAAAGTGTGAAATGAATGCATGCATGAAATAGAGTAATCCCAAATAAAAATAAGGATCCAGAATACATGTGAAAGACAAGGAAGATTTGGCAAAGAAGATAATGTGTACTCAAGAAAAGAGTCAAAGTCCTTTAAAATATCTGAAATTAAGTTCTCCAAAACTGAACTTTAAAACAGGAAAGAGTAATGAAAATGTGCATGATGTAAGTACATGGTACAAAGCTAAAGTCTGAAATTAGGAAGTGGATTAGAGGTACTGACAGTGGGAAGGTGAATAAAAAAGAAAATTCCTTTCCAGCAACAGTTTAGAAAGACCATTCAAAAATGTAGTTGCCCAGAGAATGGCTGGAGGAGCAGACATTTGGAAGCCAATATGGGTCTCATAGGAGGCTAGTGGATCAAGAAATTTCACATCACCATTATTGGGTCATACATTTATAAAGGCCTGGGTGAATTTTAGGTTAGTAAAATGTGGGCATTGGGTCCTGCCCAGGCTCACCTCCTCACTGTGTGCCATCTTTCTACTCCCTGGTTGTTCGCCTGTGTTCTGCCCTAGATATCTATAGTAATCCCCAGTGCTGGGCTGCTTGCTGAAGTTTCTTGATTTCCTGCAGGAATCAGCCCGTCGAAGTCCTTCTGGACTATTTTCACGTGAAACAAGCTAAAAAGACCAATTTTAGAGCTGTTTATCAAATAGCACAATCAAACATTCAATGGAAAAGGTAGCAGTCAACTTAGAAGAAATGAAAATAAATATACACATTTCACATACCGTATTATGTACTCATTGTAGTTACCATTATTGTTCTATTTTGTGTTAACAATTAACATCTGAAATGGTTATGACAACATAACCAATATAAGAAAACTAAGGGTTAGATTTTAAAGTTTAGTGGATGGACTACCGTCCGCCAAATTTAGAAATCACCATTGACCCATTCTGTCCCTTGACAATAACCACATAAGGCAATTCCTATGAAAGAACAAAATGTTTGGTGGATGACTACTGCTTGTTTAGATGGATGTTCACCAAACTTTAACAAAGCTTTTGTTTTTCAAAATAAAACTCACAAAGGGAGAGCTTATTATTGAACAATCAATAACTAATGACATCCACAGCCAGGGAGCTTTTCCCTGGATGTGGGGGTCATTATTTGTTATTTCTGTCCTTCACTGCCCGGGATTTACCTGGAGGTGATGGACAGAATAAAGAACATTACACCATCCACCCTATATACGGTGGGTGGTCTATTCAGAATAAGGTGGGCGGACCAAGCCTTTGACAGACAGAGTACTCTGTCACATTTGTGATGAGGTACCCTGCCCGCCAAACACTAAATCTGGCCCTGAGTTTTTTCACCTCCTCTGGACCCAGTCACAATTCAGATATGAATGAATGAATGAATGAATATAAGTTTTGTAGAGTGCAAACTTAGCCCAGGGGCATCAAGGCGCTGCGGAAAGCGATCAGAGTAAAAGGTGTCTATAGAGTAGGAAGCTTAAAGGTTAGGACAGGTGAAAAGCCAGGTCTTCAAGGACTTACGAAATAAAGAATGGGTTTCCAGAGTGGAAATTGGGGAAGGAAGGGAATTCCACAGATTGGCCCCTAACAACGAGAAAGCCCTCCCCCCCACCTAGCTAGATATCATGGTGTTCAATGGGTACACCAGTCCATCATTGATAACAACATGTCAGCTTGTAAAATCAAAGAAATCCTTCATCAACTAAGAGTGATGTTGATGTCTAATTCAGAAAAAAACATAGCTTGACTTTTAAAAGTCTTAAGCTAAATATGCTGCAACCAATTAATATTGGCAAATTATTTGTGGACCTCAAATAATATTGTGCAAAAAATGGGAAAAAGTCCACTAACACAACATGCATTAACCTCGATAAAAAACACATTAGCACTAACTGGTGAAATTTGATCAAATTTGGTGCAAGTCTTTATCATCTTCGACGTGGGAAGCTGCCACCAAAAATGCAATATGATGTAATAATCACAATGAGGTAAGGGCCAAGGTACAGTAAGTAGCCTTATATGGGGCTGCATTGTGGGGGATGGAGAATTGAAAGGGGCTCATCACAAAAAACGCTTTTTAAAAACCTTATTCACTGTACCTAGTAGTACCCCTGTGCTTTGATATTGGACTCAAACAAATTGTGGATATAGCAAAAATAAGGCCATTACGTTTTTTGGGTGCACTTGTGGTCATCCCCTGAACTGGCCATTTATACCGCTGCACTCGAGAAGATAATCAACATGGGGAACTGCAATACCATCCCCTGGCTCAGTTATATTAAGGTGCAGATGAATAATTTGAACTTGGGCATGTACTCGCCAGACCCTTCTTTAATCAAACCCAACTCTCAGTGGCTTAACACAGGCCCCCGCAGTCCCCACGGTGCGGGGGGGCCCAAGCTCCAGGGGGCCCCCTCAGCACAGTACTCTGGCCGGAGAGCTCCTCATTGAGTCCGGTGGGGAGCCCCTCCACGTACCTTTAAGGGGGGCCCCCTCAAGTGTCGTTACGCCAGTGCCAACTCTAAGGCAATTGTGAAGGAGAAATATTGGATAAGTCACTTTATAACAACAGTTACTCCCCAGGATCCCTAGTGGGCTAGATAAATGCGATCAAGTACTTTTGTATTCTGAGTACAGGCACAAATATGGC
Source organism: Calotriton arnoldi (assembly GCA_963921515.1). Taxonomy (NCBI): domain Eukaryota; kingdom Metazoa; phylum Chordata; class Amphibia; order Caudata; family Salamandridae; genus Calotriton; species Calotriton arnoldi. The sequence continues at coordinate 839,274 of CAWUFW010004139.1, read as the reverse complement.
ACTACAACCATCATAGGCCGTTGACCATTACTGACAGCACCCTTTGGAAGATAATACTTCAGGAGTTGACACACCAACATGAACCATTGTTTTGATACTTCCTCAGCTTAGTGTATAAATACTGAACAAACCAATCTGGCACTCCAAGCCCGCTGAGATGAATGTTATCTCCTGATATGTATTGCGTAAACTGGCTGCCACCCTCCCTAATGTGGCCTCATAACATCCCTTCACGTTTCTTTTGAAACCAATCTGACCTTCTGAGGCTCCGTTTCGTTTCACGTTATTACCTTACAGACGTTTTCTCCCCCAACCAATAGGGCGGGTGAGGTTATCGCTCCATTTACTTACCAGAGTCGTGCCCAAACATAGGCATGCAATGGCCATGTTGAAATAGACCCCACCCCAACCCTCGCCTCCCTCTGATGAAGCAGAGCTGGGGTAGGTCTCATGGTGCACGCTGCATCGCGTCCGAGTAAGTAAGAAGCAGCAATTCTGTTTCCCGCACCGAAGCCAGGGTAAGACGATTCCGTTTTTCCTAAGGCTTTTTCCTTACCTTGTACAGGACGCTAATAGGCGTTTCCCTCTGCCATCACCTCAATGGGACAGATTTGATCCCTCTTAGGGTGAGTTTTGAAATACTTTCTTAAGTCTTTGTTGTTCCTATAGCAAACTCCAGGCACTATATCCTGGATTTTGGTGATTTTGTGAGTTATCATTTTATTTTTGTCCTTTGCCTCTGCTGGCTTTCAGCAGGGGGGGCAATGCTCCTTCGCCATAACGGAGGAGCTGCCCCTGAAATCTGTTCTGCATTCTGTCCATCAATTGTTCTTTTTGCATTTGTCACCCCGAGTGGGACGGGTATGCCCAGACGTGGGTCCCGTGCTCTCCATGCCACTGGAGTCAAGCTATCCTGGCTGATGAGGGGTGAAACCCCGAAACCGGTCCTAGGATGCTTGTTTCCAGTCCAGGGAGAACCTGGCCTGGCAGTTCGGTCTGGACTGTTCCCATGAGGCACAGGGTCAAGACTGATTTGCAAATGGCTGGGTTCAAACTGGAATGGCATGGTGAGCAAAAAAACGATGGATTTGGGCCCAGATCTCTGTACTGGGGTGAATGTATGACATTGTTCTGCATTCTGTCCATCAATTGTTCTTTTTGCATTTGTCACCCCGTGTGGGACGGGTATGTCCAGACGTGGGTCCTGTGCTCTCCATGCCACTGGAGTCAAGCTATCCTGGCTGATGAGGGGTGAAACCCCGAAACCGGTCCTAGGATGCTTGTTTCCAGTCCAGGGAGAACCTGGCCTGGCAGTTCGGTCTGGACTGTTCCCATGAGGCACACGGTCAAGACTGATTTGCAAATGGCTGGGTTCAAACTGGAATGGCATGGTGAGCAAAAAAAACTATGGATTTGGGCCCAGATCTCTGTACTGGGGTGAATGTATGACATTGTTCTGCATTCTGTCCATCAATTGTTCTTTTTGTACCTGAAATCTAGGAGGTCATGGATCAAACCTATGTGCATCTTTTTGGGAACAAGACATTTTAGTGATGCTTACCATATTTTAAAATCTGACATAAATATCTGCAGGGCACTAAGTTTGGGTAGTTATCTATTAGCAGTCGAGCATACATGGAAATTGTTGGGTCTCCAGCTGCAACCAACTAGCATGCCCTATGGAGAAAATGTGCTTTGGCCAAACCTGGGTGTTAAACTGCTGGGCTTATGACCTCCCAAATTTATATAACCCAGATTGGATTTGATTATTTTTAATTGATTAAGATAATTTCTATAACTGTTTTATTATGAATCATGTTTCAACAGGATGCCTTTTACAAATGTTTAGCCAGTTAGATGTATTTTGCTATTTTATATCCACGAACCGAATGATATAACGGGTCCTTTGTAATGGGTTTTATCCTTGATTTAAATATCACCTGTATTGGCATGTTCCCCTCTGTTGCTTCTAAATTTGTAGCTCTGTGCCACATGGATTTCTTTTGATCCTATTGCTGCTCTGTCCATTTTGCGCTCTGACTATGAATTTGATTTTAAACTGATTTACTGTGTGTACGAACTGAATGATATAACTTGCCTTTTTGCAATGGTTTGCCCACTTGGTTTCAATAATACTTTCATTAGTATGCTTCCATTTGCTGCTCCTATACCTGTAGCACTGTGTCTCATGGATTTCTTTTTGATCCAATTTCTGCCTTGTCCTTTTTGCACTTTAATTATGAATCTTGATTTTAATGTATGCTTGTTTTATGGGCTTGTTCCCGAAAAAAAAAACTTTTTGAACGAATAGTAAATAATAAATAAAAATACATTGAAATTATTTTTCTTAAAAGAAGGTGACCCAGCATCAATGCTACTCAGAATACTTCCTCTAGACATATCTTTGACCAGTCACTTTTTGGGAGAGACAAGTATTGCTATATCAAGATAATGGGCATTGTTGGTAGCTGTACCTATTTTAAAGGTCAGATGTTAATAAAATAAGTTGGGTATTTCTTGTATCTCTTCTGAAATAACTTCACTGGAGGAGTCAGAAGAATATATTTTATAGACTTAAACACATGACATATACTCAAGACCAACAATAGTGCATGTCCGGGCATTTTTTATTGTCATAAATATAAGGTTGTCTACAACAGGTTGTTCTTTGCCCTGTAGGGGTTATTCCTGTATACATATGGAGAGAAAATATTATCAAGCTGCGGTTGCTTTCCAGAATATGAACCATTTTAGAATGTTATTCAAATAATGTTGTAGTGTCAATTAGAGAAACGCCTACAGTACATTTTCTTAGCAACTTTCACAGTATAATTTCCAGAATATTTGAAGCACATTTTACGTTCAAGTTTCCCAGATGCTGAACAATCAAGAATGCCTACAGATAGGCATCATGATCTAAGTGTGGGAAATCACCATTTGGATCATTATTTCCTTTAATGACATTAAGCAGATCCATCTAAGGGGCATCTTCCAGGTCTAATCTCAGCTACTGGACAGTCCAGCATACTGGTTTATGATTACATATTTTAGTATTAGTAACGCTGCTGTAGAGTTGATGCCATGTACCCATTCCTTGATATGATGTTTCTTGAAAGCAACTGAATCTTTGGGAATCAATGTAAGTTTATTAACCCAGGGGTAGTGACCTGTGGCATGCTCAGGGGCATTAGAAGCCTCAAAATACTTTTACAAGCACTGCTAACTATAAGAGCTATAAAAAGTGAAAAGTTAATGCTTTTGTTTGCCTGCGCCTTCAGTGTTTTAGAACTGTAGGTGTGCTGTGGCTTGTCTTACCTATACAGTCTTCTATATGTATTATTGTTCGTCCCTCATAAGTACAATTTTGAAACAAGCATTTGCAAAGGCAATAGTTTTGCATTATTTTATGTTTAAATGTTGTTTGTTGAAAATGGTCGTTTGTTGTTCTGTAATATAGTTGGATGCAGATTCTGTTAATACGCAAACAGGAGCATGAATGATAAAGGGGAGGAACAGTGAGTGATATAGTGACTGAAGGGCAGGAGGCGAAAGTGACAGAGAGTGGTGGAGGGAATGAAAGGGGATAGGATCTGCAGCACTGACATCCACAGGAAAAATGAGGCAGATTGCACACACACTGAGCCCTGATCAGTGTCCTGGATCAGAGAAGGGCAGGAAGGAACAGGAGTCTTCTTTTCCACCTAGGCAGTAGCTCTAGAGCTCGGTGGTGTAACATTCCTGCACTTTTCATCAAACTCAGCCTCTGTTACTGCAATCAATCTGAACGACTCCCGGTGAAATAGTCATCATCCATCTGGACGGTAAATGACATTACTGGTTTTACCGCAAAAAAACTGTCTTTAAAAGAAGAGGCCAAACAAGAGGACTTCATTTCCCGCCACCCATCAGCATAGGAAATTATATCACGGCACCCTGCACTCCTCCCCCATCCCAGAACCTACTTAAAGGCGAGCCCATCTGCGCCCATCCGTGCCTGGAGCGCACCTAACCCCTGAAACCATGCTCTAATCACTGTCCAGTGATACGCTGCAGCATTCCTTAGGTCGCTAGACACTGTTCCCCCAACTGCTGTTGTGCCAAGCCTCGCACCACGGTAGCAGCTTTCACCTGCACCACTGCCAGTTCTTCAACAGTCACCGCCCCAACCCCCCACGCAATTACTAATGCCCGCAATGCCCCTTCCAACACGCACGCCACAAAAACACCTACAACACCTACACCCTTACCCTACAACACACACCACATGATCACTCAGCAAACACACAACTGAGATATGGGATCTGCTGAGTAGCGACACACCCAACATCCTTTTCATCACAGAGACCTGGCTCAACCCCTCATTGGCTCCTGACATCGCCACGGCAATTCCAGAGGCTACCAGAACGCTCAACAGGACCGCCTTCACAAGCCCGGAGGAGTACTTGCTATCTTCTGCAAGGAATCCATTCACAGAGAATGCCACCCCATTCATGGAACACCTGCACTTCAAGCTGCAAATCTCTGATAACTTCACCATGAATGGAGCCTTCGCCTTCCAACAACCCGGTCCACAAGTCACCTTTACCAACCTTTTCACCAACTTCGTCGCTCCACTCACCATCGACTCCAGAGCCTACATTCTTCTGGGTGACCTGAACTTTCACCTGGAAGACCGAAAAGACCTCTGCTCCACAGCACTCCTCGAAAGCTTGAGCAACATTGGACTCACCCAGCTTGTCCCAGAACCAACACATACCGTAAGACACACCCTGGACCTCATCTTCACCACAAACGACAGCATCCAATACAACTCCACCACACTGACCACTCCATCATCCACTTCCAAATCAACACACCTCAAGTCAATACTCCTACAAGGTTCAGCATTCCAAGCCGCAGCTGGGGCAACATCACAGAAGCAGACTGGCTCAGTGCACTCAGCACAAATCAACCTAGTCCCACAGACAACCTCGACAAGCATGTCAACAACTTCAACAACTCAATCAAGAAGTGCACGAACAACCTTGCACCCATCAAACCCAATGAGCACAGTAGACAAGCAGGCCAGCTGGTACACAAAAGACCTCCGAGATACCAAACAACACTGTAAACAGCTAAAAACAAAATGGGGAGCCAGCCACAACACCACTGACAGAACTACCTACAAGGCTGCACTTAGACGCTATCACCAGCAGAAAAGAGATGCCAAGAAAAATGCATTAGTGGACCTTATAGAATAGCAGCTAATAACAGTGATACTAAATCCTTCTGGGAAGTGGTCAATACACCATTCTTACACGAAGCAGGAGGCCCCTCCACAGATGTATGTATAGACGAAAAAACATGGAGAGACCATTTTCAAAAAATCTTCCAAAAGTCGAATATAAGTCTCACTGTAGAACAGTCAGATAGGACAAAACATACTTCCCCTCTAGTTTTTAATATGGAAGAGGGAGACTGTGCATTGTCGCAATCTTCATCATTAAAGGCAGCAGGCCCAGATGGGGTTCCTGCGGATATATTCTTGAATAATAGAACCTTCTGGGTCCCTTTACTCACTATGGCATCCAATGCCATTGGCACAGAGGGTCCCCTTCCATCGTGGAAACAGTCCATTATTGTACAAATATTTCAAAAAGGAGATGGTTCCGATCCTGCTATCGGCCAATCGCGTTAATTGATAGTACGACAAAAGTGATGGGCCGAATATTGTTAAATAGAATGGAAGACTGGGCACGGGAGAAGGGGATCCTGGTGGAGGTCCAGTACGGATTCAGGAAAGGCAGAGAGACCGTGGATCAATGTCTGAACTTGGCACTCCTAGCTGGGAAGTACACACAGGCCAAGCTAGAGAACCTCTATATGGCATTCATGGATCTCTCTGCCGCATTCGACTGCGCTAATCATAACAAGTTGTGGCAGGTCATGGAGCAAATGGGGGTAGAGGCAGTAATAATCTGTTTTATAAGACAACTGTATGCAGGGGCTACAGCAAAGGTTCACCACGGTAGGCAGGGTGAATGCACTAGATCTTTTAACATAACAAATGGTGTAAGGCAGGGTTGCGTACTTGCGCCCATCCTGTTTTCACTGTACACCAATAAACTAAATGAATATTTGGTTGAAAAGATAATAGACACTCTGATCGCAAGGACGACACGATTCCCCATCCTGCTGTATGCAGACGATGCGGTCCTCTTGGCACGCACTCCCTTAGCCCTACAAAATTGCATCACCCATTATGTTTCTTTTATGGAAAACCTTGATTTACATGTGAACAAAGAGAAGTCTTTTATTATGTGTATTGGGAAAAGCAAAAAGAAAGGAAATTATGCTATTGCACAGAGAAAAGTTGATATTGGAGATAATTTCTCATATCTAGGCATTACCTTCGATAATAATTTAGACTGGAAAATAATGCTGTCCTCGAGGGCTACACAGATGAATAAAAGCATAGCAGCAATCTTTAGGTTTGCATCGAACTTGGGCAACAAACCAATACCAGAGATGGTTATAATCTACTTGGCAAAAACTGTCTCTGTGGCCACATATGGGGCAGCCATTTGGGGTATAACCGATGTGAACGCCCTTCAAAAAATAGAGGATAGGTTCACCAAGAGGTTACTGTCGGCCCCTAAGGCTTGTACCAATATAATTACACATGAAGAACTAGGTTTACCCTACATTTCTGAAACAATCAAACCGGCGCCTTTGCTACTCTGGCTCTCAATTTGGAAACGGGAGGCAGTACAATTAAACCGATGTATTATAAAGGACGTCATGAAATTGGCTTACGGGCACAAAATAACGTGGCTAAATTATATACGGTGCACTCTGGACTCTCTGGGATTGGTGGCCCTCTATGATGACCCCGCTCAATGCGAATCCTTCTCAAAGGCGAAACTAATAAATTCTTTTTTAGAGAAACGTGCACATGAAAGAGAACAGAGAAATAAAGATAAAACCACAGTAATTGAAAATAATAAGAGACCACCTCTGGCACACGGTCTATCTTCGTACCTTGCTTGTGTGACCAATAATTGCCATTGTTTTATTTTAATAAGGTTTCGATTGGGGTATGTAACTTTAATGCTGGGTTTCCTAGCGAATGTGTCCTCTGAGACACAACTGGGACGATGTCCGTGCGACTCCCGTTCAAAACAATCAATGATACACATATTGTTTTTTTGTCATTTTTACGAAACAGAGAGGAAAAGATTTATTGTGCCACTACTGGAGAAATTTTGTTTGCGAAATTACATTACAGCACGGACTGTTATGTTACAATTAGAGACTCCATATGTATGCCTGACGGTGGCCTCATTTCTATGTAGAGCATTAAAAACTCGCAGATTAGTGAACATGTAATCAAATGTTAAAAAATCTGTATAATATGCACAGCCCGAAGAAATCTAAATGTTTTAAGATTCAGATGAATTAGTGTGGAGATGTATACACTGTTTTTAAGGGTTTTTAGGTAAACTTTTAAGATATCAGCTTTTTATGATAATTTATTGATATGTTTGTATATTTTTATCTGAACTTTTTATGCATTTGTTTCTAAATGCGAAATAAAGTATTAATTGATTGATTGATTGACCTTATTGAAGAATGCTCCAACAGCTGCAAGGAGATTTTCTCAATTGTTTAGGATTCAACCTCGCCCTTAGCCATTGTCAACAATATTGCTGCCTCCCAACAACTGTGCAACAACCTATCCAACTTCTTCCAAAGCAAAATCGCAAACATCTACAGTAACTTTGCACACCAACCCAACCCCAGGGAACTCATTGCTAATCTTCCCACCACCAACCAAGACGCCCACCTGACCAAATGGCCCTCACCAGAAATGATACAGCAACATTCATGTGGACCATCCAATCAGGGACCCCAACGGACCCAGGCTCACACTACATCTACAACCTGGGAACATCATCCATCAGCACCACCCTGACTCACATCATCAACACCTCCATCACTTCTGCCACTTTTTCGGATGAATGGAAACTTGCAGAAACCAATGCCCTGCTCAAGAAGCTCACAGTCGACCCAAATCAACTTAGCGACTTCTGACCCATCTCCCTGTTCCCCTATCCTGCCAAAGTGATTGAGAAGGCCGTCAACAAGCAACTCACAACCCACCTCGAACTTCACCATCTTCTAGACAACTCAGTCAGGATTCAGAGAGATCCACAGCACCAAAACAGAATTACGGTCACCGACGACATTCAAATCATCATGGACCAAGGAGAAACAGCAGCACTCATCCTGCTTGACCTCTCCGCCACCTTGGACAACACCCTCAACGGAAGACTCCACGAGATTGGCATGTAAGAATCTGGTCTCACACTGATCTGTTCCTTCCTCCCTTCACATCAGAGACCAAGCAATATATATGCGGAGTCCCACAGAGATAGTCCATCAGCCCCACCCTTTACAACATATTCATCACACCGCTCGCCATCATCATCTGATCACAAGACATCACTGTCATCTCCTACGCCAATGACACCCAACTCATCCTCTCCCTGACGGACAAGACAGCCACCACCATGACCAACTTTACCAACTGTATGACCATGGTAGCAGCCTGAATGCGAACCAACTGCCTGCAACTCAACTCCGACAAGACGGAAGTACAGGTTTTCGGCAACAAGACCTCCCCGTGGGACTCAACCTGGTGGCCGTCGGAGCTAGGATGAACACCCCCACACCCTCAGACAATGCAGGAAATCTAGGGATCATCCTAGATGACTAGCTCAGCATGACGGCTCAAGTCAATGCAGTGTGCGCCTTCTGCTTCCACATCCTACTCATGCTACGAAAGATTTTCAAGTGGTTGCCTCAGAACAGCAGATGGACGTCATGCAAGCACTCATCACTAGAAGGCCAGACTATGACAACATTCACTATGCCGGAAGCTCCATACAACTCCTACACAGACTTCAGACCATACAGAACACCGCTGCAAAAATCATACTCAACCTCCCATACCGCACCCACATCACACCACACCTCAAGAAGCTTCACTGGTTCCCCATTCACAAGCGCAGCCAATTCTAAGTTCTCAAGTTCCACAAGAAGCTGAAAACCTGGCTCTTCGTATAAGCACCTTGGAGACCACATACCTACACACCTGCCCAAGTACCTGGAAACCCTCTCGGGTGATTAGTGTGGTATACTAATCAATATATAGGATATTCAATCACTAAAGAAAACGCATGTGCCTGAAACAGCCAGTAACATAACACACTAGTCCAGGAGGCCTGCCTTGATCCACCAATCATTTGTGTGCTGCTAACACGGTATGATCTAATTCATGTATGATCTTACAACTCACAGGCCTCTGCTTTTGCAACAACCCCCTTCAAGGGTTGCTACTGGCATCTACACAGTCTAGCTCTGCTTTTTTAGTGATGGAGACCAGAAAAGGTTACAGGGACTAGTGAAGATGAAGTAACAGCGGCTGATGTGGCAAGTTGAAGCAAAATGGGCGCTGTTTGGTACAGAAAAGAAAATAATGAATCACATAAGGAGAGTGGTGTCTCATATTTGTTCACATTATATTTCTTATAGTCATATGCTAAATGTAAGCTGTAACTGTCGGCTTTACCTGTAAATCTCAAATTTCATCGGCTGTATCAATAACAAATGGTGGTTTACATTCCCTAAAGTAAAACAAATTACTGAAGTGTGGGGAATGTCAGCCAGTAGTACAGTTTTCAAAGTATATCGCTTGCCTTTATGTGTCTATATGAATTTTTATAGTTACTCAAATAAGTGATTCACATTTCCGTTCACATATCTAGCCAATAAGATTACAGCAAAACTTGTTCCTGTCTAATGGGAATGGTTTAAGGAAAGAATTGACTTGACTGATAGGTAAGCACAATAAAGATGTGCCCTGGACTGCTGTCACACTAGTTGTATTGAATTGACTGCCATTTCCTTAGGCAATGCTGTTTTCCCAGAAAATGTATCTGCACAAAACACATCCCAGCATGGTTGGGGACACTAGAGTGTAGCTGGTATCAGAGTTTGCCTGCCCAGAGATGGACTACTTTGTTAAAATGTAACATTCCTCCAAATGCTGTGAGCTGAACCAGTTATGTAGTATATGACAAATAAGCCACTTCCTTGAACAGGGCTAACCAAAACAAACCAGAGGCTGGAGGGGGCTGACCCAAGAATCACTGCCTGTGTATAGTCAGGGCAACAGGTCTTATACCTGCCCTAAAAAGTGTAAATGATATCTAACAAATGTATTGACATACAGATTGCTTTTTTAAAACTCCAGATGCTGATAAAGAAAAAGCACATGCATTTCCCAAAACCTCCTAAAAGTTTGTTTTTATCTATCCACAGCTATGAAATAAACATTGCTTCAGTAAATTGTAAGAAGCAAATATATTTTTCCTCAACCTTAATTTTCCAACTTATGAATGTGAAACAGACACACAAACATATATGAGCCTTTTAAATACTCACTGCGCGGCACACTACGGCAAATTAATATTTATTATAATTATTATGTGAACACATATCCTATGCGAATATGGTTTGTGAAACTTAAAGGTCAACCAACATTGTCATTATGGAAATGGTAAATAAGCCAACAAACTACCTATTCACATGTTTTGTAGTGGTGCTTCTCATAGAATGCAGATTGATGTGTCACAGGCCAAAGGGTCATAAGGGGAAACCGAATTCTGCCTTACAAAAATCCAAGGTTACAATCTTTCAAACATGACTATTCATCCAATGAGCAAATGACACATTTTATCAAATTGTTGATAATTCTGTCAGAAAACGAGAAGGGAAAGGAGATAAAAAAGAGGAAGGCTATAAAAAAAATCAATAGGGGTTTGCCATCTGTACACATGGAAAAAGCAATAATTTCCAATGTAATATTTTGAAACAATATAACGTTTTAAGTCACATCGTCTTAAAAAATAGAAAAAAATAAGTGACCTCATGAAATAAAACATTAGTGAGGGTTGTTATGTCTTACATTATTGGAATGTTATTGGCTGTTGCTTTTTGAATGTTATACAGATTGTTTTTATTTTATAGTGAATCATCTATGTTATTAGAAGCACATTACATAATGAGGTACTCCACATATGCACTAGGATGTTACCAGTTGCAACATCTATTGGCAACCTAGGATTTTTGAAAGGAGGTTCTTATATCAAACCTATAATATTGTTGAGATATCAAACTTTAAGTGGCTATTGCTCAATCTTGAAACATTAAAGAAATGACGGAATATGTGACACAAAATCTACAGAGTAACTACTGCTCAGTTTACACTGATCTATAAACTGACAATCAACAGCAGCGCAAGGCATATGGAGACCCAGAGCTTACAGGTTCAGGCAAAATACAGCAGAGCTATCTTTCCAGTTACACATGACTAGCAGACATGTGGTTGGGCACTTTGGACTTGTCTCCAGGGCCAATAGCACTGGCCGCCCCACTCCATCTGGGGGACAGTATATGGTGTAGACATGCAGGGGACCCTGGAGGAAAGTGTTCCCCTGGAACTTTTGTGGACTAATCTCATGGAGGGTATCTCTGGAGAGGGCTCCCCCTCCCTCAGCTTGGGCTGGATGTACAAGTGCCCTGCAAATGGTTAACAGTGGGGTGTGCAGGCAGGTAGTATAACTAGCCTTGTGGGCCGTAGGTTGCTGCTGAAGGAAGACTCTGGGCCAAGTACCAAGAGACCAGACAGAAGCAGAGGCCCTGGGCTATGCACTGCTCCCTGAAGGAGGCAGCTGGATGTTTGAGCTGTAGCAGAAGCAGAAACTCTGGCTGAGGAGCTAAAGGGCAGCTAGGCAAGCCCTGAACTCTGTTCCAGGACAAATGTATACATTTAGAGGCCAGGAGGCCTAAAACCAACACTCGATGGCTGGAGTGCTCCACCAGAAGCCAAACACAACAAACCCCACTTCAAATGGCCCAGTGGGGGCTAGGATAGTTGTGATTTCTTTACTCTGCTTATGGGGAAGCCTGCCCTGTAAGCCCTCGGTGCCACCAGGCAAAGAACAATGGAACATGTCAAGCCGTTTCTTTATATTACCCCCAGGGAGCCCATGGCTGCTTAGGTTATGCAGGGGAGCCATTCACAGGGAGAATACATGGCGCCCCATTGAGGCCTCTTTCCTCAATATCTCTCCGGGAGGGCCAGCACCTCTGAGGGGGAGGGGGCTATAAACCAACTTGAGATTGTGGAGCTCCCTGCTCCAAGAACCTCCTAATTACCCCGGAGATAGCCAGCATAAAGGGGGCATCTTTGGAGCACTGCAGTACTCTGAGTAAAAGAGCCCCCAGGAAAGGCCATTGGAGCAGGGCAGTCTGTTTTCTCCCACTTCCCATGCCTATATCTGGGGGAGTGGAGAGAACACTGCAGGTGTGAACGCGCTTGGTGGGAGAGCAGGAGAGAAGGAGCCGGCTCCCCTGCTGCAAGGGAAGTCTGCTCGGAGGGAGGAGTGAAGCTAGTTTAGCTGCACAGCCTTGGGTTCCCTCACACCCTTTTCCTTAAAAGCACCTGGATACCCCACAGGAAGGGCAGGGGCACCTGACTTGAGAAACATACACATGCCAGAGAGCCCATTTAAAAAAATGAAAGGAGCGCAGCCCATGGTGGCATCAGAGGAGTGCCCTCTACAGTCCTGTGAGGACCTACAAAAAATTTAAATACAGTTTCAATGATGCCCCAGACGAGCAGGGGTACCAGCAACATCATTGTCATAGGTTGTGGGGGTGCCAGAAGAGTGATAGGCCCCGACAAGAGCCCGCTAAGTCTTCTGAGGTCTAACAAAAGGGACCCAGGGGTAGTTTTCAATTACTTCAAGTGTTCCTGGATTGGAAACTTTTCGTTTTGTTATGCTGGTGTGCATGACTTTTGCATTTAGTATAAAGGTAAAGAAGAATTCATTTGTTGCATAGCTTGGGACATTGAATTCTTTACTCATATGTGCATTAGTGGCAATAACCTATTGCACATATTGTAATTAAAAGGTGGTATCATCTCAAAATGTTTCAATATAGATTGCAGTGTTTTGACTTTAGAATTCTGCCTTTTACTATTGTGGTTACACCCTGGCAAAGGCAGTAAGCCTGACTATTATCAAATGCACCCACTATGTTGAGTTAGCCCTGTAGGGGGTGTTACTGTGTTTCTAGCACTCAATGCTTGTAGGTCGATAGACTGCCAGTGTTGCCTCCTGCACACAATGTAAAGGGTACATCCAGGGTTTACTTGGCCATAGGTAATGCTGCCTGCCATTAAATGTATAGTACTTTGTAGCATATGTAATAAAATTGTTTTCCTTTTTATAGGAAAATGCACTGACTGGACAACAATTTACTAAGTGTTGTTTATTATGCTGCTGGGCGCTGATCTCTCCCCACAGCACCAGCTCTGAGTAAGCGTTGGACTGCTCTGCAAACTACCATGAGAGCCAAGGGCTAAAAAGGGGTACTTGGTTTCCAATTAGGGACTCCGTGGTACTGGTCCCCCTGGACACCAGTGACGAAAGGCCCAGTAGTTACAGTGGGGCCCAATACCTCTTATCTGCCTTTAGATCCTTCGACTCTGAATCCTGAAAGGTAGTATTAGGGTAGTATCAGTGTATCTAATTCAGGGTGAAAAAATCTGTTTGACCGAAGTAATTATTAAATAATTCTAGATGTGTTCAAGGTCTCAACTGTTCTGTTAGTAGTCAGTCAGTCAATAAATCTTTGTTCAGCTTCAAAAAAACATAAAAGCTTAAAAAAAACATAAAAGCATACATAACACAGAGACCATCGGTACACCTAAAATAATGCAAAACAACAATTTTACCAGGATTTCAAATCAATTCATAAAGTGACTTGTGCTTAAAGCCGGAAGACTAACTTTATCAACAGGCTACAAATAAAACCACAAATAAATGCCATCACATCAAGCAGCTCATCTGTCTCACATACTCCAAATATACTTAATATAAATTGGATACAGATATAATAAAAAGGAACAGAATGTCTGAAAGATCCATTCCATAAGACATAGCGTTACTGTACATTACTGGCCCACCAGATTTCTCAATCTTACTGCACATGAAAAGCCTTTATGAACCATTATACAAACAAGTTCCGACTGCAGTGATTAAGGATAAAATAAAGCTGGCCTACAGCTTCTTATATTGAGAGACCTAAGTGGGGGGGATTAAAAACATTTTTCTTGGTATAGTACGTGTTAGACCTGGCACCATTGGCGTGGGTCTCCCTTCCATTTTTTGCTGTTGCCTCCTGTGTTTTGCTATGTTTTTGCTGGTCTAGATGCTTTGGGCACTTTGCCACTGCTATTCAGTGCCAAAGTGCAAGTGCTCCCTATGGTAAATTGTTGTATGGATTAGTGATTCCATGATTGGATTATTTGATTTACTTGTCAGACCCTAGTACAGTGCACCGCGTGTGCCAAGGGCCTGTAAATCAAATGCTGCTGGTGGGCTTGCAGCGCTGATTGTGCCACCCACCGGAGCAGCTTGTAAACTATGGCTCAGGCCTGCCATTGCAGAGCCTGTGTGCAGTCTGGGACTGCCATGTCGACTTGGCAAGTGCACACACTTGCCAGTCCCCAAACCTTCCCTTTTCTACATATTAGCCACCCCTAAGGTAGGCCCAAGGGCAGGGTGCATTGTATGTGAAAGGTAGGACATGCCCTGATGTGTGTGGCATGTCCTGATAGTGAATTACAGCCATTTTCGTTTTTCACTATTGCAAGGCTACCTGCTCCCATAGGCCAGAATGGGCAGTTTGATTATAACATCTTATAATCCTAACTGACCCAGGGAACCAGGTAGAAATTCGAGTTTAGTATGCCTAAACTCAGAATGTTAAAATACATCTTTTAGTGTGGGTGATTTTTACATTCTGTGTTTGAAAATACCACTTTTAGAAAGTAGGTATTTTCTTACCTAACCATCCAGCCTGCCTCTGCTAGGTTGTGTATTGCATGTCTGGTTTGTGAGTGACAGGGGCTGGGGTGGCTCCAGGAGACAGGGTGAGTCAGCACTAGGCTGAATAGACCTAACTGCATTGGGAGTGGTGGGAGGAGTAGCACCTGGGTCTGAATTGGGCTGTGCCTGCCTTCCACAATGCTGGCTCCACCTCCTGTGGTGCGTCTGATGACCCTGGCCCACACTGACAAAGGAAGAAGTTGTGCACTGGCAGAATGCACCCAGAACTGGTTTGGACTAGTTTCAGACACTCTCTGCCTTCAGAGACAAAGGATTTGTGGGTATAAAAAGGGGGACCCAGACCTCAGAACTTTAGATCACTTCTGGGAATCAAGACGAACCTTTGCTGAGGAGAAGAACCAGGAAACTGAAGGAGGAGACTACCCCTGTGCTGTGTGCTGTTTGGGGGTTGGCCTGCAGTGGTTGCTTCATTGCCAAAGAAAGGAGAAAAGGACTGAGTGTGCTTTCATCATCTTGAAGAAGATCTCCAAGGGCTTGAACATTGAGCTTGCCTCCTGCCTGAAGTCTCAGGGATACAAGACTTCACTACCAGCTCCCCCCTGAATTCCCTTGCTGAGAATTGAAGTGCCTGCTGTGTGTTGAGACTTCTGAGAGACTGCGTGTCGCAGGGAGCTGGAAGCGCGACGCAACAAGGAGAAGCGTGTCGCCGCCGCAGCAGTTGCCGTCGCATCACCGAAGAAGTGTGCCGCCGCCACAGCTGTTCGCCGTCGCATCACTGACAAAGCACGTCGCATCCCCGGAGAAGCGTGTCGCCGCCGCAGAGGTTGCCGGCGCATCACCGGAGAAGCGTGTCGCAGGGCCTGTCGCGGCTCAGAAGTTATTGAGTTCGCCGCACGGCCGTCGGGCGTGCACGCATCACATCCAACGTTGTCGCATCGCACCGGATCGTCGCATCGAGGCGCCATCTTGTCGCATCGTAACCGGAGCGCAGTAAGAACCCGACGCATCACCTCCCCACGTGGTAAAGAACCCAACGCATCACCTCCTCTCCGGTAAGGAACCGACGCATTACCTCCCCTGCGCTGCAGTAAGGAACCGACGCATCACCTCCCCCGAAGCAAGGCACCGATGCATCACCGTTCTTGCGTGTAAGGAACCGACGCATCACCTTCCCTGCGACCCTTTTGTTTGTTTTGCGTTTCGCATCCAAGGTACATTGAGAGTAAAGTGTCGCATTTACAATCTAAAGTGAACTAAGCTATTTCTACCATTCTAAAGTCTTATTTTTGAATACTGTATTGTGGATTTTTGTCGTTTGGGTCTTGTGTTAAGTCTATATAAAGAATACTTATTTTTCTAATCCTGTGTGGTGTCCATCTGTAGTGTTTTCACTATATTACTGTATGTGTTCACAAATGCTTTGCACACTGCCTCTGAGATAAGCCTGCCTGCTCGTGCCAAGCTACCAAGGGGGTGAGCAGGGGTTATTTTAGGAGTGTAGCCCTTTACCCTGACTAGACGCAAGGGTCCCTATTTGGTCAAAGGTGCCTACCTCTGCCAACTAGAGACCCCCAAATCTAACAGTACAGCTTGCAAAAAAAAGAGAAAATGCACATGGACATGACACAAGATTAGATTCGCCAAAGACATCTTTGTGATAATAAACCAAGAGATGGGCTACATCAATTCTAAATCTGACCAGATAAGGCCTATGTTGCTGGTGAGGTGAAAAATATAAATAAGGCTCCATACAGTCTGTGGTAGTTAAAAGTTGATGAGCAACCACCCTACTCTTGCTACACTCTAGAGCTTCTCTTCTCCTCAACATGGTGTATGCTCAACACAAGCATTACTGAAGCATTAAATCTGGCTAAAATTGGCAGTATGTATGGTAGATACTGATGCTCGATAAGATACATGGCACAAGCAATTTAACACATCAATACAGCACTGGGGCTTGGGACTGACAGCAGATTGTGCAAGTGCCTTTCACTGATAATTGGATTGTACCTCATGTCATACTATGAGAAACAAAGATCATTCACTGCTCTACTATGAGAAACAAAGATCATTCACTGCTCTGCATTCATTCATGGCACATTAGAAGTGGCAATCGGGAAAGTAAAGAGAATGAAGCATGAGACCATAAGTGACCAGTGACTGTTACATGGTGAAAATTGATTCTGGTCATTCTCTGGAAAGGAAGTAAACACACTTGAAACACAGACGTACAGGCAGTGAGCAGATAATAATGTGCGGCAGGGTGACCAAAAAGGGCTCAGATGAGTCTACACTTAATTATGTCCATACTGAACTAATATTAATAATATTTAAATGTGAACTCCTTGGGAGAAGCAACCAGTGGCTTTTTCACAGAGGGTGGTCCATAGGCAGAGTAATGGTCTTGTAACCCCTGCCTAGTAGACTTTTTGTTATTGATAGCTCCTTCCAATTTTATGTTATTTACGCCCTCTCCCCATAAGCACTCCCTTTAAGCAGATCCACGTAGATCTTCTAAGCAGAGGGAGAAAGTCATTAGCCACAGAGAAAATGCACTGATTGACCACTTCCTCCTTTGTCTTCAAATATAAAAATCATGCCCACCTTCCCCCTACTTTCCATCATGCCCACCTCCTTCTTACTACTGCACTATATGTTTTTAAAAAAAAGGATAAGTGGTGACCTATCACTTTCCATAACCACCCTCAGTAACACCCTTCACTTCATATTTCACATGCATTGGCAAAGCCAATAGGTCTGGCGTTGTCCGCCAGCCTTTTAGCAACTCTTATGCAGAACTTTATTGTTTTGGAAACTGACAGGTGTTTGTAATCTAAAAAAACATTGACTAAAGGCAGCAATGTGTTTTGGTCTCAAAAAAGAAAACACATTACTCCCTGGTACTGAAGGGAACTACTTTGTGTGTGGATGTCCTCATTGTCAAAGGGCAGCAAGCTGTAACTCTTAGTGAAGTCACCAGTGGCTCAAGTGGGCTGCAGTATTGCCCCTTGATGCATGCATGAGTGGGTTGGGGAAAATGTGAATGACACATCCACACACAAATGGATGAAGTGTGTCTGAAAACCTGTATATATGTAGCCATGTGATAGACATAATTTTTGTAAAATATAAAGGTCTTAGCTTACACAGACCTAAAAAAGCTAATTGTTCTGCCAATGGCAGCCAGCATCTTGCTTTTGAGAAATAATGCAAGAAAGAAGACAAGAAGTAAAGAAAGAGAGAAGGCAAGAAGGAAAGAAAGCAGGAAAGAAGAAAAGAAAACAAGAAAGAATTAAAGAAAGAAGGAAAGCAAGGACAAATTAAACAAGGGATAGAAAGACAGAAAGAAGGAACGAAAGAAGAAAAGAAAGAAAAAGAAAGAAAGGAAGGAAAGAAAGAAAGAAAGAAAGAAAGAAGGAAGAAAAGAAAGAAATAAGGAAGGAAAGAAAGAAAGATGGAAGAAAAACAAAGGAAGAAAAAGAAAGGAAAAAGAATGAAGATTGAAAAAGAAAGTAAAGAAAGAAGGAGTGAAAGATGAAAAGAAAGAAACAAGGAAAGAAAGATGGAAAAAAGAAAGAAGGAAAGAAAAATTGGAAAGAAGAAAAGAAAGCAAGACAGAAAGAAGAAAAGAAAAAAGAATGAAAGAAAGGATAACAGGAAAGAAAGAAAGAAAGAAAGAAGAAAGAAAGAAAGAAAGAAAGAAACACAACAGAAAGTAGGAAAGAGTGATAGAAAGGATAATAGGATGGAAAGAAGGAAGGAAAGAAAGAAAGAATCTTAGGAAGAAGGAAAGAAAGACCAAAAAAGGCAGGAAGCAAAGAAAGAAAAAATGAAGAAAAGATGAAAAGAAAGAAGGAATTAAAGAAAAAGAAAGGAAAGGAAAGAAGAAAAAGAAAGGAAAGAAGTGGAAAAAGAAGAGAAAAAAGAAGAAGGAAGGAAAGAAGGCAAGAAGGCAAAAGAGAAAGAAAGCAAGCAAGAAAGAAGGAAGGAAAAAACAACTGAAGAAGAAAACAAACAAGGAAGGAAGAAGGGAATAAATAGAAAGTATTACAAGCTCTGCAAATTAAACATGATAAAGGCTAATTTTCTTCATGAGAAATTATGAAAGAAAGAAGGAAAGAACGAATGAAAAAGGAAATAAAGAATGGAAGAAAGGAAGGAAGGAAGGCATTGACCAGCACCAGGCAAGGAACACAGTGGCTGATGATGTCAGAGTGTAACCTGAATTCAGTCACCTGCTTTGTGTTTGTGAAAACTGGAGAGTGGTTGGAAAAGGTGGGGAAGAAGGCAGACCATCATCCACCATGCCATCCACCCCGGAGGGTCTCTGCAAATTCAGATGAGGTGGGGGAATTCCTGGGAACCCACAATTTCTCCATGTGTGATAGCAGTAAAATGAAGCTCTGTTTTTCACTGCTATGAACATAGAAGTGAATCACTGGACTTGAAGACCAGTATTCACGACGTAGCCAAACAACAATTAGTTGTTTCAGTACTATAAATAACAGTTGTCATTATTCCCCAACAAAATGCTGCTCACTTTATCAATCTCACATAGTCCCGGGCAAACTTGACGTAATCTGACTGGATACACTTGTTATGTAAAATTCCCGAAGGTACGCTATTACGCCACACTACTTATAAGACATTTGCTGCAGAATTTTAGTGCGTGAGCAGAGCAACAACGTGAGAGGCTGCAGTTTGGGGTGCTTATGTTTTCCCAGTATTTGTTTAGCGTGAAATCTATCCTCACATCCAAAATGGATATGAGGAAGCATTTCATTGTAAAATATAGTGCCAAACGCAGGATTCGCCATTGCGTAATTACGCACAATTTCGTGTAAATTTCCCCCGAAATGTTGCTTAATCATGCAAAGCAAATTATGCAAATTTCGCACACTTCTAGTTGGTAACAGCTAGAATACACACAGATGTCTGCAGCAGGAGGCTTAACTCACAGAATTTTCTTCCTGGCAACATACGAACCAGTACATACAGTTTCTCTGTCTGGTTGCCCGCGTTGTAGTTTTCTTTTTATGGGGAAACTATTTCTTTGCTGTTTGACCGCGGAGACCTTGGTTAACTTCATGCCATGCTACATCATCACAGCTAAATAAGGAAATTCTTTAACAGCAGAAAAACCTTGGCACTTAATATTAAATGGTGAGTCAAGGCACTAGCGCAGATACTAACAGAGATCCCTTTTTACTGGGGAACTACATGGGTCAATGATTTGGCTCAATGCTGAGCAGGTTTAATTTTTTATGTGCATTAGGTGGTAAAAACCTCCCAAGAGTCAGCATTTTCGTGTGCTCTGTAAGCTCCTTTTCCTTTGCATCATTTATTTGGCCTGTGGAAGGAAGCATGTCCGCCCATAAATCTGTTTCCAGGTTATCTGATTCGTCTTAGCTTGCAGAGTTCTGATTCTGCTGGACAAATGCCCTACAGAAAAACTCAGATTCATTTTTGCTGCAATATTTAGGTAGCTGCAGTGCACCCCTCCTTCGCTCCCCCCAAACAGTCTGGTTTTCTGTGACAGTAATTGCTTTCAAAGCAAAATGTCTAGGACACAATGGCCAGTTCTCATTTTTCTAACCCACTGAAATGGAAGAAAATCAACCCTTCCTCCAACCCTTAGTAGTTTTGCTTCCTGGTTTCAGCCTAGGCCTTTTTTTTAAATCCACATTAATAAAAGTCTCAGTAATAAATCTGGAAATAGTTTTCGACTTTTCGCATAAGTGCTCATACATGCCTAAGGATTTTACTTATCTACACAAAGTGACAATGTTTTGCTCTTTCCCCAGGCAATGTCACAAAAGCGCTACATGATTTTAGGAAATGGACGCCACAAGGCATAACTATTGTTATGCTATTGTTATGCCTTAACACTGTTTACGCTATGAAAGAAAACTGTAAGGTGTGAGTAAAATAATTGCAATGCATGCTCCTGCTGAAGGATTGTGGAAGAATTTGGAACATGAAGGAAAATTCTTTCTGTTGACTTAATGAAATTGACCTTGTCCATCTTTCTGCTTAAACCCAAAGTGGGTATAGCTGTTGTAACTATAGAAGTTAGAACAAAAACACAAATATTTCCAATCCTCATGCTTTTGAAAGGCCAGGGTACATCATATCCTCAAAAGCTGGTCTGAGACCCGTGCTGATGCACTACATCTTTTCACAGACATAGCTATCTATGGGGTATTTCAGTGGGCTTCCTGGCGGCTGGTACTTACAGTAGTTCCATGAAAAAGGAAAGAGGTCTCAGAACTAGCCACGAACATTTTCAGCTCATGTGACTTGAGCATTCTGCAGGGTGCAAACTGTTATAAAGAAAGGGATATCAGTTTTCTTATCACTCTATAATTGAACAAATGTGTCACATTAAAAAAGTCCCACCTATATGTAACGTAAGGACAGGTAAAACCAACTTGCTGGCCGTGTGAAGGGCCCGTATCACAAATCTGGACTCGTACATCTGTGAATGATGGCCCCCTGGAGAAGGGGTGGGGACTGCCCTCATTGCCGGAGGGATTTGGGGGAGAGCAAAGTACAGGCGTTTCAGCATTTGTGTGATGTCATTCTCATGCAGAGACATGAATTTGATTTCCACTGTGCAGTAAAAAATTACTTGTGAAGGGAACTCCGTGCAGAGTCACTGCTAAAAAGGCAATGGGTGTTCACGGGCTGGTGGGCTGGCGGCCGTAGAGCAACGTAGAGATCCATGTGGTACTACTGTTCGAAGGTAGGTCTAAGAGGGTGTTCCGCACATGGATACCGATAGCGGTGTTGGCTTGTGGTTCCCACCAAGGTGCAATGTGAGGATGACGGTGAGAGTGGGGGGTACGGTGGTCAATCTCCACAGTGCAGAGAAGAAACATATGTCAGACCACCCAAAAGTAGGACCCAGGAGGTGGATATGGTGACAGGAGGCCATTGCTAAGAGTTAGTGAGGTCTACAGGAGCAAGCCCCAACAGAGGACATAGGTCCTCCATGAGATTAGCAGGTTACAACACCAGTGGGGCTGATCGAATTCCTCGCGGATTTGGAAGACAGGTTAACCCAGCAGCTGCATGAACGCCAGCAGAGCTGGGAGGGAAGAGGCAAGGGTGTGCAGAAGGGGGCTAGTTGGGGGCAGAGGAACAGGAGTGGTACCTCAGGCAAAGACTGGCCCAGGTTTCAGTCTAGGATTGTGGGGGATCCTGTGTGGAGGGGGAAGGTAACCAGAGCACCTAATCCAACTACTAATCTAGGTGGAATAGTCTTCTGTGCTCTTGGCCCGTGTAACCAATGGCTGGGTGGGACAGGCCCATAGGGCAATCAGGCAGTGCCCGATGGGCTGGTCTGACAGATCAGTGTGCGGGTCGGTTTTTAGCAGTTATGGGCAGGTTTTATGGCTAGGTGGGCCGGTTTTTACTGTTCATTTACCTGATACTACCACTTTTTAGCTAGCGCTAATGTGGGTCTCTTTTTTTACGGTGCCCGGGTCTATTTTTTGTCCCAGTCCGACCCTGACCATTGGCGCACCAGTGTGCATGGTGCAGACCGGAGACAGTCTGTAGATTGGTTTTTCCAGCTTGAGCCCCATGCCAAGGTAGAAATGATGCAAGTGAACAGAACTTGCGGAGAGCACACGGTAATGTAGCAGGATGCCATGGGCTCTGGTGCAAGCAAGATAAATTGCCCATTTGACTGCTTTTCGGGTATTAAATACAGCAATTATCAAGGGTCAAAGTGCCTCGCAGAGCTATGGGCCCTGGTGCCACTGCTGCATCAAGGGTAACTACGCCCTGAGAGCACTGCAGCCTCACTAGGCACAAATGCTGTGCGTCGGTCTGACTCCGGTAGGAGCAAACCAATTTTTACTCTGGCACTCGCCAATTTGCTTTTGCTATTAATATTAACATTTACATTGTATGGTTTATAGAGCTGTAAAAGTATTCATCCAGGCACCCACTCATTTATTATTCCAGCCTAGGTTTCTTTTTCAAGTTTACTTCCTGCAGCATTCGATCTGCTGATTCCTCTCAGCACGCCCTCCTGTGCACCTGGAGGAGGTGTTTTGTGCTGTTGCACCATTTCCCATCTACCCGAGCTGCACTCATTGTTCCCAGGGGCCCAGAGTGACTCATGGGAACAGGATACTGCTCTGAAACAGAAAAGATTTCAATTAACGTCACAATGATTGGTCAGGCGCCTTGGTACACTCTAAGGAGTGTCGGTGTAACTCAAAGTCCGGCAGAATGCCATTGCATTTAGGAACAAGCATTTGCAATGCAATAGGTCTCGCATTTACGCGAGTTTGAGCTATTGACATTGCAAATAATAATGCCTTTTATTTTTGTTTTAGTTTTAAAAACATAAATAAAAGGCATTGTTATTTACAATGCCAATAGCTGAAACTCGCGTAACTGCGAGACCTATTGCATTGCAAATGCTTGTTATCACTGTATCTAATCGGACCTTGGCTTGGATATAGGAAAAAAGAAGATTCTGGGGTGAGATGGAAATAAATGTGTGGAGGGCGTTGACTCAACCTTGGCCACATTTCTTTAGTTATTTATCTTTATTTCTTTTTCATACCAGATTAACATCTTGGGAAGCCACGTGAAGCACAGAAAGAGACTTGTGAAGGGAAGGCCAAGCTCCGAGATGCTAGGCCATAAACCTTTTTCCGTGGGTGTGTTACCGGCACCGTGTGGCAAGGATTTCTCCTCCGTTGGTGTCTGCCCTCTGTATCTTGGTGCCTCTACGGTGTGGGCTTACTCAGACTGCCCAAGCTTTGCCTAATTTGGTACCCACGCTGACACGGCCTCGACACGCTTTTAGAAAGCATTCCTGGGCTTCCAGCTGGGAGGGATCCCTCCTCGGAGCAGCCAGACGCCAGACACCGCCTTGAGCCTCTCTGCCTGACTTATCAACCCAGGGAAGCCCGTGCTGCCCGCCCCAGCCCCGCCCCCCCAGTGTTATCATCTTGTTTGTGCTCGTTATAAAGTGGGGTTTAAACACTCTCCTTTACTGTTTGTCCACCGACACTCCTTCACACCAATGTTTCTCGGAGGTATGCAGATGCTGTTTGTGAAGCCGGCTCCCCTGGCTGACCAAGTATGGGGAGATTTGAGGGCGCGGGTGTTTATTCAGCCATTGTGGTAGGACGGGCAGACTTTACAATTATTTATGGTTTATTTAACTGGTTTTTTTCCCTGAGGCGCGGAACAATGTGCACTCCTTACCCCTACCCACACTTACAACCACCCCTGCCCCCACCACACACAAAAGAAAATAAGAGGTGGGGGCACCTTTATTTGGCTGAGGTATTGAGATAGGGAGGCCCAGCTCTAAAGCAAGGAAAGACACGTAGTTTTTGCCCGCACTGGGGGCATTTCCACTGCCTCGTACCTCCCGGGCCCTGCTCTGAAATGGTTCTGCCCGGTGGCAGTTGTTTATGGAACGGACATACAAACCACAATATCCACGGGTCTGTTCATATAGACACACTAAATTTCTGTGTGTTTGAACCACATGGGACCTAAAGAAACCGTAACCTATAACCTATACACCTCTTTACAGGCTACAAAGAAATATCTTTAAAAAGGACGGATTCCCATCACTCACCATTGGTGACATGCTTCATCATCTGGGTCTCCTCCTAGTAACACGCTAGTGTCACTAAGGGCTGCAACCCTATCAAAAGGAAAGGGGAGCTCACGGATGTTTTCACGCTGTTCAGATGGTAGCGATATAACACGCTATAGTCGATCCTACAGATGTGAGCAATCAGTTCATGTAGGGGTGATGAGTGCAGTGCAAAGTAGTGAAAAATAGTGAGTTAAAATTGAACAGTGAGAGAAAAAAACTTTAATTAGTATCTCTCAAAGCTCAAGCTTAAAAACAGTGCAATTACAGTTTTCAACAAATAACTGTCTGTGAGTAAAAACTAGGGGTCAACATGTTTCAGCTAAAGAGGATATATTCATCCTAAGCCTTCTTAAGAGAATCAGAAGGGTCTGCGCTGAAGAGTTTGATGTGTAATTCCAAAGGCCTGGACTCTGAAGATTGCGCCTTTTTGCACCATTTGAAACTACAGCCCTGTAGGTCTAACCTGCTTCAAAAGGACTAAAGATTGGACTCCCTGCAAGCTACAGGTTAACAGAGCTCACCTGGACCATCACCACAAACAATCCCCAGCCTGGAGTACTACCAGTGGATTTGTAAGGGTTTTGTCCAAGTGGATGAAGTCTCACACTTTCAAGGACCCTCTTGGAGATTCCAGAACCTTGGATTGTGTGTTGGATACTTTGGGACCCGCAAGAAGAACTTCAGGAAGGAGTTCTAACTGGACCCAACCTGCTGGAGGGGGCTGCACAAGACTGGTGAGAGATCCTCCAGAACAATTGCTAAAGGTGAATGTGTCCCTGTCAGAGGCAACGAAATGACCAAAAGTGGCACTGTTGGTTTCTAAGCACTAGAAAGTGACTAATCTTTAAAAATTCATATCTCTGGTTCCCTACAGTGGATTTTTTTTCGTTTTGGTGTTATTTAAAAGATAAAAATATTTCCTATTTTAATAAATTGGGATTTTTATTTTGTGTTGTGCCTTAACTATTCACTGAATTGGTGTTTTTAAATGCTTTACATACCTGTCTTTGAAGTTAAGCCTGCCTGCTCGCAGCCACGTTACCAAGGGTTGAACATAGGAATAATTTTCTAAGACCTATTCTGAGCCCTATACTGTGTTAGTGGCCTTATTGCCCGTGGCAGACCTACATTTACACCTACCAATAATCCACTTTCCAACATTTGGTGCTCAGCGGTGGGGATGAGGACTTGCGTTTAAGGAGTACACCTTTCAGTAAAGTGAATTAAGATTTAAAAAATCCTCTAAATTGCCTTAGAACAAAACTTTTGAGTTTGATTTTTGGAATTTGGAATAAAACTGTTTTTAAACCATTGTTTTGATTTTTCCAAATTGTTATAAGTCTGTGTGCCTAGTTGTTGTGACCCAAAACTAGGGAACCATGGAGCTGGACCTGGCTAAACTGTCCCAGTTCAGGATGGCTGATCTTAGGGTACAGTGTAGCCTGAGGGGGCTGCCTGCGTCTAACAAGATTAGGAAGGTAGGGTTGCTTAAGTCCCTAAAGGCCTGGGCTGGGGTAGCTGAGGAGATATAGGGGGGAATAGGTAGTGTTCCCCCCACCCTCACCCGGGAGGGGGGTGAGGATGTTGCCTCTTCCATTTTTTCTTTTTTTAGCCCTGCAGTTCCAGATGGTGGGTGGAGGGCAGGGTCCCCTACTCAGGAACCACCGCTGTCCCTTGCAGAGAGACAGCTTAAGGCTTTGATAGCTTTGGAACAGGAGAAATTGGAATTGGCTAAGAAGAAATGGGAGAGGGAGGAGGAGAAAAGAAATGGTGGCAGTGAAAATGATGAAGATTTTGAGACGTCCAGGGGTGGTGGTCTTGATCACAAACTTCCTAAGGGTATAGTACCCAAGTACACTGAGGGGGATGACATTGACAAGTGGCTAGCAGCTTTTGAGAGGGCCCTTAGAATGAGTAGGGTACACTCTAAGTATTGGGGTGCACTCCTGTGGGAGTTGATTCCAGTAGCTGGGAGGGTAGGCTCCTGACCCTGAAGGGAGAGGATGCAGAATCATACCAGCAGATGAAGGCATGCTTAGTTAAGAGATTTGATCTGACTCCGGAGCAGTACTGGGTGAAGTTTAGAGGCACCCAGAAATTGAGTTCAAAGTCTTGGGTAGACTTTGTGGACGTTTCAGTGAAGGCCCTGGAAGGCTGGATTTTTGGTAACACTGTTGACACATATGAGGGATTGTATAATTTGTTTTTGAAAGAACATATTTTGACTCATTGTGCAGAAGAGAAGTTACGCCAGTATCTAGTGGACTCTAAGCTGACAGACCCCAAGAGCTGGGAGAAGCAGCTGATGAGTGGGTGAGAACCCGGGTTTCCATTCAGCACCCGGGGGGTGACCAGAAGAAAGGAGGACCGGTCCCTCCCCAGATCAAAGCCCAAGGGAAAGAAGGTCAAAACCAGAAGGAGTACTCCAAAGACCCACAAAAACCTGCACAAGGAGGGGGGCCCCGAGCCAACCCAAATTCAAAGGGAGGGGGTATCAGGGAAAGAATGGTAGGTTCTTTGATCCCTCAAAGGTGGGTAAGTGCTTTGACTGTAACCAGCCAGGGCACAAACAGGGAGATGCTGTCTGCGCCAAGAAGCTGCCCCCTAAGGGGCCATCCACAGTGATTGCCACTGTAAGTGTAGGGGTGGAGAGTGGTGCCCCAGAGAGGAGTAGTCAGGTGGTGGAAGCAACCTTAGTGTACCTGGGTGGGGTGAATATTGCAACCCTTGCTGCCTTACCTCCAAACATGGACAAGTACAGGCAGAGGCCTAAAGTGAATTGGACTGATGTTGAGGCTATCAGAGACACAGGGGCTAGTGTAACTATGGTCCTGGATGAGCTGGTGCCTCCAGGGAGGTTGCTACCTGGTGAGTTTCACCAGGTGACTTATGCAGACAGCACTACCAAACTCCATCCTATGTCTGTGGCGGATTTGGAATGGGGAGGTGTGACAGGCCCTATGAAGGTAGCTGTGTCAAAGGTGCTCCCTGTTTACTGGGCAATGATCTTGAAGCCTCTCAGTGGTCAGAGGTGTAGAGAGGACTCCATATGAAAATATTGGAGCTCCCTGAGTGGGTATGTGCTGTGACTAGGTCACAGACTAGCCAGAAGGGAGGGGCTGGACACTTGGACCCTGGAACAAAGGGCCAAGCATCCAAGGACAAGGGTACTGGGCCTGGTGAGCCAGCCCAGGTTACTCCAGAGGTGCAGGAAGAATCTAACCCTGATGGGGAGGATCTGGCCTCTGGTGGAGGGACTCCATCCCTGCCAGAGCTGTCAGATTTGGCAGAACTAACAGGAGCAGGTGGGCCCTCCAGAGAGGAGTTCAGTAAGGGACAGAGAGACTGTCCCACCCTTGAGAGCTTGAGGCGGATTGCTTCTAAGCAAGAGGAGGGGGATGACAGTGGGTTTCACAAACTCTACTGGGAAGATGGACTGCTTTATACTGAGGCCAGAAACCTCAAGGAGGGGGCTACCAGGAGGTTGGTGGTGCCCTAGAAGTACAGAGAGTTCATCCTGACTTTGGGTCATGATATCCCCTTGGCAGGACATTTGGGACATACAAAGACATGGAACTGGTTGGTGAACCATTTCTACTGGCCCCATATGTCTGAAAAGGTAAAGTTGTTTTGCAGCTCCTGTGTCACCTGTCAGGCCAGTGGCAAGGCAGGGGGCAAGACAAAGACTCCCCTAATACCACTGCCAGTGGTTGGGGTTCCTTTTGAAAGGGTGGGGATGGACATTGTTGGTCCCCTGGACCCACCTACTGCATCAGGGAATAGGTATATCTTAGTGGTAGTGGACCATGCCACTATGTACCCTGAAGCAATCCCTCTTAGAACCATTGATGCTCCTGCAGTGGCTAGAGCACTGCTTTTTGTGTTCACCAGAGTCGGTTTTCCAAAAGCGGTGATATCAGATAGGGGCACGAACTTCCTGTCCAGCTATCTGACTGCTATGTGGGATGAGTGTGGTGTCAACTACAAGTTCACCACCCCCTATCACCCACAAGCAAATGGTCTTGTTGAGAGATTCAACAAAACCCTGAAGGGCATGATAAATGGGTTGTCAGAGGAACTCAGGAGGAGATGGGATGTTCTCCTCCCATGCTTACTGTTTGCCTACAGGGAGGTGCCACAGAAAGGGTTTGGTTTCAGTCCCTTTGAGTTGTTGTTTGGACACCCTGTGAGGGGGCCATTGAGCCTGCTGAGAGAGTCTTTAGAGAAGTCTCGTAAAGAAGCAAAGGCCAATGTGCTTGACTATGTGCTAGTCCTGAGATCTAGAATGGCAGATTACATGTACAAGGCAAACAGGAAACTGGAGGCCAGCCAGGAGCTCATGAAGCACTGGTATGATCAGAAGGCTACTATGCCTGAGTATACTCCAGGACAATTGGTGTGGGTGTTAGAGCCTGTGGCTCCCAGGGCTCTCCATGACAAGTGGAGCGGGCCCTATCCAATCTTAGAAAAGAAGTGTGAGGTAACCTATTTGGTTGACCTTGGCACCCCAAGGAACCCTCATAGGGTCCTGCATGTGAATAGATTGAAACCCCACCATGACAGGGCGGATATGACCATGTTATTGGTCACTGATGATGGAGTGGAGGAGGAAACTGAGCCAGTGCCTGACCTCCTCTCCACTAATGTGCAAGATGGGTCAGTGGAGGGAGTGGTACTCTCTCCCAAGTTGACAGACCAGCAGCACAGAGACTGTAAGCAAGTGCTTGAGCAGTTTGCTGGCCTGTTCTCTTTGACCCCAGGCATCACTGAGTGGTGTGTGCACCACATTGACACTGGTGGCAGCCTACCTGTCAAAAATAAACTGTACAGGTAGTCTGACCATGTCAGAGCCAGTATTAAAGCTGAGGTTGCTAAGATGCTGGAATTGGGGGTAATTGAACCGTCTGAGAGTCCATGGGCCAGTCCAGTGGTGCTGGTACCTAATCCTCAGGGGGGACCCAAGGAGTTAAGGTTCTGTGTGGACTACAGAGGATTGAATGCAGTGTCCAAGACTGACGCTCACCCTATACCTAGAGCTGATGAGCTCATTGACAGGTTAGGGGCTGCTAAGTACCTGAGTACTTTTGATTTGACTTCAGGTTACTGGCAGATTGCCCTTACTGATGGAGCAAAGGAGAGGTCAGCATTCTCCACATCAGAGGGGCATTATCAGTTCAAGGTAATGCCCTTTGGCTTAAAGAATGCACCTGCTACCTTCCAAAGGTTGGTAAACAGGGTCTTGTCTGGGTTGGAACAGTTCAGTGCAGCACCTGGATGATGTAGCTGTATATAGTTCTACCTGAGGGGATAACTTAAGCCACCTAAGGGAAGTGCTTCAGGCCATGCAGCAGGCAGGCCTGACTATTAAGGCAAGTAAGTGCCAAATAGGGCAGAGTTCTGTGGTGTATCTGGGCCACCTGGTAGGTGGGGGCCATGTACAGCCTCTCCAAGCTAAAATCCAAACTATTTTGGATTGGACAGCTCCTGTTACCCAGGCTCAGGTCAGGGCATTCCATGGACTGACACAGTATTATAGAAGGTTTGTTCAAAATTATGGAACCATTGTGGGGCCCCTAACAGAACTCACTTCTAAGAAGAGGCCCAAAAAGGTGTATTGGACCCCAGAGTGTCAAGGCTTTTGACACTCTGAAAATTGCTATGTGTTCAGCACCAGTGTTGCTGGTCCCTGACTGCACAAAAGAATTTGTGGTTCGGACAGATGCTTCAGAACAAGGGATGGGGCAGTGTTGTCACAGCTAAATGAAGAGGGCCTTGATCAGCCAGTTACCATTATTAGCAGGTGACTTCTTCCCAGAGAGCAGAGTGGAGTGCCATTGAGAGAGAGGCTTTTGCTGTGGTTTGGTCCCTCAAAAAGTTGAGACCATATTTGTTTGGGACTCACTTTCGTGTTCAAACTGACCACAGGCCTCTCAGATGGCTCATGCAGATGAGAGTGGAGAATCCCAAGCTGTATTTCCCTACAGGGAATGGACTTTACGGTGGAACACAGACCTGGGGTTGCCCATGCAAATGCGGATGGCTTTCCAGGTTTTTCCACTTATCGGATGAGGACTACCAGGGTATAGGTTAGTAACCCATCACTTTTTGTTTGGGGGGGGCTGTGTTGCAAAGTCATCCTGTGCCCTGGGCACCCCCCAACTTTTTGATGACTGGTACTGGTGGTAACTGATTCTGACTGACCCTGGGCTCTGCCTAACCAGGCCCATGGCCAGTGCTATGCTGAAAACAACTAGAATACAGTAAAAACACCTACATACACTAGGGTACACTAAGGGTTGGGGTACCCTTGTGATTGGCATGACCTACCCCATAGGGCCCTAGTACATAATAGGGCAGGGGGATTGCAACTACCTATCAGTCCCTAGTATATAATAGGGCACGGCAGTTTAGAGGCCAGAAGCCCTTTCTGCACTTGCATGTGTGCACTGCTGAAGCCTGAGGTCAGTTTAAAAAGTGGCTCTGGGCTACAGGACTGCTTTTAAAAAGTAAATTGCGCCCAAACTCGACTTTTGTGTTTGGGGCACTTAAAAATGGTTAACCTACAATGTTTGGGCATATTAGGTACCCCCAGGGTCTCCCCTAGGTGTCTCAGGGGTGGGGGGTCAGGTATCTATAAGGTGGACCCTTATAAAATGAGTTTTATATGCCCTGGGTAAAGTGAAATTGCACATTTCACTCCCCACATTGTGATAAAGTGCTGCCCAAAATCGACTTTGGTGGTAGAAGCACTGTGGAGGGAGGATCTGCAATATTTTTACATATTCAGAACCCCTAAAGTCTCCCCTAGGTGTTCCTGGGGTGGTGGTCCTGTAGATATATGTAGCGTACTTATAAAATATGTTCTTATAAGCCCTGGTGCAGGAAAAATGGCCCAAGTCACTTTTCCCATTGCAAATCCATTGCCATAGGTTAACATTGGAAAAGGTTATTAGTTCATAACTGGAGAAAGAAAAGCCATAAAACTAGGATTAAAGGACTCAGTAGAATGGTAATGATAAGTCCAATAATATGGTATTGTTGAATTTATTGTAAAATGTACAGACAAGAAGTTATAAGACTTTTCTGTCTGTAGGCCAAAATTCAACCCTGTACTGCTCTGCCCTGATTGGTCAGAGATAAGTGGGTGAGATTGGCTGCTTTGAAGAAGGTGATAAATGACCCCTGGGGTTAGGAAGCCTCTCCGGGAGGAGAGCTTGCTGGGCATAGGAATGCCAGAGCAGGGGGAGGAGTCATAAACCATGGACTTCAAGCGAAGGGGAGGACTCCTGTTCACCTCCAGCCAGATGCTAGGATTAAGGAAGGAATGAGCAGATGCAAGGGGGAGAGACTATGGAGATTAGCCATCCTAGGGGTGTGTTTAGCCAGCTCTTCTCTCCCTGCTGAAAATTCTGACATATTGAATTTTGGAAGAATAGTGGTTTCTGGGTTAGCATTTTGCCACACTCTGCAGGAAGTGGTCAGACCTTTGGGTGGAACCCTGCAGCTCGTTGGACAGGAGTGCCCTCCTGCTTGACCCCCGAGAACACTGAGTAAGTATCTGAGAGGGGCGGTGCCTCTCAGATCTGCTGCTTGAAACTTAAGAGAATCAGAAAGGTCTGCGCTGAAGAGTTTGATGTGCATTTCCAAAAGCCTGGACTCTGAAGATTGCGCCTTTGTGCACCATTTGAAACTACAGCCCTTATGGATCAAACCTGCTTCAAAAGGACTAAAGAGTGGACTCCCTGCAAACTACAGGTTAACAGAGCTAACCTGGACAATCACCACAAAGAATCTCCACCCTAGAGTACTACCAGTGGATTTGTAAGGGTTTTGTCCAAGTGGATGGTGGGAATTGAAGTCTCACACTTTCAAGGACCCTCTTGGAGATTCCTGAACCTTGGATTGTGTGTTGGATACTTTGGGACCTGCAAGAAGAACTTCAGGAAGGAGTTCTAACTGGACCCAGCCTGCTGGAGGGGGCTGCACAAGACTGGTGAGAGATCCTCCAGAACAATTGCTAAAGGTGAATGTGTCCCTGTCAGAGGCAACAAAATGACAAAAAGGGGCACTGTTTGTTTCTAGGCACTAGAAAGTGACTAATCTTTAAAAATTCATATCTCTGGTTCCCTACAATGGATATTTTTCGTTTTGGTGTCATTTAAAAGATAAAAATATTTCCTATTTGTATAAATTAGTGTTGGATTTTTATTTTGTGTTGTGCCTTAACTATTTACTGAATTGGTGTTTTTAAATGCTTTACATACCTGTCTTTGAAGTTAAGCCTGCCTGCTCGCAGCCATGTTACCAAGGGTTGAACATAGGAATAATTTTCTAAGACCTATTCTGAGCCCTATACTGTGTTAGTGGCCTTATTGCCAGTGGCAGACCTACATTTGCCCCTACCAAGAATCCACTTTCCAACACACACCTATATATATATATATATATATATATATATATATATATATATATATATATATATATATATATATATATATATATATATATATATATATATACAACAAAGGTTATAGGGGCAATATAGTAAGGGTTAATTAAAAGACACCATTTTAGGCAAACAAAACTACTGAAATTCACCAGTTATGGCTATTTCAAGTAACTATAACTCCTGCCATAAATGAACTATAACTCGCTCACCCGCCTTGCACAGTGTTGTCATCAATTATGTCATTTCAGATGTTGCAGTGATGTTATCAAAGAACATGTAATGAGTGATGTAATATTGGGGCTAATTAGGAGTGCATGGTGAGGGTGTGAGCCATAGTTACTTTAGGGCATGAGTTATAGATACTTGAGATAACTATAACTGGTGAATTTCAGTGGTTTTGTTAGTTTTAAACTGTGCGTTAACTGACATTTTCACCTAACTATAACATCCCTTTAACCTTTGTTTTTCTCAGTGAATTTTTAAGTTTAAAAAAATGTAATGTAAGATATTATTACCATGCCTAACTATAACCTCACCTTAACCTTTGATTTTTTCAGTGCATTCTATCTTTTTTTACATAAAGTAAGAGGTCCATTGCTATGCACGGTGGGAGTTAGGCACAGTGCCTGGCCGCAAGCAGTGGGCCCTGTACTCAATCCGCTGGCAGCTAATTCCAGCTGGGTGCTAGGCCCTTCGTCTGACCCCAGGCCTTGCGCCCAACAACCCCTCCAGCCCCCCCCGCTGACACAGCTCACTATGTGTATTAATATAAAGGGTGTCATTTTAAGTAAAGGAGACATACTGACTTGTCAAAAAGTCACCAATAACTATAGTCAAATGTATATTTCATAAATTCCCACACTGTAATGTTTAATTAAAGAGATTGCCATAAAATATTTTGAATAAAGTGTTTTAAAAAAACAATAATACGTCTTTGAGTCCTTCTTTTAACATTTTTCAAGGCACAAATGGCAACCATAAAACAAACCAGTAGAGGTCCCCACACTCCAGCTGAAGAGCATACAGCTCCAGCTTGGAGTGCTTTTAAAAAATATGGTGCGCTCTCCTGGTGTCATGCATTTAATGACCCAGGAGACTTACTGTTTTTTTTAATGTTGCTGCGGGGGTGTTCCAATTCCTGCAGCCCCCCACAACCTTAAAAAAATGTTTGGTGGTGATCTTGTCTCTTCTATGGGCACCATCAGCAAGAAAATATGTCCTACAAAAAAGCCCCATGGCATTATGGGGTGCTACTTGCAGGAGCAATGAATAATAAATGAGAATCTCCTGCAGCTCATTTATTAATAATTGTTTTGGGGTGTCCTGGTGCCCCCCTGGGATACCCACATCTTCAATTTTTCTTGGGGCCACCGAGGAAGCCCAAGGGCCCTTATGGTCCTAGCCGGCTCCCCATTTGGCACTCCTTTTGGGTTCCAGTGGGAGTCGGCATTTATTTATTAAATGGGTGCCCCAGTACCCACATGGGGGCCCCGCTATCCCAGCCAGCTCCCCTGGCAGGGGCCAGCCACTTCAATTGTTGGTGAGTGCCCCTGTGCCTACCTAAGGCACCCACAACATATTGTTGGGAGCTGCAAGAGGAGGCCAAAGGCTCTGGTCCCTGCTGGCTCCCTGGCCAGAACCATTCTAGGTGCTGGTGGGAGCCGCCACCATTCTTTTGCTCTTGCCAGGGCAGGAGCAGCATTTCTAAAGTTAGCCTGGAGAGTGCAGGCAGGGTCTTACCACACTCTCCCTGGCAGGAAACCGCAGTGTCTGGTGGGATGGGGTCCCTGGGACATTGTGATCATGCTCTGGGGGACTGGGTCTCTGGAGCCATCCTTTGGGGAGGGGCCCCATGCACATCGCCCTCCCAACTAAAATACATTTTTGTTTTTTAGCTGTACCTTGAATCTGCGGAGGATCTGCAGTACTATTAAACAAGCATTGGAAATGCAATAGGTCTCGCATTTTCTTAAGTTAGCGCTATTGTCGTTGTAAATGGCAATGGGGGATATTCTCAAGAACGTGTGATAATTATCGCAAAATTAGCTTAACGCAACTTTGCACATCGCAGTCCATCGCGGGAAAATAATACTGTGTTAACGTTGTATTCTCAACATGGTGGTACCATGCGATAGTCTCACGCTAACGCGTCAAATGACCGCGATAAAATTACCGTGACGGCAAAAAAACGCGAAACACGAACGCGAAAAAAGTGGCGATGTGGCCAACCGCGATAAAAAAATCAGCGATAACCAGCGACAGTCCTGCAATTCCCACGCGTCATGCGGGAAAATGCACTATAAAAGCACCGAAAAACACAAACAAAATAATTAAAACTGCGCGGCACCATGGAGGAAGCCGGAGACCTCGGGGTCACGGAAGGGCAAGGAGAAGAAGACGAGGTTCAGTCCGCAGGAAAACAGGATCATCATCACGGAGGTGATAGAACACCACCAACAACTGTTCGTCACCTCCAACGTGTCATTGGCAAATAAAATAAAAATGCAATATGGCAGTCCATCCTGGACAAGGTGAATGCAGTCGGAGTGAGGAGGAGGACAATTGGAGAGGTCAAGAGGCGCTGGAATGATGCGAAGCTCAAAACCAAGAAGAAACTCGCTGACAACCATCAGGCAATAATGCAGACTGGAGGTGGCAGTCCAGCGGAACACCAGGAGCTGGATGAGATGGAGGCAATGGTGGCCACAGTCATCAGTGGGGAGACAATGGCAGGAGTTGGGGGTCCGGACACTGCTCGACATGACCTGACACAACAGCACCAGGGTGAGTACCGAACAGGGACTGGGGGGACGGGGGGAGATGGGCACAATGGCACACATGCACAATTAAGTAGAGCACACAGTCCTTGCCGCACCACCAACATCGCTTTTGCCCTGGTGGGACAGGAGTCCCAGGGTACCTTCACTCTAGCACTACCAGCGCTACCAGGCTCCACTCCAGCGCTACCAGCTTCCAGAAGGGGTGCAACATCGCGACAGGGGACTACCAGTCCCAGCATCCCCTGCTCCCGCCACAGGTGCTGCGTGTGAGGGGGAGGCGCTGGTGAACGCTCATAGCGCTGCCTCTCCCCCCGCGGCGCGGGACGCGCGCGGGCGAAGCCCGGGCCAAGGGCGGGCCCGTCCTTGCCCGTCAGTGACAGGAAGAGGCAGGGCAGGGCCACCCCTCTGACGTTTGCTGCAATTGCCGGACAGCAGAGCAGGAGAACTCGTTGAGATGTAGTAACCCTTAAAGGTACTGTTGATACTCTCCCGGAAGTGACTGTCTGCAAAAGACGTTGGTGATTTATTCTGGTAGTAAGAACTGGCCTATTTTAGTTGTGATCTGTCTCCTCCCTTGTGTTGTTATAAAGGAGATAGTCCACATAAGAGATAAGTGGAGCGAGGTAAAAGGTGAAAGTATTGGGCCCTGTTCGTTTAAAGAAAAGTTTAGTCTGACCCCCACCAATATATATGGGTAAAAGGAAATTACAAAGTGGGGGTGAAGATGGTGGGGAGGTTGGAGGTACTAGTTTAAATCGGGGTGGAAGGGGCAAAAAGGCAAGGAAGTTCCAGCCACATGTAGCTAGTAATTGCGTCTTGGATAAGATTGATGCCCTGATAGAGGAGTGTGAGGGTATTTTAGAACTAGAACCTACGACACAAGCTACCAGTGTTCAACCCCCCACCAGGTCATCCCCAGAAAAGAAAATGCCCACTACCATCATCCCGGCAATGTTTCATAAAACACTTCAAAAGAAAGCTGCTGGGACTGTTGATGTAGGAGAAATAACAAAAGATTGTCCTGTTATTATAGATCATACGGTCGCCATGGTAGACTGTACTAATAGATTCCTCCCATTGTTGGATATCTCTGATAATGAATCAAGTAGAGAAGAGGGGCCGCAGGAAATCCAGAAGATCCCAGTTAGTCTCGAACAGTGTATGGTTAGGGGGATAGATTCGTCCATGGAATATCAAGACTTGCTTCGGCAAGTTATTTTGTTAAAACAAGAAATGGGCCTAATGAGAGGCCAGATAGAGGACTTAACATCGCTGGTAAAAACACTGACACCCAATCAGTTACAACCAGGAATTGCAAGGGAAAGTAGAGGCTTAGGACAATTACAGGGCGAAATCCTGCCTATTCAGATAACATCTGGGACTACCTCAGCTATTGCCTCACAGGTAAATCAAAGTCGGGCAGTTGGGGCCTCACCCAGATTTGGAAGACCCAAGGCAGAGAACTCGAGGTTGCTTCCAATTAAGCCTAGATCTATTTCAAATTCTATCATTAGCCAAAATAAAAAAATCTCTACAGTAGCTTGGGCGGAGGCCCCGGTACAGTCTAATAACAATACTGGTTTTCAATCTATCCAGTCAGTGAACGAACAGCGAGTAAGGCACCCGGTTTATTATCCTGCGGAATTGTCCAATTCATTAAAAATTGTTATGGCGAACGTACCGAAGCTAGACGCAAATAAAAGACAAGAAAGTGAGGATTCCCTAATAAATAAATCCATTCATTGGATACAGCTTGTGAGAGGATGCCGTTCGGTAATAAGGGAAGATATAGTAAAGGCCCGCAGGATGGTAGCAGCTGCAAACTCCTTGGATAGTATTGAGCTGACGATGGCTAGGGCAAATCTAGCGGAAAATCTTTTTGCCCTTGAATTTCGTACAACTGCACCAGGTCAGTCAACTATCCAGTTTAGACGCCCTTCAAGGATTAGTGCGACCGCTCATCCATATGAGAACACTTTAACCAGGTTCCGGGGAGAATCCACTCTGGAAAATATAGATTGACATGAGAGGGAATTGGAGAAGAAGCAGCAGGTTCATCCTATAACTAAGATGGCCCATGGGGTCAGCCCATTAGGGTATGATTGTCTGGTATCAGAGTTGGACCTGGTTGTAAGTGAGGATTTTTTGCCAACTGTACTATATGAAGGGTCAGGACAGGAGGGCAGTATAAGCCCTCGCGCTATAGGCAGACTACCATCGGCAAATACATCATTTATAACGAACACATTGTTGTCTTGGAACATTGCAGGATTAGGCTCAAAGTTGGGATCCCCAGAGTGGCGGGCTTTTATTGAGAAGCATGAAATCTGCCTGTTTCAAGAGACTTGGGCAGAAGTCCCCCATTTTTGTATTGGGTATTTGAATTTTCATATCCCGGCTGTTAAAGGCCCAAAAGGGAGACCATCAGGGGGACTGACAATATGGGTGAAGCAAGATCTGGGATTGGATATTCACGTACTCCCAACACATAGCCAGGATATTCAGGCCATTAGAGTATCTAGGGGCACTAACGGGATAGTGGTAATATATAATGTCTATGTGAGAGGTTCACATGGGAAAAGGTCGGGAGTTTTAGCGGCTCTTGAAGATCTTCTCCAGGGTAGACACGCAGATACATATATTATTGTTGCGGGGGACTTTAATGCTACTTTTGAGCCACTTCTGAGGGAGGAGGAAAATTTGTACACTGAGGAAGATCTAAAGTGGGGCGTTCCCAAGTTAGAGCTAGACCCAATAAAAAGATGGTCTGATGCGGTGATCCAAGTGAATTCAATTTGCATGGAAAAGGGATTACGGGCACTTAATGGCCGTACAGTGTCAGATATAACGGGGGCTAACACATTTGACAATGGCCACTATTCCAGTAGGATAGACTATGTGTTGGTTAGCCTAGCACTTTGGCATAGAGTGAAGGATATGAGGATTCGAGAGAGATTGGAAAGTGACCACAATCCTTTATGTGTGGACATAGACCTTTTATGTTCCAAAGATCCCCAAGAAGTGTTAGACAATTATATCACCTCTGACGTTGTCCCATCGAATGATCTAAGGCGTCTAAAATGGACCAAGTTAAAAGACCTCCCGGGTGTACTTGCTAGTATTGAAAAAGAGCTAGACCAGGCCATTAGTGAACTGCAGGATAGTGTAACTAATTTGACTGATCTAAAGAGCTTTATTTGCATACATAATGATTTTTTGGGATTATTGCGTATGCATTTTAGTATAAGGAGCAAACCAAAGAAGTTGATCACATCCCAACCTCAGGAATGGTATAGCTCGGAATGTAAAAAGTCCCGTGCAGACTTAAGGGAAGCTATTATACAAGGGGACCCCGTAGTGGTACGAGCAGCAAGGGCCATATATCGGGGGCACAAAAAAGGCGAAGAAGGATTGGGATAGCAAAAAGTGGGATGAGTTGAAGGAGGCTTGTGTTAATAGGAATTCTAAACAGTTCTGGAATGTCCATAAATGGAATAGAGGAGGGCAGGCCTCACAGCCCCAAAATCACGTCTCTCAATCGGAGTGGGTAATCCACTTTAAACCGCAATATGCTGCAAGTGAGTATGAAACAGAGGGCAGCATTGATAAGCAATTTTTTAAGGGGGAAGTTTTTAGTAAGGTAGATGTGGAGGTGGCCCTGAAATCCATTCTGGCAGAAAAAGCTCCAGGTCTAGATGGAATACCGGGGGATATATTCCTCTATGATAAAGTGAGATGGGGCAAATATATCTTTTTATTGACAAATGCCATAGCTCAGGGTGCGCCGGTTCCAGATTCCTGGAAAGGCGCAGAGATCATTCCTGTTTTTAAGAAAGGGGACAAATCATGCCCAGGGAACTATAGGCCGATCAGTCTTATTGATTCTCTACAAAAGATAATGGGCAGATTGGTGCTCAATAGAGTGCAGGATTGGATCGGTGAATTTAATATTTTATCGCCCTTCCAAGCAGGGTTTCATACCTCTACTAGTACAATTGACCAAGTGTTTAGGTTTATTTTATTATTCTGGAAAACGGTAACCTTGGGTAAGGGTAGCTTGTATGCTGTTTTTGTTGACCTTAGGTCAGCATTTGATCTTGTACCACGCAAAAAGCTTTGGCAGACGCTACAAGAAATGGGGTTACCACCCGATTTGTTGACACTTATTATCAGGTTACATGAGGATAACAAGGCTAGGATCCGGTGGGGTAAGCAGGGTGAAGTTACAGAATGTTTTGCAGTGGAGAAGGGTGTTAGACAGGGATGCGTATTGGCCCGACCTTATTCTCTTTATACATTAATGGGATTGTGAACTGTATGAGATTAACCCCTACAGATGCACCGACTCTGGCAGGCAAAAAAGTCCACATACTAATGTTTGCGGATGACACATTGATCCTCTCCAAAACACCGAGTGGGCTCCAGAGAGCCCTAACAATCTTCGAAGAGTTTTGCGCTCGACGGGGTTTGGAGGTCAATGTGTCTAAAACAAAATTGATGGCCTTTAATCCACATAGGGCCTTTAAGGGGGGCATTATGTTGAACAATGCCGTGCTAGATCAGGTCAAAGAGTTCACATATCTAGGGGTTAATATCCAGGAGGGGTTAAAATGGACACATCAGGTCGATATAGCATCCCTAAAACACAGACAACTGGTAGGAGTACTGCAAAAAGAATACAACACTTCCTTCACCAAGATAGTTAGCCCTGCTATGGAGATTTATAACATGAAAGTAGTTAGTTCTGCCTTATACGGTGCAGAACTCTGGGGTGATGAGAACTTATCCAAACTTACTATCTCAGAAAATAAGTTCTCAGAAATATTGCCAGTTTGCCACAGAGTACCCCAACATGCCCGTTACTGATTGATTTGGGGAGGAAGCCAATTGCGGAATT
The DNA here is from genome assembly GCA_963921515.1 of Calotriton arnoldi. Taxonomy (NCBI): domain Eukaryota; kingdom Metazoa; phylum Chordata; class Amphibia; order Caudata; family Salamandridae; genus Calotriton; species Calotriton arnoldi. The sequence continues at coordinate 798,542 of CAWUFW010004139.1, read as the reverse complement.
TGCAAAATTACGTCCACTTTTGTACTGGCGTAGACTTTGGTCTACCCCAGAACTTGCAGAGTATGCAGCTGGCTTTCAAGATGTTAAAAGGTTGGATACATCGCACCAAATTAAATGGTTAAGACAGCTTGGAGTTACTCTAGCGAACATGGGTATGTGTCCACTATGGGAGGACCCCAAAAACACAGTTTTTCCTTCTAAACAGATCCTGAAGGCTAAATATTGGGAAATGGCCCAGACCACTACAGTGAGAAATTGTGAGTCTTCATCCCTTACAGGGTATTTTCTGAATTGTAAACCCATACCTGAGTTTGAGCAATATTGGGACTTTATTACAAAGCCCTTTGAGCGGAAATTATATTTCCAGTTCAGGGTTGGCACACTACCATTAAAAGATTTTACTAGCAAATGGTCTATACCTAGAAATGATCTGTGTTTAGTGTGCAGGAGTGGTAAAGAATCATTGACCCATGTTTTATTTGAATGTAGTGGCTACAGAGCACCGCGGCGCGCCTGGCTGACCCCAATTTGTAAGCTGTTGGGAACAAGAAGGGCGCATGAGGCGGAAAGAATTCTTAGAAGTGATACAACTGAAGCTATTGTTGTAGCCATGGCAAAATATTTGGGGTGGTTATGGGCAATTAGAAATAAGGTCCCACAATGAGATAGTGGATTTCTAGCATGCACGCTTGGTCGTATTGTATATTTGTGAAATGATTTGCTCTTTTTTACTCTTTTTTACTGATTGGTTAAAAATGTTATATGTATTGTGGTATATTTTAAAACATTTTTTAACTAATTAATATGTAAAAATGTTAAAGTTTTGTAAAAAGAGTTTTATGATAGTTAGATTTTTTTTATCCTAGGGGGCATGTATTGAATTGTAGAGGGCCTCCATGCATTGCTTATCGACATTCTGTGTATCTTTTTAATGTAAGTTTTGTGCTTTTATGATCTAATACGTCGAATAAAGCTTTTTTGGAATGGAAGTAGAGCACACTGCACACCCACAATGACTCTGGATCATGTCCCTGATCCCCTTGGCACACTGCAGCACACATACAACCAGCAAGTAGGCCCCTGTCCACCATGGGCACAAAGGGGTCCCTCCCCACACAGCACCAATCTCACAACCAACCCATGCACACGTGTCAAAACCAGCAAAGCTGCGTATCTGTGAGCCACACTGACAATGCAAGTGACACTGCATAACGAACAGCATGGCCGCAGTCCAATTATCCTGGCATGGTGCACGCCACGACACTGAGGTGGCTGAATGTGGAACACATCCGTAAAGGAGCAGGTCACACTCTGACACATGCACGTGCACAAACAACCCCTGACGACAACAACACATTTGCGGATAAACCATGCCCAAGAGTCCAAAATCCGAAATAGAGCCAAAATTAGCCAAGACTGCAACATCTCAGCACTGTAGAAGCACAGAAGTCAAAGGCACACCGCCTCAAAGGGATAAGGGGCAGCAAAATCACAGCTGCAGGGGCGACTCTCCCACAATGCAGCACCCACACATAGCAATAAAAGCACATCATCATTGAGGACAATGTGGTACAAAGTGCAACACTCTCACTACAGAATAGAGGACACAACTGGTTCCGCTTGTGTGTAGAAACTGGCCAATCACATCTGGCATAGCAGGAAACTGTGAGATGACAATGTACGTGTACAACCTCACATCCGTGATGTAGTTCAAATGTCCACTGTCCCGCATCAAATAGTCAGCTCCTCCCAAACAGTCACAATGTACATTGTCATGCAGACTGTATGTAAACTCGAACAATGCATCAATATACATGTCAACACAATGTTAAAATGCATCTCCCCTTCACATTGCAGAGGGACAATCAACACCTCCTGCAGAGCAGACCAGACAACTCATCAGTGATGATGAAGAGGACCTCCACACCTTCGACACCGACGCCCTACAATAGCTCATGGACAGCTACAGCAACCCACCTCCAGGAGCAGGGCAGCCCAGCTGCATCGAGGAGACCCCACCCCCTGCACAGACCACACAGCAGGAAGCACCCACCACCACGGCTGGCTCCCAGCACCTCACCAAAGAACACATCGCATTCCAAGGCCATGTGTTAGACTGCCAAAAGGAGGTGGCTGAACAGGTGCGGGTGGGGTTCGACCTCATGGCAACCAAACTAGATGACATACGTGGGTGTCTAAGTCCCATCAGGGACCACTTACACTCCCTAACGGACACCCACAGTTCGCTCCATGATGTCCAACAATCCATGCCCGACATCGCTGGAGTCATGACTCTGAGAGGAGAACAACTGTCTAGTCAGAGTGGCCTCCGCGATGTCAGCCGAGAGTTGGCACAGATGCTGAGGATAATGGAGAACATGGAGCGGATGCATACAGAAAGAATGGCTGCCACGGATGCACACCAGCGAAAAGTTGTTGGGATCTTCCATGCCCTGCAGATCCTCATCATCGCATTGCTGCCACTAAGGCAGTTGCTGATGAATGCTGCTGGTACTTCTACACACACATCTCCGGCCCCTGATGTGTCAGTGGCACACAGTGCTGCAGACCAAACATCAGCACCCACATGTCAGACAGATAACATAGAGGACGAAGATGCGGGTGAATCCACCTTTGTAGTAAGAAGGAGCCAGTAGCATTCTTCTCCGCCATATGCCCTGTTTCAGCTTGGTTCTGCCCTCTGCATCATGCCCTGTAACAACACCTCCCACTGTCCCCCGAAACACTCTGCGACACTCACCTTGGACCTCGACATGGACTGCCATATTTTGTTTGGTTACCAATAACACAGCAATCAGACTGCGGACTGTACTCTTCCTCTTCCGATGTACTTGTCAATCCTTAAATGACTCTGGCTGGCCCTCCACTGGGCTACAATGTAATGTGGGGTTTGCATGGCCATGTACTGCTCCAGCTCCGACACTCCACCGAATGTGAATAAATCATTCAAATTCACACAGATGTGTCATGTCCATAATCGATCAAGTATGAAAGTATGGATGAATGTAAGGACATTGATTGCCCAAAAAGGTACACCCTGGGAAATGAAAGCAATGTGCATGTATGACCTTGACACACATAGGAAGTGAGATGACTGGGAATGTGTGCACTAGCTGTGGCCTCATTGCTCTGAAACAACAATCACGCAATTCCTCAACTTTGCCCCACGCAATGTTAGAAATAGGGCTAGGTATGAAATGTCAAAGTCGTTGGCAGGCCTAAAGTAGTGTCCCCCATCACATTTGGCAACAGAACATCTCTTCGCATACCTACTCACACTAAACTGGGTGGACACAGCCTGTAGTGATGGATCACATTGATCCACATGGCAAGAATATGGACACCATACTCACATTGCTGAAGACACGTAAGAGCACAGGTCTATCAGCAACTATCCCAACCACTATGTCTGGCTCACAGAGGTGGAGCTGGCAATAAGGACTCACCCCTCAGTGAAATGCGTCAGTCAGTCCCTCCCTGTGTACGGACAATGCTCATTGAGGCACACGATTTGTCATTCTAATCAACACTCATCACAGTTGAACACTAGTGAAGTTGCGTAGACTTTATTACCATGTGCGTGTCAGTACGGGCAAGACAAGGGCCACAACATGCAGACCAATGCATCAGACACTAACAGGCAGCATTCAGTCACGGTACAATTCCACGTGACAGGCGTTGTGCATGCGCCCGGGATGTTCTGCCATTGCGTTGGTTGCTCTCGTAGAACCGTCACTCTTCTGACCTGCGGCAGTTATGTGAATGATATGCCACAGCTCGGAGCAATGAGTCGTATGTGTGTGCAACGTTTGGACGTATGGGTTGTTGTGTACGTAAGTGTCAAGAGTACCTCGAGCAAGGACTTCTGTGTGTGGGGTGTGGATACGTTGGTCTATCATTAGCGCTGTGCGTAGTGTGGGAGTCATCATCATCTGCTATGGTATCTCTCTCACGGGGTGCCTGCCGCATGCAAGACCAAGGTCGGAGGTGCAGATGTCCTTCCGCCTTATGTATTGAGACAAAGGAGCTTTCATCCCTAATATTAGTCTGACAACTGCCTGCATTCTGGAAATGTGATGTGGCTTTCGCGCTGCAATTGAGGCTAGGCCTTAGGCTTATGGTGCACCAATAGCGATACACACACAACAGTTGGCATGCATGAGCCAAGAGCCCGAGTGGCCTTGCGCTCCTTGTACAATCCCTTCGTGCGCGGCCGCCCTCCGGGTGCATGCAACATTGCAACATTGTCAATTGCGGGCCGTGTGGCGCAGACACTGCAATAGAGACACACGCATCAGTTGGTTTCCTGTCCAGCCCAGAAATGAACCACGCCCAGAGCCCAGGGATAATTATTCACACCCCTACGCTGGCCTGGCGTATGCCGACTCGGCGTACGTATAAAGGGGGGATGACGACGCTACGTGTCCCAGTTCTTCCCCACTGCCGGAGGTGACATGGCTGCATCCGCCTGGCATATCACGAGACTCAATCAGAAAGGGTCCATGACTTGCGTTGCACAGAGTTGGTGGCACCGGAAACACTGCGGCTGGCATGGGCCTACCGCCACGGGACGGTGACTTTCGGTGCACTGAGGTAGGGGCACCTTAGGTGCTGAGCGGGTGTGCAGCCTGCGATGATGCGCCGTCCTGGCGGTCCGGACTGGTAAGGGTTTGTGTGAGCCCTGCTGGACCGCAGTGTAGGCCTGAGCCAGCGGGCAGCCCGGGCCTACCGCCACGTGGCGTTGCCTCGCGGTTCACAGAGTTAGTGGCACCTATACAGCTGAGCGGGTGTGCAGCCTGCGATGATGCTGTGTGCACTGATATGATTTCTGCCATTGCGAAATCAAGACCCAGAATCACGTGTGTGACCTGGTGGCCTGCGGGGTGGGGCTGCATGATGTGGAGGCTGCCAAGGTCACGGGCCCCGGGCTTGGAGCTTGCACCGGCATGTGGTCGGCCCTCTTGGAGACACACCGGTGGCAGCAGGTGAGCAGTGAGGCCTGGGTCCGCAGGGGCGGGCAAACACCGCTGGACGGCGGGAGGGGCTGGGGTGCAGCAGCCTGTGTGCGCAGGGGCGGCCAAGCGATGATGGCGTGTGCACTGATATGAACTCTGCCATTCATAAATCTGGACTCTGTTTCAGATAAGGGACCTGGTGGACTGCAGTGTATACCGGCACATGGTTGGAGACACACCGGTGGCAGCAGGTGAGCAGTAAGGCCTGGGTCCGCAGTGTCGGCACTCTCTCTCCCTCTCTTCCTTTCACTGTCTCTCTCTCTTCCTCTGTTACTCTCTCTCTCTCCTTCTCCCTCTCTTCCTTTCACTGTCTCTCTCTCTCTTCCTCTGTTTCTCTCTCTCTCTCCTTCTCCCTCTCTCCCCCTTTCTCTCTCTTTCTCCCTCTCCCTCTCTTTCACTCTCTCTCTCTCTCCCTTTCTTTCTCTCTCTTTCTCTCTCTCTCTGTCCTTTGATGAGCGCATGACACACCTTCTTATCTTGAATTTTGTGTTGCAGGCTGTGTCTTACAGATTGTCCAGAGAAGACCCGCCATGGCTCTTCCGAATAGTTGTTTTGAGTTCAATTTGAATAAAATTATTTTTTGGGAAATTCAAAGATGAATGAATGATTCTCCTTTTTCTGACCACACATGAATGTTAATTGTTGTACTTGTGCGACATCAGGCGAATTGTTTTGTTCATGATTTGGTAAGGTTGATTTAAGATATCTTTGTCCGGGTTAGGTCCCGGGGGGTGGGGGGTCCTGGGGGGGGGGGTGGCGGTGGGTGTTGTGGCCCTCTTGGGGCTCTGAGCTGCATGATCAGTAGCTCCATGGCATCTGTTGTTCTTCAGGTGTGGCTCTGGTCTGGGCTCCCTTTTGTGGTGCAGGTTGTCGTCCGACTTAACACCAGGTAAGAGCAGGTGTTAAATCCCTGCTGCTAACGCGCCTTATCGCATGTTTTGGGATCTTATCGCCGATCTGGCTGGTCATAGAGAATATTGCGAAGTGGTGTTTTTGCGGCTTTTTTCACAGGAACGCCTACTCTGCATCTCATTAGCGTTAGTTGCCGGTGTCATCTGTGGCGATGTTTTTTGCGGCTGCTATCTCAGGAAAACTGGCGATATCGGCTGTTAGCACCAGCTTGTGAATGGGGCGATAAATCTATCGCCACTTTGGCTGCGATAAAGTGCCGCTAACTCGGCGATAAGTCCTTGAGAATATGCCCCAATGTCTTTTATCCATGTGTTATGGAGTGTATGTGGTGTGTAGTGGAATTATGTGGGTTGAATTGGAATTGTTAGTTGTGGAATTGTGTGGCGTAGAATTGTGTGGTGTTGAGTGGATTTGTGTAGTGGTATTGTGGCATGGCATGCACTGGAATTATGTTGATAGTAATTAGATAGTATTGAGTGTCCTGGAATTATGTGAGGTGGGATTGTGTGTAATGGAGTGTCATTATGTGAATGGTATTTTGTGTTGTGGAGTGGTATGTAGTGAAGTTTAATTATGTGGTGTGCTGTTGAGTTTTGTGGCATTCTGTGGTGTGGATTGGATGTATATGGTGTGTTGTGAAATTGTGTTGTTGAGTTGAATTATGTGTTTTGGTGTCGAATTATGTGGTGTGGATTAGAAATGTGTGGAGTTGAATTGTGTGGCATGGAACTGTGTGGATAGCTTTGCCTTTTTTGTTTACGAAAAAAACAAATAGGTAGGAGCTAAGCTCCAGATCTGTGTCTTTGGGTGTAAAATAAAATAAAACTAGACATTATCCAGACTGGAAACTATAAACTGCAAAAAAGAAAAATAGAATATATGTCTTCTCTGATTATGCCCCCTATACTTCAACATCAGATGCCCCAACCTCCTGCACTTCGGAAAGATGCTAAAAACTGACCTCTTGCAACAGGACATTTTATAATGCGTTTTGGGCTCGTAGAACACAATGTCAAAATGTGCATTAGGACTCCCACTCTTGTCCAGGGATAAGATACCCCTCTAGTAAGTTTACACAATGTATGCCCTCATACATAAACACAACTTAATACCAAAACAGAATTACTCCGTAAAAGTAACCTTAACCGGACACAAAGAACAATCGTGGAAAATCAGTGAAACAACAAATCTCTCTTCTAATTCAGATCTGCGGTGGATTTGTGTTTTTTAAACTACAATGTGCTCCTGTGTGCCTGATTTGCACAGAAGGGGTATACATTGCAGGTTCACAATAAAATGCATTATCAACTGACAAAAGCACAACCTTCGGTGGTACCATATGGAAACAAACTGAATTGAAAAATGCGCTGTAGCTGCAGTCAGCCAGTTAGATATTCTTTTAGTAGCGGAGTCTATGATTAAAAAATATTCTGAAGTTTCGTCCTACTATTTTTTCAGAAACAAGCACATGACAGAACCCTGACACAATTATTAGGCGTTTTTACCAAAGTATAGGCAAACCCAACACAAACTGTTTGGAAAGCATGTTTCTCTCAAATAACACGTGGAAAGAATAGGATTGTCTTGGTGTATATTACTCCACGTTTGTTCACGTTAGTGATAGACAGTAATTTTCAAATTAGAAACAATTACATAAGATTATCGTGCCAATCAGAACCTACAAAAATAAAAAATAAAATATTAAAAGATTGTGGGCATAGGGGACAACAGAGAAGAAGGTGGAAGCTACAGGGAGTGTGAGGGGAAAAGCAAAGTGATGGAAAGCAACATGGGGCAGGGAGAAGCACACAAGCGAGAAAGCAACACGGAGTGCGCGGGAGGGCGAGGACGTTTGGTGGTGGGGAAACACGTACGACAGCCTAAAACACAAGAGACACAGCAACACAGAGCTCTGAGAGCAGGTATTTGGGGGAGAAAAGCTGAACAACACATGCACGTTTAAACAAAAATAAAAAGTAGTTCCCTAAAAGGGAGCAGTGGAAGAATGGAAGCAAGCCAAACAGAGATATGGTAAATAGGTTATGCTCCAGCGGTTTGACAACACAAGATGGAGAAGCTGGACAAGGAAAGCCGTAAATAAAAGGCAAAGAAATGAGACTGACGATAATGTCAGGTGGGCAGTAAGCCCCCTTTAAGCCGGCAACAGTTGTTTTGCATACTGGCTCAAACTAAAGATGTGTAATTTGCACACATATGACTAACCAAATTTTAAGTGTTGTGGTAGCACGAACGGGAGAGAGCTACACGAAGTGGTGGGCGGGGCATGGGCAGAGAAGCGCACATGGGAGTCAGTGGGGAAAACAAAACCAAATACACTTGTGGAGTGCTTAAGCTTTTGCCGTTGCTGCTCCACACCAGCAAAATGAACAAGAATGTGTGCTTGCTGATGGCGAACCACATTCATAAAATACTATAAGTATTGGCAAAGTGAATAGGTTTTTGTTTAAAGTACTAACACATGCAACAATACTGTGAGACTCTGAAGAGGGTCAAAGCAGGACCCAGTGCTTGCAGTTGAAGTGCAGGTGGGTAGATGCTTCCAAACAGCAAATAACAGTAGGCAAGAGTTGACTCATCCACTGAGCTGACCCAAGACATGGCTCAAAAAGTCTCTAGTACCTTGTTGAAGAAAGCCAGTGGTTGAAAAGGGTGCAGCCCACTCCATGTATATGGTTAGGAGTAGGCCTCTGACAGTATTGTTGGCAAAACCCACACCTATGTAAGTGTAATGATGAATACACAAACATGTGCGCAAGCATCCACACGTATGCATCATGACCATGCGGCGGCCCTAGCATAATGATGTATACCCTCCACTTGATTTTTAACTTACTGCCTCATAAAGAAGCAGCCCAGCATTTAATTTTCACTGCTTGCAGCAGGAATTATATCACAACTCAAATGTAATAAATGATTACAGTAAAGCAACTGTCATTTTTTATTACATGTGACTAGATACGTCACAACCAGTGGCGGCTCCTCGAGGGAGTGCTGCGGGCCGGTGAGGCGGGGCGGGGCAGGGTGGGATGTAGTAAACTACGGCATACGGCCGAACAGAGTTAGGTAAATTAATGAATAAATAAAATGAATTACATTGTGCGCGCTGCATCGCCATTTGGCGTTGCAGCGCGCGCAATGTAATTCGTTTTATTTATTTATTTATTTACCTAACTCTGTTCGGCCGTGCCGTAGTTTACTACCCCCCACCCTGCCCCTCCCCCGCCCTGCCTCACCACCCCTCAGCACTCCCTCGAGGAGCCGCCACTGGTCACAACTTGACTGTAATAATAAAATTAGAGACTTGATTTTATACAAGGATCTCAGGAGTAATAATAAACGGTTTTTATATAGTGCTTCACACCACCCTTTTGTACTTTCTAAACTTAAATAACAGAAGTTACCATTACCCAGTTTACGGTACTCAATTTACAGACTTCTGATGGGGGTAAGACTGTGTCTGCAATGCTGGGATAAAAGACGGGACCTCCATCACACCACATTTTGTCACAGATTATTCATATTTTAATTGGCTAAAACAGTTCATGTATATCATGCATGAATTGTGCAATAACAAGGTGAATCACTTCCTTCTTGATTTAAAGAAGTGTTTAGTGTCCCAGTATAACGCTGCCTGTGCACAAGAGAGACTGGTCTATGGCAGGATTCTATCCATGAGGCATAGGCTCATGAAGTTTCAGCAAGCTTACGCTAAAAGACTTAAATGATTTGTACTTAAAGCACAGAAGCAAACACGCTCCACTTTGTACCTTTTGGTCAAATTCTTAACATATAATCGGGACTGAAATGGGCTGAACTATTTGTCATAGGGGTTCGCACAGTGAAACATGAATATGGAAATGCATTGAAAGATTCAAAGTAAACAAATGTCCAATTTATTTTACTTTCATAGTCAATGTATTCATCATGTTTGTAATCTTACTGACTGTAAGAGACAAGAAGGATTGCACATTCATTGCCTGGAATTAGATTTGTGTGTATTGGTAAGAAAAATGCCCTTCTTACTACAAGTTGAAGCATTCTTTGAGGGCAGTAACAAGCAGTATCAAGGTTGGGGGGTGGGGAGGGGCTAAAAGAAGTACACTGGATTCATTCATGAGATTTAAAGCCATTAAAGGCAAGCCAGCACCAACCATGTGATGAGCCTTAAATCGTGGAGTCCATAAAACCTAATAAAAAGCTGCCTGGGGACACAAAGGTTCTGAATGTGTGTGTCTGAAAGCTTACAATCCGACAAGGTTAGAATACTACTGAGCTTCAGTAGCTTTTAGAAATCATTTTATAAATATGCTCCTGTGCTTGTAATTGTATTTCCACAGCGTTTACTACCCCAGACAAGGCGTTGGTGGTCATGTCACTGCTGCTGGCTCTCCACAAATTACTTTAGTGACAGCATATGGAGGGCTGCCAGCCCTTCGGAAAAAAAATATTAATAATAATGTCAGGCAATAGTCTGATCTTATACAGTAAATTGCGACCCGTTTAGTAAATGAGGTAAAATAAAGAGAATTTTGGTTGCTGTTATAAGTTATAATAAAATGTGATTTTTTTTATTGATATGTATTCAATAGATCTATTATTGCCAAACAACATCTTTATTGTTACTGAACTTAATGGAACTCATTTATCAACAGCAGAAAATATAAGTGAACCCTCACGGATTCCAGCCTGTTAGCAGTGTCAGACAGAGATCCCTGCAGTGTATGCATTAGCCCACTTAGCCTGGCACTGCTGATCATCTCACCATGTGGCGTGTTGATGTCTTTTTGACATCAGCACTAGGATTCTTTCAAACACAACAGTGTGCGTTTGTGAGCTGCACTCAGTAGTGTGCGCATCTACGGCTGGAACAGAGTGAAGTTCCCGGTTTCAGATTTACTTGTAGAGCTGTGCAGTGTTTGAAATAATAGTTCTTTTTCGCAGAGTTCTTTATTGGTTCTTCCAACAAAAGTGTGTTACTGTTTCACTGCCCCAGACCGGCCTGCTGGTCTGCTGGCCTCAGGCTCCCAGCGATTCTCAGCTAATCTGTTTAATACTTGCTTACACTGCCAAGATGTGGCAGGATTTTTTTAAGCCCCTAACAAGTTTATTCTTATATGTAAAAAGTGGGTGTATACATAAACTCACTTATGCAATGCTTTGCTTATTTTATTATTTAGTTGTGTTTATGAAGCCCGTAATTCTATTGCTTCATAAAATGTTTTCTCATACTGTATGCTATAGGATGTGGCTCACGGCTAGACTGCTGACTTTGGAGCTGGGAAACCAAGGTAAGAGCCTCGGGGTCGACTCCACATCCTGTGAGTCTGCGCAAATCACGTAATCTCCCCGCGCCTACCAAAACAAAATACATATATATGAATGTGTCCTTGTGTAAACGTAACTGGTGCTTATGTAAAGTGCTCAAATACCTTCGGGTCGAGTTCGCGCTATATATTACCAAGAAAGGGCGATAACATATCGCCGCTTTAGCGGCAGGAAACTGCCGCTAAAGCGGCGATAAGGGGCTTGATAATATGCCCTATAGAATTCCAATAGAAGCCCAGGTTTGATGTCCTTCACACCAGAACCTGGGCTTCTATTGGAATTCTATAGGGCATATTATCAAGCCCCTTATCGCCGCTTTAGCAGCAGTTTCCTGCCGCTAAAGCGGCGATAATGTTATCGCCCGTTCTTGATAATATGGCCCTCAATTCTTTGTGGTGCATCTCTAAAAATGGTTCCTATCGCTCCATTCGGATCAAAGCATAAGTCATTCACAGTGATAAATGGAAAGGGTCGAGGCAGGACATCCTTGGTTGAGTAATCACTTCACATCCCATATAAATAAAGAATGATGCTTTCACGGGTTATTGTCAGTACCCCTAGGGAGCGCAGGGTTTTACCAAGAGCCTTTGTTGTCTATAAGGCTGAAATGAGGATTTTCTTCACACAGCAGTCTCGAGAGGTGTCCTCCAACATTTTAAGGGGCTTGTTGCATTTAAAAAAAAAATTCTCAAATGCGCATTGACGTTCTTTTGCTGTGTGTTATGGCGCAGAACTACTCACCCACTCTGGAAGCCTGTGCCCATCTTTAGTATGATATTCCACCCTGTGTTTGCTTCGAGAGGTGCTCACCTTGTGACTAAATTAGGAATGTATTTTCGCAGCATGTATTCACAAAAAAATGCGAATGACACCGAGCAGTCGCATAACGCTTTTCCTAGAATTTAGATAATAACGATAGAGCACTAGCCTTTTTTTATCCTCTGTACTTGCAGCTGCACTGAACATATCCATTAGACAAGCATTTGCAATGCAATATGTCCAATTGCATTGCAAATGGTTACGTTTAAAACTGAGCGCGCGCCGCTTCAAGGACACCGCGCTCGGTTTCTTTTTTTTTTTAAACTTTAACACTGAGCGCGGTGTCCTTGAAGCGGGCACTGCGCTCAGTGTTAAAGTTAAAAAATATATAAAGAAACCGAGCGCGGTGTCCTTGAAGCGGCGCCGCGCTCAGTTTTAAAGTTAAAAAACCCCAAAAAAACTAAAAGAGCGCGGTGTCCCTGAAGTGGACGCCGCGCTAAACAGAAATATAAAATAAAAACGAATAAAGTGAGCGCGGTGTAAACAAAAAAACAAACAGAGCGCGGTGTCCCTGAAGTGGACGCTGCGCTAAACAGAAATGTAAAATATAAATGAATAAAGTGAGCGCGGTGTAAACAAAAAAACAAACATAGCGCGGTGTCCCTAAAGTGGACGCCGCACTAAACAGAAATGTAAAATATAAATGAATAAAGTGAGTGCGGTGTCCCTAGCGGGCGCCGCGCTCATTAAGGTAATAAAAAACATATAATTTAGAGCGCATAGCGCTGCAGTCATTGTCCCCATCAGTGTCCAGTTTCAAAATAGTGCGTGCTTACCCACTAATTGAAGGAGACAGTGTAACGCCGCAAGTAAATGATCCAGTCCTGATGGGCGGTCCCAAAAGGAGATAGGGCGGTAACAAGGAGGGACTAAGAAGCCTCATTATCAATCGGAAGCCAGCATTTACCATGGATGAAGACGCCAGCGAATGAAAAATATGGGCGGGGCTTCCACTCCACTTCTAAAACATACCCTACTACAATATGCTGCAACGCTAGGTGAGACCTAAAAATGGCTGCCCTTTTTATTTTCAATCCCACCTCGGGGTAGACCGGGGCCCAGGGTGACCCCTAAATGTAAAGAGGAGGGGGAAAGACCCCTCCCCCACCTGAACCATTACAAGGTCCCGGGGACCCCATCCCCCAGGGCTGATAACATTATTTTGTAGCTGGGTGTAGCCCAAGTCAGTAAATGGCCACAGGGACCCCACCTCCTCGGCCTATAAAAGAAAATTGGGGAGGAGGGCTTAGGTTTAAGTTTCAGCACTCCGTCCATCATCTCCTTGTGTTTGCTTTGTAGCCCTAAGTTGGCAGGGTATGCCCAGACGTGGGCCCCTTGCTCACTTTGCCACTGGGTTCAAGCTAGCCTGGCTGATGAGGGGTGTTACCCCGAACCGGTCCCAGGATGCTTGTTTCCGGTCCAGTGAAGACATGGCTTGGCAGTTCGGGCTGGACTGTTCCCATGAGGCACAGGGTCAAGACTGATTTGCATATAGCTGTGTCTGAACTGGGGTGGTGAAGTGAGCTAAAGAATGATGATGGATTCAACCCAGATCTGTGACTGGGGGTGAGTGTTTGAAAAGTTTCAGCACTCCGTCCATCATCTCCTTGTGTTTGCTTTGTAGCCCTAAGTTGGCAGGGTATGCCCAGACGAGGGTCCCTTGCTCACTTTGCCACTGGATTCAAGCTAGCCTGGCTGATGAGGGGTGTTACCCCGAAACCGGTCCCAGGATGCTTGTTTCCGGTCCAGTGAAGACATGGCTTGGCAGTTCGGGCTGGACTGTTCCATGAGGCACAGGGTCAAGACTGATTTGCATATAGCTGTGTCTGAACTGGGGTGGCGAAGTGAGCTAAAGAATGATGATGGATTCAAGCCAGATCTGTGACTGGGGGTGAGTGTTTGAAAAGTTTCAGCACTCCGTCCATCATCTCCTTGTGTTTGCTTGGCAGCCCCCACACCTACATTTGATTAAAAAAAAATCCCTGGTGTCTAGTGGGCTTTTTGCCCCCCATGGGGGCATATTGGGGTAATTATGCCCCCCTGCCCAGAAAGACTGCTTGCCAATGTATTTGGGGGATTCCCCCACCCGAAATACCAGCCCCCACCAGCCCGCACCCCATTAGTCCAAGAAACAAAAAACAATAAAAATGGTGTCTAGTGGGCTTTCTGCCCCCCCCTCCCACGGGGACAGATTGGGAGTAATTACACCCATCTTCCCCTGGGGAGTAGAAAGACTGTTGCCCCATTTAGTTGGGGTTGGGGTTGGGGTGGAGGCATGGCCATGCGCATGATGGGTAGCCCCCACACCTATATTTAAATAAAAATAAAAATCCCTGGCATCTAGTGGGCTTTTTGCCACTCCCCCAGGGAGCATATTGGGGGTAATTATCCCCCTCTTACCCCCCCAATGGGCCAGAAAAACAGTTTCACCCATTTCTTTGGGGTGGGGGCATGGCCATGCCAATGCTTGGCAGCCCCCACCCCCACAGTCCTAACAAATAAATATACCCTGGTGTCTAATGCGCTTTCTGCCTTTAGGAGGGGCAGAAAGACTGCATTATAAAAATAACAAGGGGAGCACAAGCCCTTGCCCAAGGGGCTGCATCCACATCCCTGGTGTCTAGTGGATGGATCCCTGCTTGGTGATCACTCTCTTGTGGCAATCCCCAAGAAGGGATCCACTGGGCAGAGATACCTGTGGAAATGGGAGATTATCCCTTTTCCACCGATACCTCTCCTGTTAGAATCAGTGCTCGGGGGCTGAGATAGCCCCCGAGCACTGATTCAGTGAATGTAAAATTAGCCTTTTGGCTCTTTTTACTTTCACTTTTACTCTAATGACGTTATCTGTACGCGCCGATCCTCATTAAAGCATTAAAGCATAAAAAAATAAAAATATTATTTGCTCGGGATGCTCTTCCTGAGCAGCCTCATCTAAAAAAGAATAAAGGACTCTCTCTGGTGCAGAGCACCAGAGAGGCCCTTACATACCGCACTCAAAAGATTAATAAAAGCATTGCATTGTTTATCAACAATCATTGTCAATCAAACATTTCAAATACAGCATTGCAGATCAAATTAAAATGTAATATTTTCTTCATTTTACTCATCAGGCCACATAATGCAGTCATAGAAACCACCTCTAGGGTTCCTGCACTGCTGAGCTGAAGAGCAAAAGCTAAATTCTAAGCAGTTCTTTTGAAATTAATATTGACTTTTCTGGGGGTCCTAATATCTCAGTCCCCATAAACTTAGGACCATTTTGGAAATGTTTGCAGGGTCAACCTCTAACTTTTTGCCTTCCGCCTCCTATTTTTGCTGAATTCGTTTTTGCTGGTCTTAGGACTCTGCACACTTACCACTGCTAACCAGTGCTTGTGCTCTCTGCTCAAAACATGGTAACATAGGCTTATACCCAATTGGCATATTTTTTTAACGTATAAGTCCCTAGTAAACTGCACTACATGTGCACAGGGCCTGTAAATTAAATGCTACTAGTGGGCATGCAGCACAGATTGTGCCACTCACTTAAGTAGCCTTTTAAACATGTCTCAGGCCTGCCATTGCAGAGGCTGTGTGTCCAGTTTTAACCCGCCATGTCGATCTGGCCAAATAAACCTTTTGCCGGGCCCAAACCTTCCTTTTTAGTACATATAAGTCACTCTTTGGGTAGGCCTAGGACAGCCCAAAGTGCAGCGTGCAATGTATTTTTAAAAGCTGAGCAAGTACTTTTAAGTTTTACGTGTCCTGGTAGTGAAACACTCTTACGTTTGTTTTTCACTACTGCAAGGCCCATCTTTCCCATAGGATAACATTGGAGTTACCTTATTAAATTTAATAAGTGTAATTTCCAAATGGGAAGAGATAACTGATTCATGTTTGGTGTCTCTGGATTCCTAATTTTAAATCCTACCTTATGGTAAAGTCGGATTTTAAATTGCAATTCTGAAAAAGCCACTTTTAGAAAGTTGGCATTTTCTTGTCTTAGCCATTTGGTGACTGCAGCTTGTCTCTGGCCACATGACTGGGTGTAGTTGGCAGTTGGTCTATGTGTATTTCTCCCAGATAGCCACACAAAATGGGAGTGACTGGATGGGTCATCAATGGCAGGACGGGAGGAAGGGATTGGGTCCAGCCTCACTTACCCCTGAATAGGCTGTGTCCTGTCTCCACACAAAGGGCTGCATACCCCCTGTAGTTTGTCTGGAGCCAAAGCAGGGAGGGCAGGGCATCTGTGCACTTCAAAGGCATGCCTCCAGAAGCTTCCCCACACGTCAAAGGCACAACTGTGTATAAAAGAAGGACCTCAGACACCACCACCATTTCAGAACACTTCTGGACCTGTGGATACTCTCCCAGGAAGAAGGACTGCTGTTCTGCTACTTGGACTGCAACTCTGGTGGACTGCGACTCTGAAGTAGCAACTGCCCTGCTGTGCTGATCTGCTGCCTGATGCCCTCTTGCCTGGAACTCCATCTTGAACCCAGGACCCCAGACTATCTCAAATGGCTAGTCTGCTGGCCTCCTGATCTGAGCCTCAGGGACATAAAAGGCTCCACAACAGCTCCTGGACCAATCCACAGGGAGTTCGTGACCCCAAAGTGGTGCCTCTCAAGCTATTGAAATCAAGCTTTTGGGCTCTTCGCGAACGGGCTTGTTTGCACGGAACACACCACTCACAGCGTAAAACATCACGAGCAGCCGCCAACCCGTCTCTTTGCACAGCAAGCATCAATTGCAGTGGAGGACTGCCAGCGTGAAGCTCTAGCCCACCTGTCCGCGATGCCTGCCCTGCTCTTAATGCCACGCAAACCCCCAGCGATGTTCTCCTTGCTTCCCGCAACCCTCTCCAACACAAACGGGACTCTTGGCACAAAACTTGAGAAGATAAAACTTCAGCTGGACTTATCTGGCACTATCTCGACCTGTGCTCCATCGCGGTCGGCCTGAACCTTTGACTTTGACCTGGTCCAGTGTGACCAGATAACCGTGCTTAGCTTTATGCTTTTAGGTGATATATTTCAGTTTACTCTTAAAAAATTCAGAACTTGGGTTCTACTGATTGGATTTTTGTCATTATGGTCTTATTTTATTTATTAAATTTCGCTCTGTTTTTCTAACCTGGTGTTGGATCTTTTTGTGTGGTGTTTGTACTGTTTTGCTGTTTGAAGTGTTGCACAAATACTTTACACATTGCCTCTAACTTAAACCTGATTGGTCTGTGCCAAGCTACTAGAGGAATGAACAAAGATTAATTTGGGGGTTGCTTGCGCCTTACCCTGACAGGGATTGTGGTTGCTGCTTGACCTGGGCTCACACCCTAGTCAACCAATCAATCAATCAGGGGTTTGTTAAAGTGCGACTACTCACCCGTAAGGGTCTCAAGGCGCTAGGGGTGGGGGTGCAGGTTCCATCCATCAAGGAGGGGGTCTGTCGAAGAGCCAGGTTTTGAGGTTTCTTGCGAAGATGGGGAGCAATGTTGTCTGTCTGAGGTGGAGCGGAAGGGCGTTCCATGCTTTGGCCGCGAGGAAGGAGAAGGAGCGGCCTCCCGATCTGGTCTTTCTGGTGCGGGGGACCACGGCGTAGGAGAGCTGGGCTGATCGTAGGGTCCTTTGGGGTGCGTGGAATTTGAGTCGGCTGTTCAGGTATGCTGGTCCGGTGCCGTGGAGGGCCTTGTGTGCATGGGTGAGCATCTTGAAGGTGATTCTCGCCTCGACAGGGAGCCAGTGGAGTGTGCGCAGGTGCTGGGAGATGTGGCAGTGTTTTGGCAGGTTGAGGACCAGTCTTGCGGCGGCGTTCTGGATGTTCTGTAGCTTGCGGGTGAGGTTTTTGTTTATTCCGGCGTAGAGTGCGTTGCCGTAGTCGAGTCTGCTGGTGACCAGGGCATGAGTGACGGTCTTTCGGTGTTCGAGGGGATCCATTTGAAGGTCTTACGAAGGAGGCGGAGGGTGTGGAAGCAGGAAGACGAGACAGAGTTGATCTGGCGGTCCATTTTGAGCTCGGAGTCCAGGATGATTCCCAGGTTGCGTGCGTGGTCCGTGGGGGTTGGCGGGTTTCCGAGGGTGGGGGGCCACCAGGTGTCACTCCAGGCATCGGGGTTTGGGCCCATGATGAGTACTTCTGTTTTGTTGGTGTTTAGTTGTAGGCAGCTGTTTTTCATCCATTTGGCGACGGCTTCCATGCCTTCTCGAAAGTTGCGTCTGGCGGTGTTGGGCTCGTTGGATAGGGAGAGGATGAGCTGGGTGTCGTCTGCGTATGACACGATGTTGAGTCCGTAGGTTCTGACGATGGGAGCGAGTGGAGCCATGTAGACGTTGAAGAGCGTCGGGCTGAGGGAGGAGCCCTGGGGGACTCCGCAGGTGGTAGGTGTGGGGTCCGAGAGGAAAGGGGGAGTCTGACCCGCTGCGTCCTGCCGGAGAGGAAGGAGCGGATCCAGTCGAGGGCCTTGTCCTGGATTCCTGCGTCGTAGAGTCTGCGTATTAGGGTGCGGTGGGAGACTGTGTCGAACGCCGCTGATAGGTCGAGGAGGATGAGGGCTACTGTTTCTCCTTTGTCCAGTAGGGTGCGGATGTCGTCTGTTGCGGCGAGGAGGGCGGTTTCCGTACTGTGGTTTTTTCTGAAGCCGGATTGGGAGGAGTCGAGGATGTTGTGTTCTTCAATGAATGTGGCGAGTTGGCTGTTGATGGCTTTTTCGATGACTTTCGCTGGGAACGGGAGCAGGGAGATGGGTCTGTAGTTTTTGAGGTCGGTGGGGTCCGCTGAGGGTTTCTTTAGGAGGGGGTTGACCTCGGTGTGTTTCCAGTCGTCGGGGAACGAGGCGGTCGCCAGGGAGCGGTTGATGGTGTGGCGGAGCATGGGTGCGATGGTGTCGGCGGCTCTGTTGAAGATGTGGTGGGGGCAGGGGTCCGTGGGGGCCCCTGAGTGGATTGACTTCATTGTCTTCAGTGTGTCTTCGGTGGTGAGGGCTGTCCAGTCGTCAATCGCTGGTTTCCGGGTGTCGGGGGTGGTTGGTGAGGGTTCAGTGTGTTGGTTGTCTTCGTCGAAGTTGTCGTAGATGCTCTTGATTTTGTGGTGGAAAAAGGTGCTGAGTTTGTCGCAGAGGTCTTGTGAGGGAGGGATGTCGGTAGACTCGCTAGTGGGTTGGGCGAACTCCTTGATGATGCTGAAGAGTTCCTTGCTGTTGTGCGCGTGGGTGGAGATTCTGTCTTCAATCGCTTTTTTCCTCGTTTCTCTGATGAGTTGATGGTGGGCGTTGGTGGCGGCTCTTAAGTTGTCGTGGGCTTCTGTGGATTTGGTGTTCCTCCAGGCCTTTTCGAGGCGGCGGCATATGCTTCTGGACTCTCGAAGTTCGGTGGTAAACCATCTGGCTTTCTTGGCGCGGGTATTGTTGTTGTTCTTGAGGGGGGCTATGGTGTTGGTGCTGTCCGAGATCCATCTATGCAGGGTTCGGGCTGCGGTGTTGGGGTCGTCGTTTTCCGCGATGGTTGGGGTGGAGTTGTTGAGTGAGGAGGTGAGCTGGTCGTCGGTGATTTTGGTCCAGTTTCTTCGTGGTAGCAGGTGCTGGTGTCTGTGGATGGTGGGTGTTCTGAAGGTGAAGTGGACGCAACGATGGTCGGTCCATGGGAGTTCGGTGGTGTGGCTGAAGGTGATGGAGTTTCCTGTAGTGAAGAGGGGGTCGAGGGTGTGTCCTGCTGAGTGCGTGGGCTCGGTAACGATCTGGCGCAGTCCAATGTTGTGGAGGTTGTCCAGGAGGGATGTGGTGTTGGGGTCCAGTTGGTTGTCGAGGTGGAAGTTGAGGTCGTCGGGGAACCAGTAACCCAATTTCTTACACCGCAGTACCTGGATATCAGTGCATGGTGCAACACAATATAGAGAGCTCTACTGATATCTATGTGTGGAAATATGAGAGCAGGACAGATAGTGTGGAGCAGATGTGTACAGATAAGCCCAGGATGGCCTGATGCCAGGTTTTCAAGATATCCATATGTAATACATTTGCATACAGTGAATCTAACTGAAACTCATTTTGATAGTCAGTGTTTAGCTTGAAAATCTTTGATGCAGCTGACTCCAGCTCTACGTTGGGCACTCCTGGTTTGCCAATACACCCTATGAGACATGCTTGTTCCAGTGGGCTACAGTGTAAAAGATTGACAATGCTTCTTCTGTGGCACAAGTGGATTAGCTTGCTGGTTGTTCTCATTGTTTTGTACTTGGCAGATAATTTTCTCATCACCCCATGCATCATTCCATGCCTTTGACAAACAGCGGTCTTCGGTTTTGAGAAAGACTTTTCAATGTATTGAAATGGTTTTATAGTGGTCTTTCACTAGTGCATGCAAAAACTGTCTTCTTGGGCAATATATTTGAGTTGTGGACAAAATTCAGTGTTTGGCCTCAAATGTTCAAAAAAACTTTTTCTTCAGAGAGAAGGTCCCCAAACCACCCTGAAGAATGTTTTGCTGGTTTGAAACATTTGCTCACTCTGAAATATGTGGGTGGTTTGCAAATTTTGGCAGGGATGTTTTTGCTTTACAGTCCAGACATGGAAAGACAAGCACTGTGCGGCAAGGAGTTGGAAAGAGTATCTATTGAAAAGCACTGTGCAAACAATGATTGGGTAGAAGCAATGTGCACACATTGAGGGGGATATTTACTAAGATTTTGCACTGTGTTTGCGTCACAAAAGTGATGCAAATCGGAGCAAAATCTTTTTTTACAATAACGGAAAAGTAACGTGAAGCAGTGCATAACGCTGCTTTGCATTACTTTGCACCATGAGGGCATACCAAGGGTGGAGCATGGGCGTTCCCATGCAACCACCCAAGGTTTCTCATGCTAAACCTAATTTACTAAGTAAAGTAGATTGGGTTTAGCGTGAGAAAACTGCGCCCTTTTCAGGTAGGCGCAAGGAAGGAAAAAAGCTTTCATTTCTTCTTCCTTTTCCGACTTTGCATGTGTGCTGCACTGTACAGCACGCATGCAAAGAGGGAAAAGGCTTGAAGTGAGTCTCAGCATAGTATTTTGTACTGGAAGGGTACCCTTCCAGTACAAAACCTATGCTAGACTCACGAGATATCCTTGCACCATGGCGCAAAGGTGTTTCCGTGGAGCACAGCAGCTGATTTCAGCCCCGGCGCTATGGAGAGGGGAGGAGAGTGCCTTATTTTAGTAAATAGGGCGCTCTCCTCCTCTCTCCTTTTCACGTAGCGCAGCGCAGCATTTGCGGCTGCTGCAGTGCGCTATGTGAAAAGTAGGTAAATCTCCCTCTGAGTGTGTTAGAGGTGCTGTGAATTCAGTTAGCAGGCATAAATAACTGTGCAGTGAGTGGATGAGAAACCCTGGTGACATGCTGATTAAGGGAGAAGTACTGTAGACAAGAAGTCTACAGAAATGAGTGAGACACAGGAGCTATGCAGTGAGTGGGCATCAGTGAGAAAAGGTGCTATGCAGACAGTAGAGTGGATGACTGAGCGAGTGGGGCTATGCAGACAGCGAGTGGGAATGAATATAGGAGAAACACTGTGCAGTGGGTAGGATGAGTGATTATTAACTAGTACACAGGAAGTGTACAAATTATATTATCCAGTGATTGTGAAAAAACACATGAGCTTGAACTTGTGAACTGCACTGTACAGAGAAACAGTGGACTGTCATTGAGGGAGACGCTCTGTGAAAACTGGTGAACTGAATTGCACCCTGGGCAGACAGTATGTTGGAGATGTACACTGTACTACTGGCGGGAAAGGACTAAAGAGAAGACAGTGAGTGATGGAAGCCAACTAAGCATGCAGTGAATTAGGGTTAATAAAGAAAGATTGACCGGTGTGTGTTAAAGAAAAGCACCATTCAGGCAGTGGGTAGGAATGAGCATTGAAGAGGCTCTGTTCAGAGAGTGAGCGACTAAGAATTATTGTGCATGCAGGGAGTAGAAAGATGGTCACTGTCCAGAATGTGAATGATGATGATTGAGGAAGATGAACCCCTATGCAGACAGTGATGAGTTAAGTGATTACGAAATATTTTGTAGGCAATGAGTGGAGTGGGTAAACTGCAGACGCTTGATGACTAGCATGATTAAGATTGCAAGGACACTGGTCAGTTGGTGTGTTTGGTCACTGAGAACCTCTGTGAAGATAGAGTGTAGAGGCTGAAGAATTATTAGTGCACAGATTTTTACTGGAAAAAAAGCACGGAAAAAGAGTGAATTGAGGGAATCTTTCTGAAGACAGTGAGTTGGGGGTACGCACAGTGGCGTAAGTAGGGGGCGGCACTGTTTTTGGGTCAGCAGAGGTGAGAAAGTCCGGTCAGTCGACAACCACCACCCCCCGCCACCACCCTCCCCCTGCCCTGGAACAAGTTGTCCGTCAGTCGCCCCCGCTCTTACCTGCACCGGGCAGACAGAAAACTTAGGGGCCGCCCCGGGTGGCCATAGGTCTAGCTATGCCACTGGGTACGCATGCACTCTGAGAGGGTGAGATGCATAATATTGACAGTGAGTGACGAAGAGGAACTGTGCAGACAGTGGGTGATAGTGAGAAAGAAATACTGTTCAGACGGTGACCGGAGTTAGTGAAGCAGTGTGTACACAGTGAATGAATGAGAAGCCCTGTACAATTGGAGGGTGAGACGCACTAAGCAGGTGCAAAGGAGGTAGAGAACCATGAAGCCAGTGAGTGGAGTGGGTGAAGAAGTACTGTGCACAAAGTGAATGAGAGACAAGCACGGTCCACAAAATGTGAGGGAAGTCTGAGTGAGAAGTACTACCAGATGGTGAGTGGTGCATACCGCTGTGCAGGCAACACATGGGGGGAATGAAATGGACACATACTGAGTGGATGCCAAGAATTGTGCAAAGTGTCAGAGTTACAACAGGCAGACACTGAGAGAAGAAAAAAAACTATGGGTCTGATTCACAAAGGTAAACTTACACTTTTGTGTATGTTTTGTATTTCATTGGTATTCACAAACTACGAGTTTAATTTTAGTAATAGTAATTTTACGACTGTGGAGGCTCCGCACATAATAAGATTGGACTGTCCTATATTTTTATGTGCAGAGTTCCCCGCTCCGACTGCGGAGTCTCCGCAGTTGTAAAACTACTACTAGTAAAATAGCAAAATCAAACCCTATGGAGAACTTAGCCACTTAAACTGTAAGTAGGCAGTATCTTACAAAATTATAGACTACAAAGTAACTATCATCCCATTGGGTGTAGAATTTCTATTATTAACTCCAAAGGGGTGATATTTTTGGCAACAATATTTAGGATTGGTGATGTATAGCAGATACTTTAAGAGCCAAGCGTCCAGAGTGAAGGGAAAGAGGACCACAGATGAGGGTTCAACGCTGAACTAAAGACTTTTCACTCTTGTGGAACAACGACTGTCTGTCCAACTGTTACTAGTACTTCATTCGCTCTCCTGCTCTCTCACACAAACATATGAACATCTTTTCATACTTACGAAATATAAATCAAGAATTATAGGGTTTTGAAGACTTGGTTTAAGATACACTACAATAAATATATAAATATGTTTAGGGCAGTGCACCTCAATAGCGTTGAATACAGCACTTTCTGCCACAAATGTTAATTTCCTAATGCTCTTAATAGTAAATAAAACATGTAGCTACCACCCAACTCAATGATACTCATTTTGTTGACCTCAAAAGGTTGAGTTGGCCATGGTTAACACTGGTAACCAGCAGGGTACACGCAGATCTCAGTAGCATATGCTTTACACACTGAATTATTTTTATCACCGTAGGCTTTTGCCACAAGTTTCCAATCCAGGGGAACAGTGAGAAAGTAGGGAAACATGATGCTCAAAAAACTAGTGTAATTACCATTGTGTGAGAAATAGTGTTATGTATTGATTAGAACACTCAGGACCACATTACGAGTCAGGTGAAGTGGCATCCCGGGGGAGAATACCGTCCTGCCTGATTCCAAGGTGGGGTGGTGTTCCTCCTGCACGTGGTGATACTGAGTTTGCGCACACTGGGCCCTGTTTTACTGAGTGGCAAACAAGTCACATCAGAGCTTTCCTACACTACCCAGGTGACCCCTGTCTCCCGCCCAGCAACACACTTTGGTCCCCTCTCATATAAATATCAGCAGAAATGTCTCCATAAGGTGAGACAGCCAGAACCAAAGAACCTAATCATTTTCCACATAGTTATTTCCAGTTCCAGGGATATTATCTCGTAATGGGCAATTTCTTTTCGGGGAAATTCCAGACGAATTTGTTAATGCCAGCCCTGATACCTCCTCGTCTTAAGTTGTGATGAGGTTCAGAGCACTTAACAGCTTCAAAACTTTTTGGGAATTAAATACATACTTGGAAGTCTTCCAGATCGGTTCAACCCATACCTGTCCTACGAGGTGAATGAGTTTGATTTACATTAAAGCATCCCACAGTTTGCCATCCTGTTTTTTACCCTTATGCTGTTGAATTTTCCTTTAATTTTTGGCCTCTGTTTTCGTTTATTTCATTCGTCGTTGTTCAATGGTTGTGGTCGCTGTGTTTACACACAAATGCAGCCTGCAGCTCTTGGAGCAGTACAGAGGCTTAAGCAAATAAAATTGTTTGAAATATTTTACGTAATATGCTTCTTTATAAAGGGCCATGTTTGCCAAACGTCATTCACCATTTTGAATACTTCTTCACTGTTCAAATATGTCCACTGTTCCCGTGTACTCCAAGCTGTAGTTTGTTAACGAAATTTCTGCCGCTTTCCTAAGCAAATGAATTGGGTTTTGTTTAATTTCTATCAATGAATTCTGTTTAAAACTAAGCAGTGTGATCTTAGAAGACAACTGTGTAATTAGAGTTTAGTCAGCCACTCAGTTACAGAAACATTTTTAGTGCGCATTATTAGTATTCCTCAGATGCTCTCGTTTGCGCAGCCTAAAAAAATACAAAAATAGCATATTAATTCAATGTTTAAAATATAATATATTTTTTACAAATATAATGAATTTGTCCTTTCAGAAAATTATTTTCAGGTATATTAAAATTAGTACTTAGGGAATTAGCTGCAGTTGTATTAGCTAGCACAATTTTAAATATGCATACTAAATGAAATTTTTGGTCCCCTACTACAGACTAAAAATGTAAAAGGTTTGTACTAGCTAATGCAAGTGCAGCCATTTTTTAAACATAATATACTGAAAATAATTTTCTGGAAGGACAAATTTATTACATTTAAAAAATATATTTTAAACATAACCAATATGCTATTTTTTTTAGCAACTTAAGAATACAATATCATCTGCATATGTCTGCGGCAGGGATCTCAAAAACAAAAAGGTGAGGGTGCACTCACGGTGGCAACTATATGTTAGAGGCTTGCCTTGGCACTCTACCTAATGATAAAGTGTCTTTCACAGTTTTTATTATGAGTGTTCTTGTGTTAGCCATCAAAGGTTCAACGTGTTATTGTTGTCAGAGCAAATTTGTTTTATATTATTTACTAACCACTTTTTCATTCATATTTTTTGGTGTTGCGGGTCTCTGATTCATTAGGAACACAGCTGGCAGTTTTTGTTTGTACTACTTTCTTGTGACTCCTGCTATTCCCCTCTGTTCCCCATTTGTGTTTTGTCTTTACCAGAAATCATAAGGTCGCCTCATTACTGGTCATAGAATGCAGTCGTGCTAGTTCAATCTTTTTTTTTCATAAATCTTTTTATTTAGATATGGAAGGGAAACAAAGGGAAAAGAAGGGGTGGGAGAAAAGAAAAAACAAGGCTACACAACAAAACAATACAATACAGCACCGAGAAACATCATTAAGTAGTTAAGTCAAGTTACATTTCGGTTGAGCAACACAGCACTATTAATGTAATGAGACCCTTTCCATTCTTTGGGCTCTGCTAATCTCTGTGGGGGCGCGCACAGCCCTCCGCGTGCATCATTCCATTTACCCCAAACCTTAACCCATTTCCCAGGGCAACCTCTATTAGTATAAACTGTCTTTTCTGCCACCATATATGTGTCCATATCCTTTTCCCAGTCTTTGGTGCTAGTTCAATCTTGCAATGTAATTTGCACCAAATGTAGACTGCACAAATGACACGTGCACCAATCCACTTGCAGAAATCACATTTTTTGCAAAGGTCATTTGGTGCAAAGTGTGATTTTTTTCAAAGTGATCTTTAGGTGCAAATGAAGAGGCAAAATGCCATTGGCACTGGCACTGGTGCAGACCCAGGGGATCATAGTCACGAGTCCTCTCACACTCCACATGTGACGCACCCCTTGCTATACAAAACTTTGTTTCAGTAACCCACTAGGTTTGTTGTAACATATGGGAGAAACAGGGTTTATTGACAAACTTGATGCATTGGACATACCTCTCATTGTTTTAACAAAATTCAAAACAAGTCAAGAGCAATAAAAGAGTTCAATCATCTGTTCGAATTCTTCAATGCATCCATGACCAAGTGCAAAAGTATACAAAGACACATCATACCTTCTAGCAACAGAGAAGGTACATCAACTGTAACCTTCAACTTAGCCACACCGACCGATAACCATTTGTGTTGTGGGGAAAAGGCCCAACCATTCAGTCTTTATTCTAACTACCCTTTTATAGGCATAGCTCCAAGTTTTGCCCCCATTCTGTGTCTTGTATGAATAAAATTCACCCAAATGTCTCTGGGGCACTGCTTGGAATGAACCAGGTGCCAGTAAAACTCCTCACAGTCATTATACAACGCCAAGGTTCAATCCCAAAAATTTAGGGGTTATATTACTATAATGAGTTTAAGAAATTTTAGATGTGTATGAGGAAGTTGATGCCTTAGATCTGTCCATACTATTCTGGAATCATTGAAAGCCCATTTCTTGGAATCCAACGTATTTCCCCAAGTGCTCTGTGCCAGAAATTGTAAGTTATGGCATTGTCTCATGGTCCCATACCATATGGATGAACGTTCCTGCAGGACATCAAATCGTTGTATACACTTTGATTTGATGCTGACATTATGTAACAATATTGAGGTAACGTAACTCTTCCTTATTTAAAGTGAAATAGGCAAAACTGTGGGTTTAAAGAGTCTTACTGCTCAGGCCCCCTCCCACTATCAATTTGTTACTTGATGCCCCAGACCTGGCTCCCATTGGCCTCTGAACAGGTAAGGTTTCTGAAATCTAAGCCCTGTTTGTAGGTGAATGAGTGAGGTTATCTGATGGCAACCACTTGCATCTTCCATCATGTTTTCAATAAAACCAACCCAACCCTTGCATGGCTTTGTAAAATCCCACCTAACTGGGAGCAAAAACTGCCCTCATTTTATGTAGTAGAATGTGGTCATTGCCAAGCACCCCAACAAAGTCATTGCTCCCTCCCTGGATGATAAACAGCCCATATGGAATAAAAACGTCCATGATCTGGATCACTGTTGCCATCACTATTCACCCTGCATTTGCCTCTGTGAGTCATCACCACTACAATATTTGGGTTTAAGAAAAGGAACAATAGCACTGAGTAAACAGCAGTGGTACTGCTGGGCCCTAAAAACCTCTTACTTAATGTTGTTAACATGATTTTGCTAACTCCTTCTGTAGTTCACTAAGCACCTGGTGCAATCCCAACCTCATTGTAAGCCGCCACACTATTAGTGACTGTTGAGTGCCAATCTAGCTTATGACGCATCTATATCTGGGAACTGCAGTTCACAAATGTGCTCCTCTCTCTTCAGGTTCTGTAAACTGTGCTGATTAATGGGGCCGTGGATTAGCAGATGGGGTGGAGATCTTGGAGCACCCCATTTTTAGCTGTTGTTTTGTTAGCCACATCTCACTGAGCAAAAGACCAGAAGGTGGTAAGGAGACAGACTTTGTGCTATCTTTTCTTGAAACTTTAAAAGTGCTTTTTCCTTTACCCTTGACTGCTTAAATTTACCTCTTGGTTTGTGGGCTTTGTACTTAAAAAATTGCTGTTTTACCTGCCCGTGATTGCTTTAATTTACCTCTTGGTGTGTGGGCTTTGTACTTTAAAATTGCTGTTTTACCTTCCAGTGATTGCTTAAATTTACCTCTTGGTTTGTGGGCTTTGTACTTTAAAACCTCTGTTTTACCTGCCCGTGACTACTTAAATTTGCCTCTTGGTTTCTGGGCTTTGTACTTTAAAACTGCTGTTTTACTTGGCCATGACTGCTTACATTTACCTCTTGGTTTGTGGGCATTGTACTTTAAAACTGCTGTTTCACCTGCCTGTTATTGCTTAATTGTCTCTCCTAGTTTTCCCCTATACTGTGCTAAGGCCTGTTTGAAGGCAACTCACCCTCAGCTCCCTTTTGGCTTAGCAAGTGAAAAGGATAAACTACATCGCAGAGGCTAAGCAGAATGTGCTTTGAGACTGCTTAAATCTGCTCTTAGGGCTTAAACTGTGCTTGGAAAGTGTATGTAGCACTGGGTTTTGGCTAGAAGAGTGAGTTGTTCGAGTGTGCGAAAAGCAGTAGTGTTAGTTGCTTAGATTTGGCCATTACCTGCAGATATTTGAACAGAAACTCCAGAGTGTGGATTGAGCCTGTGTGTCTCCAAGGAGATTCTGACTTGAGGAGCAGCTCCCATCCCCTGCCCGGCATCCTGGGCTTAAGGTCACATGCCTCTTATATAGGTTTCCTACTGGTTGTTACATATGTGCTCTGATTGGTTCCTATATCTAGGGTTTCTATTGGAAATAGAGCTTAGGGTTAGAGTTCTGATTGGCTGATAGGTCTGGTGTGCTAATTGGTTACTGGGC
Source organism: Calotriton arnoldi (assembly GCA_963921515.1). Lineage (NCBI taxonomy): Eukaryota > Metazoa > Chordata > Amphibia > Caudata > Salamandridae > Calotriton > Calotriton arnoldi. Next base: position 769,674 of record CAWUFW010004139.1, on the reverse strand, counting down.
CTAGGGTTTCTATTGGACTTAGGGCTTTGGGTTAGAGTTCTGATTGGCTGATAGGTCTGCGGTTCTGATTGGTTACTGAGGCTAGGGTTTCTATTGGACTTAGGGTTTAGGGCTTGGGCTCTGATTGGCTGCCAGGGCTAGGGCTGTGATTGGTTGTTAGGGCTTGGTCTCCTATTGGTCCTAGGGCTTAGGGCTAGTGTTCTGATTTGTTAGGGTTACGGCTAGAGGTCCCATTGGCTGAAGGTGTCACCTGATCACTAGGGCTATATAAGCTTAGGGCTCAGGGCATCTCAGCCCGGGCGTTGAGGCTAAGGGCGGAGAGGACAAAGGCAGTTGCCTGTTTGGGCCTGTTCTGGACTGGTCGGGCCTAAGACCAGAAATGCTGCCCATTTTTCCATTCACCAGCAACCACCTTAACCCATCCACATCCACAAAAATATTAACACACTCACAGCAAATGTACTCTACTCATTTACTACAAACAAACCCCAACCATTTTTCATTGTCTCAACAAACACTACAAACCATACGTATACACCCCTCTACCTCAACTACCACACAATGGTAACATCATTTTTGCACAAAACACCACTCTGTCCTATACCACTAGAAATCCACACATCACCAACATAACACAAAGCCATACTTTACATATTTTAATCCATCCAGATACACACTCTCTGTTCATACAAAGCACTATCTCTACCTTCTACTTACTCCTAACAGACCCCTTTCTGTCACCACCAAACCTATACTCAGCCCTCCATCATTTCATCCACCAACACCCTACTCCTCTTTTTACCAAAAACACACAACCAAACAATCCTTACACTCCACTCCACCACACATATCACCTCTACCAGCCATCAAATCTAACACAAACACTCATAACTCTTGTCTATCCCCTCTCACACACCACATACACTCTTTTCCAAAACACATCACCATCCTTCTTTGAAAACCACTAAATCATCTCCTCTCACTACTCCACAAAAACAAACCATAACACACACCATCGCAACAAAATTTCGCACACACTAGTTCATAATACATTCGATCACAAACAAAAAACATACACCCACAACCACCCTCTGGACTACACAAATAATACACATTCTAAACCATCTTTACTCCTACGCTTTTTCACTTCCCCCACACCTAACACAAATACAGCAACACAACAATTCTCATGTAACCACCTCTCATCCATTGGACAATTCAGAGCCTTACGACATGACCCACATGCTTCACCACCACCCCTAACTCGTAAACCTTCCACCCTAAACAGACGCAAACAAAATAAACAACATGCCACTATTCACAACTTCGCATCTCCATCTCTATTACACAACAAGACTACTGTATCAAAACAACACAGCTCACCAACTCACTCTCAACCACCATCTCCACCTCCTATACATGCAGACCCATCAAAACGCCTTCTAAGTCTTCTGGATGAAGATAACGATATAGAAAAGCAACACTATTGCCATCCACATACAACTAATACCAACATTATTGACACACCTGCTACAAGTTAAAAAAATACTGCTCACTCTTCTACAAAACAAAGTCACACCATCACCAAAACACAATCTCTAAACTGCCTACTAATAGATGCTTGATCACTCTTTAAAAACAAGCATCACATCTACGACCTACTCACTGACACGCAACCAGACTTACTCTTCATAACTGAATCATTGTTGGGAGATGGCATGGCTCCAGTGTTGCATGAAGCCGTTTCTCTAGGCTATCAAACTATCACACAAAATCGTATAGTCAAAAGAGAAGGTGTATTAGCTGTTATATTCAAGCAAACAACATCTCCATACAAGGTTATGAGGCCTTCTTCACCAGATGCAACCCTATACCATCTTCCTCCTGTAACTTCCTTCTTCTTTACAGACCTCCACCTAGCAATGCAACATTCCCAGACACATTTCTAGATGCATTTTCAAACCTGATAACACTACACTCCAACCGATGAATTCTTGGTGACCTAAACATTTGGTTTGACAAACCTAATATGCCCCATCTAAAAACCACCATCACTGGCTAGACACAAAGAACCTACATCAGATCGTCCACAAACCCACACACATCACTGAGCACATCCTAGATGTAATTTTTACAAATCCAGAACTAGTTACCTTTAAACGATGACTCCAGTTACATGGTCAGACCACCATTTGCTAGCTTTCCAACATAAAACACCACAAAGCAGCACACCTAAAACCCCCTTCCATGCATACACCTATCGACGTGGAACAAACTCAATTTAAAAAACTTAGAAACACAACTATCATCCAACACAGATCTAGACACAATAAATTCCGTTAAAAAACTATATGATTGGCTACAGGAAGCTTTTGATATCCTAATATCACTCAGAACAACAAAACAGGGCAAAAGAAAACAGACACCTTGGAGAAATATAGAACTAAAAGAGATAAAACAGCAAATTAGAAAGCTGTAACGCACCTGGCAATCAAGACAAACTTCACCTACAGAAACTTAACAAATTATACAAGTCAGCAATCAAAAAAGCTAAAAAAAAAAGGTACTATTCAGACAGAATTCAAAATAAATCGCCACATGTGAGTATCTAAATATGGAAATACAGAATTTTGTAAAATTCTCAACAAATTTCGTAAATCTAAATGCATAGAAGGAACTCATTCCATTACTCAAGAATTCACGGACAAACTGGCAAATCATTGCACAACCAAAGCAGACACATTGGACTACTATTTTAAAAAAAAGGAAAACCACCAGCACTAACCGCTTTCCAAAAAACCCCTCCAAGAGTAGGCTAACTCAGCCTCTGCATTCCTTCAAACAAATATCACAAAGTGAATTTATGGATCTGGTCAAAGCAAGCAGGTCTGCCGGCAGCCCTTCTAAACCCTTGTCCTCCACAAACCTCCAAGAACATTCTTCTCCCTCTGCTGCCACACAGTAAGAAGAATCATCAATAATTCGTTAACTAATCTTTCCAGAAGACCTAAAAAAGGCATACAGATACCCATTATTGAAGAAAACTAATCTGGATCCGCTTGACCCCGACAACTAGCGACCGATTACAAATGGACCTTTATGGGCAAACTGATAGAAAGAGCAGCATTCGCCCAAATGTCACCATTCATTGAAGATAACTCCATACTTTCCAACTTCCAAACAGGATTACGTCCAGGAAGAGGTGCAGACTCTGCCCTCATTGCCATCTGGGATAACCTCAAGAACACCATAGACAGGAACGGGGTTGCTGCACTACTTCTCTATGATCTCTCAGCTGCTTTTGACACAGTTGACTATGACACTCTAATACAAAGATTCTTTGAAGCAGGCATCGAAGGGACTTCTCTCGACTGGATAACATCCTACCCTCAAAACAGAACAAATGTCATTCATTCTCCCCCTTTCTGATCCAAACCGTACTTCACAAAAGCAGGGGTCCCTCAAGGCTTTATCATCTCACCCATGCTTTTCAACAGCTACATGAAGTCATTACTGGCAATGATCAATTAATTTCACCTCACACGCTATAACTATGCAGATGACACACAAATACTCCTTAAACCGGAAATCCTCAAAGACATTGGAAAATCACAAATTTTCAGTTGCCTCAGAGCCGTTGATCAGTGGATGACATGGAGCCATCTCAAATTGAATGCTTCCAAAATGGAAATACTCACATGTGGCGATTGGAAAAAATTTGACCCACTTGCCGCCTGCCCTGATGATCTGGGAACACCTCCTAAAATATCTAAGGAAGTAAGAAACCTTTGAATTACCATGGACTCCAAGCTATCAATGAATACCCAAGTAGACAAATTAGCAAGGTCAAGCTTTATTACTAATAAAAACTCTGCGATGCATCTTCCCCCACCCTGGATTTCCACACAAGGTACAGGCTACTATCACTCTTGTACTCTAAACTTGATTAGGCCAATGGCCTCCACCAAGGATCATCTTTATCAACTATGAAAAGACTACAACGGATTCAGAAATCAGCTGCCAGACTACTCCTACATGTAAAGCCACAACTCAAGTTCTCCCCAGCCGTGAGAGCCCTACATTGGTTACTGGTTGCCAGAAGACCCACTTTCAAGCTGCTTTGTATAATCCACAAAGCAATACATGGAACCGGGCTGCTTTTCATCAGGAATAAAATCACCAAATGCATTCAACAAAGGAACCTCCTCTCCAGATTGGCCCCTCACCTCAAACTCCCACCATACAAGAACAAAACCATAGGTGGCACATCTCTCTCTGTTTAAGCAGCCAAACTATGGAATTCATTGCCCCCAAACTTAAGATCCACAGATAACTATCTGATCTTCAGAAGATTACTCAAGAGTTGGCTCTTTCCTACATAACCAACATACTCAAACACAAGTGTACAGCATATCCTTTGTAATGAAGCATTTAATTTGATTATATGTATGTATCTAAATATGAGTATTTCTTTATATAAATATGTATAATAATGTTTATAAATATATAGATATTCTTTAGGTCTGCTTAAAAATGTATATATCACATATGGTTATATTATTCTATGCGTAACATGTATATAGGTCACTGCATAGTTTTCACATAACTTATTTGATTAGATACTGATGTTTCTCCATTTATCTATCACAATATGTAAATTCAATCACAACTATTTATATACAATTGCTTCACTATTGAATTATTGAAAAGAAAAAGAACACAAATATATTTGCTTTAAGTACAGCGACAATTGAAAGCCTGTGTTTATTAAATACAACTTAAATCTTGATACATTACTTTCCTTATACATGTACACCTTTCATGTACTTATGTATCTATATATTTAGTACTTTACTCCTACTGCTAAAAAGGAACACATTTGTCTCTTCAATGCAATACTCTATGTTTCACCATATACCTCTCTCAGTATATCCCCTGCCTCCACTCTCTGACTCATCCCAAACCTCATTCTACTACTATGATCTCCAAAATAACCCTTTCTAGACCCTTTCCTCCTCTATCCCTCCTTGCATCACCCCAAACATCATTTTACTACTAAGATCTCCCTAACAACCCTTTCTAAATTCTTCCCTCATGAATCCCTATTTAAACTCATCTGAGACCTCATTTTACTACTAGGACCTCCCTATTCCATTTCTGGAGACTCTTCCCTCCTCCATCTCTCCTTTAATCATCCCAAACCCCCTACTACTACTATGATCTCCCAATAAACACTTTATAGACTCTTCCCTCTTCAATCCCTCCATCATCCTTCTCAATACGACTAACAGACTCACATGTCCACCGCTCAAATTATTTCATTTTTCCCTATACTAATTCACCACTAATCATTTTTGGGTTCCGAGTAGTGTGCTATTCTCCGGTAAGCGCTTTGACACCTCGTCTGGGGTAGTAAGCGCTTTATAAATACAATTATAACTACCTTATTCAGTCCAGCTCCACTTGTTTCAATCATTGTGCCAGAGTACTACATGTGTCAGGAGCATGAAAAACTGTGCTACCGTTGATTGACTGAGTGAAAAATATTCATAGAAAGCCCTGCTATCTGGAAATGGGTACCAGGTGCAGAGCTGAGTGCAAGCGAAGAAGACTTAAGGTTACTGCAGAGAAGACCAAGGCTTTAAGAACTTTTCAGAATGACAGATGGTCGGTTTACAGACAGAGAGACAAAGAAGGTTCCAAAGCTCAGCAACCAGATTCAACAAGTTTTGTAAAAGCCAATAGGTTTGATGCTCCAGATTCAAGCACTGGCAAAAGCAATACAATTGTGTGCTGCAGTGCAAAACAATTTATACATGGTTGATCTCAGTATACAGTGCATGGGTGAGATAAAAAGAATTGAATGTGTAGTCACACAATTCAAATTTCAGATGTAAAATAGTTCCTTATGTGCTCAAAGGGCGGTGGATAGATACACCCAACGAGACAGAAGATAGAAGGTGAGACTAAAACACTAATTTGGGCCCATGCAAAATATAATTGACAAGATCTGAAGCCAATGACCAAATGCTATAAGCCAAAGAAGCTAATGGCTCAAGGAGGCTAAATCAAACAAACTAGATTAAATATATTAAATGTTTGCCATAATTGCGTTTGTGCCATTACACATGAAACCTAGAAAGAATCACACGCTAGCCTGAGAGTTTGAATGAAGAGAATGCATAAAAAATTGCCATTGGCTGAGAGCAAAGCATGAGATGGATGACAAAGAGTGAAAAACTGTAGCAGATGCTTAAGGCTCTTAGTCATAATGGTCTTGAGACTGAGACGTAGTGACTTGAAACAGCGCTGCTAAGGTTTCAGATTGCTTATGTGTGACATTTTCATAATTTCAATGCAATTATGAGTGACATTCAATGACTATCAGTGACACTTTTTTCACGAGCAAAATCAAGCAATGAAGACGAGGGAAACATATAAGTAATTACACCCATTGAAGCAACAAGAAACTCTATGCCCCTTGGTTCGGCCACCCCCCTTCACCGAAGGGGTGGGGGAGATGGCTGGACCATGGGCTTAAGTGGAGGCCACCCCCAGGGAGAAGAACCTGGACTTGACAGGGGTAGTGAGAGGGATAAAGGGAGGCAAAGATGTTACTGGGCAGTGGAGTTGATCACTGGGTTCAGCCCAGTCATAAATTTGGCTTGAGGAATTTGGCCTTGGGGGTGGGGGGTATTTAACCGCAGGCGCCTGGCATGGGCCCCTATTTCTCCTGGGGATCTGCAGAGGAGAGAGGTGCTGCTGCAGCATTGTGTGAGGTGAGGGGGTAGGGGTTAGGGGGGTGTAGGGCTAGGGGAGCAACAAGGCCTCGGGGTTGATAGAATACTAGGCAGGAGTGGATTGCTTGGGCAGATACAGTTCTCAGGTAAAATGGCACGATGGGTGGAGAGGGAGTGTAGGGGTGCAGTAAGTAGGAGATAAGATGATCTGGGAGGGTCCACAGGTGAATTGTAGATGGCAAAACCTCAGTGAGGGTGCTGTCGAGTGGGGGGGAACATTTGGTATAATGTGCGTAGGGCAGGGAGTACTCTGGGTAGTGGGCAGCTTGGATAAGAAACAGTATGGATGTAGCATTGGGTCCCCACGCCAGAACGTGGGTACCCAACCACTCCTCTCCCATAGCTCATGGCCTGTCTTTTCTCTTCTTTGATACCACAGACTCTGGAGCCCTGGCACATCAGGGAGCTGGGACGTAGGGGGGGGGGGCACTAGTGGGGCTACATACAAGGCTGGGGAATGAGCTCATGGTATAGAATTGCTGGGCCACAGCAGAGACTTGTGTAAGCGGGCCTTCCAATCCTGCATGTCCTTGAGGCACAGCCGTTGGTTGAGGTGGGGGGGGGGGGGGGGCGCAGAGGGGAGGCCAGGAAATAGTGGTGCAAGGAAAAGCGAATGGGGAGTGATGAGATACGGAGCAATGGTGAAGAGTAAGAGAAGGAAATGGGAGACACAACGAAAGGAAAGAGAAGGAACAGTTGAGATATAAGTGGGGAGGGGAAAAGACGGATCAGTGAGAGTAATCCGAAGAAAGGAAATATGGAAGCAGAGAAAGGGAGACTGAGAGAGAATAAGATTCAGAGAGGAGAGAGAGGAGTGAGGTGATGGGTGAACAGGAAGAATGAAAGGAAACAGAGAAAGGAGTCACAAGGATAAAGTAATGAAAGAAGGGGAGAGCCAAGTGTAAGAAATGTTATAAAAACGTTGCAATAGCTTTGGGAGAAAGTTTATTTAAAGACGTTGCAAGACAATTATGTAAAAATGCGGCAAGATATTGAAGAGACAGTCCATCAAAAATGCAGCAATAACTTAGACACTGGCATCTCTTATATTGCCATTGGATTTAATTTGATTGTGATGGACTGGAAAGGGAGGGAGCACGAGGAGAAATAGAGGAAGTATTTGTTTCTTATCTGAAAACGTGCAACTTCACTCCTAGAACACAGACGTTTAAAAATGCTGCACATTGTCCACAATGTCCATAGAAGTAGCACATTGTGCAGCGGTTAGTGTGGGCCACAGCGGAGGTGTCTGCTTGCCTCGCCTGCTGCTCTGGCCCAGGGCCACACAGTGAGCAGGGTAGCGCCGGGCCTCGAGCACGCACAATGAGCAGGGAGGCGCTGGGATCACGCCACAGCCTTCGGCTGAAAGCTTTCGCCAGGGCAGAACCTTTCCTACATCCTTCCCCGTAACTCCACTCCAATATGAAAATGAATGCACTCCCCCTGCCTCCGCCAGGGTTGTTATACAGGGTGCACAGGATCACACTGTGTGGTCATGCAGCGGTTACACGGTGCATTTCGACCGCTGGATGGGAAATTCAGAAGGGGAGCATAGGGATTATAAAGAACAGTAAGGTGGTTTAGGGGGCATGGTATTGATGGTATGTACCCAGGATCACACGTTTTTTTGGGCACACGGGGTGTGAATTTTTCAAAGGGTCTATTTCTTTAGCATGTGGGGTGTGGAGGGCATAGTAGAAGCGATTATCGAGGAGCTACCGCCCTGGGGTAGAGATGTTTTGTAGGTTGGCTAGATGTAGTGCTTTTATTGTTGAAGCACTAGGCATGGAGCTCCCCAGCCCCCCCACCTCAAGAAAATGCGGGTGTGTTTAGGTCAGTGGTCGAAGTGGGAAAAAATAAGTAGGGGAACTGTGGGTGGAGCACCAGGAGGCGGGAATAACCAGAGGATTGGGTCAGTGGGCGGAGTCAGAGGTGTGGCTAAAAAGAGCAAAACATACCAATTTTTTGTATGTTTGGCATTTTACTGACCAGTTACAGCTTATAACATTATTTAATACAACCAATGGATACACGTTTATTTGAGGTTTAATATATGAGCTAATGACATTAAAATACATTTACAATGTGGGATAAGTTTTCAATCACAGAATGTCCCAAATACGCTTATAAGTGGAACCAGATAACATTTGTTTCCGAGCCTTGCAGTTTCTTTCATCAGCACTTCTCCTCCCTTTTTCTAACCATTTCTGAACATAAAATTTGTGTTTAAATTCTATGACAGGAGGCCCGACATGTTGGGAAACACTGTTGATTACATCATTCTGTGCCCCTCGGTCAATGCAAAATTGTAGTCCTACGTTTTTTATGTGCTTCACGCAACTTGTCATGAAGCCAGCATTAGATGCCTCCTGGTTTCCTGTTATTGTATCTAGAAATAGCACTCAAAAATGAATATATACACCTGAAACAACCCAGACCTGTTGGTTTTGCAGATGCTTTAAGCAATATCAGATGAATGAGATACAACTATTATATTAGTAGTTTGTGTAATTACTACTCAAGTTAGTTAGCAATGAGAATTTCAAATGTATCACTTCTGAAATTATGAGACTCAAACAGTGGTAGAGTCAGAAATAGGTAGTGTTCCTCGGATTATCTCAATCAGTTATTTTCTCCCCTTCAGACTACTATCCTCTGCAATCACTATTAGACACCTTCATCCTCTGTGTCTCCCCAAGCACTGTAGGTGTCTAGAAATACCACCCAACAGAGACTGCAAGAGGAAGTTCAAACATGAATGGCAAAATATCCTAGTTTGCAAATATTTTCCACATAATTAAAGCTCTGCCATATTTGCCACATAATACACCATCGGCTGCATACTCTGATGGTTTGAACAAAAAAATTGTTTGTAGCTCACACCGTTCAAAACACGTGACTTGTGTTGCTGTGAAGTAGAAGGCCCTTTCCAAAGGTTGACTGGTCACCGTTCTCACTGCTGCACTTGTATGTTTAACTGGTATTAATGAGGCAAAAGCATTGCAGAGACTGTTGGTATGTGTAAAAAAGTCAAAATGATAAAGTATCAGAAAATGTCCCACACATTACTCTGCGGCCTTTCTTTGCTGCATAATGTAGTCAACACTGCAACATAATTTTGTCCTCCATTGCTGCATAATTGCAGTGGCCCCAAAGCAGGCTGCACATGTTAAAAGTACTTGTGCATGAAGCAGAGAGATCGTGAAGTTTGCGAACTTAGAGGTATATATACGGTAATGGTGGCGTAGGGCAGCACAGCAAGTTCTTTTGCTATGCTGCCCTACGTCACAGGGAAAGGGCAGGAATGCACCGTATTTATCCAATACGGTCCATTTCTGTCTTTTCCCCCAGTGCTGGTGCCGTTTCGTCAGCCTAGCGCCATTGCAGGCTCCCTGTTGCATGCAGGATTGTTTTTGTGCAGGAAGGGGCACCTTCCTGCACAAAAACAATCCTGGGAGGCTTTTTCCTCTTTCTATGTGTGCTGTACATATAGAAAGAGAAAACTACTGGGAGAAATAAAGATATTTCTCCTTGTTGTAAGATTTTGATACATTTCCAGGTTTACAAGTCCTTGTAAATCTAGGAATGCATCAAAAACCATGGGGGTTGCATGGGAACACCCACCGCAACGCGTCCCTTGTGCAGAGGAAGGCAAAGTGGCGATTTCTGCTGTGTCGCATTACTCCATATTTATGAAACCGTTCAAAGCCATGAAAAGTGGCTATGAGTGGCTTCATAAATATGACTTGGAGATTTGCATCATGCATTTACCACGTTCCGTGGTGCAAGGTCCTCGTAAATATGCCCCTTAGTTTGGTGTGCATGAAAATCCTGCGTTGCCGATCCCTGGTGAGTTTCACTACTACTGCTGGAACAAGGCCAATGGAGGCACCAATGGGTGAGGCGGACTGGCCTAAAGGGTCCTGTGACCTCAGTGACAAAGTCTCTGTTTATCTAGGGTGTGCTTCTTCGTAGGCCTGCCCACAGACTGGAGGTGAACTTCAGTATGGATTGTGGTGGACAGGCCTTCAAGTTTAACCCACACTGGCCTCCAGTAGGGTCCACCTGCTGGTGCTAAGAGACTAGGGCTTCTATGGTCTAACGAGGCCTTCTAAAGTCTAGTAGGGGAATATGCTCCCTCAAGAGAGTAGTCTGGTCATGAAGCCTGATCCTGGTTCCCCAGTTTCAAATTCGGTAGCTCTGGCCATAGTGCCACATCCTCTCCCCCCCGAACACCTTTCTGTCCCACTTAGAGAAACTTGCACTGCCTTCAGCTACAACCCAATTGTGCCCAGTTATAAACACTTGGATGTGACTCAATTCATAGTATGCACTGCCTGGAAAAAACAACAACATCATGGAAAAAGCAAACACTAATGCAAAATCATGTAAAGCATGCAAAATATAAGCAGGAAAGACATGGTTACCTTAAAGCTTTTACACTCGTTCAGAAATCAATGAGTGTTTTTTGCCTCAAACGTTGAGGACATGAATACAGGGCTCCTTCTGTACACAGGTGTGCCTTTGTTGCACTCGTGGACAGCTCAATATTACGCCTTGTTCTTGTTTCTTTATATGGTAATTTGGGTAGTCCGGGATTTGACTCATGACAACAAAACTCTTAACATCAGAATAAAAACAGGCACTGGCTAGGCTACTGTTCTCTCACTGTTCATCCATTAAACACACTGCTAAATCCTGCGTCTCATAACTGGGTAACTGCACCTCCGTGGTCATCACGCATGACAAGTAAGCACTTCCCACATGGGATCAAAACATGGATCACACCCTATCAGCCACACAGCCTGCAAGGCGTGCCTGCGGGCAAGCGCTGCAGCACCCCTACACACACAGAGTGGTAAAAGCGCTATATAAATGCTACAATGTTACGCAACACAGCTGTATATTATGCCGGAGATGGTCAATTATTATGCAAGTGCAGCATATTCATAATTATGAGGGAAATCTCCACACCAGCACAATCACATACTTCCAGTAGCCAGCAAAAATGAACTGGATTGAGTAGTAATGTAGTTGACCTCGACCCCACATAATCCATAACTTGCAGATTTTATCAAACAAACTTCAACAAGCATTTGCAATGCAATAGGTCTCGCATTCGCGAGATTTTGAGCTATTGGCATTGTAAATGACAATGCCTTTTATTTATGTTTAAAAAACCTGCAATAATAAAAGGTATTGTCATTTACAATACCAATAGGTCAAAGTTTAGAAAATGCGAGACCTATTGCATTGTAAATGCTTGTTTTTAAAGCGCCAAGGTTTGGGCATAGTCTGCCAGGAATTCTACACTGGAGTGCTCTTCCTTTCATTGTGGCGTCGTCAGTCTGTGTGAGCCCGAAAATAAAGGGCAGATGAGGTCAAGGGTGGTGCCTAAAATGCATCCTGATGTGACCATTGTATTGGTCACAGTGGGGGCAGGCAGGGGCCTCCTCGCTAAATTAGGTGTAAATCACACTCTAGCAGCAGGGCCACCAAAGGTAGCCGTTTTCGCGTGCTGGTTAATTACTCCTACAGTGTTGCTTTGCAGGCCCCTGCCCCCAGATACAGAGGAGAAGAGGGAGGAGGTCGAGGCAACTGCAGACGCCTTCCTTAATCTGCAAAACACAGGGCTGGACGATCACGCAATACTTTTTAAATTCGGACCATTCCTGCCGTCCTGGGACGCATTTTTAAAATACAGAAGTAGGGGAACGGACTGTGTTAAATTTAAAAAGTAGGGGCACGCCGTGCCCTTCCGATCCCGCCCACTTCTACCACTGGTTTAGGCCTGGATGCAGGGTCGCATAAGACATGAGATAAGGTGAAACCGGCACGGGGGCGGGTGTAGTGTATCAGGAGGCAGTACAGACTTTGTGCCATAATTGTCGTGGCGCGTGATGGCGATCTCATAGGTGTGTATACTGGCAGATCGGAGTATTAGCTAAGGAAGCTAATCAATCAATCAATCATGTCACTTATAAAGCGCACTACATACCCGCGAGGGTCTCAAGGCGCTGGGGGAAGAGGGGGGTGGTGCTGCTACTGATCGAAGAGCCAGGTCTTGAGGAGTCTTCTGAAGGCCAGTAGGTCTTGGGTCTGCCGAAGGTTGGTGGGGAGGGTGTTCCAGGTCTTGGCGGCGAGGTGGGAGAAGGATCTGCCGCCGGCGGTCGTTTTCCGGATGCGGGGGACTGTGGCGAGGGCGAGGCTGGTGGAGCGGAGCTGGCGGGTGGGGGTGTAGAAGCTGAGTCGTCTGTTGAGGTAGGCTGGTCCGGAGTTGTGGAGTGCTTTGTGTGCGTGGGTGAGGAGCTTGAAGGTTATCCTCTTGTTGACAGGGAGCCAGTGCAGGTCTCTCAGGTGGGGGTGATGTGGCTGCGTCGGGGGATATCGAGGATAAGACGTGCAGAGGCGTTCTGGATGCGTTGCAGCCGTCTCAGGAGCTTAGCCGTCGTTCCTGCGTAGAGGGCGTTTCCGTAGTCCAGCCTGCTGGTGACGAGGGCCTGGGTGACTGTTTTTCTTGTTTCGGTGGGGATCCACTTGAAGATCCTGCGGAGCATTCGGAGGGTGTTGAAGCAGGATGAGGAAACGGCGTTGACCTGCTTAGTCATGGAGAGGGTGGGGTCGAGGATGACCCCTAGGTTGCGTGCGTGGTCGATGGGTGTCGGGGCTGTTCCCAGTGATGTCGGCCACCAGGAGTCGTCCCATGCTGAAGGGTTGGAACCAAGGATGAGGACCTCCGTCTTGTCCGAGTTCAGCTTCAGGCGGCTGGTCCTCATCCATTCGGCGACGGCCTTCATTCCTTCGTGGAGGTGGGCTTTGGCGGTGTGAGGGTCTTTGGTGAGGGAGAGGATCAGCTGGGTGTCGTCGGCATAGGAGATGATGTTGAGGTTGTGCTGTCGGGCGACGTGGGCGAGGGGTGCCATGTAGATGTTGAACAGCGTTGGGCTGAGGGAGGAGCCTTGGGGTACGCCGCAGATGATCTTGGTGGCTTTGGATCGGAAGGGGGCGAGGCGGACGCTTTGTGTTCTGCCGGAGAGGAAGGATGTGGTCCAGACCAGGGCCTTCTCTTGGATCCCGGCGTCGTGAAGGCGTGTTCGTAGTGTGTGGTGGCAGACCGTGTCGAAGGCGGCTGATAGGTCCAGGAGGATGAGGGCTGCTGTTTCTCCGTTGTCTAGCAGGGTCCTGATGTCATCGGTGGCGGCGATGAGGGCGGTTTCGGTGCTGTGGTTGCTGCGGAATCCGGACTGGGAAGGGTCCAGGATGTTGTTCTCCTCGAGGTAGCGGGTCAGTTGTTTGTTGACGATTTTCTCGGTGACCTTCGCGGGGAACGGGAGCAGAGAGATGGGTCGGAAGTTCTTGAGGTCCTTGGGGTCTGCCTTGGGTTTCTTGAGTAAGGCGGTGATCTCGGCGTGCTTCCAGCTTTCCGGGAAGGTTGCTGTCTCGAAGGAGATGTTGATTATTTTCCGGAGATGGTGCGCGATGGCTGTACTGGCTTTGTTGAAGACGTGGTGAGGGCACGGGTCTAGCGGTGAGCCGGAGTGGATGGTGTTCATGATCTCGCTGGTGTCCTCGTCGTTGATGTTGGTCCAGGAGAACAGGCGGTTGGTGGTTGTGGGGACAGTGGTCTCGGTGGTTGCCGGGGCGGTCGTGGTGTTGAAGCTGTCGTGGATGTCGGCGATTTTGCGGTGGAAGAAGGTGGCCAGTGAGTCGCACAGGTCTCGCGACGGCGGGATGTCGTTGGTGTTGGAGCTGGGGTTGGAGAGTTCCTTCACGATGTTGAAGAGCTCTTTGCTGTTGTGTGCGTTGTTGTCTAGGCGGTCTTTGAGTGAGGCCCTTTTGGCGGATCTGATGAGGTGATGGTGACTGCGGGTGGCGCTCTTGTGGGCGGCGTAGCTGTCCGCTGTCCGTTCGTGGAGCCAGATCTTCTCCAGTTTTCGGCATGTTCGTTTGGAGGCCTGGAGGTCTTCGGTGAACCAGGTGGCTTTCTTGCTGGTGTGGCTGTTGGGCGGATTCTTGAGCGGGGCGAGGGTGTTGGCGCAGTCGTCGATCCACTGTCTGAGGTTGCGGGTGGCGGTGTCGGGGTCGGAGGGTTCGGCGGGTGGGCTCAGGGCGAGGGTTGTGGTTAGCTGGTCTTCGGTGACTCTGCTCCAGCAGCGGCGAGGCATTTGTTCGGTGCGGTGGTGCATGGTGGGCTTCCTGTAGGTGAAGTGGATGAAGCTCTCATAGGTGTGTATACTGGCAGATCGGAGTATTAGCTAAGGAAGCTAATGGTGCAGGGTTTGTTGTGGGGTCGAAAAAAAAGGGGAGGGGGTTGACAATGGTGTTTGTCTTCCCCGCTGTTGGAACTGTGTCATTAATAGGCTTTGTTTGTGTGGCTTTTTATGTGCATCGTGGGATGCAGTTGCTATTTCTGGCCCAGCTCCTGGGATGAGGGAGGGGTGTGGGGGTGTGGCTGCATGATCGGGGTTTCATGGATTATAATGCAACTAGTGGGGCAAGGTTTGGGCTCGGGCCGCAGAGCTGGCTGTACTTTGGGGAGGGGGCTTGCTGAAGCGGTGGGGGGGGGTCAAACGGAGGGGCATACATTGCTGTATAAATCGTATTATACAAACCCCCTTTTTACTTATCTGGGTCTTGGTGGTGGCTTTACCAGTATGATAATGTTTCGTTGATGGGCCGCATTAGCAAAACAGCCCATTACCCTGCGTAGCCTCATTAAGTCGGGCTAGAATGTAGGTGGATGTCACTTTACAGGGAGAATATCGTAACTTTCAAGGTAAAGGAGCAGAAATTTGTGGAAATTAGCTGACAGTTGCATGTACCTTTCATACGCACTGACGGCAGACTCACCAGGCGCATTGCAGAACGGGCATACTGCACCAGCCTACGGGGGCTGCTCAAGACTGTTCCCATGAGGCACAGGGTCAAGACTGATTTGCATATGGCTGGGTCCAAACTGGGGTGGCGTAGTGGGCAAAAGAATGATGGATTTAATCCAGAACTCTTGACTGGGGGAGAATGTCTGAATCATTCAGCATTCCGTCCATCATTTGTTGCAGATACACAAGTTCTGCTGGAAGCACCTCAGCTCCAGTGGAGAAGTCTGGAATACACCGCTCATCTGCTGCCCAGCCGGCATAATGGTTCGGATCGGACCGCAGCAGGAAAGCGGTGGTGCGTGACTGCTTTAGCAGCCACCCTGCCATGCACTGCATTCCGGTGCAGCCAATGCAGCGCAATTCGGTCGGGGTGTCCGACCTCCTTGACCACGGCTCTGCCTGGGACGGTGCCGGGGGCTGCCAAACAACTTTCAACTATGCCAGAGCTGCCTATCATGATTGGGCAAATTAAATTACGATACTGAAGACTCGTGAAGTGACGTCAGTGATTACTGCAGGCTGGGCCAGATGATTGGACAAATTCAATCATAAACTTATTTCGGTCATTACGACCATTAAAGTGCCAATGAATACAGTACAAGGAAACAAAAGATACAAATGCATACCAAAATTTGTTAACAACAATTTCAAAAAGTTTCAGATTAATTGATTAGTTTATACAGCTACTTTAAAAAAAAAAAAGTTCCTTGAAAAGTGCCTTAAATTAAGACAACAAGAGCCATTGCCGCGATGGAAGTAGGGAGCATGGCCCGCCCTGCTGTCTATATATTAGGACAGGCGCTAAAACCAGGACTAAAATACATTTTATCAATTTTAAAAAGAGTTATAAATCAGCTGCGATAATTCTTCACTAAAAGGTACAGCAGTTACATTTTTATCACAGACCTTCTAATAGCCCACATTCTGCCTAAGAACTTGGCGATTGCGCAAGCAACTAAGAGACTAGTCAGATTTCAAAATGCGCAGTGCTACACAATGACAATGGGTGCCAAGCCACCTACAGACAGGAATAAGCCATTTGGCTCTCGGACATCGATACATGGGACAACCAAAAAAGATGTGACCAATTGACTCAGCAACAAGGGGGCAACCTGGGCAAGAAAGCAATAAGGTGGAGGACTGTCGCCAGGAGGCTATAAAAGTGTTCACCGGGAGGCAGCCAAATCTGAATTGCATATAAAGCTTCCTATCCAGTGGGACCATAATATTCTCCAGATATTGTTCATAAACGCCTGCCAGTTTAAATTCCATAAAATCCATTGTAAGATGAGTAAGAAATAGAAGACTGGTCCACCCAATTCCAATATTGCTTCTTGACCAGGGCTTTGCTAGGCATTAATGCTGGGTCCACTATGTCCCACGATCCCTCCAGTCCTATAGTAGTCAGCAGGGACGTCACTGTGGAAAGCCACCTGATTTTCTGAAAGCCGTCATGGACAAATTAAATGACAAGACTGAAGACTCATGATGTGAAGTCAGTGATTACCGGGGGCTGAGCCAGCCCCCAAGCCTATCGCAAGCTGCCAGCTAAGAGCTTTGGCAGTCAGTGGAGGTGCTAAATAGTAGCTCTCCAGCAGACAGCTGAGGTGCTAGAAATGCGTGACTATGCATTTCAGTGCAGACATGCGGACCAGTACACTGAAATGCGTTAGTCTAACGCCTGATGCGTGGTACTTGGTAGGGCTGTTGAAAATGGACTGATTGGCAAAGAAAAGTACTTGGCAGGGCTGTTGAAAATGGAATGTTTGGCAAAGAAACTGCGCTTGCTCTAATGTCATGATATGAAACAGGACAGCCTGGTGGTAATGCTTGTATTTATTAACTTAGTACGGCCCCTGTCGACAATGTTTGCAGAACTGATGTTCTGTTTACCTTAAATTTATTTTGACCATCCATGGTCATGTAACTAAGCAAGTACGCAGTTACTCAATCCAGTGCTCATGTGCAGGTGACTGGAGATTTCTAATAATTCATTTTATCTTTGTTAGCATATATTGAAAGCATTGAACAAGTAAAAAGACAGACACTGAGTCAGTCAGTATTAGTTTCCTTTTCCTTTCTTCGTTGGCAAAAGACTCCTTTATGTAGTTATCAATGATATTAGCAATTTCGAACCGTATCTGTAATATGTTTAATAAGTCCAGTATTCTAACGAGTTAGAAAAATGTAATTTCTGGTATAAAAGAAAACTTTTTTATTCTTTCTATTTTCATTTTTGTGATAACGATTTATCGTTTCAACCGGGCTTTCAAAGTACATTACAAAACCTTATGCGTCCAAGCCTCTCCATTGTTGAAGGCGGCCCCTGGTCCTGACTCCTGACTCACCCAGTATTAAAATTATCTTGGTGACAATCATCCTATTTTGCAAACTTAGCTGCTTTTCTGCTTCATGGGAATATTTAGCCTAATGACAAGTGAAGTTCAGCTTGGTAACAGCCTAGACATTTGCTTGCGAAATGAATAAACTCTTTGTTCTGCAACTCTCAACTGTTTGCTTTCCCAAATGGTTGTTTTGTTTAAGGAATGCATTTTGCATAGCCCTTGTTTGGGCAGCACACAAATAAATGGTCTGCTCTCCGTGACGGCTGATGGCCAGGCCTGAGCATTCTGTCTTATCCAGGTAAAAAACACAAGAGCACAAGGGTAGGAAATAATCATCAATGACATGCACCCACAATATAGGAACTAAATGGAAGTGACAGGCAGGAGATAACAGTATTGATTAAAAACACAGGACACACCACGAACTGAAAATGTCTCCTGGCGTTCAAACAAATTGAGCTATTTTTTATCTGGCTCATTGGTACGCATTTATAAACCTCAGTCGTGCTGGGGTTCACCTTGTGAATCCCTGGATACATATAGGACCAGGGGGCTTTGCTGAGCTAATTTAAGGCCCCTAAATGTCGGTGTTGAGAAAAAAAGAGATGTGTTTATTTCAAAACATGGTGACAAATTTCACTTGAAACATTTATTCTATTAATTAATTTTAATACATCAAAATCAGGAGGGATTATGGATTTGAAGTTTTATATTACTACTCTCTGCTTAGGTCACTTAGGGTTGTTAACTACCTGCTCCACAAGGTCAAGGGACATTTAACAACAGTAGCAATATCAGCAGAGGGCAATAATGGTATTAGAACTCTTCACTCCACCTCACCCCAAAGCCAAGATGCACAGGTCTACCATCCTCTTCTGCTTCATGTCACTGCTTGGCACTTTGATATGCATAGAAGACAAACATAAAACAATGCGTGCATTCTTAGCCTTCTCATTGGCTGAGCAAATCTCAGAATCCCATAGATGCTCCTTACACTGTTAACATTTTGCAGTAGAATGCTAGACATGAAATGGAAAACATATGATTAAATAGGATTTCAGGCGATAGTCTGGTAAAACAGAGTTAAAAAGCAAACCAGGGGAGGCGGCGTGGTTTCTGTGGAGAACCCTGAACATGCATCTTTGCTGAGCTCTGTGGGATGGGATATATCCTCAGACATATTGATGACTGAAATGTACATAAGTGGATCACGGCGATGAAACTGAGTCAGGGAATGTATGGACAACACACAGAAAGCCCAGGATCATTGTTAGTGTAGCTAGAACCGCAATTTGCATGCTGCCTCTCCCTCGCCAGCAAGTGCAGACACAAACTCTATATGAATAACTAGCAGCACTGCAGCCCTTAGATCAATACATGACTGGAGGCCTGCCATTCCTCCTGGATGCATATGTGGGTGGATATGTACACTGTTTGCAGCTGGAAGCCGGCACTAGGCCTCAGAGAGGGCAGTACTTACTGCTGAACAGTGATGGAGCGTGGGTCACGGGCCATGAAAAAAGCCAGATTGGTGACAAGCTCTGTGCAGCACCAGCCCAAGTCGCCACTGGTGGGTGCGGCAGCGGGCTTTTTTTGGAAACCTGATTACATGGCGGACCTACATATATTACTCTTCTGTGGAGGTATGAGGAAGCAGAACACAATGGCACGATGGGCTCTAATCCCAATCCAGAACAAAGAGGGACCCAATGCCTTTGGTTTCTCCACAGTGGGGAGGACCCTTTTGGGTTGGACAGCGTCCTTATGGGCCTGGCCATCTCCCAACACACCCCTGTCTACACAGGACTGTGCAACTGTATAACCATCAGCATGACCAAAGGTGCCAGACGGTATCTGGAAAGGTGAAATTGAGGAGTAACCATGGGTAGAAGCACTTGCCAGGACTCTGTGGTAATCGATGAACCAAAACACCAAACAAAGTCATAAGTGTAGAGCAGGTTGATTGGCCACAGTCTCCAACAGCATCAGGATACCAACTCACAGCAATAGAACTTCATATACAACCCCTCACACACCTTCCAGACTCCTAAGAACTTGGAGAATGGAAAAATGAAACTCAGAATAATGACTAACATCTCCACAACATCTCCTTTCTTCCCAAAATAAATTAATTAATTAATTAATATCTATACACATAGCATCTGAGATACATACTATGCAAATGATAACACTCATACAATGCTATGTACAAGGCTGCTATACATCAGGCTATGTAGACAATGGAGAAACTATGTATCACGATATCTTGGTGGTTAAATAAAATCTCCTTTGCTCCAACACACTGCTGAGCTGCTGTCATTTTCACCACTTTGTTGGGAGGTGTGGATGAGCTGAGTAGGAAAGACAGCACAACCCTGATCTTGTGAACAATCAGGTGAATGATCAGTGGATGCAACGTCAGCACATTCATGACTACCCTTACTAAGCCTCACTACTCTGCTTTTTTCCACCATTCACATGATTTGCGGACAGGAAGTCACATCAAAATCAGACACCTTTGCCATGAGGACCCTGGAGTGCTCCAGAGGTCTTGGAAATCCAACATTTTTGAAGTCCCAACTTTTCAGAGTTTGTAGGAGATGTCTTGCTAGACACAGCTAGGGGTCCCAGGACCTTTGGTACACAACTTAGGTGTCAAGACTTACTCCAGAGGAGGCCATGAGCAAGGTCCTGGCCAGGTCCAGCTGCAACTGGTCAACCAGTACCTGCAGGAAAAAAAGGCCACTTGCAGGTTATCTCCTTGTACCACACAAGAGGTCAGTCAGCTGACCCTAAGAGTCCTCTTGTTTGCCCTGGGTACAAGAGGGAGCAGGCCCAGTCTTTTGGGACTCCTCTAAGGTTACAGCAAGCAAGGTCTAGTCCTCTTTTGATCTTTGCAGGTCAACTAAGTGTTCTCAGGGGTAACCATACCCACTTTTTCATCACTTCCCAATTCCCTACTGCAAACAATCCCACAGTGTACCTTACTCCTAAAATCCAAGATGGGGAAACCTGTATGTCCACCCACAGGCCTGGCCAGAGAAAAGAATAGTTCTCTTCCCTGTGTCCACTCCAAACTGGTTATGGGCGTAGCTTACCTCCCACAGACTCGGAGCCTGCGTGGCCAATGTGGGCCAGGAGAACAAAGACTTTCCCTTCCTCAAGTCTCCCCTTACAATAAACTATGAACGGGAAGGCTTCACCTTTGTCCCTTTCAAGTTAATTAATTCCCTGGGCCTACCACAACTGTCCATCCTGAGCTGATACGGATCACATGCCCCACACCCAGCCCATCCCGTCACCAGACCTAAGCCCTTTGTCTGTTCTGGGAACAGTTTTCACAGACTTTTAATAAAAATTAAAAAAATCTTTGAATGACTATTCTAGCGGTTTCATGTCAAGCATTAGAGTTTAAAGTTTATAATCTGTACTTGAAATTTTCCAGAATCACACTACTGCCCTGCCAGTGAAAATAGCTTTAAGGGGCTAGTCACTGGAGGAACATGCCAACTTTATTTTTGCACATGTTCCACTATTAAAGTCCGATACCCTACCTTGTGGGAAACAAGTTGTACTTAGTGCTGACTTGTTAATATTTTTTCCACCTGAAAGAAAGGGTTAATTTTATAGTTTTAACAAAAGGTTTTTAGGCTGCTGCAGTCAGGCTATGCATGGTAGGCCTGACACCCTGGGTGCATTTTCTACACCATATATTAGGGATTTATAGGCAAGTAAAATATGTCACCATGCCAATGTAACCATGTTTAAAGGGAGAGAACAGGTACTTTATTCCTGCTTAGCAGGGGTAAAATGCCTGGTGTTCTAATGCAACCAAAACAGATTGGGCAAACTGTTGGGGGAAATCACACCAAAGATGGTTATTTCCTACAGTGTTTATAAGAAATGCATTTTTATGGGATATCATAACACAGTATATGTGTTTTTACTAAACAAATGGCTATGATATTGGTGTTTTTTTAATCTCATGAGTTTCCCTGGAATATGGCACAATACTGACACCTGCACTTAATCAGGTTTCCTGTATAAAGCATACAGGTGTGTCTCTTTTATGCACAAATGGCAGTTCTCGGGTGACGTCAGGTATAAAAAGCTGCACAAATGGTCTCACAAAGGTGAAAAAGGCAGTGTAAGAAGTAACTTTTAATACCAGTTATTAAAGCACACCTAAAAGTCCACCACAAGGTTGTCTATCCCTCAATTTTCAGTCTATTTCTGTACATGATGCAATTTCATCTGAATGCATGCAGGGTTAAATTATAGTGACCCCAAATTATGATTCCATTGTAATTTGATTTCCATTTTTCAATTGATCAGATAAGTTAAAAAAAACAGCAGTCTACCCAAGAGTTTGAGCCTTTGAGTATGATTGACTGGTCGTATTTTTTCTAGATACCACTGACTCATTTTTGATGATAATCAGAATGAAAACAAAAACTACATTAATGAATCGAAGTAAGTAGATATTTTATCTAAAAATATCTGTCTGGTTAGCGAGCTGAAAAGAGCGTGTAACGAGGCCCGCTATTTATAATAATTTGAAGGTAGTGGATAAATTGTAAATGAAAGTTATAATGATACCTTTAGAATTATTAAAATTTGTGTAGTTTAAATTTGTTTTGTATAGGGAAAATAAGTTTTCCTAACTATAACATAACATAACGTGTATTTGTAAAGCGCACGTTCAACCGAGGGCATCTTGGCGCTGAATAACAGATATTTATTGTTACCCAACTCAATGGTACTCATTTAAATTAAATGTTAAGTTTGTTTTTTTCAGCGAAAGTCCAGTGTCATACGTGGAAAGTTGTTATGTGGAGTGTCATACAGTACAGTGGAGGAGAGTGTTGTAAAGTCTATTGTCATAGACTCGAGTATTGTAGATTGGAATCGAGTAGAGTGTAGTAGCGTATCGTACAGTGTAGTAAAGTGTTATATAGTGTAGTGGCATGGTGTCTCATATAGTGGAGTCAATAATCATAGACTGGAGCAGCGAGTTGTACAGTGGAATGGCAAGTTGAACAGTACAGTAGGGTGTCGTAGACTGTCATAGAGTAGAGTAGAGTGTTTTAGAGTGGAGTAGGGTGAAGTAGAGTGTCATAGAGGGGAGTATTGTCAAGTGGAGTGTCGTAGAGTACAGTGGAGGAGAGTGCTGTAGAGTGGTGTGCTGTGTCATATAGTGCAGTGGCGTATCGTAGAGAGATGTTGAGTGGCCTGTCATCGAGTGTCATACAGTGTAGTACAGTGGCATAGAGTGGATGGGCATAGAGTGTAATAGAGTGGCATAGAGTGTAGTACCGTGTTGTATAGCAGAATTGCATACAGTGGAGTAGATTGTCGGACAGTGGAGCTGTGTAGGGCGGAGTACAGTACAGTGGCATAGAGCGGGATAAAGTGTAGCAGAGTGGAGTATAGTGGAGTGGAGTATGATGAAGTGGAGTAGTGTAGAGTGTAGTAAAGTGTTATAGAGTGGAGTGGCGTGTTGTAGACTATAATGGTGTGGAGTGCAGTAGAGTGGAGTGGCGTAGCATACAATCGAGTAAAGTGTCATAAATTGGAGTACCGTGTTGTACAGTAGAGTGCAGTGGGGTGTTGTACAGTATTGGAAAGTGATGTGAACTACTGTGGAGTAAAGTGGCATACAGTCTAGTTGACTTTTGTAGAGTGGAGTGGTGTACAGTCCAGTACAGTGTTGTAGCGCGTGGTACAGTGGATTGGCATACAGTGTTATAGAGTACAATGAAAATGAGTAGCATAGAGTGGAGCAGTGTACAGTGGACTAGTGGAGTAGAGTGGAGGACTGTGTCAGAGTAGAGTGGAGTAAAGTGGGGTGCAGTGGCATACAAAGAATTGCCTACAGTGTCGTATTGTCGACTAGAGTATTGTAGAGTGGAGTAGTGTGTTGTACAGTGGAACACTGTACTGTACAGTGTTGTACAGTGCAGTGAAGTTGTATAGACAGAAGTAAAGTGTTGGAGAGTAGCATACAGTGTAGTAGAGTGTTGTAGAGTGGAGTTGTATAGAGTAAAGTAGAGTGTGAAACAGTGGGGCTGCGTAGAGTGGATTGTTGTATAGTAGCATGGAGTGAGGTAAAGTCTCATACAGTGTATTAGAGTTGAGTAGAGTGGTGTAATGCAGTGTGGAGTAAAGTACAATAGAGTGTGTTGGTGTGTTTTTGAGTAGAATGACAAGGAGTGGAGTGTACTGGCATAGCGTAGGTAGTAAACTGTTATACATTGGAGTGGGGTCTCGTACAGTAGAGTGGAGTGCTTTGTTATATAGAAAAGTGTTGTATAGTGGAATAGAGTGTTGTACATTGGAGTGTACGGGCATAGAGTGAAGTATAGAGTTGGACAGTGGAGTGTACTTGGATAGAGTGGAATATGTTGTTGGAGAGTGCCACAAAGTGTTGTAGACTTTTTTAGAGTGTAGTTATATAGAGTGAAGGAGAGTATCATACAATGGAGCGGAGTAGTGGCATACACTGTAGTGACATTAGGTGGATTACAGTAAAGTGGAGTAGTATACAGCTGAATAGCATACAGTGGAATACTGTACAGTGGAGTGTAGAAGAAAGGACTGACATAGAGTGGAATAGCATAGAGTGGAGTAGTGTACAGTGGAGTGGCCTAGAGTGGAGAAGGGTACAGTGGATTAGCGTAGAGTGGGGTGGCACACATTGAAGTGGCATAGTGTAGAGTTAAGGAAACTGTTATAAATTGGAGTGGCATCTCATACAGTAGAGTGGAGTACTATATCGTACAGTGTTGGAAACTCTCATAGAGTGGAGTAGAGTGCTGTACAATAGAGTGTATGGACATAGAGTTGAGTGCAAATTTGGACAGTGGAGGGTATAGGGATAACGTGAAGTAGAGTCTAGTAGAGTGACATAGACTGTAGTAGAATTTTAAAGAGTGAAGTTATATAGAGTGGAGGAGAGTACACTTGAGTGACAGAGTGCAGTAGAATACAGTAGAGTGGCATAAAGTGGAATAGCGTAGAGTGGAGTAGCGTAGACTCGAGTGGCGTAAAGTGTAGTGGCCTAGAGTGTAATAGCGTATAGTGTAGTAGCGTTCAGTGGAGTGGCATAAAGGGTAAAAGCGTATGGTGGAGTAGCGTACAGTGGAGGGGCATACAGTGAAGTGGTGTAGACTGGAGTGGCGTACACTGGAATGGAGTAGAGTGAAATAGCATACTGTGAAGTGGTGTACAGTGAAGAGGCATCCAATGGAATAGCATAGAATGGAGGGAGGTAGAGTGGAGTAACATACACTGGAGTGGCATACAATGGAGTAGTTTACAGTGGAGTGGCATACAGTGTAATAGAATAGAGTTGAGTGGCATACAGTGAAATGGCGTAGAGTGAAATAGCATATACTGGAGTAGCGTATAGGAGAGTGGCATACAGTGGAGTGGCATACACTGAAGAGACGTAGAACGGAGTTGCATACAGTGTAATAGCATAGAGTTGACTGCCATAGAGTGACCTGTGTACAGTGTAATAGCATAGAGTGGAGTGGCATAGAGCGAAGTGTTGTACAGTGGAGTGGCGTAGTGTATAGTGGACTAGCGTACAGTGGAGTGGTGTATAATGGAGTGGGGCAGACTGGCATGGCATACAGTGGCATGGGGTAGAATGTATTAGTTTACAGTGGTGTGATGTACATTGGACTGGGGTCCAATCGAATAGTGTAGAATGAAGTGGTGGAGAGTGATGTGCCATACAGTGGAGTGGCATAGAGTGGAGTAGCGTACAGTGGAGTATCAGACAGTGGAAAAGCACACAGTCGACGGTTGTAGAGTGGAGTGCCATACACTGAAGTGGCATGGAGTGAAGTAGCGTACAGTGGAGTGGCAGACAGTGGAATAGCGTATAGTGGAGTACCATCCAGTGGAGTGGCGTACAGTGGAGTGACGAAGACTGGAGTGGCATACAGTGGCATTGCATACAGTGTAAGAGGGTAAAGTGGAGTCTCGTACAGTGGAGGTGTAGAGTGGAGTGGCATAGAGTGGAATAGCATGTAGTGGAGAGGCTACAGTGGCGTGGCATACGGATGTATGTGAAATTTAGCAGCAATGCAGATCATGGTGTGCAGAGCAACGTAAAACAGCCAATTGCGCTTCCTTGCGTTTTTCCGGGTTTACAACCCAGAACCACGCATGGTGGCCTTGCATTCCTTTGTACATCTGATAAGTATTGCATTGCTCATGCAACACCATGAGTGATGCAAGGGTACCACAATTCAATAATACAGCTAGGCCTTAGTTATATTTTGGGCTATGGCATACCGTGATAACTTTGCAGTATACCATGGTACATAGCGATGACAATCCAGTATATAATTGAGTAATGGCTGTTTTTAGAGAATGAAAAGGCAGTCATAATGTTTTTACTACATTTTGGCTGTGTTCAGTGTTAGGCTTTTAGATATAGGTGTGTGGTAGGTCCCTAACTATTAACACTTTATTAAAGTGATAATAGGTAGGGGAATTTATGTATTTTTAAATATATTTTTAAATACGTTTATGGCCATGTACCACAGTAGTTTGACAAACTTTTTTGAAATTCCGCAAAAGTACTTCAGTGACAAATATCACTAAGTTTAAATGCCTTATAACTTACGAAATACGTACCCTACTTAACTGCAGTGCGCAAAAAAACATAATCTCTGCTCCATAATGTATAATCCTGCCATATTTCATGTAAATCTATTCAGCCGTTTTCACGCTACATCAAATACAATAGTCTATGGGAAATGCAGTGGTGGAAAAACTCATTTGGGACCCCCTTTTATCTTTGCACCCCCTTGACGATTCACCACAAAAATTTACATCATCTCAAAATGTAGAAAATGCTATAGGTCTGGAAAGTTTTGTGGTGATTTGTTAAACTAGTGGAAAGTTATTAAGGAGATAATATCCTAGGAATTCCTATCTTTGAGAATACTAGCTATAACTACAGAGTGGCAATCAGATTTAATGTGATTTCTGTCTTTTTCTCTATTGTATTTGTTATGTATATGTTTATTGGTTACATAATCATGTGACCATAAATGTGTCTTTTAGTTGTTAATAAAACTTTACATATGCAGTCTAATTAATTTTTTGGGCTTCCTTGCTACTTCTAGTAGGATTGTTTTACATATGAAGCCCAAAGTGAATGAAACCCAATCATTGTTGTTATAAAAATTAAGATTTTGTTTTCCTCCTAATGGCCATTTATCTTGTCCTCCAATAGTCGTTTGTGTAGCTCACTTCTAGGTCACTTTTTCATTTTGTTGCACAGGAGCACATAAGAAAGATGGTTTTTGTTTTGCTTGTTGGGCCACTTTTATTTTGTGAGACAGGGAGCATGCAATGAAAATGTATGTAGATTGAGATGTATTCTATTTGTATGTATTTGTTTATAGGTTTCCATTAGCATGTGACTATAAATGGGTCTTTCAGTTGCTCATGTAGTAAATTTTAAATTTTACATATGCAATCAAGTTTATTTTTTGGGCCTCCTTGGTATTTTTAGTAGTAATGTGCTACAAGATATCACTAAGTTGAAAAATCTTATAACTTCAAAAATACTTACTCTGCGTACCTGCACTACCCCCACAGAATCATCTGCTCCCCCTAATATGCCATATTTCATAAAAATCAAGGTGATGGGTTTCACACTAAGCAACATACAAAGGTTTATGGAAAATGCATTGATTTGAAACCCGTTTTAGGATCCCCTTTTTTCTTTGCAGCCCCTTGACCAAACACCGCAAAACTTTCAGTCCTCCCAAAATGAAGCTGGGGCAGCAGGTCTGCAAAGTTTTACGTACATTCGTCAAACAGGTGCAAAGTAATTAACTGACCAAAAAATGAAAAATCCCTATCTATGGTCACCCTAACTATAACTACAGACCAAAGGTTACAGGGATGCGATATTTAGGCTCACATTTCACTCGTACAAAACCAGTGAAATACAGCAGTTATAGTTAGCTGAGGTACCTGTAACTTATGGCCCCACAATGCACTGCTTATGACCTCGCATATTACATCACTTATGACTTGGTTAGTGACATCACTCATGACATCACTGATGACATCTCGAATGGCATCGCTGATGACATCACTGATGACATCAACCAGCGAGTGTGAGTGTTTTCTAACAGTTTATGAGTGTTAAACATATATGCCAAGGTACTACAAAAGTTAAAATAATATACTTTGTGTACTACTAATGAGTGATACTATTTCTAACATATATTATGTGAGTGGCTGTGTGACTGTGTATATCCATGTGTGAGTGGGTGTCTGAGTGCCTGTATAGGTGTATGAGTGGCTGTATGGGTGTATATGTAGTTGTGTGAGTAGCTGTGTGGGTGAGTGCGAGGCTGTGTCAGTGACTGTATTGGTGAGTGAGTGAGTGAGTGGGTGTGTCAGTGGCAATAAAGGGGAATGAGTGGCTGTGTAAGTGACTGTATGGGTGAGTGAATGGGTGTGTAAGTGACTGCATGGGTGAGTGAGTGGGTGTCTGAATGGCTGTATGAGTGAGTGACTGGCTGTCTAAGTGGCTCTATGGGTGAGTGGCTATTTGAGTGGGTGTTTGGTTAAGTGAGTTAGTGTGTGAGTGGCTGTATTGTAGAGTTAGAGTTTGTGTGAATGGATGTATAGGTGAGTGAGCGGATGTCTAAGTGCTTGTGTGGATGTGTGAATGGGTATGTCATGTGGGTGTCTGCGTGAGTATGTGAGTGCTTGTATGGGTGAGTGAGTGGCTATGTTGAGAGGCTGTATGGGTGAGTGAGTGAGTGTGTGAGTGACTTTATAGGTGAATAAGTAGGTGTGTGAGTAGCTGTATGGGTGAGTGTGTAGCTGTGTAAGTGCTGTATGGGTAAGTGACTGGTTGTATGCGTAGGTGTATGGGTGAGTGAGTGGGTGTATGAGTGGCTGTATGAGTGAGTGAGTGGCTCTATGAATGAGTGAGTGGTTGTGTGAATACTTATATGGGTCTGTGAATGGGCATGTGGGTGGTTGTGTGGGTTGGTGTATGAGAGGTCATATAGGGATGTGAGTGGGTGTGTGAGTGCATCTGTGGATGTTGTCATCAGTGATGTCATTTGAGATGTCATCAGTGATGTCATCAATGATGTCACTGACCGTGTCATGGGTGATGAAATATGTGAGGTCATAAGCAGTGCATTGCGGGGGCATAAGTTATAGTTAGCTCAGCTAACTATAATTGCTGAATTTCACTGGTTTTGTGCATGTGAAATCTGAGCCTAACTATAACGTCCCTGTAACCTTTGGTTTTTTGAGTGAATGTCGAAGGTTTTTTTAATTCTATTTCCTAACTATATCGTCCCTGTAATCTTTGTTTCTTCAGTATATATCAGTCGCGGTCCGTGTAGGAGTGCCGGCCGGGCAGTGACGTGGGGCGGGGGAGGGGCAGGGTGGGGGGTAGCAAAGTACGGATTACGGACCAATACAGGTAAGTAAACATTTAAATCAATAAAACGAATTTCGTTGCGCGTCTCGGTAAATGAAAACAAAGATTAAATTGATTAGAATTTGTCAGGGTAGGGGTACCCTGACCCCAGGGTTGGACTGTAGGGGTGCCCGAGTGACCCCTTCTGAGTTAAAAATGCCACAAATCATATTTTTTTCACATAGTCTGAGTCGTAAACCCATCGGGACATTCAGCGCAGCCCCCCCATGTAAAATGTATACACATTCAGTCACAGAGTAATGTATGAACTCAGAGACCGACAGAGTCATGCAGCTAGTCGGAGACTCACTCAGAGATTTAAGCCTTGACTAATAGATCTACTCAGACACTCTAACACCCACTCACTCACCCACACAGACAGTCATGCATCCAGTCACACACCCACTCAGGGACTCATGCAGTCACTCACAGACCCACTCAGAGACTCATGTACTCACTCACACGCCCACTCAGACACTCAAGCACCTACTCACAGACCCACTTAGACACTCACACACTAACTCAAAGCCTCACACACCGACTCACAGACCTACTGAAACACTCATGCACTCACTCACAGACTCACTGTCACAGCTTAGTGGTTATAGTTAGGAAATAGAATTAAAAAAAGTTGAAGTAAAGTTGAGTTCTACCCCAGGAGATGGGGTCCCCGGGGCCTTTTAGGGCTAGGGGAGGGGGGCTACTTAGCTGCCTCTCCTTTTTAATGACATGTGGCCCTAGAGGATGGGATCCCAGGGGTCTATTAAAGCTTAGAGAGGGGGGCTGTGCCCCCCTCCCCTTACTATATATGTATTTCTTTGTATTTTTGCCCCTGGGAATGGGGTCCCCGGGCCCAATAAGGCTCAGGAAGGGGGGCCACGAGCGCCGCTCCTTGATGAAAATATTTTGCTCCACCCCCAAAACCCTGGACCAACCTGGGTAGTGCAGGGGCTTTTTTTGTTTTAATTCTGCAGCAGATTCATTGATCCTCTGTGAGTTTGCTGCAAAACATTTTTTTTAAAGGTTTTTGCTTCAGACTGGGTCCATTTGGGATCCCAAAACCAGGCCTAGGAGTGAGGGTATCCCTACTCTGCCCCCTTATTTCTTTTTTCCATAGTTTTTTAGGACTTGGGACTGAGTTTTGAACTAAAAAAACACTGAAATTCACTAGTCATAGTTAGCAGCGGCAACTATAACTTGTGCCACCGCCATGCCCTGCTTATGACCGCACATATGACATCACTCATGACATGTTCTATGACATCATTGATGACATCACTGATGATATCATCCAATGAGTGTGCTAGTTTGTTTTATAGTTTACACAGTGTCAAGTAACTACCATATTAATTCTACGTAATTTTGTCCAACTTAGGTGTAGCTAATGGGTGTAAGTGTTTACAAAACGTGAGTACTGCTAGAGCACCATAGCTGTGCAGAGGTATTGTACACGTTTTAGATGTTTCCATTTATGAGTAACTCTATGTGTGAGTGACAGTTGACTTGTATTGATTATGCTCCACACAACTTTTTGGTTCTGCAGAAAAAGTTTCCAACAGGAGAAAGATTCTGAGTAGTAGATACTAACGTTTGTAAGCAGCCTTGAGTTGTTAGAGAGAATCATGTCAGCATAATATTTTGTATTTAACATGGTAAAGTGTGTGCACCAGGTACTAACCTATGTACGCATGCTTATTTTGCTTCAGAAGAAGGGCTATCTGTAAAGTTTTCACCACAATATGAAGGGTGTATGAAGGGTGCAGGTAGTGTAATCTTTAGCACTTTCAGATCTTGTTTGTTTCTTAGCAAATAGTGTTTTTTTGACAACTGCTGCGTAGAATGTACTCTGTTCTTAGTAGTTTCTTTTCAATACTCTGTTGTGTAATTCTCATGAGAGTTTCACTGTTTGCAAACAGTGTAGTATAGGATGAAATCTCTTCATATAGTAAACCCAGTTTACAATACTCAGTTCTCTACTGATATCAGCTTTATTTCTTAATGTAGGTTCAGTGTGTGTCAGGGGTTTGATACAGATAAAAGCTGTCCCTAGTAGGGCATTTGTTTTGGAATTGGCATTCACTATTTTGGCTCTCTCTGAACAGTTGTATACAGATTGAACAGCGTACTCAATGAGGGTTTCCCAAATATCTGTGATTGATTGTTCATGTGAACTACAGTACATGTAAAGCCATAGCATTTTTTACAGCAACATGCGGGAAAACGAAGGTTGGATATTGTCACCAGTGATATCATCAAAAATATCATTTGAGATGTCATCAGTGATGTCAGAACTGATGTCATAGAAAACGTCATGCGTGATGTCATATGTGAGGTTATAAGCAGTGCATGGCGGGTGCGCAAGTTATAGTTACATAACTGGTACATTTCTGAAGGTTTTTTAGTTCAAAACATTAATATTATCACTGAGAAATTCACCTAACTATAATGTTACTTTAACCTTTGTTTTTTTCAGTGAATTTCTAAGGTTTTTAATCAAAATCTCATATTTTTATTACACCTAACTCTAACATTACTTTAACCTATGGTTTATTCAGTGAATAGCTAGTTTTTTTTTTAAATAAAAACATATTTGTAAATACTTAGAAACTAACTACTCCAACAATATTTGTGCTGAGAATATTCAACATCTTAGTTGTTGTAACTAACATATTCAGAAATATTGCCAGCATACCTTTCATAGTCTTTGTATCTGTCTTTACATAAACATCACATTCATATTTCAAAAAGACACTGATCAGTTTTTTTACTGTAAACTATGTGTTTTTACTATGTACATCCATTTTTAAGGTGTGTGATCGCTCTCGCGAGAGACTTGTGGGATCATAAAACACCTTGTGGCAGGCTCAGTAATTTTCGAGCCTCCCGCAAGATTGTATGTGTCCATGCAGCAAGCTTCACTCCCTTAAGCTTGTGAGCTACTCTCACGAGAGTCTCGCGGAATTCCAACAAAATTGTTGGGAAATAGTAGTATGTGGGATGGAGTATCCTCTCCACTGAGACCTAGCACTTACATGAGCAGTGTGTGGTAGGGTGTGGGGAGAAACTGGCCTCTCCACACAGACCTCTGTCTCAGATGACAGGAGTACATAGGAGTGTGTTTGGAGGGACTGGCCTCTCCACTGCGACCCCTCTCTTGGAGGATGGGCGCACATAGTAAGGTGTGAGGAGAGGCTGGCCTCTTCCCTCAGACATCTCTCTGCGTAGTAGGGTGTCTGCATGGACTACCCTCTCTTTCCACACCTCTTTCTCAGATGACGAGAGTGCGCAGTAAGGTATGTACATGGATTGTCCTCACCTTCCAGACCCCTCTCTCAGATGACAGGTTTGTATAGATAGGGTGCATGGAGGTAGACTGCTTCTCCACTGAGTGCTCTGTTTCGTATGATGAGTTTGCGTAGTAGAGTGTATACATGGACTAGCCTCTTCTGTCACACCTCTAGCTCAGATGATGGATGTGCATAACAGGGTGTGTACATTGACTGGTCTCTTCTGTCAGACCTCTTGTCACAGATGATGGCTGTGCATAGCAGGGTGTGTACATGGACTACCCTCTCCTTCCAAACCTCTCTCTCAGATGACAGGTGTGCATAGTAGGCTGTGTGGAGAAAGACTGGCCTCTCCAGTGAGTGCTCTGTCTCAGATGACAAGTGTGCATAGTAGGGTGTATACATGGACTAGCCTCTTCTGTCACACCTCTGTCTCAGATGATGGCTGTGCATTATAAGTGTGTATATGGACTGGCCTCCTCTGTCAGACCTCTATCTCAGATGATGGCTGTGTGTAGTAAGGTGTGTACATAGGCTAGTCTCTCATTCCAGACCTCTCTCTCAGATGACAGGTATGCGTAGTTGAGTGTGTGGAGAAAGACTGGCCTCTCCGCTGAGACCTCTCTCTTGCATTACATTGGTGCATATCATGCTCTGTCCAGAGACTGTCCTCCCTGCTAAAACCCCTCTCTCTGATAATGGGTGTGCATAGTTGGGTGTGGGAAGAAACTATACCCTACTCACAACTCTTACAAAGCTGATGGGTGTAAATAGAACACTCTTACAATCACCATCTCCGTTAATACTCCATCCTACAGTAGCAAGTGTGCATACTACAGTGTATTCAAAGATCACCTACTCCCTGCTACTGTTCACGATCTCGCAAGATTCTCACAATATCGTAACTTTTTTTGAAAAATAGGAATTAACCATCTTCTCATCGCAGTATTTATCTCTTACATACTTCCTCTCAAAAACAATGACCACAATATGCATTCCTACTAATGGAGTGTATTCAGAACTCATCTCCCCTTTTTTACTATTCACGATAGAGAGAGAGTCCCGTGAGACTGAAAAAATCTATTAAAAACAATATACATTTATTTTTATTACAGTAGTTATCCCTTAGACACCTCCTCTCTAAATCTATGGGGACAATATGCCTTTCTGCTGCCCCTTTATATAGCAGTTTTACTTTATTTCTACAATTTCTCAATTTTTTTAAACAGTAAACAGTACCAGCCGCCATTTCATATCTAACATTCCAACAGCCAGCCAATCAGAGCCCTTGTGAGACTCGCATGAGCCTCTTGCAAGAGCATGAAGGATCACAGGAAAAACTAGCCTCTCGACCAATCACAGGCTTCCATTTTTCCACATGACTCTCATGAGCCAAACAGTCCAAATATACAATTATTTTTTACCCTTAATTATGCACTTATGGAATGGATTTACACCAAATCACAAAATGCACAATCTGCGGACTAAGATCTAGCTTCCTGACAAATTTGGTGCAATTACGTTCAGCAGTGTTTGCTGTAGAGTGAAACAATGCCAAGCAGTACTTAAGTACAATATATATGAGCATAATCTACAATATGTATATGACACGCAAAAATCGTTTCATCATAAATTTCAAATAAGAAGCACACAAATCTATATCCGCATACTGCAACCATTAAGCCCAAGCTGACTAAATCAGCACATCAATTGATCTTTGTCTTCTATAAATCATTGTGAACAAAATGTCTCTATGGAAAACAATAGTTTATTGAGTGCCGTAGGACATTTTATATCACAGGGAGGATAACGATATCAGGCATCCTTCGGAAAGTTGAAAGCTGAGTGATTAGCACCTTCAGCAAGGGATCGCACAGGATGTGTAATAATAAAAATATTTGGAGTATTTTGGAAAGTGATAACACTATAGGCAATTATATCACATCTAAACCTAAAGTAACATATAGTAGAAGTCGACCTATGTGAGATTGGTTGATACACAGTGATATCTCTGAGATGGAGAGCTTAGGCGGGAATTTACAACTTAAAATTTTTATGTCTGGGGCAAATGCAAGGCATGCAAATCTAGTAACAATATGAAATTGTTCCCCATACCATATGGCACAGGTCAGGAAGAGATTGAGAAATTCATCACATGTAGTACCAGCTATGTCAGCTACATACTTACATGCCCTTTTGGCAAACTGTACATTGGAAGAACCCAAGAAGCGAGTGCTTGAGCATATGAGGGCTATTGACAAGATAGACAGACATTGTCCTATGGCTCACCATTTTGCAGAATTTCCTTTCTCAGATTGTAATCTACTGTGATACTATGGGATAGACAGAATAGATCCTGGTGTGAGAAGGGATGCAAGAGTAAATAAAACAAGAAATATAAACAGAAACAACTTAGCGGATCCCAGGCGAGGGCAATATCTGTTTTTTCCAGTGCAGCTCTTATTCAGTGGTGGAGAAGAAGGATGAGGACTGTTATACATGGGGCACCGGCCCCTCCTGTACTCCCGGACCCACACCTCCACTGGGATGTGGAAACTGCTCTCTATGACTGTGCCTCCTTTGTATTTCACACTGTAGTGTAGAGTGGCAGAGGTGCTGCTGGAGAGGGCAGTCACAAATGTTGGACTCAGATAGTCCCCAGAGCATGGATTCTTTCATTATGTTCAACAGCTTGCATTTTAAGGTTAAAGAATCAAGATTAAATGAAGGCAAAAAAGAGTGGTGGGTAAAAGATGCTTTTGGTATCATGTGTCTCTGCAGTCTTAAGAAAACTATCATAGTATTGCAACCTGAATAGAGTCTCCTTGGCGAATCTTTTGCTTGCTAGTTATGTTACGTGTGTCAGTGGCTGCAAGCAATTAAGCTTTATGTATAACTTTTTATACAGCGCTTTCAAACCACACCTTTTGCATTTATAAGTGCTGCAAATAACAGACTTTACTATCAGCTTACCAACCTCTAAAAGGCAAAGCTGGCGTTACTGGGATCTGAAGTCATAAGTTACACATAATTGTAAAATACAGCAAAAAGGGGGGCAAATGGAAAAATCTGTAAAAAATCCTGTCCAAAATATATTTTGCGCCAAAATGTTGATGCAAGTGCAATGCTATATGAATTAGCATCGCTTCACACCAAACATATGAAATTAAATGCAAAGGGTGCATAATGTGGTGGGAATCGCACAAAGAATCTCTTGGATTTCATGCAGAGGCAGATCAACAAAAGTATCATGATCTGGTGTTGTGTGAAATCCAGGTGCAAACAACGAGCACCCAAAATATTGCAAGCAATTCCCATGTGTTTGTGTAATTTCAAGAAAATGGCACATTTTAGAGGCTTACCCTTAGTTGCTTGCCCCAGCACAGAAATGTGAACTCGAGGACGTACTTCAAATACAAATATCACGAAAGACCTTGCTGTCGACCCTTTGCACTGTGGTGCAACGCTTTGAGATACGAATGAATGGCATTTTTTGTTCGGACATAGCGGATCATTACAATGGCATGTGTTAGAAATGGGGGTCTCTAGTTGGCAGAGGTAGGTACAATGTCCAAATAGGGATCCTTGCTTCTAGTCAGGGTATGGGGGATACACACTTTAGATAACCCCTGCTCACCCCCTTGGTAGCTTGGCACGAGCAGACAGGCTTATCCCAAAGGCAATGTGTAAAGTATTTGTACCAACACTCACAGTAACACAGTGAAAATACCACAAAAGGACACCACACCAGTTTAGAAAAATAAAATATCTTTATCTAAACTAAACAAGACCAAAATTACAAAAATCCAACATACACAGTTAAAAATATGACTTTAAAAAGGTTTCAAGAACTTGTACCATAGAAAACTATGGATGCGTGACTTTTCACCAAAGTACCTGTAGATGCGTCAAAGTTCACAAGCCAAACAGCTGCAGTGTCGGAAAACAAAGAGATGCGACACTCCTGAGACCTTGGGGAAGCAATGCGACTGTCCCGCTGCACGCAGAGGAAGGGTTGCGCCGAATCCGGTCTGTACGGGGAGTGATGCGTCGATTCTTCGTGACGGTTCCAGTCCGCGGGTGATGCGTCGAAAGAACTTGCCGCACAGGTACGATGTGTGGAATTCCGGGATGCGGCGGCGATCGATGCGGCGGCGTCGAGCGGCTCTGCTTCGGTCCTCTTCAGCCGCGATCCCTCGATGCGTCGATTTCTGTAGTTCTTTGAGTTTCTTCTTGCTTCCAGATCCCAAACAGCAGCAACAACCTCCAGAGGCCCAAAACTGGCACAGGCACCTCTTGGCAGGTCAGAACTCACAGTAGCAGAGTTCAGGGGAGCTGGGGGTGAAGTCTTTGTGTCCCTGAGACTTCAGAACAGGAGGCCAGCACACTTCAGGCCCTTGGAGGTCTCCTTCAAGCAGGGGACACAGCACACAGCAAAGTCCTTCTCCTTTCCTTGGCAGAAACAGCAACTGCAGGCTAACCCCAGACACACAGCAAGGGCAGTACTTCTCCTCAGTCTCTCCAGCTCTTCTCCTTGGCAAAGGTTCCTCTTGAATACCAGGAATGATCTAAAAGTTTGGGGTTTTGGTTCTGAACTTATACCCCAAAATGTCTTTGTTCTCTTTGTGCAAGGGGCTCTGAGCCCAGTTCAAACCATTTCCTGGGGGCACTCTGCAAGTGCACAACAACATCCATTGTCAGTGTGAGCCTTGGCTCCAAACACACCACAGGGGGGCGGAGCCAGCATTGTGGAAGGCAGGCACAGCCCTATTCAGGTGCAGGTGCTACTCCTCCCACCAATCCAAATGCCAATCAGGCCTATTCAGCCTAGTGCTGACTCATCCAGTCTTCTGGAGCCACTGTACCTCCCCAGCCCCTGTCACTTCAAAGCCAGACAGTCAATGCACAAACAGGCAGAGGCGCACAGGATGGTTGAACAAGAAAATAGCCACTTTCTAAAAGTGGTATTTTCAAACACACAATTTAAAAACCATCTTTACTAAAAGATGTGTTATTAAATCCTGAGTTCAGGGATACCAAACTCTATTTTTCTATCTTATCCCTATGGGAAGATATGCTTGTAAAATGTTACAAAGCATTCCCCATTCTGTCCAAAGGGCAAGATAGCCTTTCAATAGTGAAAAACGAAATTGGCAGTATTTCACTATCAGGACATGTTACACACACCAGTACTTCTCCTACCTTTCACATACGCTGCACCCTGCCCAAGGGGGTACCCTGGGCCTACCATAGGGGTGCCCTATGTGTAAGAAAAGGGAAGGTTAGGGCCTGGCAAGTGGGTGCACTTGCCAAGTCGACATGGCAGTTAACAAACTGCACACAGGCGCCGCAGTGGTAGGCCTGAGACATCTTTTCAGGGCTACTCATGTGGGTGGCACAACCAGTGCTGCAGGCCCACTAGTAGCATTTGATTTACCAGCCCTGGCACACTCAGTGCACTTTACTAGGGACCTACTGGTAAATCAAATATGGCAATCATGGATAACCAATCACAATAACAATTTACACAGAGAGCATATGCACTTTAGCACTGATCAGGCAAGAAGGCTGTGAGAGGTGCCCTCGCGCACTTACTGCATTTTAAACTTTTAATCTTTTTAATCTTTTAAAATCTTTTTACTCTGTGTGTTTCATTGAATGTGCTGGGGGGAGGATTTTACCTGTGTTGTGGGCTGACGTAGGAGTGATCAGAGTCTGTAGGAAGGTCCGCGCTATAGTGGCTGCAGCAGGCATAGAGCACAAACGGGAAGCGTGGTAGAGAGGTAGCGTTAACCCTCTCTACCATAGAGTTCCCTGACGGTGCGCCGGAGGTCAGCAGTCTAGTGCGCTGATCCCTGATGCTTCAACATGGCAGCGGTAAAGCGGGCGCGCAGCGGGCGCGCTGCTGGCGCGCCAAAGGCAAGCCCGTCAGCGCCCGTCCGCGCCCAACCGGGGCCAGGGGCCAGGGACCCTGCCCATTCACCGATAAAATACACCAGGGAACAGCTCCTCTCACTCGGACGAGCTCCGATGCAATGCAGGGAACGAGGGAGGTTACTGGATTGGCAGGTAATGGGACCACAAGTATGCAAGCACTGTAGTTGCACAGTAAAGATGTGGGGCCAAATTAATGTAGATCTACCTAAATACCATTCAGACAAAACCACACTGACCCTGGGGCTTATTAACTGTCGCTCACTCCCCAAACATAAAAATCACATTCATCTACTTCTGGAAGATGGCAGGTTTGATGCTCTGTTTATTACTGAAACTTGGCTCAATGAAAGCTCTGCCCCAGACATCCTAGTGGCCCTGCCCCCTGGGTTTCACATTCATAGACTTGACCGTATGGGGAAGATTGGAGGAGGTATTGCAATTGTGGCTAAAGAAGAGTTTAAATGTACTCTCGAACACCTTCCCATCCCAGACTGCGAATGCGGTCAATTCTCCATTTCCTTTACCCCTACTCATACCTTTTCAGGGCTGCTAATTTATAGACCCCCTGGGCCTGAGGCAAAGTTTATAGAAGGTTTTCTGGACTTAGCCTCCAGTCTTTTGCTGAAGAAAACCCACATTACCATCCTAGGAGATCTCAACCTGCACTTTGGAGATAAGAGTATCCCCAACGTCAAGAGGCTAGAGCAAGAATTGGAGAGCTTAGCACTTTCCCGAATTATAACAACAGCTACTCACATCAAAGGCCATATACTTGACCCTGTGATCACCAATAACCCTAATATATCAATACTCCCCCACACCCCAGTACCGTGGTCAGACCACCATTTAATTTCGTTTGCATTAGAGAAAGGGGAGGTAGCTAGGACTAGCCGCCATCATATGAAGACTGCCCCCGCCCCAAGTGAGAAACTGGGCTAAGCTCAATGTAGAAACCTGGGTTGATTCCCTGTTGTCCTCTGGCTTTAGCATCCATGGTAGCATTGAGGAAGTATATACCAACTGGGAAAGGTGGATTCATCAGTCTTTGGAGGAATCGGCACCCAAAATGAACCCTAAACCAATCAACGTCATCAAAAAGGCACCTTGGTTTAACTCTCAGCTAGCAGCATTAAAGTAAGGGTGTAAAAAGCTGGGAAGGGAATGGAGAAAGACCTATGACCCCCTACTTAAAGCTAAATAGAAGGCAGCGATCAGAACCTATCATACCCAAATGAGAGAGGTCCAGGCAGGGTTCGTTAAGGACAAGATTGCACAGGCTCAGAACTCTTCCAAAGAGCTGTTTAAAGTGGTGAAATCCCTGACCACGATTACACAAAACGCCCCTCATCAGCAGGCCTCAAAGGAAAAATGCGACGCTCTGGCCACATTTTTCCACAAAAAGGTCATTGACATTCATAGCTCCTTCCATATTGAACCGAACACCTCCAGAGGCCATGAAAGAGATCAAGGGGTGGGGATAACCGCTGCATTGATGCAGTTTCCCGAATTGGATAAGGAGACGGCCCAATCTCTCATGAGGGAAATTCGATCAGGCTCCCCTCTGGATCCCGCCGCCCCTCCAATCCTTGTAATGGTCATTGAGGCCCTTTTGCCATCGATTGTTGGCATGTCAAACCTCTCTCTACAGTCAGGCACAGTCCCCTCACTATGGAAGCAGGCAATAATAAAACCACTGCTAAAACAAATCAGTCTGGATCCTGCCCGGCCAGAGAACTTCCGACCAATATCACTTCTCCCATTTATTGGTAAAATTATGGAGAAACATGTTAACAGA
Organism: Calotriton arnoldi; assembly: GCA_963921515.1. NCBI lineage: Eukaryota > Metazoa > Chordata > Amphibia > Caudata > Salamandridae > Calotriton > Calotriton arnoldi. The sequence goes on along the minus strand of CAWUFW010004139.1, from coordinate 729,149 downwards.
ACTCTCTCACAATTTCTAGAAGATCATCTTCAGTTACACCCTACACAGATGGGGTTCAGCCCCCAGCACAGCACGGAATCCACCCTGTTAGTGGTGTCCGAAGAATTAAAAATGACCCTGGATCAAGGAGGAGCAGCTGCAATACTGCTCCTGGACTTAAGTGCAGCATTCAATACTGTCGATTATGGCTTGCTGGCTAACAGACTCCGGGCTATCGGTATTCTAGGGAAGGCCCTGAACTGGTTGGGGTCCTTCCTCGAGGGGAGGTCCTTCCAAGTCATGGAAGGTAGCCTCTTCTCTGATAGTAAGCTACCTCACATGCGGGGTGCCACAGGGCTCTTCGCTTAGCCCCACCTTGTTTAATATCTATATGCGCCCACTGGCGGACATAATCCAAGGATATGGCATCTCAGTAATCTCATTCGCTGATGACACCCAGTTGGTGGTGTCTCTTGACTCCAGGATCAATGGCGAATCAAGCCAGCTGGAGCCCTGTCTTGAACGGGTGGTCAAATGGATGACAGAGAGCTGTCTGAAAGTAAATGGGGACAAAACCGAACTGATGGTCCTCGGCAATGCAGGGGTACCCAGGCTCCTGGCTAGCTGGTCATGCTGCCTAGGGAGTGCTCCAGTCCTGAGTACTGCTATTAAAAATCTCGGCTTCTGGATGGATAAGGAGCTCACCATGGATACCCAGGCAAGCAAGGTGGCAGGTACGTGCTTTGGGCTGTTAAGAATGCTCAGAAAAATCCTGGACCTAATTCCCCTACAGCTAAGGAGAACGGTGATACACTCCCTGGTTACGTCCCGCCTGGACTACGGCAACACACTCTTTTTGGGCGCTCCTAAGTATGTCGTCAATAAGTTATAGCTAGCTCAGAATGGAGCGGCTAGACTTTTGTGTCAGATCCCTATGAAGGAATCAGTTAAAAAGCATCGCAGACAGCTACATTGGCTCCCTGTTGAGGCGAGAATTAAGTTTAAAGTACTGTGTATCACATATAGAGCCATAAACAACACAGGTCCCAACAAGATTAGAAATCTAGTTGGCCTATACCTCCCTAAGACAAACCTGAGGTCAGGCTCTGAGAGATTGTTAAACATTACCAGAATAAAAAGGGCCAGTTGGGGGGGGAAGAGCCTTTTCCCACCTTGCGCCCAAGTTATGGAACTCTCTTCCTAGGGAGTTAAGATTCACAGTATCAGAATCCACCTTCAGGAAGAAACTAAAAACCTGGTTGTTTAACGAGTGTGACTAACCTCCTTCTTTCTCGCTTCTCTGTATTCGTGCTTAGCGCTGTGAGGCCTCCGGGTAGCCATGCGCTCTATAAATCCTAATAATAATAATAATAATAATCAGCAGTGGTAAAGTGCCCAGAGTCCCATAGCCAACAAACACAGGTCAGGAAAAAATAGGAGGAAGAAGTAAAAAGTTTGGGGATAACCCTGCAAAAAGGGCCATTTCCAATAGCATGTGACTCTTTACAAGTGTGACCCTGCATTTTTAATTTTAGTTTGTAGAACACACCGCTGAGGATTTTCTCGTAACATGGTGATGTCCTACTTTTATGTAAACAAACAAAACAGAAACTTCTCCAAAACTAAATTACCAAAACCATATGTTTATGATATACATAAGCCATAAATCAGACCAGTAAATTATTTGTTTTATTTATTTTTGATACAAAAGATTTTTATATATTCTATTTTTTATACAAATAAAATCAGAATTCATAGTACTTGTAGTTGTGAAAATAGCTGTACATGTTTGAAATACAAATTTAGTGAGCACCCCACAAAGAAGCAAAGGAGCAAATACTACAATAATGCAGTTTCAATACGGAACAAATACTGGACATATAACTTATAACAAAACAGTGGTAACAAAAAAAACATACATCAAAAAGTCTATACATCACGATAATCACATAAACAGAACATTGTGAAACACGAAAGTCAGAAAAAGAAGTAAAAAATGTTGCTCATAACCTATTGTAATATAATGAGGCCAATACTTGATGCAACATGTGTAAAACCATATATACAGAATTGCCCCGACGCGCGTTTCAGAAGTTTGCAACAGATGTAATCAACCTTCATCAGGGCGCTGTCTGTGCAGATTAACTGTGTGGCCGAAAGCCATCCATTCAAAATGTATATACATGAGCTGCGCACATGGCTAGGTGCTCACTATCTTCACAACAACTGGTCTGCAAGCAAAAAGGTAGAATTTAATATGTTGGCTAAAGATGGTGGATATCCAGGAGCCATAGAGAGCAGATATCATCATGCATTATGATGTGTGAGAAGAGAAAAATAGCCAAGATGCTACATTTTGAATGGTCTTTTGCTTCTTTGTGTGGTGCTCACTAAATTTGTATTTCAAACATGTACAGCTATTTTCACAACTACAAGTACTAAGAATTCTGATTTTATTTGTATATAAAATAGAATATATAAAAATCTTTTGTATCAAAAATGAATAAAACAAAGAATTTACTGGTCTGATTTATGGCTTATGTATATCATAAACATATGGTTTTGTTAATTTAGTTTTGGGGAAGTTTCTGTTTTGTTTGTTTACGTTATAATTCCCTGCCTTCTTCTCCAGTTATATAGTCAGTCAGGGACCCTCTTTGTTATTTTGAAAATGTCCTACTTTTATTAAATGGGAATGTGCATGTCAACAGTTTTAACTCAATGAGCAGTCTTCCCGGTTACATAAGTAAAGGTAACATGTGCTACTATTCCTCACATTTGGGTCACCTGCTTTTCAATCTATCTTTCAAAGTGACGACTCTAAAAAGTAAACCTGTCATCTTTTTAGAATGACCCTATCCATCTTACCAGTTGTAATTCTGTCAACATCTCAGGATACATCCGTGGCATTTGTGAGCTCCACAACTGCCAATTATCATTCTAAAACAGCAAAGCTAGTCAATAGTTGTGTGCATTCATTGTCATTTTATATTCAGATAATATTCACAAGAACCCGATAGATTGATTAACATCTACTAGGTATGAGTCATCAGAAGAAAAAGAAAATTTAATAAGGCTTCTTCAGAACCGAGAGGTTTCTACCCAAGCGGGAAGTATTTTTTATGCAAATACAGAGGGTTATGAACAAATGTTATTTAAAACACTGCAAATAAGGTTATGTTTAAAATTAGAGGTTACGCAAATAGCAATTCCATATTTGCTGTATTTCTTATGAACTGTACATGCTTGCTTTCTTATGTTTGCAGTAGTGTTCAAAAATGTAAAAACAGAGAATTCACCATCTCAATAGTGTCATACGGAATATGAATGCAGTAGACCTCATGGTCCTTCATTTAAAAAAAGGTGAGAGACCAAAATATCGTTCATTTTGTGAGCACTCAGAGTAAAAATCAAAAAACAGGAGGACAGAGAGAGAAATGCAGAGATAAGAAGAAGCTTATCACAGTTTGGAAACAAAATTGCCAACTGGCCACAATCAAGGGAATGACTTAAAGGTAATAATGCACTTTTAGAAGTGAGAGGTCTAGAGGTAGCCCAGCCACCTCTTTTGATTGTAATGCTCTTAAGGTAGTAGGTAGTTCATCTGGTATAGGGACTATATATTTTGAAGGAAACTACATGCTGTACATACACCATTGAAAGAATGGAAGAAGACTTGTTTGATGGGCCCTAGCCTGTACTTGTTAATAACCTTCAAATGGTTTGGATTTGATGAGGGGGATAAATACGCATGTAATCAGGGCAATGACTTGCTTCAATCACTCCTTAGCGGGAAAAGTACTCAGGCACAGATTTACTATGGCTTTGTGAGTGTGCAAAGCAAAACAATTTTTGGGGCAAAAGAAGTTACCCCCTAAAATGCAATATTTAAGATCTAGGACAGAGGGGGTAACAAGCCACTGTAATATGATGCAAAGTCCCACTAGACCTGTATTACTTCATGGAGGGCTAAGAGTAGCTCACAAAGCTGGCCCTATGCAAATTAAATTAAACCATATAGTTCTTGTGTCAGACTCATTTGCTTATGACGATTTCTTTTAGTCTAAAGGCCTTTGTTACTGTTTTTAACAAAAAATGGAAAAAGAATTGATCAAAGAATCAGCACTACATACTGGATCAAATTGTATAGTGTTGTATATATTGTATGTACTCACATTATGTTTTATGTATAATTCAATTGAAATATTTAAAATATATAAAGGAACAATAAGTTAATAAATGAGAATTACAATAAAGAAATAGGCAAATGAGTCTGACACAAGAACAATATGGTTTAATTTAATCTACAAAGGGCCTACTTTGTGAGCTACTCGTAGCCCTCCATGAAGTAATACGAGTCTAGTGGGCCTTTGTATCATATTACAGTGCAAAGCAACATAAAGCAGCACATTGTAATACTATCCAGGGAAAAAGGTATTTTGCACTGGAAATGTGCCCATTTTCTCAGTGCAAAAAAAACCTTACTACTGCTTTGTGTCACATTGTATGCCTGGCGCTGATCGGTGCAAACACCGATAGGCTTTGACTCATATCCTGATTTACTACGATAGTCAAACGTCAAAATCTAACGCTTACTTGTAACAGACACAAACAAAGAGAAATGGCACATTGCATGTGTACTGCAGAGCACAACATAAATCCAATGCATGGGATCCTTCTGCATTTGACTAGATATAGGAATTTGTACTGGTAGGGTATGCTTTCAGAACAAGTTGAATGCTAGACTGTGTACACTCATCTCTGCATCTCAGTGGGAGCCTATGCCTCATGGCAAACAGCTATGTACGAGCACCAGTACTGGGGATGACGGCAGTAACAACCCAGATTTAGTAGAAACAGCTCAGCAACATTTTCTGAATAATCAGTAAACCCAAGCCTATGTGGAGTGTGGATTAATTGATGTCTGCATTAAAGCAGTTACCTATCAATAGGCAGTGAAACCTTACTTGATGCATAGCCTGTAAATGTTTATTTTTCTTTCACTCTCTATTTTCTCACTCACTTGTTTTATTGCTCTTTCTCGCCCTCTTCTCTCCCCTTCACTCTCACTCAGTCATTTTGTAGTACATAAAGTTGTATTACAGTAGTACTACCCACATACTACAATCAATTGACTGAGATGAGGCCCAGAAAAATTACCAGTGGCTGAGATTAATTTAAGCATTCCATCCATCACTTTTTTGTATAATTCAGTGCAAAGCTCTAAGTGCGACGGGTATGCCCAGAAGTGTGTTCTGTGCACACTGTGACACTGGAAACAAGCTCTACCCTACTGATGAGCCTAAATCAGGGTGAAACGGTTTTGAGTTACTTATTTCTGGTTCAGGAAGGTCCTGGCCTGGCAGTTCAGGCTGGAATGTTCCTATTGCACCAGGGTCAAGACTGATTTGCATATGACTTGGTCCAAACTGAGGTGGTATGGTGTGCAAAATAACAATGGATAGGGATGCGGCCCTGAATAATTTACCAGTGGCTGAGATTAATTAAATCATTCCATCCATCACATTTTTATATTCTTCAATGCAATGCTCTAAGTTGGATTGGTATGCCCAGACGTGGATCCTGTGCGCACTTCGCCATGGAATCAAGCAATATCCTACTGATGAGCCCTAATAAGGGCAAAACCAGTCTTGGGTTGCTTATGTTCTGGTTCAGGGAGGACTTGGCCTGTCAGTTCGGCTGGACTGTTCTTATTGGAGAAGAGTCAAGACTGGTTTGGATATTGCTGGGTCCAAGCCAAAAGGGTGTGGTGTGCAAAATAATGATGAATTGGTATGCGGTCCTGAGTATTTACCAGTGGCTGAACTTAAATCATGCATTCCATCATCACATTTTTATACTTTACTGTGACGCCCTAAGTGAGACAGGTATGCCTAGGTGGGGGTCCTGTGCGCATTGTGCCACTGGAAACAAGCTATATCTGACCGATGGTCCCTTATAAAGGTAAAATGGGTCTTAGGTTGCTTGTGTTCCTGTTCACAGCTGACACAGGCTGGCAGTTAGGGCCCCCTGTTCCTAGTGGAGTGAGGTCGAGACTAATCTGCATAAGGCTAGGCCCAATCTGAGGTGGTATGGTGTGCAAAATAACAATGGACTGAGATGTTGCCCGAATAATTACCAGTAGCTGAGATTAATTCAAGCATTTTATCAATCACTTTTTTGTATACCTGATTTTAAAATACTGCTGCACTCCATTTCATGACTACTGGGTCTTTCCATAGGGTCTATTTTGATAACATAATTATCTCACAGGCAAGCCAATCTTGAAGCTTGCATCAGATACTGAGATGCACCACCAGTACAGTGCACCAGTTCATCACCATGTCACAGTCACTGGACGAAAGGCAAAGGATGACAAGGGAATTCTATGCTCCTTCCCACTTCCTGATGTCTTAAGTGCAATTGATTGCTCAATGGCACTCCACCAACTTACAAGCTTCCTGTGATGCATGGGGCTGCTTCACTGATGTGTATTCTGCCGTTCCTGGAAGCACACACAATAGCTACACCTACCGCCATCTACCTCTTACACTTACACCTCTTGTGTTTTTTTCCTGGCAGGGGAAATCATTATATGCCCCAAGTCAAACAAGCATGGCAAAGCCAATAGGTCTCGCCTTTGGGACCTTATAAGTGTTTAGTCAGAGCTATTGGCTTTGCTAATGTGTTTAAGCTATGGTGCAGAGCAGCGCGGCTGCTGTGCAGCATGTTGGAAAGTTATAATTAAAAAAGTGTTATAAGCATTTTTGTTACTTTATCAATAATTAAGGTGAGATTATGTCAAATTGAATGACCTTATTAAGAAAAAGTGTATATAAAAAAATGTTTTGTGTTTTTGGGGGGGTATGTTGGCAACTTTTTCCTGTCTGTTCTAATGTTTGTTGTAGGTTTTTTTTGTTTAGAGTGGGGGCAGATATAAACAACGGGAGGGTAGAGATTGGGACAGATTCTGAGGGTACTATGGAGCTATAGCAAGAGGCAGCAGTTACTAGCGCTACGAGGCCATGACAGTAACAGAAGTGAGTTATGCAAAAAGTTACCTCCTTCCTTACTCTTTTATAGACCCCGCCCTTCTCTTTGTATCCAACTTAGAGCACCGTCATCACCATTAAACACGAAAACATGAAAAGGGAAAATAAAGAGTGGGGGAAAGAAGGAAGGACAGAACGCTGAGATAAATAAGAACAGAGCAAGAAAAGAACATATGATGAGAAAATTAAAAAAACTTACAAGAGCCAGTAATGGCAGGAAAATGGGAAGGAGATTAAACGAGTTCAAGAGGAAGAATAAATAAATAAGAAAGGGGGCAGGAAAGAAGAGAAAGGGGGAAAGGGCGCTATGAAAAAGACAAAGGCGGAAATAAATAAAAAGGTTAAGATGAAAGGAAACAGTGAACACAGAGCAAAGATAAGCAGAGCGGAAAGAATGCAAGGAAAAGACTAAGAAGGTAGGATCAGCGAGCACCACGTGGGTGAAGGGGGTAATGCTCCTGGGAAGTATCAGGGGTGTAATCTGCAGGTCACTGACTCCCACTTTTGCACAGTGACGCAGATGGTTAATATAGTGACACGTGTAGCTTGCTGGTCACTGGTTCTAAACCCAGTCATGCAACTCAGTGGGTAAGTGCACCTTCTGCAAAAATCTGTGAGAGTCCTGCAGGACACAGATTAAAATACCCGACAGCTCAGTGGGTTAATGCAGCTGACGTTAGTGTGGAACATACTGGTCACCAGTTCTACTGGTTGTGAGGCAGCTAACTCACAGCAGTGCACTAGCTGTGTAGGCGCTATAGCAGTAGAGTTCGACGGATCCCATGTGCACCGCCCCTGCTCGGCAACCTCTACCTTCTGTTGATCCTGCCTACAGTTTTTGGAAAAAGGGGGACCCCTACAAAAACAATGTGCTTGCTAGTCGCAGGGAAAGAAACTATTAGGTAAAGAAACTATAACAAGCTTTCAATCAATTCTAGGGTACAAACATTCTAGGCATCATGGAAACGTGTAACCACAAAGAGTGCCACTGATAACAATGGACAAAAACATATATTCTTGTTTCTTATTATAAAAATATTTTATTTAGTTATTTAATCTCTTTTTTGATGTATTTGTTTTTTTCTTAATCAATTATAAAAATATACGTAAATGTAAGAAATCTTTACATAAATAAGTAAACACATGTGAATTATACATAAAGTGACAAAAATCAATCCAATTATTACAAACAATACTTAAATCTTTCATATAAAATTTGACAGGTTTGATGAAGGCTAGCGGTAGATGACAACTAAATAAGTAAACACATGTGAATTATACATAAAGTGACAAAAATCAATCCAATTATTACAAACAATACTTAAATCTTTCATATAAAATTTGACAGGTTTGATGAAAGGCGGGACATGCACCCGCCTTTGGCCAATTGCGTGCTTTCATTTTTGAAAGCCACACGCAAAGGCCAATAGAATGTGACAACCACACGCACGAGCTTGCACGAGCTTTCTGAAAGTCTGCAGTGATTCCAAGAGGCCGTCTCCTAGGGCAGCGCATGCGCACTGCGCTAGGCTCGACCTAAAAATGGGAACAGCCTTTACTGCTGCTGCAGTCACCGCCTCATGCAATTTGCCTGGCCAAAAATACCAGCTGGAAAGGTTGTGAATGGTTCTCCTACATAGCAAAAAAAACTACCCACTTTGAATTGGGCAGATTAAACTCAATGGGGCAATTTTGCTCCACCTGACATTGTTGTGTCCGTCTCTTTTTGCATCTCTGTGACCCTCTCTTGATCTCCAGCTATTCCATAGACTTTCCCTATATTTGAACTCTTTGACACTCTTTTTTGCTCTCTCCTATTTTTGCTTGTTTCTCGGTCACACCAACCGTTATTCTGCCTGCCATCTTTTTCTACCTCTCATTTTCTATTGTTTACAGTATGAGTGTTATGTGCTGCACCTTTTCAAATCTGTGATTTTCCCGTACTTTTATCTACCTTTAAGCTTCAGTCTCTCATCCTATCCCTTTTTATGACTTTTTGTCTCTTGTGCCCTGGTTCTGAGGCTATCATTTGCCTTCTCTCATCCTTCATCTGTGTCTGTCTAACTGTCAATTTGTCACTTTGTCTTTTTATCTCTATCTAGCTGGCAATCTGTCGTGCAATCTTTACATCTGGCTTCGTCTATGGGTCCATTACTTGCTCTTTCACATTCTCTCGTATCTCTTTCTCGAGCCCTCTCTCTCTTCCTCTCTTTCTAGCTCTCTTTGCCTATTTTTCTCTTTACCAATCTCTCACTTGCTCTCTTTCTCTTGTTCCCTCTTTCTTTTTGACTCATTAATGATGCCAATGATTACATCATTCAATGGTATAAATGACACCACAAATCACTTCACTGATCACATCATTCGATGACACCACTAATGACATCATCCAATAGTACAAAAACTCTGCTTATTTTTTTAAAGTAGATCATTATTTACTAAGTGGCTCACCTAAAATACTGTTACAACTAATGATACACTCATTGCTGAACAACCAATCTACATACTTTCCCAATGATATACCAAGTATTATAACCTCTTCTTCAGCAACATAACTCTCCATTACACAAGTAACTCACTCCAGATTTAAAAAAAGATGTTGTAGAACACATGCTGCAATATTTGCACAGATCGCAACTGTTGTAAACCACTATAAAAGAAACATCCATGAAGCAAATACAATATTAAACCATACAGTGGCTGTTAAAAAACACTCGGTTAAGTGCTACAACACAAATAAGATTTAGAAATGTTCCCATGCAAGCTAGACGTTTTGCCAGTATCACACGACTACACATCAACTGATGAATACAAACAAAAACATAGTCAATTGACTACAAGCATGGACTTATATAGCGTTTATGCACTCTATCAACATATAACATATTAACATGCTTATAAGCATACAAACATAAAAGAAGCATCACAAACCCATACCACCTCCGTATGTAATTGCATCACTGCAACATAACACTTTCCAACCATCATGCAGTCATTAAAACTATTATTTCAGAACTAGGGACCCAACACTATGCTGCAAAATAACATACAAAATTAATAAAAATGTATTCACAGCTTTTAAAAAATATTGTCACAAAAACGGTAGCATTAAAAAAGTACTATGAAACAAGAATTATGAATACTAAATATAATGTAATATCTACATTCATCATTAACCTCATTAGAAAATTCAAAACTAATGTCAACAGCAGTATCATGAATGATGTAAACAGGGATGGTTTCATGATGGTGCCATTTAACATGTCATGAGTGATGTCATACCTAGGGTCATATGCAGTGCATGACAGTGGTTGGAGTTATGGTTAGCTTACCAAACCATATTTGGTCAATTTCAGCATTTTAGGATATATATATATAGGTGGTAGACGCCAGACGGAAAGTGAGAGGGGTGAAAAGGGAAACCTTGCTCAAACCCAGGTCAAGGGAGGCCAACAAACCAGAGATCAGGCTAGTTACCACATTCAACACAGATTGCACTAAGGTTCAGGCAATCGTCAGAAAACATGGGCATTTGGTCAAACTGGACCCCATCATTGGCAAACTAGTCACACCCAGTGCTAAGATCACGTATCGTCGAAGCAACTCTCTGAGGGACATGTTGGTCCACAGTGTCATGGAACCCACCCAGACACAAAGCAGCACTTGGTTGAGGGAACTCCCAGGTTTCCACAAATGTGGGAAATGCAAAGCGTGCACACACAGTACCAGTGTCAGGACAGTCCTCTTATCCAATGGCAAACAACATAAAATCAGGCCATTCATCAACTGTAATACGGACTTCACTGTCTATGTTTTGGTGTGTGTGTGGCCTTAGGTATGTTGGCAGCACAATTTTTCCGGTAAAAAAGCGAGTTCTGGAACATCTTAGAGCTATAAGAAACAATGATGTGACATATCCCATGGCCAGGCATTGTAACACTTTGCATGGCTTAACTAAACCTGAGGATCTGAAAATATTATTTTTTGGAATTGACAGGATTCCCATGAAGATTCGGGGTGGAGACAGGGAACGGGCCCTTAGAAGACTTGAATCGAGATACATTATCAGCCTCAACAGTAAACACCCGGGAGGTCTGAACCAGGACGAGGAACTCCACGTGCATCTAGGATAACATCGGTGTTTCCCTGCCTTCCACTTCTCTTACCTGATCTCCTGCCTCTCTCTCTTGTATATCTTTCCAAAGCCACTGGGCTTGCACAACCTTGATCCGGTGTCCCCCTTTTCTCTAATGTTCCTCTCCTCTTTGAGTCCTTATGGGAAGAGTCTTTTAACTGGTCGTTATATGGTCACTTGACCATCAATCTGTAGTACGATCCAACATAAAGCATTGATGTTTAAATTAACTTTCTGGGCAATGGAAGACAACATTTGGTAGAGGCGTCTACTAGCACTTGCGCTTGCCTTCCTCCCGTTAAAATTTGGCCCTCTCTCTGTATTTTTTTTAATTTTTCACACATTTGATTTATGTTAAATTTAGTTTAAGGGTGAGACACCCTCAGTTTATAAAAAATTATATTTTTCTCTTCTTTATTTAAAATGATCATGGGATGGAAAATGTTTTTACACTGACTAGATGTAGTCTTTTTTCATGCGACTATATATATAAATTAGATAGGTTTATATATATATATTACCTACTGGTGGTCGCCAGTCGGTAGTTATAGTTAGGGCCACTAGGTTATAGGGCCCAGTTTCCATAGGAAAAGTGTTTTTGGTTTTGCTAATAACTTTGGCGCATTTGACAAATCTTCATGAAATTTTCAAAACTAGTTTGCCATTCTCTTCAGTGCTGTCTGGAAAGCTTTGGGGTGATTTGTCAAACGGGGCCGAGAAAAAGGCAGGGGGGTTCCAAAATGCATTTTTCCCATGCAGACACGACTGCAACCCGAACCGGTGAACGGAATTACACCAAATTTGGCAGAAAGCTAGATCTTGGTCCAAAAAGAGTGCTTTTTGTCATTTGGTTTAAATCTGTTCAGTAGTTTTGGAGTTATTAAAGAAAAAATAATTATGTATATTTAGAGATGCGGATCCACCCACACGCCAACAGCAATGCCGTGATTGTCTGGCCGCAACCTGAGAGGAAAGTTGTGGCTGCCATTTTGTCAATCTGGACACAGTTCCCAGGGGGGGAATAAAGTGTGTATAGGATATAAGGGGTCAAGATAGAAGTATCCTGAACCCATTGGACTGATGGAGGGGTCTGTGAGGGACCCCTCATGTGAAAGATATTGTCCAAAAATGTTTTTATGTGGGCGCATTAGGATCCGCAGATCCACCCCGGCACTGACCCTGTGTCAATCCACAACGGTTCTGTGGATCCAGATCCCAATGGAAAAACAACCACTCACAGACACACTCACTCACATACCCACCTACAAACCTACACAACCACTCACACATCCACACCACCACTCATACACCCACTCAGAGACCCGGAGAACCACTCACACACCCACTCACAGAGCCACACACCACACTCACACACCCACTCATATACCCACATCCACACCCACACAATCGCTCACACCCACTCACTCACCAGTACAACCACTCACATACCCACTCAGAGACCTGCAAAACCACTCACACCCACTCACAGACCCACACAGCCAGTCACACGCACACTCACACACCCACTCACACACACCCTTACACACCCTTACACACCCACACAAAAACTCACACATTCCCTCACATGCCCATTGAGCCACTGACACACCCACTCAGAGACCCAGAAAACAACTCACACACCCACTTGCACACCCATACAGCCACTCACACACCTACTCAGAGACCCTGAAAATAACTCACCCACCCACTCACAGACCCACAAAGGCACTTACACACACTAACACCCACGTACACATCTATACACCTACTTACATACCCACTCTCAGACCCACACAGCCACTCACACACCCACTTACACACCCAGACAAGCACTCACACAACCAGGTTAAAGTGACATTATAGTTGGGAAATAGCATTAAAAAACTGTAGAATTTCACTGAAAAAAACCAAGGTTACAGGGAAGTTATAGTTAGGAAATAGCATTAAAAAATGTAGAAATTCACTGAAAAAACAAAGGTTACAGAATTGTTATAGTTAGGACATAAAATTAAAACGAAACTTAGAAATTTACAAAAAAAAAATGACAGTTACAGGGACGTTATAGTTAGGTTCAGATTTTACACACACAAAACCATAGAAGTTCAGCAGTTATAGTAACGCGTACCCTAGGGTAACTATAACTCGGGCTCCCATCATGCACTGCTAATTACTCCACATATTACATCACTCATGACATCTTCTATGACATTATTGATAATATCACTGCAACCTTTGCAGTGAAATTATTGATGAGCAAACTGTGAATGGGGCACATTTTATAGTTACCTTAGGGCATGAGTTATAGTAACTTGAGATAACTATAACTCTGACTATAACAACTGAAATTGTATGGTTTTGGATGTGTAAAATCTGAGCCTAACTTGAGATAACTATAACTCTGACTATAACAACTGAAATTCTATGCTTTTGGGTGTGTAAAATCTGAACCTAACTATAACGTCCCTGTAACTTTTGGTTGTTTAAGGAGTTTAAAATGTTTTTAAAATTCTATTTCCTTACTATAATGTCCCTATGACCTTTGTTTTTTCAGTATGTGATCAAGGCCTTTGTACCGGCTGAAATGCGTCATGGCAGGCAGTAGAGAGAAATAAAAATTATTTTCTTTTTGCCACTAAGAGGAGTTTGCCTCGTTCCTTTTCGCCGCATCAGGAGGTTCAGGAATGTTTGCAATCAATATATATATATATATATATATATATACACGCACAAAATTATATGCTTCAATAGTACAGCATAACTGAGGGAGAAAATGTAGATTTTTCCTCAGCTTTGATGGACAGAAAATCTGGATTTTATTTAAGACACAGAGGCTAATATTATTGCAATCTCCTTCATTTTTGCTGCTGCCTACACAGATAAGTCTACTTGTGCTGTTGCTCCTGTTGTCGTGTGAGGAATGTGTGTTTAATGTAAGGTTTGTTGGATGAATGCAGACTGATTGTCTCTGCTTTGGCAGTAGGTGAGCTAGCCTCGTAAACTGCTGCGTAATCAAACAAAGCCAGAAATAACCTTTTGATCTTATGCGTCGCTCCGAAAGCCTCTCTCTCTGTCAGAAAAGGACACGGTAACTGACAGGAATGAAGTCCGATGAGCAAACGACATACGTTCCTGTCAACTTCACCGTCGCGAGCGTGGGTCAGGCCGATAGAATCAAGGCCAAGTTAGTGCTCTAGACCTCATTCAAGATGGACGCCTGGAGCGTAATGCGTCAAAGCCATTATGATGTTTACCTCGCTCCTCTATGCCTCGCGCTACACATCGCCTTGACCAACGGTAAAGCCTCGGGCCAACAACTGACAACGGTAAGATATTTTCAATAAAAATCAAATTCAAAGACAATACACTCCAAAATGAAAACAAACAGTAATGCGACCTCGAAATTCGTGAATACGCTCAACCAAGCGATAAGCTGGAGCCAGAAAACGCTAGACGGTTCCCAACCAATTGTGCCTCATCATGTGTCACACCAAATACATGTAAAACACAAATTGGCTTCCATTCACAAGCACTAGCCCAAAGTCTTTTCAAACTTCACAAATTCACAATATTAACGGTAAGGCATACACCCAAAGGCTCAAGTTTTCACAAACTTCACCGTCAAAAAGCACCTTCACAGATTTTGCGTCAAAGATCCACATTCATCCAACAAACCTTACGGTCTTGTCATAAAATCAGTTACTGTCACACAAAATACATGCTACAGTGACTTCACCGAAGCAAACAAAGAGCTCAGTCAGAAGGTCTATTCAAAGAGTGGATTAATACCATTTTACAGTGTTTCTGGTTAAATAACCTTGCGTATAACTACTACATGTGTCAAAACAGCATTGCATAAGCCATATAAGCAGATATGCAGAGTGAACTATGCTATTTATTACTACTGTTGAGGAAGGGGCATCATGACGCACTCAAAGCTTCGCATCTCATGAGTCATGGTTACTCCCCAGACTCAAACATTTTAGTAAATGGCATATTACTGTCTATCTGTCTGTCTATCTGTCTATCTATCTATCTATCTATCTATCTATCTATCTATCTATCTATCTATCCATCCATCTATCTATCTAACTATCTAGTTTCCTCAGAGCTTTTCTAAATTGTCATTGGCGTTACAATGTTTTAAATAAAATATAACAGCATACAACACTTAAACTTCAAGGTAAAGTGACAAGTTCTAAGTTCTTAGTAATACACAGTATATTGCACTGAAAAAAAATTCAAGTGGGCTGGAAAAGGTATCGAATTTTTAGTCAGAACTGTACAGTGCTAATTCAAACATAGGCTTTCCTGAGATGCCGAAAAACACCGTTC
This sequence comes from Calotriton arnoldi, assembly GCA_963921515.1. Taxonomy (NCBI): domain Eukaryota; kingdom Metazoa; phylum Chordata; class Amphibia; order Caudata; family Salamandridae; genus Calotriton; species Calotriton arnoldi. The sequence continues at coordinate 713,651 of CAWUFW010004139.1, read as the reverse complement.
TCTTTTTAGCAATGTAAACGTACTTCAAAAAAAATGTGCAGTGCTCTGTGTGGCAACAAATAAAAAAATATGCAGGCACATATCAAGCAAACATCTAGGAAAGGAAATGCTGTAAACAGAACAGACAAAACATAGACGAAATGATGAATTCGTGATACTTTACAGCCGTTAAATGCAAGTTGTATACTACAGATCTGTTTATACTAATGAGAAAGACGCAAGGCTCTTTTTCAGGATAATTATCAGCAGACACACGTTTTACAAAAGAGAGCATTTGTGACATGAATTTTTGCATGTGAATTATTTCATGATGCACACCTGGCCCAGGCGATACCGGCGGCAATAAACTTACATCAGAGACAAAGGCACCTTCCTGAAGTCTTTACTGTAGCACAACTGCCGCACTTCCCCGGTTAATTTATCTGCCCCATCTGTCGGCGTCAGATCGCGATCCATATAAAATACTAATCAACCCGAAATACGCATATAACTATTCACACATAGGCCTGATAATTGATTAATAAAAAGAATCCACCGAATTAGAGGTCAGCTTATCCCCTTATAATGAAACATATTCCAATAACAGAAAATAAAGTTCAACAACACAGACACTCAAAAATATATATATAACCTGCGCAAAGTTTCTGGGTACGGTATCGAAGCTTTTTCTTTAAAAGATAAATGTAGAAACGTTTTACCTGTTTTTCCGTCCCTTGGCTGTGCCCCCGGTACAGCTGCCTGTCTGCAGAGCGAGAGTTACCTGACACCGCCTCCCAGCACACCTGGGACACACAAGCCAGCCTCTCACGTTACAGGCCCCGGCTAATGAATTATCCAGCCCTGTCATCAGCTCGCGGGCCCATGACATCACTCGCATTTCACTGGCCAATCACACTTGGGCGGCCTTCCTTTCTCTTCACAAAACCATAACTAAGGGTTAGCCCTGAAAGCAGGCGGAAAAAAACTGCGGTCTCAGCACCTGAACACCGAGCTCCTGTGCCAGCCCCCCTTTCAAACTGCTGTTAAAAGAATTAAGAACCGAGGTAGACTGAAATCTGGGGGCGGCGCATGTGTTTGTTGAGAAGCTTATGAAACATGTAAGGCCCATGTGACAACATATTCACAAGCCAGCCCCATGATTACTTGAAATCATAGCCAGTCATCCTATTAGTGAAATACGTTGTGAACTGGACAGGCGTGCCTTGTTCTTTCTGAGTGGAGGCGAGGGCTTTCCAGAAAGTAAGAAGCTTTAAGGTTTAAGTTAGAAAAAAATAATAAAAAAGTTGTACAATCAAGGCAATTGAGTCGAACAAGGACAACCTGGATTCTAGAAGTTAGTAGTTTTTCCACAGAGAATTGTTCTTATTTTTCTCTTAGCCTTGGTGTAGGAATTAACTTTTAGGTTTTGTACCGTGATGGACGTCTATCCATTCTCTAGGGTATAAAAACGTTGAGAGGCTCACACATAAAACGCTATGCAGTGCCACTGTGGCTTACCCCGTCTATGCAGGCCAAGCCCGTCACAACTGCCCCTAACTGGAAGAAGGTAAGTGCATAATTTGTAATAAAAAAACTGAAAGAAAGAAAAAAAAACGCAGGGGCCCAATGTTTTTTTCTAAAGAGCCCGCCACCAGTGATTTGGATGTTCGGTTGGTGAATTCCAAGTTTGCGTAGTCTTGATTCCTTCTCTTACCTATTTCTTTCCCCATCCTACATTTCCTGCCTCTTCATCTCACTCTTAAAGGTTTTTTATCCATGATTTATACTTTTTTCACTGTTTTCCTAAATTTTTCTCCCTTTTTTTCTCTCTTTTCTGCCTTTTTCTTTCTTGCCGTGGGATAAACTTTGAAGATGAAAAATTAGCCTGTGTCCTCAAAAATGACTACTGGTGCCCATCACCTACCACCAGCGGTCTGCATAAATGTGCTTTCTGTTTCTGCACAGGCAGAGGCCACTGCAGCTGTCCCTAGCTGGCAGAAGGCGAATTAATGTTGTAAGGGAGCTGGCTGACCTAACAATTCCTGTGAAACCTCCTTCAAATGTACAAATGTACTCAGGTCAACCCACCAAGTGCACCCAATCAAGAAACTGTCTGGCTATCTCGCACATAACAGCGGAAGACAGTGGCGCAACAAAACTTGGGGGGAGGAGGGTGCGACAGAATGTGGTGAGGAGCTCTTGAGACTCCCATATCTCACAGATACTCAGGGTTGACAGGGAGGCCTCTGAAGTGTGGTGACCCCCATGCACCACAAGGGCTGTAAATGCCTGTGTCATGCCCTTGGCAGAAGATACAGTATAAAAAAATTAGAACTTCAAAATCTGCAAGAAATCAAAAACATTGATACATGCCTTCTTATATTTTGTGCTGAGGCAATGGAAGAACGTTGCTCCTAACACCACCCGCACTATGTCTCTCTTGTAATTCAGAAGCAAACTAAAACCCAGTTCTTCTATGCAGCTTTCAATGTCACTCCTAAACAATATCATCACTAGTTCCCATGCCCCTGCCTAACCCACTAGTAACCAAATACCGACCAACCCCACCACAGAGATAAGATCTCAATTCTATTTGTGTATTTTGTGTTTGAATTTCGGTGCAAAGTCCCATTTGAGCCCAAAACAAGATTATGGTATACGCTCACACCAAAGTTATTTAATCCTGTGATTTGTGTCTGGCAAAACCTTGTACAAATTGTGGGACCAAATAGCAAGAATGAGTTCTTTGTGCAAGTAGGAATGGGAAATAATATGTGCTATTTGCTTGTTATTTCCTATTCCCAATGACATTGGTCACAATTTATTCCCACGTTAATTTGCATACCCCACGCTAAACATGTGTGTGACATCAGAAGGATGGATGCAGTGAATAAAAGCGTATAGTACTGTCGGTCAAAGGTTCAGAAATATGGAAATGGCTAGTTAAGCAGGCAATATAATATAATGTACAACACTAACGAAAGACATAGGGCTAACAACATCTTAAAATGGCTAGCTAATATTTTAATATAGGAGCAGGTTCCAGTCGGAACAGAGAGGCAAGCATCCAAAGGAGAAGAAACCAAAACTAATTGGGAGAGGGATAGAAAACACGCCTAGATGCAAAAGAGTAGAATGTGTAGTACCAGGGAGTTCATGCTACAGTGAAAATTCTCCAAACTGAGACCACCAGAATCAACATATTCTTTCTAAATACCCTCCATCCACGAAATGTTATCTTGATGTGCCCTGCACTATGCACCCCCACCACCAGTTCATTAGCCTTTTAGTCCATGCAGCCTACCATCTTTCACGCATAAATATTTCAGATATTCTTCTGAGTGGCGTAACTTTATCCCCTGCCTTTGATTAACACAAACATGTTAATCGCTTGAAAAAATATCTATAGTCAGGACAGTGCAAAACCTGAGAATGATTGATTTAAACCTACACGAATGAGGGCCTATGGAGAAACCCTCTAAAACAATAAAACCCTGTTGAATGGATATTACTCGGACTTGGGCACTAAACATAAAGAACAAACACAGAAGTTATAGAAAAATGGAAAGACTACTCTAAATAGTTTGAAAATTATCTTCACAAATGTCACAATAAGTAGGTGGAAACAAAGAAATAACCAATGACATCTGTGCTGGATTGGAAAGAGGAAAGTGAAAATTCACAAATCCACTCAGTGTTGTTAAAATTCTAGACGAGTATTAGAAGAATAAGCCCAGACATGAAACTATTTCTAATTTAATCAAAAAAATACTTATGAATGTGTTGGATAGCAAAATATGCCTACATTGATATTAAAAGACATTCCAAATTGTTGGAGATGTAAGTTGTTGTAGTGTCCTAATAAGTATGTTCTGAGAATGGTCAAATGTCAACTTGCAGTGGAACAAGCTCGATAATAGGATGAGGCTTATTACTGATTTCCACAGTGTTGAATCTCCATGATGTAGGCAATCTAAAAACCCTTGAAATACAACAACTGCAAGAATCAGAAAAGGGCTACATTGGGGAAAAGAGTAACTCTGTAGAACTGTAAAAATAAAGAGAAGCTATCATTTTGCTGACTCAAGATGCTTTGGGAAATAAAATGCTATATGATCAACTGAAAGTAGTAATGGGGTGTGAATTTCTAGAACGACTGTCTAACACTGTATGATTAAATGATCCATAGTAAATCCAACTTTCCGTATTACATTTTTATATCTATTATGAGTAATGTATGCATTTTTTTATTTGTCCTATCCCTTCCCCCAACAAGAGTACTAGTTCCGTTTTAAGGTTGGGTTGGCAGCACTGCTGTCTGCATGGCCTATTGTTACCAATTCTTTAAAATATACTTTGGGCCAGTCCAGAGGAGTACTTTCACGTTAGGCTGCTGTTTGTTATATCATTCCACCTACCGTAGTCAGAATCATCTCACTTTCAATAATTTATTTCCTATATGCATTGTATGTTGCATGTTGTTTTTTCACTACAACAGACTTCTTTTAATGTTTTATTCAGATCTAGTGTGCATGTTTTCTAGGTCTGTTTTCCCTACAGTTCGTTTCCCTGTTTGTCTTTCCTATTGACTTTCTATTCATGTTTATTTCTGATTGTTTCTTCCCATGTTTGAATTTTCCAATTGTTAACTCTTCTTGTCTCTTGTCCACTGTTCTGCCTGTACACCCATGTAAAAAAAAACCTTGCCAAAGCCAGCAGGTCTGACTTTAATGAGCTAACAATTCAAATATAGACGTGCAAAAATACAGTTTTCATGTATTAGCACATGAAAAGCAGACCTGTGGGATTTGTGAATGCTTGTCTCTCTCTGTATTTGTTTCCCATTTATTAAATTCCTCATTGTATAGGTAAGTAGTTATGCAAATATAAGTGAAAGTTCAGCTATTTTATGGCAGATATATATTTGAACTACATAAAGTTTTTCTTAGCTTATAAAAGGGGTTAGAAACATGTCAACATCCTTTAAATACATCTTATTGATAAGTGCTTGTGACATTATATAAATAACATAGCGAACCAAAAAGAAAAAATAAATACACGTATTGAAAAAACAAACTAATCAATGCAAAGAAGGTATTCCTTATAGCCAAATAACTACAATTCTTCACTATGCATCTCAAAACATCAATGCCCAAATCAAACATTCAAACATTTAGAAACTGAAAATCAATCGCCTGCATTATTCAACTCAGGCAATTTATGCAAAATGTCTTCCCATACACATAACTGCCATTAATTGTTAATTTATATAACCAAGTACTATGAAAAGATGTCCTCTTATCATCAGGGCAATAATAACTTATTAATTGTTTAATTCACTCAGTAAATTAATAAAGCTGTATAGATAGATGAATAAACGGTTGTGCATCATGTGGTGTGCCGCTTTCCGTTGTTCCCTTTGGAATTGGATTATTCCTGAATATTTGATGGGTACTGCAACTGACGCTGGCACCGGCCCCGCGAGACAGGGAGCACGGCGTCTTTGTGGCAGTATATATATATATATATTCACTGAAAAAACCATAGGTTTCAGTCACGTTATAGTTAGAAATGAGCATTTAAAAAAGCTTTGAAATTCACTGAAAAAACCATAGGTTTTAGGGACAGTTATAGTTAGTTGGACATTTCACTCGTACAAAACCATAGAAATTCACCCATTATAGTTAGTTCAGCTAACTATAACTCGCGTCCCACAATGCACTGCTGATGACGTCACATATTACATCACTCATGACATGGTCAGTGACATCACTGATGACATCTCAAATGACATCACTGATGACATCACTGATGACATCATCCATGTGACTGTGTTTCTGTAAAGTTTAAATATGTTTAATATATATAGGGAAAGGCGTATTGAAGAATGAGTGGGTGTATAAGTGTCTGACTGGATGATTTAGTACGTGCGTGACTCTACAAGTGAATGATAAAACGTATCTTACTGAATGCATGGGTTAGTGACTAAACTGTGTGAATGTCTGTATCCGTCTGTCTGTTGGTGTGTAAGTGGATGCATGTATTTGCGAATACCTACATGAGTGTCTATATGGGTTATTGATTGGTTCTCTGAGTATCTGTATGGGTGCCTGAGTGTTTGTGTGGGTGGAGTGTGTGTGACTCTGTACATAGATGTGTGAGTGGGTGATTCACTGGGTGCATGATTTGAAGAGTGCATCTGTGATGGACTGCTTGGGTGGGTGAGTGTGTGTATGGGTGTGTTAGTGAGTGAATGTATATCTCAGTGGTACATGTGCGAGTAACTACATATGTAAAAGGCAGTATATATGTGTGTTAGAGTATTTAAATGGCTATAAGTGAGAGTGTGTGATTGTGGCTGTATGGATGCGTGTGTGCTTGTATCAGTTATTGTATAAGAGCGTAAGAATGTGCTAGTATTTGTATGAGTATGAGAGCTGGTGTGTGTATAACTGTATAGGTAAGTAAATGGGTGTGTGATTAATTTTTTGCATGACTGACTAGGTGTGTGAGTACCTCTATGGATGAGTGGCGGTGTGTGAGTGTTTATATAGGTGTATGAGTGCATATGATAGTCCTGTACTGAGTGACTGTAAGTATGAGTGACTGTACGGGTGAGTGAGTAGATGTGTGTGTGTAGACCTAAGAAGCAGTGATTTGTTATGTAGTTATTGGTATTGGAGTGTGTATGGTTTTGAGAATGGCAGTCTGTAATTTACAGTGGGTGTATCAAAAGTTATATTAGGGTGTGAGAAGATGCATGAAATTATCACATGGATGATGCCATCAGTGATGTCATCAGTGATGTCATTTGAGATGTCATCAGTGATGTCATCAGTGATGTCACTGACCATGTCATGAGTGATGTAATATGTGACGTCATCAGCAGTGCATTGCGGGGGCGCGAGTTATAGTTAGCTGAACTAACTGTAACAGGTGAATTTCAATGGTTTTGTACGAGTGAAATGTCCAACTAACTATAACTGTCCCTAAAACCTATGGTTTTTCAGTGAATTTCAAAGGTTTGACAGGCAGGTCGAAGGTCAGGGATGGCCACTAAGGAATTTTTGGACAGTTACCTGATCACCAAAGCGTTCTTCAGTCCAGTTCTGAACTTTACACCACAACCGCCATAGACTTTAGCGGAGTGTTCCTCATGCTGATGCAGGAGATGGAGGATGCTCAAGGGTGCTCTGGGTGCTGTACGATCAATAGGGGTGTATTTGTGGTTACTTCTCAGTCCACAGGTCATGTGGGGGTGACTTTGAGCACAGAGGTCAGAGTCCCTCAAAGTCCTCTTTGAGCCAGTAGAAGGCCAGCTGCTGCTTGCCTACCGGTCTCTGTCCACAGCGGATCCATCAGTTTCATTTTATGGAGGCTAGTGTCCCTTTTGGGAGACCAGTCTGGACTCAGCTGACCCTCCTGGGTCTGGCAGACTTGGGTGCAACTTTTGTCCAATTAGGATCGGTCTCTTGGGGCTCTCAGGGGTGGTGGTGACATTTCTCCAGAAGTGGCTACTGACTTGCCGAGTTCGGCTACTTCAGCTTTAATGGCCCTGGTGCTCGTTCCGCGTGGTCAGCTGACTGACTCATAGAGTCACGTCTTTGGCCTGGGGCTTGGGAATGACTCTTACTCAAGCCAAGAGCCACAGGCAACGTCCTGTCTATACTAGCTCAAGCTACGGCAGGTGCAGCCTTTCTTTGCCAGGTCCAGGGTCAGCAGGGAAGTCCTTTTTTGGTCCTTCTCCAGTCCCGTAGTGATCTGAAGCTGGGGGTGCCAAGGGTACCATGTTTATGCCAAGAAAGTGCCCTGGGGGGATGATGCGGTCACTAGCCAACGGGCTACCAGGATCCATCCTGCCCAGTGACGACTTCGGGCTATGTGTGGCATCTAACTATCACAGGGTGCACTATTCTGCCCACTCCCAAGATGTTTGAATCCATCCTTGGATGTTAGGAGCTTGGTAGCTCACCGTAGAGGTGTGCCTACATGGCTACAGGAAAACCGGTTTGGGCACTTGTCTCCCCTCTCTGTTCCTGCGCTAGCCTGTCTAACCGAACCAAGGGGAAACCCCTCAGGTTTGTGATCACCATTTGTCCACCAAAGGTGGCTTCTCCTTTGAAGATTGCCTTTTGGGCCAACACCCTGAGTGGCTTCCTGCAAATGGGAGGGTACCATTGTTCCTAAGCCTGGTATTCATTCACACTACTCCCCAGGAGGACAGAGAGCTGTCTGGTGGCCAGCAACCATGTGGGGCCACTGGAAAAACTGGGCTGCAGAACAGCAATTATCTAAAAGCTGCTGCTCCTGAAAAGTGACATCAAATTTGACTTCTAAGGAACAGAAAACACTGGTATATTGTGGGGACCAATTATCCAGAACAATTTCAACACAGTGAATCCTTAAATTAGTCACTGGTATGCTTATTTATTCAGCATAAAAGTTCATTTATTAATTGGCTTATATACAAACTAAATAGTCCTCGCTCTCTGTACTTATAAATAACAAATATCTGAACAAATCGCAGGGCATATAGCAATACCAAAACAAGGAAAATTCATTTTCACTATAGTTTCATCCATACACAAATTTGTACATCCACAACATTAAATCAAAAAAACATGATGATTAGACACTAGTCTTCAGTCTTCCAGCTATTTAGGGGAGATGTGGCTGTCTCTTTAGTTGAGTTGACAGTCCACATCAGTAAATAGTCCTTAGAATAGTCCACACAGTAAGGACAAGCCTGTCTTCTGTTAGTTTCTTGTGTGTCCCAAACGTTACTTTCTAACATTCAAATTCTTAGAAGACTTGACCGACAAGAAATGTTGACGCATTTTGGCCCTTTCGAATACGGGTCTCTTCAGGACAGTGGAAGACCAGGAATACTGGAAATAAGTACCTCTAGAGCTTGACGGGCCAAAAAATTAGGAAAGTCAAAAGCACCCTCGTCTTCTTAGAAAATGAATCAGCATCGATCTTGGGGCCAAGTCGCATTGGAGGGATGCAACTACCCAATGTGACGATGATTGAGGACCGCTTTCTGGTAACTGTGATAGCCAATGGGGCTACTAACTGTTCCCACAGCAAAACGACAATTTGGAAGTGTTGCTATCAGGACAGATTAAAAGCATATGTCCTACTTAATAATATATAGCTCCCTGGCTCAGGGCTCCATATGCCTCCGTTAGGGGAGACTTACTTATATTGTTAAGGGAGGTGGGGACTTAGCCATTAGTTTAAATGGCAAAATCGAACTATCAGTTTAAAACTGCTCTTCTGGGCTATAGTGGCAGGCTGGGAGCCATTTTGTACTTTGTCCCACACAGGGTGGCACAACCAATGCTGGAGCCCTGGTGGGACACTCTGTCTCACATGCCCTGGGTACCCATGGTACCATATACTAGAGACTTATAATTAAGTCAGCTTATGCCAATTGGTGGTAGCCAATTCAACATACACTTTGTAAGGGGTTAGAACACAGGCACTGAGGTCTGATTATCAGGCTTCAGTGCACTCTCAGAGTCGAAAAACCAACAGCATCAGTCCAAAACTTTGGGGGTGATTGTGCAAAAAGAGGCATTTCCTTACATCTCTCATATTTTACATTAATAGAGGCAGACCAGGGTTCATGTTTCACTACTAAGTTAGCAAAGTTAATCTTTTCAAAACATTCTCAAAGTGCAGGGAAGACTGATCCCCTCCAACCTTGCTCCCCTTTAGTTAAAATCACATTCATATTTACAACTAAAATGGAATACTTTGCAAAATTCAGCAGCAATTAAGCTTGAAATGACAAAGCAAGTATCTCCACGTATACCTAACCCACTAAAAATAGTAGCAACATATGACAATTATTTATGAAATCCGAAGTAGGCAGCTCGCATTGCATGCAGAAGTTATGTAATGTGATCAGGCGTGCAACTGCCATGGGTAAAACTAACACAGGAAGCTTATTAGAAAATACTTTATACTTTATAATTTGAATAATGGAGTGCAGCATCATGAGATATATGCCAGGGCACCTAGCTGGATGTCCTCAGATAATCAAGGTAGGAGGGTGTTTGATGAAGTCTTAAGTCAGTAACAACAAGCAAAGCACCGACGCACCACATGACTCTGCGTTAAGGAAAAGCACCAACGTCTACCTTCCCAAGCAATAGTCCAAACACATACCTTTATAGAGATGTCTCACTACATCACATTTTCCCACAAGCAGGTATACATACTTCATTTTATATGTCATTAGTTGACAGTTGTAGTATTGAGAGTTTTGTGGTCTAATATAGTTATGTTGTTGACACTAGGACCTTGAGGGTCCTAATCCTGGCATAGCTGCTTATCCCAAAGCAGTGTGATTCTTGTCACATAAATTTATACCTTTAAGCCAGGTTAGAATATGCATGTTGTCAATCAGCTGGACAACATGCTACTTGTATTGTCTCAGTTGCACGTTCCTGTCCTTCTCCATGTCATATTCTGTAATCTAGTCACAACTAGATCCCCCACCTCCTTGCACAATACTTTCCTAAGTACAGCAACTCATGATTCAGATACTCCTGCAATACAAATGCTACTTGTTAAGTGCTCAACTGCCTTATGTAGTTAGGTTTGTACATTATTTACAAATAAACAAATATACAAATAAATAAATAAATAAAACTTCTAAGCCGATGAGGTACTGTGAGGTAGAGCGGAGATCTACGTTTGGCTGTAAAGAATGCTACTATGGAGAGTGAGAGTGTTTCTACTGGCACGTTTGAAAGCGAGTGAAGACAGATGTCAAACCTTAGAGAAATGTATTCATGAGTCTATGCTCAGAGTTGCATTATACATTTCCACAGTAGAAGGTAGGTGGAGGAGTGGAAATCCTTCTCGCAGGGATTTACGCTAGGATATGCTGTGCTTTACTAAACAGTAACATTTTCACACCGGTACATTATCTTCCTCTTAGTCAAACCCTTCAAAGCTGAGATGGAGGAGATAAAGCCCAAATCCTTGGGTCAGCCTCCTACAGGCATTGGCTTCTTTTGCTCCGGAATCTTCAGACTTTGGCTTGAAACATTGTCAATTACACCTTGGACCAGCCCAAAGGATCATTTTAATCTCAACATTTTTCTATTGGCTGTTTGGGTGTGTACTTTCACCTCTTTTAGAATATGGTTGGGTGTATTTTACATATGAAATCAGATGGTGAATGACCCAGTAGCACTGAGATACCAAAAGTATCTGCAAAATGGGTACTTCAGAAGAAAGGGTTTGCTTTATTTTTTTAGCATGAATTTTTCAGATCTTTGTGTCTGCTCTTTAGTGAAATAGATTTGACCTCATTATATTCCACATGTTGTTCCAATGTTATACCTATTGGTTTTGCTATGTTCTGTTATATTTTAAGTACCAGTAAGCATGTTAATTTACTCAGCTCTATACTTTTGGACTTGGCCCTCTCTGCAGGGTAACTCCCAAACATTTTGCCATCGCCTCTCCTGATTTTCTGAATTCGTTTTTTGTTGGCATTAGGACTCTGTGCACTTTGCCCACTACTAACCAGCGCTAAAGTGCTTCTGCTCTCTCTCTCTAAGTCATGGTAAACTTGTCTTACACCTGATTGGTATATTTAATTTACCTGTAAGTCACTCGTACATAATACTACATGTACCCAGGGCCTGTTACTAAAATGCTACTATTGGGCCTGCTGCACTCACTGTGCCACCCACTAAAGTACGTAGGGCATATCACCCCGCCCAGCTCTGTAAACGCCCCGGCTGCTGCCTCATTGTCTGGCTAAGGCGCAGCTGCCCCCTGCTGTAGCGCTGTGCCTTCTGGGGTTTCGGAGCCTTGGCCCACCACTGCTCAGGGAATACTCAGCACAGGCTCCTGCTGACATCTAGCCCAGGGCGTCAAGTGAGATTAGACGCTGCTGCCGGAAGGCCCAACCCATTCCCCAAAGGCCTGCACTGAGGGATGTGTAGGCCGCAGGCCACCTACACCGCATTTGCAGAGGTGAGAAGTGGCAAACAAAACAGGTGGGGCAAATATTCAATCAAAGCAAAAGCTCTCAATCGTGGTCCATTTTAAACAGTGTTTTTTTTCGGACTACAATTGAGAGCTCTGGAGTTGAGACTGAAGGCACTGTGAGTTTCTCACAGCATCTGTTAGTGAGTTAAACCAATGTAAAAAAAATTAAGATTTACTTACCTGCTGCCTCGTGCTCGGTGCTCCTCTTCATCTCGGCAGCACAGGCTCCCAGTGCTCCAGCCAGCAACTCCCCCCTACCAATCCAGACGCTCCTCTCATGCTGCTAAGGCAGAATGAGAGAAGCACCAGGATTGGCTGGAGTGTGTTGGTTCGATGCTTTTTCAGGCTCTGGGGGCCTGTACTTTCTCTCTAGCCAGCTGTCTAAGACAGCATGGGTTGGAATGCTTAAAGTTCGCATGCCAGGCAAGACAGCTGGCCAAATTTGACATGCACACTTTAAACTGAAGAGCACACTGTTTCTCCCTGCTGCTGCCCTCCCCACAGACGTAGCTGCTGCCAGCATGAAAAATAAAATGGTAATAAATTAGTTTTATTACCATTTTATTTTAATGTTTCCTGTTCTCACAGCGGAGGGGTGACACTCCTCTGCCCTCCTCTTCCCTCATGAAGACACAGCCGTACAAATTTTATTAAACAAGGAAAAACGATGGGTGTTCCGTCTGAAGACACACATTGATGGCCTAAATGATGCTATACCTTGGCTATTGGTCGCACCTAGATAATCTGGAACTATATGTAATACTTTGGATTCTTTTAATATCTATAAGCCAACTGGTTTTCCAAGCCAAAGACATTTTGGATATGAGCCTAGTATCATATAAAGATACTTCGACGTTTCTGTACCTTTAGCTTCTTCACATACCTATATACCATCTCTCGGAAATGAGACATTGACAGGCATATGCAAATACAATGTTTCTCTTCAGAAATACATCAGTATTACTTAGCGAGTAACATGAATTCCACCCCACTCCAGTTCTAATATTTTGAATTCAATAATGCAGAACTGACATTTCTCGCACAGCAGACTGAATCTTTATTGGGCATCTACAACCATATAACCATGATGATTGGAAATATACTCGTCTGGTTGAAAAACCTTTATCTGATGCTTCTCCTCAGTAAGCTGTAACATAATAATGAAAAATCTTCAGTATAAAATCACACCCAGGGGGATTTTCAATCGCCGAGGGCACTAGGACTACATTTCCCAGCAGCCCCACCTTGTCAGGACGTGACGTGGACATGCCCGCCTGTCAGGTCTGGACACACCATACGCACTGTCACGTTTTGTGGGCACAGCCGGTACAGCTAAAGTGAAACTCTTATAAGTTTTGACCCACCACAAACAAAATGAAGAGTTCATTGAAAATGCATAGATATTCAAGAGGAAAAACACCTTTGAAGAATTAAGTACCGGGGACTCATGGGGATTGGATGCATTCCCTTCTCTCTTTTAAAACTGTCTTTCGGCTCACTTACCATGCTGTTTTATGTACATTATTTTTCCATAAAGTGTGATGACTACAAGGGTTTTCACAGCGAACTACTCCAGGGGGCCCTCACTAGCATGAGTTAGAGTAAGACTTCATGATGGTGTATGAATGAACATATGCATGTTTTTTTCAGTCTCACAGAATTGCAGTGGTTTGCAGTGTGCACTTTTCACATGTGTGACACGATCTTAAGAAATAGTCACAAGGAGTATGAAAAGAAACAGATTACTTTCTATGTTCTTTGTCTTTATCATTGTTTATTAATCATTTTCGTTCCGTTTATGTCTCCAGTTATGTGCTTCATTAATTATGATTTTCTGTATTGTATGTTTTACATACTTACAGGACCTAAAAACTCCGCACCACCAGAAAACATTGTCCTACGGGACTGTACTAATAGGTATAGCGTGCCTGTTGATGAATGAATGAATGTGAGTTAGGAAAATAAGGATCCTGTTTCTGAAGAAAGAATAGGACTTGTTGCAGGACCATTATATAGGCTAAAACATGTCGACCTATTCAGATGCAGGGATAATAGGCAGTCCCATGCATCACCACATCTTTTAATCATCCCTTAGGCTCACCTGTAATAAAGGGAAGTCATGTGGTCAGGACATAGGGATTTTTAGATACACCTGATCCTGGTTCCATATATACCCACTGCCTGAAAGCACTACTTGCAACAACGGGGAGCCCATTCGCCACTGGAATTTTCTCTGATGAATGAGGCACGGCTAATGATGAAGTATGGCATCCAGGGGTGTGTGTAAGGCCACACTTTTGAATTTTTTGTGACTCCCTGGGTTCTATACATATCGGAAGACACAATAAGGATCAAAAAGCGCTCCTAAATAAAAGGGTCATTCTCTAAAAGTGAGTTCCATTTGAGAATGGCCATGTTTGCTTTTAGTTGTTTTAATTAAAAAGGATGTCAAAAAGTAATTTGTCTCAAATGTACGGATCCAGAAATTTATCGCACTGTGGTCTGGTGCCTGATGTTTTTAAACAATTTTGAGGTTGCAAAGCCCGATATTTGCAAATTTGAGTTTTCCAACCACAAAACCCCAAGTCGCCAGTGTCTTTGCAACTCTCAATGGACACATTGTGACACCTAGGGCCATATGTATCAAGCTAAATTGCGATCGCAAACGCTGAAATTCGCAGAATTTCAGCGTTTGCGATCGCAATTTAGCTGTGTGCAATGTATGAAAGGAAAACCCACTCGCAAAATAAGGAATCGCAAAATGTGCGATTCCCTATTTTGCGAATGCATTTAAGGAATCGCAAATTGCGATTCCTTAAATGCAATGTAGGAAGCACCCAAGTTGTGCGATTTTGGCTTAGGAATCGCAAATTACCACCAACTTCAGGTTGGTGGTAATTTGCGATTTCTTTGAAAAATGCACTTTTTTGCATTTTTCAAAGTAGTCATGTGGCGCACATACATGCCCTTAGGGCATGTATGTGCGCCACATCTGCACCCATGCTTATTTCAGGGGTTCAACAGGGTGTCCTTTTGACACCCTTGCATCCTGAAATTGCATTCGCAATTTGCGAGTACCTAATGGGTACTCGCAAATTACGAATGTCTCCCATTCATTCCTATGGGCCTCTAGGCCCATAGGAATGAATGAGGAGGTATTCCCTAATTGCGAATCGCATTTTGCGATTCGCAAATAAGGAATATGTATGATTCGCAAAGTTTTTGCAAATCCTACATACATCGCGTTTTGCGATTCTCAAATAGCGATTCGCAAAAAATCGCTATTTGAGAATCGCAAAACAACATTTTGATACATATGGCCCCTAATGAGTCAAATGGAGTAGGAGGCTTGAAAGGTGGAGATTTCCCTCAATAGAAATCGCAATAGAATCTATCAATACTTTGTGACTGCAAGTGTAGTAGCAAACCATTGATGCCATGCTGTGTATGTAGGGTCAGACTTTGGGGAGGGTGACATGACACTAGCAATTGCCAAGCTGTGAGCAAGTGATCAGGCATTGGGAAGGAGGGTACAACAGTAGACAGTGGTTTTTTTTTCTGAGTAGGGGTTTACGAATAAAAATGGATGAGGGTAGCAGAATGAAGGGTATTTATTTCTTGTTACAAATGCATTGAGGAAATAGGGAAGATTAGAGAGTGAGAAGTTGGGAGTGGTGCAGGACATCAGTTATTGTTTTGATACTTGGGGGTGACAGTATTACTTAGGTAAGAAATGGGGAGAGTAAAGGTATTCTGTGTGTGCCTATCCTGCACAGCTAATCCATGGGATCACTTTAAAACAAGAGTGTTAACTTGGAGGCATGCACAGCAAACAAATGTAGCATAGTAGCTATCAGTAATAGGGAGGTTTCAACCTCAGGATTGTAAGTGACCTTGTAGACAATTTGAGTTGTCTACAAGGCCATCTGGGACCCAGAGGTGGAAAACAATCCTATTCTTGATTGCTATCCATTTATAATTTAAAATTCCCAAGTAGACATTTATTTTCTCAATGGAATATAATCCATATATTTGTAATGAGGTTTGATGGGCTCACATTATCACATCAATAATAAAATATAGAAATAATATCAACATCAATGTTTAATTCCTTTCAAATGGTGGACTTACATCCTTTCAAATGGTGGATAGCATGTTTGTCTACATTTAGTTTATATGAGATGATTCTACAGCATAAAGTTTAAAAAAAACAATTTTTACACTCCATTAGCATTATTTTGCATATTTATATATTTTTTAATATTTAATTTTGTTACACCCTATTATACTCAAGATCTTATTTGCATTTAATATCAGAGTCTCCTGGGATTTCTTGTTCTTGACATTTAGGCAAAAACATAATCAGCATTTCCCTGAGGTTTAGTCAGTATAACATGTGGCTAATAATAACAACCAGCAACACCTATGATGCTGAATAATGAAATACATAAGGTAAATATTATCAACTCAGTTTCAAAAGGTTTCACCGTTTAAAGAAAATACAACTTCTCTTACACCACAGCAAAGGAATCAGTTCATAAACACCTGCTAAAAGTTTAAAAAAGCCATAACATTCACAAATCAATGAACGCATTTGTTAAGGTAATTGTTTAAAAATTGGAAGCGGTTTTGTTTAGGGGTGGGTGGTACTCGCGGAGTTTCACTCATTGGAATTCCGCTGACTTACATGAAAACTCCACGAAATTCCACGGGGTTCCACAAGCAGGCGTAATTCGGCACGTCGCAATGCTTGCTCTAATGTTTATACTGGGATGTTGTTCCACACTGCAAAATTAGCGTAAATGGCTACACGCGGCGTGCCAGAGGGTGCTTTTTCTCTGCTGCAGCTCGAGTAGATTTTGTACTTGAGCGTCAGCTTTCTCACCACGAATGGTTCCGACTGCCTGCGATGAGAAAATCCTTGACAGAAAGTGGAATGTGTTTAAATTACAAAAACCTTTTTTAGGAGCAGGCAGTCATCAGGGAGGCATGCAACAGTAAACAACTTTTTGTCAACATTCCGATTTGCGAATGCCTTAACACCTCCTTTGAGGAGGTGGTAAAATATAAATTTTTTGCAACCGGATTTCGATCACAAAAAATGAATACATACCTTCAGGAATTGGTATTTGGAAAGGATGCCTTTCACATGCCCCTTCCAAATACTGATTCGGTATGTATTCTCATACCCAAATTGTGATTGGATAATGTGTTATTGAAACACAGGTTGGGTTTTGTGAATACAAATATGTCATTTTGCGGTTGATAATGGCCCCAATTTTAAGAATTGGAGCCTTTGTGACCACAAATCGGTTTTGTAAATGAGGGCTACATTTTAAAATATATTTGAAATCCAAAGGAAGAGACATCTGAACAGAAAGCTGAAAACAACCGAGGCCTCTCTTAACCATCCTAGCATTTTTTCTTGTTTTAACATACAATCGTCATATGTCTTAGATCAGGGGTTTCATACCTTTTCTGTAATAAGAGCTACTTGTGTTGAATTAAAATCCTCCTGAGCTACTAATATTATTAGAGATGTAGTAGTAACCAGATCAGACAAGATTACATTAGCAGCCATCATATGCAAGATTACTAGCAATGATTACCTCTGTGCATCAGGCATGTTTGCCCGCAGCAATGTAAAACATGCCTTATCAATGTTCGAATGTCTGCACATGGGTAATACATAACAGCCATAGCTGCAGTGCCCCTAGCACCAAGTTAATAATATTAGTAATTGTCTCACGAGCACCTTTTGATTTTTATCACTAAAATATCAGTTTTAAATATATTTTGGAAATCAACAATTTTATTCTCTAAACAACAGTTTATGAATGCTAAAAATACACACATTTTCATTTCAAATACATGCTTTTTAATTTTGGCATACAGATTTTGATTCAACCAAGCGAAAGCTTTTAAGTTAGTTCACTGGGCTGCTACAGAAGAGCTACTTACATGCAGGTGGAGCGCTACCAGTAGCTCACGAGCTACTCATTGGAGAAGCCTGCCTTAGTTAAGAATGGATGTCTAAATTATTCTCTGCTGTCTCTCAGCCTGTGTAAGCACTGTTGGGCTCTTCATAGTCATGACGAGAATCATCCATAACTGATGCTTCAAGGGGCTTTCCATTTGCAAGAATGTCTATAACGATTCAAAAGAGAAGCGTTCATATTTTCTCCATTCCTTTTGTCTTTGACCTCAAAGGGGCTAGCCATAGTACTCTTCTTTAGACATAGATATGTGTGAGAAATGCAATATTTAATCTGATTTTGTAGCATGGAATTCTTGCCTTTTGTTTTTCTTTATATGGTCTCAATTGTACCCTAATCTTTCTCATGGTTATTCTGGTGTTTAGTAACTATATGTCAAAATTAAAGTCTAATTTCATAACAGAAGATGAGTGCCTTTCCTGAAAAGGGCAGGGGCTGTTTGACAGCGGTGTATGTGTGGGTAATGCAGGACCAGAAAGAGAGATGGCAGTAGCTGCTTTACCTGAATTATATGAAAAGTTGGATGGACTGCTTTTCTCGGTTGCAAGACCTAGAACACATGGGGTGCAGTGTCGGTCCAGCATGAATGGCGCGGAAGGAAAACAAGAAGGTTGCAAGAAGAGATACATTAGGCACCACCTGACCTTTCCCTCAGAAAAATGGCCAAGTGCAGGCAGCATCAAGATGATAACAGATAAAAGACAAGGGCAGAGAATGCAGAATACGAGATTCTGGATGGTTTATCAGGGCACCATACGCTCCTGTATTGATAGTCCATATCACATATCCTATACTGGCCACTGCACTCCGGATATATCTTGTCACCAGGGCTCTCTCAATCATAAGTAACCACACTCTGGATGGTTACACTTTAAGAGGCCAATATGCTTTATCCTGCTTACAATCGCTGCTGTCCATTAAAGTAAATTAATTGGAATCAACTGTCGAAACAACATTCTTCTTTCCTTAAGAGTGACACTTTTGAAAGCATTATAAAAAAGGTTTTTTCTTTCACATCACTGTTGATGGAAGACTACGAACATATGCTTACCTACATTTGGGTCCAAGATTGATTTGCTTATAATTGGCCACTTATGTAATGTTGCAGACTATGATGGAATGGAATGCTATCCAGGGGGTTCTCAGTAGCTAAGACTGATTCATTAAGTTTCATTCATAACTTTTAGATTCCTAATTTAATCCCCTGCACGCATAAAACCCATGAATAAAGGCCAAATTATCTTTAATAAAATGCATCAATTCAATTTTAGAAATCTAAATTTCCTTGCCGGTTAAATACATATAATGTGATGCTGTAACCCGCCACCTCCAGAACCCTTTGTTTGTATACTTCTGTGTGATGACACTTTACTGTAGGTGATGTAACTCAAAATCGTCTGTTGGGTTCTGGATCACGTTTGGGAAAATGTATTAAAAGCAGAATCTTTGTAGTTATTTGACATTCATTAAGCAACACCCCATTTTAGGGCCGCAAACTAAACCTTAACCACAAATTACAAAATAATAAACCACCAAGATCGATGTTTGAAAAGATCAGATGGAAAAAATCCTATTTCATTCTCATCTTTATCAATTGCTTTTTAAAGCATGCAGTCTGTTCAGATTTTCACTTTTATACGAGTACTTTGTAATTTGTACTACAAGAAAATATTAGATCTAACAGTTTGCCTTCCAATTGATTACAGAATTAGTAATATATTTACAAATAAAACTAGTGTTCAAGTAATAAATTTGTTGATTCCCATTTCTTTAATTTTTTAAACAACCCTTAGAAAAAAGAGCAGCCACAAGTGTGACAGGGAAGAAAAAGATGTAAAAAATCTTTATTGTATAATTACTAACCCTGGGCGAAGTACTACGCTACGCTCGCGTAGTTTGCGAAGTTTGCGCTACTTCGCACAACGCGAATTGCACGTAGCACGGTCATTTTTTGCTTGCTCGCGGTCCTCAACGTCAAGTTGGCGACCGCGAGCAAGCAAAATGACATTCCGGCGAGACTTTTTCCTCGTTCGCGATCAGCAACATCAAGTTGCCGATCGCGAGCGTGGAAAATAAACCTCCCGGCGAGATTCTCAATGCGGGGAGGTCAGGTTTCTCACTGCGAGTGGTCGCGTATGCTCGCGACCGCTCGCGATGAGAAACTACCAGTCCGCGTTGAGAAAGCTGCTGCTCGAATAAAAATCTACTCGAGCGGCAGTAAAAGACAGCTCGCACTGTGCAAGATGCCGTTTTCAATGATTGCACAGTGCGGACAAGCATCCGGCACTGTGCAATCATTGCGAACAGCGCACTACGCAGTTCGCGTAGTGCTATGCGTAGCTCGCGTAGTGCGAACTGCACTTCACGTAGCTTCGCGTAGCGCTACTTCGCGAACTACGCCCAGGCTTAATAATTACCTAAAATCATTTACAAGAACAATATAGATTACGTCATAAAACAGGCATCGAATAAAAAAAAGTATTAAATGATTAAAACATTTGTGAATAAAATTAACAATGTCAAAAGGTGCTACGGCCCAATGAAAGGGGAGCAGCAAATAACTCAGGGCTATTTTGTATAGCCGATGCAAAAATATGCATCTCTAGGCAAAACCGAAAGCCATAGGTGCGTGGGCATGCGGTATTGTGCCATGCAGACAAGCATATAGTTATATTATGCGTGAGCATGCATCAACAAATTGCATACATGTATCTCAGAGGGACTCATGCCTAAAAGACAAATGAGTAAGCCTGGTGCATACAAATGCCAGAAAAAGTATGCATAGGACCATATTCTGCTGCGATCTAGGCGTCAAAGTGTTAGAAAATCAGTAGTACAGGTGAAACACGTAAATCTATGTGACAAATTGTTTGTGCAGAAGTCCTCACCAGGAAATTTTGCCAGAAATGAAGAATACACTGAGTGTAAGGACAGACCCACGCCCAAGGTCCTCGGATAGTGCAACCTTCCTAAAGGATTCTAAGGTGCAAGGTGCATGTGTAAAATCGTTTAGTGCCAGTTCATGTAAGGTGTTCCTACAAAAGTATTACTGCAGCAATGAACAATCAGCAGCTTATGTTATGTGGACTTTTGTCTTCGGTTCTTGCATTGTTCGTAGAATCCTTCCAGCTTCCGGGTAAAACTTGCCAGTTTATGCGAGGGCCATCGGCACAGTGGTAGTATAAATGAACATTAGGGCCTCTTTACATGATCTTACACCATTTTGCAGGAACATTGTTCTTAAATATAGTCGCCTCTGGCCCTGCAATGCTGGGCAGCAACAAATGATTCTGTGTGATATTGGCACAAACAACATCCCTTGTTTCCTGGCAGTATGTTTTTCCAGTGGCCCTTATAATCCCATATTGGCAATGTTAGGAGCCTTGTTCAAAAAATGTTCTGAAGGACTTGCCTTCCCAGCCCTGCTTTCAGATATAGTTGACATGATGTGACTTTGTGTGAGTAGGCAAGACCCTCTGCGCCAGGAATATGTCTAATCCGTTCAAGATCCTGTTGCCTTGAGATGTGCTTGCCCTGTTTCTTTAACAAACTTTTAAGTCTGGCCATTGTTAAAGATGTATTGGTTAAAAAATCTGGTGGCAGGCCCAATGACTCGTTGGCCTTCGTGAGATACCTGGTCCAGCGGCTATTGTTATCCTGAAAAACTGTTTTTAATGTTTCCCTGATTGTGTCAGGACCAGCCTTGATCACACGGTGGTAAAGTTTGACTATATCTTTTTTGCATTCAATGTCCATTGTTAAGATATTGAACTCCAGCCAAATCAGTGTGCATTGTGTTGAATATGGAAGATTGAAAACCTTTCTGAATGCCATGATGTGCAATCGCTCTAATTTTTCAGTAAGCAGTCCCGGAAAGACGAGATGACCATAACTCAATGTTGGAATTAATTTTGCTTGCATTACCCTTCGGAGGCCCTCTGCGGAATGACTTTGGAGCTTATGATTTAGTTTGCATAGACCATGTGTGACTTAGCCCCTTTGACCTCGAGTGCCTTGGCCTGCAATGTTGATCTGCCAGTATCTGAGAATTGTACTCCCAGATAATTGTATTTGTTAGTAGTGGCAATCCTTAACGGGCCGAGATACCATTCCAGCAGTTGTTTTTTCGGTTTATGACCAAAAAACAGCATTTTCGTTTTTGTGGCATTAGCTTGAAGTTTATTTTCCATGTTTATATAGATGTAATGACTCCAATGCCCTTTTCATGCCAATTCTGGTTTGGTCCAGTAAAACCAGATCATCCGCATACTGCATAATCGGAAGTCTAAGATGGCCTAGTTAGGGCAGAAAGATGTTGACTTTCAGAAGCTCCTCTCCCAAATCCGCGGTGTATAGATTAAACAATGTAGGGGCGATCACACAGCCCTGTTTTAACCCTTTGTTCGTATGGATCTTAGCTGTTACATGTGTCTGCGTAAGCTTAGTACGAACCCAGGTGCCGGTGTGGAGCATCATAATGGCCGCCAGAAGTTTCCTCGGGATGCCCCACTTTGCAAGCTTTGCCCAGAGTATGTTACAGTCAATACCATCAAAGGCAGCGCTATAATTGACAAAACATGCATAAAGAGGTGGGGAGGCGACCTCTGTGGCCCTGGTTGCTAAGTATGACAAGGTGATAGCATTGTCCAATGTAGATGATTTGGGCCGGAATCCTGTCTGATATTGAGGTATGATGTGATTTTTATTTATCCAGGCCTCTAGCTCTTTCAGGAGCACTTTTGCAAATGCCTTCCAATCAACTTCCAGCAACACAATCAGCCTATAGTTCTCCGGACGAGCGGCATCCCCATTTTTATAGATGGGATGCAAGATGGAGCCTTTCCATGAGTCTGGTACCGCCAATGTATTATAGCATTGATTGAACAGGCTGTGCATGTGAGGAGCCCAGAATTCTCGAGCTTCATTGAAGATGCTACCCGGTAGCCAGTTAGGTCCAGGAGCCCCATCCTTCCTAATGCCCTTAAGAGTGTTTAGGGTTTCTTTTTCTGTTATGGCGATGTAATGTACCTCATGTTCATCAGGATGGTTGCCCTCCACCTCGATAGTATTGTCCAAGGGTTTATCTAAGTCAACATAGAGCTTTGTTGCATGGGATGCCCATTTATTGGCAGATACAGCGCTCGCTGTAAGGCTTTCACCATTAAGGCCGTTGACATAACTCCAAAATTCCCTGTTCTTATTAGGCACTAGCAGGGCATATATATGTTTCCATTTTTCCTCCATGTAAGTTTGTTTCAGCTGCCAAATGTTTTTTTGTGCAGTTTTCTGGATGTTTTCAGATATTTTTCCGTCCGCGAGCACTTCTCTCTTCTATACTGTAACTCTGCCTGGGGACACCTCTTTTTGCTCTCCCTGAATTCTTTATTATCAAGGAGATAAATGGGCCCCATTCCGATACGTTTACCTTTATGTGTAGGTTGGTTTGTTTCCTGCACTCAGAGCTTTGAATAACGAATCCATTATTTTTGTCCAGCTTTTCTTAAGGCCGGTTGTTTGTATAACATTTTTCCACTGGTTGTATCTGGCCCTCCTGGAAAGTCCCCATTTAATTTGTTTTATTGATGCCGGCTCACTAAGTGACGCGAGCACTTGCCAACTGGAAGATGTTCCTCATGCAATGTGGCACTTACATTAACAAGGATGGATAGTTGGTGATGATCGCTTGCGGTAGTATGTTGCACCTTATATTCTTCACACCTCTTCAATAAGTCCTTGCTCAGGAAGATGTAATCGAACGTGGAAATGTTTTTAAAAGTAGGTTGTGATATCCTATTCGTCGGCCCTATTTGATTCGCGCACCCCAATTTTAATTCGTTAATACAGGCTTCCATGATATTCCGCCCACTCTCCCCTTGACTTTGCTGTAGGCAACACAGATCTCTCATGTTGAAGTCCCCGGTAACAATGCACTCATGCTCTGGGTGCTCATAGAGATTTTCCCTGATCAATCCGGTAATCATCTTAATGTTCATGGTTTTTGCGTACTTATTTGGGTTAACATCGAGAATGATTACTGCAATGGTAATTGGAGTGCCCTCTAGTCCTATTCCTTTTAAATTCAGGATCTGGATGTCAGGTGAATACCTGGGCCATTCCTTGACTTGTGCTTGCAGATTTAGTTTTATGAAAATCGAGACCCCACCAATTGGTCTTCCAAAGAGATTTTTCTCTAAAGCCAATGTGTGGATTGCCTGGAATCCTTTAATAGAACTTGGTGTTATCATCCATGTTTCCTGTAAACACAATAGATCTTGTGTTTGAAGAAATTCCATGGCTTCTTTGTTTGCTACGATGGATCTAAACCCTGCCACATTCCGGCTTATTATTCTGATCCTAGATCTTGTTGTCTGCTCCTTTATACCTTCAATGCAGGTGGTTTGGGCTTTCCCTAAAGTCCAATGGTGTTGGTGTCCAGGCAAAATCAGGTATTTTCTTGTGCTAGGAATTTGCCCTCCCATTGGTGTGCAGTGCCGTTGAGATCCAGGCCCAGTCTTCTGATGCCCTTGAGTCATGAGATGTTCTTACCTCCGTGCAATGTCTAGTTCCAACACTCTAATAAAGCTGGATTTTAATGTCATTGTCGCAGGATTGTTTCGAGATCGATTTGGTGCCCCTTAGTACACTTTTCAATGGTAGTTGTGCCACTTGTATTTGCGGCCTCTGCGATAGGACATGGGGGTACTTTTCCATTGGGCAATTATCTACGCGGATCCTCAATTCTTAA
Source organism: Calotriton arnoldi (assembly GCA_963921515.1). Classification (NCBI taxonomy): domain Eukaryota; kingdom Metazoa; phylum Chordata; class Amphibia; order Caudata; family Salamandridae; genus Calotriton; species Calotriton arnoldi. The sequence goes on along the minus strand of CAWUFW010004139.1, from coordinate 688,913 downwards.
GCAGGTCTTTTTCTGCCATGATGTTTTGGGTATCTAACCTGCTTGTCCACTTTGTCAGGGTTGACTCTCTATGACTTATCCAGGTGTAATTCTTAAAATGCACCGATCCTAGTTGAGCTGATGTTAAATAGGCCAGCGAGGGTATGCTCGACAGGAGATATAAGATATTTGACCGGTTTAAGGATGTCACCAGGGCCTCTTGCCTCGAATTCGGGTGTGAAGATCACAGTGAACGATGAGTTAACCGTTGATTCTTTTTCTATTTCTTTTTTCTCGTTCTCATATACATGTCCATCATACGTGTTTATTTTGTCATAAGTCCCCATCTGGCTTTTGTTCAAGCATGGCACAACTTGTGCTTTTCCATCCAGTTTAGTACTAAAAGGTTGCTTGACCATCTGAGCCTTTTGATCGGCTGGTGTCGTCTTCCATGCTGTTATCGTTTGTGAAATTACTGTATTTTGGCCTTTGCATTGTATTTCCGTTAGCGGTGGTTGTACCTTTGCTATGCAGGAAGCCTGCTCTGGTACTGGTGGCAACATCTCCAGCAGCTCGCATAGTTGCGTTTCCGCGTGCCTGAGTGCTATTGTTCGGGCTGTCATGCTTCTGCTGGTCTCAGATGGTGCCTTTGGCTCAAAACTTTCTGTTCCTTTAGGCGCAATTTTATAATTGGTGTTCACCACCTCGAACTAAGATTGTTCCTCAGAGTTAGAAGCAATATGTGTATTGAAGTGCGTCGAAATCTCCTTGTGTGGGCCATCTGTATTTTGCGCATTCAGTTTTTTAAGAATGGGATCTTCCTGGCAATTTTTCACCTGGGCCGCTTCACCCGGGATTCTGTTTCTCATTTGGAAGATGGAATAATTCAATGGGCCCTTGTGGATGCTATATGTTCCAGTCTCAGACTGATTATTGTCTAAATTTGGGAGAATTAGCCTTTCAAACTTTTTTTGTGTAAATATCATACAGTTTTTCCTTTTATTTGTTTTCAATGATTTCCGCAATTTTTTTTTTGCCGTCTAGAGAGCTGCCATACGATTACTTTTTGGCATGTTATTCTTCTTTGATGACCATCATCTGTGCTTATTGTAGGGCTACGACTTTTGCCCAGGAGCGTGGTGCTGGTTGAATCTGCTGTGCCAATTGTTTCTCCTCGTTCCGTTGTGCCAATTATTACTCCGAGGGGAGGTTCCTCATTTTCAGTGTTTTTCCTGTTTTGTGTGTTGTTTGTCCGCGCTTCCCTGCATTGGTTTATTAGAGTGGTTAGCAAATCAGGCAGTGTGGTTAGCTTTTCCACTATTGCTTAACATGGATTATTTGCTAGACTTGCGGTGGCCACCTGGCCTTTTTCTCTGGTAACCCACTGATCAACTTTGGAATTGATCATGTCCACCTTTTTATCAATTGTCAGGACGCTTTGTGCCAACATATGTATTAATTCCACTTGTATCTCTAATTTGTGGGATTGCCAGGTAAGTGCTTGGACTGCCGCCAGCAAAGAGGAATTTATTGTATTCAGCATGTGTGATGGGCCATCCTTGTGAATGAGATCTTGATGACTGGGATAAGTTCCGGGGTGTCGGCCTGTGGGAGCTCCTTTAGATGCCTCCACCCTTAATTGTAATTCACTGTCTGTTTTTGCTGTTGTTTTTTCAGTGGATTGGTGCCTAGATTGTGTCATGAACCCTGGAGCATTGGCCTCTGTATATGGGGTATGTAGGGTGCTAAGGTCACCGAGTTGTTGTTGTGTATGCGCCCTTCCTGGATTGTTTGCTGGAGTAGAGCAGTTCTGACTGATTCCCCAAGCACAAAGGTTAGTAGAGTCATCTAGTATGTCATATTGCCAGTTGTTAATATGATGAACAAGGGCCTCTATTTCAAACACATTCTTTTTTTGGATGCGTCTGGTGAGTGTTTGTCCCTGTGTTTCACATAGTACTTCGCCGTCATTTACTGTTGACGATATCTCAATAATCTCAGATTGCTCTGTTTGTTGTTCTGCAATATTATGATTAAGTTGATTGCTGATGGCGTTTAGGGCGCTATTGCTATCTGCAGCCATGTTTGCTGTGTCTACAAGTCTCACCATCTCTGCGAATAGCGATTCTTCTAGACTGTCTCGAACTGTACAATTTGGAATGAAGACAGAGGCCTCTCCCTGCGTTATTACCTCCTGACCAGCCGACGAAGGGCCTGATTTGGTATCTACTACTAGTCCCTCATTCTCCACCATACATTCCATACAGTCCCCTAAAGTTTCTGCCTTCAGCCTTGTAAAGTATTGATGTATCGGGATACTTGCTGTGGCCGGGTTACGGACCGCTAGACCTCTGGAAGTGCCTTGACCTTCTCCTCCCTCCACGGCTGCTGTGGGTTGACTATGCAACTCGGTCCCCCTTCTTACAACACTCTTGTGTGCTTTTCTGTCCTTTGTTTGTTCCCCCTTGTTGCCCTACCCTTATGTCTTCGGTGCCTAGTTCTGCACTCCTCTTTTTTCTGGAGGTAATCCTATTCCTGTGAGCCTCAAAGACCCTATGTGAGTATTTCCAGTTAGTATAAAATGCACAAGCCTGCTGCCTGGTCCTGCGCACCCGTTCTCTTACCCGCTCTCTTGACTTCAGTTGTCTAATTTGACTATGTTGGGTAACTGTTTGAGCTTGCGCGAGCTGTCCTGCCAGAGGCGTTAGTCTCATTGATGGATAGGTGGGTATAGTTAATTTCCTGCTGGCTGGTGGGTAGGTTTTCCTGTTCAATTATCTAATATGTGAGTGTTACGGGCTTTGACCAGGGTATTCTGGGCTGTTCCAATTATTGTGTCTATGCAATTTTATAATTGCTACACAGCACTGCTTCCTCTCCTGGCCATCTCCAATCGCCTTAGCTGCACCTTAGCCACAGTCAATCCACCTTGTTGTTTGCTTATTTAATTGTCTTGATTTTCCTCCTTGATTAGCCTCTTTCGCCTTAGGGTGGTCTATGGGCGCCGCGTGTTTTGCCAGGGGATTGGGGGGAGGTGGGGGATGGCTGGTTGCAAGCTACTGACACAATCCCCTTTTCTTGGCAACCTTACTGTCTGTGTCAGGACCTTTCGTGGCAACGCGGCAAAGCAGAGTCACAAAGCCACAGATCCACAGTGCCGACATTATATGCCCCCTCCAAAGAGCAAAAGCACTCACTTAGTGCCCCACCCCGCCCCACCCCGCAACAAGCTAACTCGGCTCCGGGCTCCAATCCGCTCCTGCTGAGTCCCGCTGTCCGCTATGCCCGAGGTCGATGCTGTGCCCAAGGTGCTGCTTCCACCACTGCTGGATCTATCTGCCACACGCTGCCCCGCCCTCAGTGCTTCCGTGAAAGGATATGCCTGCACCGCAGCGGTAATGCCGGCGGTAATAGCGGCTGTAGTGGTATAATGCGGGGAGGTAATGGCAGCAGTAGTGGTACGGTATAGTGCGGGTGGAGTTCAGATGCCACGCCGTCCCGCTTCTCCGTAGCTCCCGCAGCTCCCGAGGTCCGATTCAGGCCCAATCAGCCTGATCAGCTAGATGGGGGCACAGACGGGAGCCGCAGCCACCACCGCTGCCGTTTGCAATTCGCAGTCCGCCAAACTTTGTGTTCGTTTCCGGATCAACTGTCTTTACTGAAGACCTCTTCCGCTAAGAAGGATCTACTGGGGCAAGCTGACACCATCTAGACCACATCAGCACCACAGATTTGGCAAAATGATTTTTATACCATAGTATGCAGAAGCGAATTGCACTGAAAGTCTGCAAAATGTATTTCCCCTTCACACAGGTTAATAAAAGTGAAGGGATTCTGGTCATTCAGCAAGTGAACTGCAAACTGTATGGTTTGTGCTGTCCGATTGGTTCTCCCTAGAGAAACGAGGTCCATAGAGAAACACAGGAAACACACAACTGCCCTGTTCATGAGCCGTTCAAGCTGTTTGTGCAGTTCTCTCTAGACTTCCTTTCTCTAGGAAGTACCACATAAAGTGCACAAACGGTAGGACATCTCCAAAAGTCCCTTATCTTGCAATGTCGACCTGTGGAGTAAATTAAGGTAAATTTTGTATCCCAATTTCGCTTTGCAGGCAAATTTTAGAAAATAGGCAGCTTTCACTTGTTTAGCATTTTGCAACACACTTTTTGCTGAAACCCAGTTATAACATTGATGTCTAATGCCCAATGATGGTTTAGAGAACACAAAATACACCTCAGACTATTGACTATTGTGCAAGTCAGTGCATGTAAAGGCAAGTATAACTTCACCAGGCTTCGGCACTTGAAACCCTGGCTGCACGCCACAATGACACGGGCACACCTGATCGGTGTTGCTGTCTACTATGTGCATCAAGATAATCTTGATAAACTTTGGCTGACTCTGGTACTTAATACTTTATTCAAGAAAATGAGCATCACATGTCTAGTATGGAGTGCTACAGTTGTATATCGCAAAGGATGTAGGAAGTGAGCCTGTAGGACCCACTACCTCAGTTTGATAATTTCAACCATCTATTTATGCGTGTTTGCTCTTTACAAAAGGGAACAAATGCTACTGCTAGTTGCACCTCGAGGTCAGTGATAGTAACCTGCAAGTACTTTGACTCCTAAGTATTGACTACGAGACAAGCATACATAGACAGGGCCGGACTGGCCGTAGCGGGCACCGGGCGTTTCCCCGGTGGGCCGCTAGGGTGGGGGCCGATTGTGGGCCACTGGGGGCCGTTTTTGTTACAGGGCCGTTTTTGCAGCATAGCTGCAATATCGGCCCCTGTAACAAAATCGGCCGAAACCGGCCCTGGCAAACAGCTCGGCCGCACCCCCAATCCCGGGGGGGGGGTCTGGGGGGGTGGGGCCGAGCACTTTGCCAGGGCCGGTTTTGGTTCCCAGTCCGGCCCTGTACATAGATCTCCTTACATTGACACCATGTTGGGTGTCAACATTGAGGAGTCAATAAAAGTACTGGCTGGTATGAAAAATTGAGGGCCTAATTCACAAAGGTAAACTTAGACCTGAAGTCTACGTTTAGAACTGAAGTCTCAGTTTACACCTAAAGTCTAAATTTAAACCTGAAGTCTAATTTTAGACCTAAAGTCTAATTTTAGACCTAAAGTCTAAACTTAGACTTCATGTCTAAAGTTAGACTTTAGGTCTAAACCTAGAATTCAGGTCTAAGTTTACCTTTGTGAATTGGGCTCTCAATGTTTTGCTAGAACACTGAAGGTTTGTGCAGGGAGAGGTATAGGATTAGAGAGGTACGAGCAGGAAGAGACACAAGCAGAGTAGACGCATTGTAAGGGAGATGCAAAGACAGGCAATGGTTGAACTGGAACAGTTGCAGGCAGGGAGAAACAGTGTCAGAGACAGGTATAGGCAGGCAGAGAGTTACGGGCAGGGACATTTTTAGGATTTTGGGGGCCAAAGGTATTTTTTGGGGTCCTCTTTTCGGAACAACTTTAAAGTTATGATCCAGTTTCAGCTCTTTCATGCCCTCTTTGGCCAGTGCACAGGCACACTAGTCCAAATTATAAATCTGTTTGCATCCAATATTCATGGATACTGATGCGTTTATAATGCAGCAGCAGCAGCGGACTAATATTATTTGTGACCCCCCTCCCATTTCTCATATGTGAGGCCCTGTTTTGATCTAAAATAATCTTTTCTAGGGATGTTGCATGGTCATATCACTCACATTAAAAATAAATTAAAGGAAAACAGTATTTAAAACAAACTGTTTAAGAAATGTTCAAGGTCATCAGGGCAGGACTCTCTACAGAAAAGAGCTGGCTCTACTGGGGACCCCCTGAAAGGCTGGGGCCCTGGGCTAGAGCCCACTTTACCCATACCTTAAAACATCTCTGGTTATGGGCATGAGGAGGGAATTGGCAAGAAGAGGATGAAGCTGGCAGAGCTGTGCACAGAGAGACGTGTGTGCAGGAAAAGGTAAAGTGAAATGTGCAGCCAGGGAAAGGTAGGGGATATGAGGTGTGGGCTGGAAGAAGTGAAGACAGACATAGGTGCAGACTGAATGTAGACTAGAAGAGGTGCTGGCAATGAGAAATGTACGCAGGGAAAGGTACCGGCAGGGAGAGGTTCAGGCTGGTAGAGGTACAGGCAGGCAAAGCTGCCGGCAGGGAGAGATACTTGGAGGGATATGTGAAGGCAGGGAGAGGTGCAATTTTAAAGAGGTGTAGCGGGAAAGGAGAGGTATGAGGAGGCCAAGGTTCGAGCTGGGAAAGGTGTATTTCCAGCAAATATAACCTGTACAGCAATCCTAAAGGCCATTTCGAGGCCAAGGTACCCACAGACCACGAAGGCAACAGGGGCTGCATGCAGCCCAGCCTCCCCCCTCCAGCTGCTGAAAACCCCAAGCCTTTTTAGTTAGCCCTTGATGGTACACAGTTGGATCCGATATTTTCTTTCACGGTGTCAGATGATAACTTCAGACATGTGGGTTCTGTAAATCGTTCATTGGGGTTACTCCTTACCATTCACAACCAGTGGTGACTGATGACATTTATATATGGTGGGGCAAGTGAGGCAAATATTTTGATCCACTGACAGACACTGTGAGAAACCAGCAATGCCTTTAAGGTCAACACCAAAGTTCATTATAAACAATGTTTATAATGGGCATGACTGAGAGCTCTGGAGTTCAGGCAGAAAGCAATGTGAATTTTCTCACAGTGCCTGTCAGTGGGTCAAAATCTCTATTAGGCACTTGGTGCCTGTGTCTGCTCTCCACCCGGCTGTCTAACAGAGCTCGGGTTGGAGAGGTTTAAAGTGTGCATGCCAGGCTAGACGTCCCAAGACAGCCGGCCAAACAGACTTGTGCACATTAAACTGGAGTGGCCACCACTCCTCCTTGCTGCCAATCAGCAGCAACAATGCCCCCACCCTGCTCTCACACTAGGTTCAGGCTGGCAGCACAGCAGTAAAAAATAAAATGGTCTTAAAAGCATTTTATTACCATTTATTTTTTTCACGTTTGCTGCGCTTGCAGTGGGGGGTGCTTCTCTGCCCTAATGCAGGAGTCACCACTGTTCACAACCCTGCCATACCTTCCACCACCTCCAGACTGGCTGAAAGAGGAACATCTGGCTCTGTTGCGGCAGACAGTGCAGACTATTTTAGCCAAAGGACCCATTTTGAGGGTGCCAGTGTCATAAGTTGGTTGTGGTTGTTACTATCATGCTGAAGATGGGATTCCACATCTGATGGCCTGGGCAATTCAGAAAGCAACTGATTTCAGCCCGCCCTGGGTGGATTCTATATAGGACCCCACGCGCCACTTCCAGAGTGGAGCACTGTCGGCACGAAGCTGTGTGGCACCACCTGTTGGCTTGAGATTTTCCAGATCCATTCTGATGTCTGGGTAATATTGACAGACAAGGAATCTGTGGTTAGATAGAGTCTCTACCAGAAAGAGCATTACTGAAGGTATGTAACGTGTTCTTTAGGGGGCTCGTCATTGGAGAAATATGCAAACTTTAATTAAGCACAAGTTCTACTTTTACATAGCAGGCACCCTACCAAATGGGCCACAAGGTGTACTTAGGGGTGACGTATTAATATTTAAAAGCAGGGTTTCCTGTAAGGGTGGGAGGCAAACTCCACTCCGCCGGCAGAGTTAGCGGAGCTTTGCCCACTCCGCGCTCCGTTTGGAACACGGAGTTTGCAAAACTCCGCCCACCGCCGGCGGAGGGGAGTTTCCCGACTCGTGCTTGCTGCTGCTCATTCCGTTTTGTGCACAATATGCCCCTCTGCCTGCAGCAGAATGCGCCGTGGAGCACCAACCCCTCCCTCCTTTCCTTCTGGAAGTCCCGACTCTGACGAGTCTCCTCCCACCTTTCCTTCCGGAAGTCCCTCACTGTCACTGTACGCCGGAGGGGGCCTGGATGCTGTTGTTCCCCCGTAGGGAATGTCTTCGGGCTCCCAGGGGTGCAAACAGCAGAACGGACGGATCCTGGACCTGCAAGCCCTGCTGGACACTGATCTAACATATGGAGCTGCAGGTGGGCTGAGGTAATACAGAGGCTGGCTGCAGGAGGCACCCTCGAGACCAGACCAGGGAGGAGGTCTTCAAGCCACTCCACTGTCCTGAATCATTCCCGGCCCGGACCTGAAGGTTGGTCTTCCTCTTTCCTCCTTTTCCCTCGAAGGGCACGTTGATGTGAAGGGAGGAGGGAAGGGATGTCAGGCTTCGCACACCAGAGAATGTGGGCTCGACTGCTTTTTTCAGGACGGAGCATTGTTCGTTGCAAGGGGAGGTCTGAGGCAGGTACGTCCCTTGGGTGGCCGTGAGGGATCATGCATGGAGAAGATGGAGTTTCAGAGACAAGTTAGGAGGCACGGGAATTGCCACCTTGCAAGTGGCAGACAAGAAAGGAGTGTGAGCGGGGGCCCACATGGACCGCACATCAGCTAACTCTGATCGGAGCAAGAACATCTTTTTTACGTAACGCGTGTGACCTAGCAGCATACACTGTGAGGTAATGTGTGACATGACCGTAGCTTTCTACCTCGGTAAACTGGGCAAATATCAGCAGTTGTGCGGCCTCCGGCCATCTTGTTCTCATTCTACACGGATGGGTTAGGTCTTTTGTTCAAAGTAGCACGGAGCGGAACTCCGTGGAATCCCACAGAGTTTTTAAGCAACTCCACGGAATTCCGCGTAGTGCAACTCTGCGCACTCCGCCCGCCCCTGGTTTCCTGCCTATCGGAAAGGTTTGACAGCAGGGTTTTAAGCTACTGCAGTCAGGCAACACATGTTAGGCCTGCAGCCATGTTTTACAAGCCAACTCAGGGAATGCACAATAGGTGCTGTAGTTCACAAGTGTCATTTAACTTCAGGCCCTGGGTGCATTTTCTACACCATATACTAGGGACTTGTAGGCAAGTTAAATATGTCAGTCAGGGGTAAGCCAATTCTAACCATATTAAAGGAGGGAACACAGCATTTTACTCCAGTTTAGCAGCTGTTAAGTGCACAGAGTTCTTATTCCACCATAGCAAATAGGGCAAAAAGTGGGGGAAATCAAACCAAAGATGGCCATTTTCTACCTAACCACGGCCCTCCCAGGACTTCTGTAAGCATGCCACCATCCTGCCACTGCTAAAGAACACTCACCAGACCTATTCTCACCAGCTAACTACAGGCCCATCTCGTTGCTACCCCACTGAGTGACAGTCTTGGAAAAACTCATTAATAAGAGACTAGCACACCACCTGGACAAAAATCACCTCCTCAACCCACCTTAATCAGGCCTCATATGAAAACACTGAACCCAAAACCGCCTTTGCTGGCACAACTGATGACATGTGGAACATCATGAACACAAACAACACCCCAGCCTTCATCCTCCTTGACCTCTCCACTGTTTTAACACCATCTCCCACCCAATCCTTATCCAGCACCTCCGCAAGTCAGGAATTTGCAGCACAGCGATTCCATGGACCAGCTCCTTCTTCTCAGGATGCAAGTGAAAGTCAGCCTACCCCCCAACACCCCTGAACCAACTGAGCTGGTCAACAAGCACTCATAGCAGCAAGCTAAACTATACAAATGCACTCTACATCAGAATCTCTGTGCAACTCACTAAGTGGCTCCATATCATCCAGAGCACATCAGGCAGACTGACACTCAACCAACCTACATGCATCCACATCACCACCCACAACAGAGACCTCCAAAGGCTCCACATGCAGAAGTGAGCTCTGTTCAAACTACACACAGACGCACACAAATCACTATACAGCTTAGGCCCCACCTACCTGAATAGCTGCATCAGCTTGTAGCCCATCAGACACCTCTGCTCAGCTAACCACTGTCCCAAGCATCTGAAGAACCAGAGCCAATGGTTGTGCCTTCTTATATCTGGCTCCTAAAGCCAGGAACGAACTCCCCCTCCACATTAGAGCCACCAGCTCAACCCTAGAATTCAGGAAAAGACTGAAAATGTGACTCTTCACATAGTACACTGTCAGGGCAGCCACCACACTGTTTAATTGGTCCCAGGATACCCTCCCAGGTGAGATGCATGCTTTACAAGTACACAAAACATAACATAACATAACTTAACATAACATCACATCACATCCAGGGTCATGGTAGGAAAAGGACCATAAATATAATGACCCTCTTGTGGTAATATCATGACAGCAAACAATTGGTTTAATATTGGAAAATATTTTCTAAATGACCAATTGTGTGATTTTTGGAACATGGGTCATCATCAAAGCTTATCTGTTTTCAAGAAGATGTTACATGGGGACTTTACTCCATGTGTTGGTGATGCATTACAGAATAAAGTTTGTTTAGGAGTTTTTAAAAGGATTGGAGTCAGGCAGAGCTGGGTGGCTTTATCTTAGCCAGAGATTAATGGCCAGGTGGAGCACATCAACAGGTGGTTAAGAGTGTTCATTTGGCTGTGCATTCATGATTATCATGAAAGAGAGCTGTCCAGTCTGTTCAAGTTACTTATAGGACAACTAATCTTACTGGTACTGGTAGACCCCTGTTGTGAATTAATGAAGATGTGAGCACTGGTGACATGGTTGTTTCAGGTGTGATTTGAATGGAAATATTTGATGTCCAAAGGATTCAGCTGAGTGGCAATAGGTGGGCGGATATGCATTCTGTGCTGACAAGAAAAGAGACAAGCTGAACAAGATAGTGCTTGGACACTGTGTTTGTGTGCTTAGACTATGTAATGCATTTAAAGGAAAGGAATCTTTGATCCGATTTTATCAATGTGACAGATGTTGTGATGAGTGGTGATGTGTGTTCAGATGGGTGGTGTATCTAAAGAAAGGAGTAGAGGATGCATTTTGGAGGTCCAAGGGAAAGGGGAGAGAGGAGGGAGCTGAAAGTATTGTGGGGCCATTTACAGGGCTAACTGTTACAAAATCTGGTAATGATGTAAAGCAATTGATTCTGGTAAAGATTCTTCTAAGTATGTTGTAACAGGAGATATATGAAAGGCACTGTTGCTCGTGGAGTGCCCATATGGGTGAATATGTGTCTTTGAATATTGTGGCACTGTTAAACTTTCTATCATTAGAAGTTGGAATTGTTATAAATCTAAGAACCTCCTGCAGTCACAACAGCCTTCCAGTGTAATAAAAATCATAATAAATGGGCGTACTGACAAATGGACAAAAAACAAAGCAATGTAATTGACAGATTAGGAAGGATGAAAAGGACAGAAAACCAATTGCTCACAATTAGCTCACGGACTGCTGTTTATTAATGCACTGACTGCTTAAGAATTGCTAATTGATTTTACCTTTATATACTTGTAACTAATGTAGTCCATCAATTTCTCAGGAAGGTCTATTGATTCCTTAGAATAGAAAACTATTTATCCCATTATATATAGAATTATAGATGGGCAACAGTGGATTATGGGGATGTTTTTCACCGAGGGGTTATGAGTGATTGATATCAAATAGAAAATGAGGGTGAAGATTAAGTTGTCCACGATGTCACTCTGAACCCGCTTTTTACTCATCTATGGCTCTAAAAATCATCTGCCCCTGCTTTCAACAGCTACATGGGGCAGAGGAATAATGGGGGAGTCATGAATAATGTGGCCTCTCCTCCCTGTCCCAAATTTAAAATTACAATAAAAAATTCCTTGTCTTCTGTAACCCACCCCCAGCTCTCTCTGTCCATACCTCTGGGCCTTCCCTTCCTTCTCCACCAGAAACTGTTCTCCCTGCTTTCCAGGATTCCCCCAACAGGCTCTCAGAGAACCCAGCATGGAATTACTTTATAACGCAGCACACAGGGCCACACTGGGAACCCAAAGCAGTCCTGGCAAATTTTGTCAGACCAGCGCCTGTACGTTGCGTAGCGAGCGAGGTAGACTGACAACTACACGATGGGCTTGAGGGGTTTCTCCCCCGAAGAAAATTTGGAGTGAAATGGAAAAATGGTGCACTCTACAACACATTTTCATTATATATTCAATTATATTAGTTTTTAAAGCATAGTAATTGATCATCTTACAGTGCACAAGGATACAACAATCTTTGTTGGGGTCCTTCAATGATTCCCTCACTATCACTCTCCAAAAGTGCCCCTCATCTTTAATTAGTCTCTTTCTCACATATGTTTCATGTCTTTTATAGCACCTATCATAACAGTGTAGGAGCCCTTTACATCACACACACATACAGAGACAATGAATCATAGGTGTGAAAATCAGTGTATAGAAAATGTTACATAAGACATTGGGGACTACAAGGCGTAGGCATCTTTTAAGAGTGCTTGGTCTGGGGAAGCACAAACTCAGTATTCAAAAAGTTACACAGTGGTGAGCATTTGCTTTACTATTAAGAACATATTCCTACCCAAACTCTTTTTAGCAACATCAGGATAATGAAAGACTGGTAAAAAACATCACTTTCTAACCTCTACCATGCAGTTTGCATGCAGCTCTTTCATGGCACTTCATAGCTCAATGTGCTAGATTACGATTGTAACTTATGAACTGCACAGTAACAAAAGGATTTCTATCACAAAAGCAGTAACCTACTGAGCTATGCACATAAAATACTGCTCTGTGATCAGCATGGTACACCTCTTTGCAGCAAGCATATTAACCCTCTGCGCTACCTTAGATGAGTCAAAACTGCCACTAGACAAATTTCTGATCTCTCTCGAGCACAAAGATTAATCACCAGAGACATCTTGACACTTTTGTTGTTGCTAAAAACTGCTGTCAATACATGGAACTCTGCAGCTGTTGCTTTTAAAACTATAAGATATTTCAAAACACAGGGAGGCTAAAAACGAAAGTGAGTTCTGAGTGGATTATGCTGGCCTGCTGATTTTGATACTGGGAGCTGATATTGCAGCACTCCAACAAAACTAGCCCCTCCACCCTTCCAGCCTCCCGTGGAAATGCCTGATACCCAGTATGGCCAGTGCGGCCTTGACAGCAACAGTGGTTAACAAGTTCTACCAGTTGCTACGACATAGCAGTGAATGACTGGATTTAGAATCTAGTCATTCAGGCTAATGGGTGTCTATGCGAGCCATACATAAAAGTATATTATTTGGCCAGCATGAGATGTTCTCTCGCAATATTAGGTTGTAAATATTGTCCGGGTAAAATATGGATACAGAGATGTAGCTTTAAGAATAGTAAATCTATACTTACCTAAATATACTTACCTTCATTTTACTGAGGTCTTGGATACTCTGAATACAATATTATTGCAGGGCAATAAATTGGCACTCAATATTTTGACATACATTCCCAACATGGGTCATTCCTCACCCAGTATGTCAGAAAACATTAGATATAATTAATTGATTGGCCTGCCTTATCCATTTAATTGAGCATTATGACGTGAAAGCTGGTCAGTATGTCCATTCATTGCCCAGTTTGAGTTAACATTTGAGTAGAATGGCCTATTTATTTGCTCGGCCAGAATGACATAAATTGATCAGTGTGACCTGCTTATTCCTCAGCCAGTTAAGAAACTCAGGGCCTCATTTACCATATTTTAATGCACAGCAGCACAGCAAGCCTTCTTGCTGCGCTGCTGTGCATCCAAATAAAAGGGCAGGAATGTGCAGTATTTACAAGATACAGCACATTCCTGTCCTTCTCCCCTGCGCCGGCACACAAACAGCAGCTGTGCGCCAAAGCATACACCCTTCCGTCATGTTGATTGGGGGCCTGCGTTGCGGGGATGATTGTTTTTGCGTAAGAGGGGACAAATTCCTGCACAAAAACAATCACTGATGGCATTTTCCACTTTCTATGCGTGCTGCAGAATTGAGCATGCATAGAAAGAGCAAAAACGAGGAGAAATAAAAGTATTTCTCCTCGTGCCACTCCTACGGCTCCCCTGGGAGGCGTAGGATTCTGACACATTCCCAGCTTTACAAAACGTAAATGTGGGAATGTGTCAGTTTCCATGGATGTTGCTTGGGGACACCTACAGTAACACCCATGGAACGAGAGTAATGCGTGAAAGGAGCCCATAATTACACAGCCAAAAAAAGTCACGCAGGCTAACTTTACGTGGCCATGTAAATATGGGCAAGCCCATTGTGCTGCCGGTGTGTCAAAAATAGTGACACACCAGCGGCGCAATGGGCTTGTAAATGAGGCCCTTAATTTGGTATCCTTGGTTGTGGCATATGTGTATTTCTGTATGTTCAACATGTGTTCTATATGACATCATCGGGTTTCTGTTTTGTTTATTCCTTGTAACCTAAATGCTTACCTGTTTATTTTCTGTACCAGTTTCCGCATTTTGGGGCTTTGATAAAACCATGTGCAGATACGGGGCTTGCAGGAACACTGCTAGGTCAGTTGCAGCAACCTCGCTGTACTGGATGCTCAGCCATGGGTTTTGAATGTGGAATAAATTTGAAGTTATATCATCACCGGCGTTTCACTTTCACATTTAGCAATGATTGGCGAAGCACCCTTTTAGACCACCTACCAGAGGTTTTTTGCTGTTTGTCTGGAAACCCTTTTGGAGCCAATGCATCAATGATCCGAAACCTGTTTAATTGTCAGCATCTCAGCACAGAAGTCTCAGGAGTGTAAATCTTTGTTGTTCATGGATCTCATGAAAAGAGTGAGCGATTGACTATTGTGGGAGTCGGCTTGTTCGTTTCTCCTGTCATTGTGGGCGTCAGAGCGCGAGCAAAATATCAAAAGCGTCAATCCATATGACCATGCTCCAGGTCAAACAATTTGCTACTATCAACGAGAAGATCACGAGTGTCAGTCCACGTAACTGCACTCAAGGTCAAACAAGCTTGATGTGTGTGTGCTGCGCATGCAGTTCAACTCTAGTGCCTGTCAAAATGTGTTGCTTTTGAACAGATGAACAGTAGCACTCACTTGTGTGCTAAGGCTTCAGTAATCAAAGTGAGATTTCACAAGCGGTAAAGACTATGATAATAAAATATTGAAGCAATATTTTATTGACTTTAAGCCTTGCTAAAACATTTAAAAAACAGGGGGGAAAACCACTGTTCTGGGTCAATTTAATGAATATATATATCACATTTTCTAGACATTTTCATCAGTAGTATGCATCCAAAGGATCAAAACACTAAGATATTTGCTGTGCTTGGTTTAACACTATAAGTTTGCTGCTCTAATATACATTCAAAGGTTAATAACTGAGTAAAACCTACTCGGGTTGGATCAATACAGTGAGCAAACATTTTTGAGTACCATCTGGTAACCATAGATGCTGTGATATGAGAACAAAACAGGAAGTTATCAATTTTTTTCAGCCATCCTAGTGATGCAAGATAAGAAGTATTCTATAATCTGTGAGAAGTTAATGCCCAGCAAGGGCAATTTGAAGAATGGAATAAGTACTTGGTGGCAATCGCTAAATTAAAACACCAGTGCTCTGAGGAACTGAGCATAATTCTAGAAAGACAATTTTTTTTCAAGATGAAAAAGAATCCTGATGAGAGTATATTAGAGTAATCTATTGCCGCTTTGAGGATTCTAACTTTGACCTGTGAATTTGAGAATTGCATAAATGTATATATTCAAGATCAATTTGTTTTTATTTGTTCATCTAAGAAGATACAACGGCGACTCCTCAGCTGCAGAAATACTTCAGTAAAGGAAGTTACAGATTTAGAAAAGAGCATAGAGAGGTCAATTGTTTCTGGCAAAGTTATGTAAGGCACTGATCAATGTTCCACTTTGGTAAACGATATCCAAGAGTCAGATGATGTATGTGCTGTGTTATGCAAAGACAAGCAATTTAGGGGTTAAATAAAGAATAATAATAACAATCTGGGTTGCAGGTGGAGTCCAAGAAGCCAATTAGGCAACAATCCTATTTTTCCAGCACAAGGTAAAATATGTCATGCCGGTAAGAAGTTAGGCCATTTTCAAGCTGTGTGCAGAAGTTACAACAATCCAGTAAGTATCAGCATGGTTGATGATGAAGAGAATGAATGTTGACCAAAATGTTTAACATTGTTTTGACTGTTGAGACTGAAATATGTACTTTGCATGCATCTAGTACTAAGGGACCGTGAAGAGATGCTCGTATTCGTCAGGTGGAACTGATGATGATGGCAGATTCAGGTTCACCTATCACCATTATTAATGTCACATTTGACACTTTGTGGAAAAAAGAGGTCATCCTAAAGCATCTTGTGAACAAGATATTGATATGTTGGGATTCTTTAGTGATTTCTTGTCATGCCGGGGAAGAACCATTATGACAAAAAATTATGTAGCTATCAAGGGCAAAAACCTCACAGGTTGGCAAGATCTAGCTAGACTTAGTTTGCTACTGCAACTAGAAGCGAAGAATCACACATCATTCTTTATAAAATATCAATTTTATCTGCAGATGATGGCGAGATTGAATGCAGGTTGATGGTTGATGTGATAGTAAACAAGTTCACTCAAGTGTTTCAGGACAAGGTTGGAGTATTAAGTCGTTTTGAACAAGTAATCATATGAAACAAAATGGAATGCCTGTGATGCACAAAGTACACACAGTTCTACTTATTGTCAGATCAGAGCTTAAGGCATTAATGGATAATTTGGGCACTGAAGGCATTATTAAAGCAACTTATTCTTCTCTACATCAGTCCTGTTGCAAAGTACTAAAAACGTTAGGTGAAATTTGCTTGTGTGCAGACTTGCACACACTGAATAAGAATATTGTGATTGATTGTCACCCTTTGCCCAAAATACATGGCTTATTGGCCAACTTAGGTCAAGATAAATATTTTTCAATATTGGATTTATGGTCTGTGTAGTATCAGATTCCACTTTTGCCGAGTCACAAAATCTACATTCTTTGTCACTCCTTTTGGAGTATATAAATTCAGGCGTTTACCATTTGGTCTGGCCTCAGTGGCAATAGTTTTTCAAAAATTGATGGATGTTTTATTGGTGGTACATGAGGGATGCAGGCTTTACAAGGTAAGGTGCAATTTTTTTCAGAATCCATCAAAGAACAAACTATGATTCTTGAGAAGTGTCAAGCGTTTTTAGAGAACATGGGTTGACAGTGAGGCGTGACAAGTGTAACCTATTGCCAAAGCAAGTGGATTATTTAGGATACACAGGGCAGAGGACCCTTGTAGGGCAGGAGTACAGTACTCCGCCATGCAGATGGACTTACCTCCGCCAGCCAAACTTTAAATCAGCCCCTACATTTTTGTTTTGTTTTAAGAGTAAAGCTAATGTTGCATACATGTATTTCTGAATGTTCAACATGTGTTCTATATGTGTTGTTATTACTAGTAACATAAATGCTTACTAGTTTATCTTTATACCCAACTCCATGTTCTGGGGCTTGGAACATCCATGTGCAGATACGGGGCTGGCACGAACGTTGCCTGGTCAGTTGCTGCAACTTTGCTGTACTGGATGCTCTAATTCTGTCATGGGTTTTGAATGTAGAATAAATTTGCAGTTATATCATCACCAGTATTTGGAAGTTCATTGTCACATTAGTCTGCTCTTGCCCTACATAACATAATAGTCAACCAATGTATTTCTAAGTCTAATACTCTCTTACCTGCAACTTTAGGTGAAGGGTATTACTATTTCTGGAGCAAGAAAGAGGGAAGCTGTAGTACCTGTCCAGTCTGTCTGCTGCCACCATGGCTGCTCAACCATACCATACTCACTGAAGTTTTAAATTTCTGCCAGGGGAACAAACTGGGTGCATATCCCCCTAGAGCAATGTTTTTACTGATACACTCTGCACTGTAGTGTATCATAAATGGAACCTATAGTGAGTATATAATGAGTTAGGATGAATTGCTTTACTTTGCGACGTACACTTCTGTGATGCATCTTACAACACTCATACAAAACAACATCCAGGGGCGGCTCCTCCGTAATGGCGGAGGAGCGTCGCCCCACAGCCCGTGCCAGCAGACGATAAATAAAATGATAATAACACAATGTTATCATTTTATTTATGCAGTCTGTCTGAGCCCTGCAATAAGTATGGGGCAGAGCTGGGCTGGGCATGTCAGGGGGGAGGAATAGAGTGCACTTATAAGTGCGCATGTGTGTTTGGCCGGCCGGCCGTCCTAAGCCTGCCAAACACACATGGGCACTTATGTTTCTCCAACCCGGCTGTGTTACAGAGCAGGATTGGAGAAAAGGCACAGGCTCCAATACACCGTCTGAGCGGCAAACGAGGCCGCTCAGACCAATCCTGGCGCTGCTCTCATGCGAGAGCAGCGTCTGGATTGGGTGTGGAGCCTGTGCCCTGAGGGCCCATCCCCTTACGGCCGACGAGAAGAGCAGCGAGGCAGGCGGAAGCAAAGTGGAGCAGAGCACCAGGTAAGTCTTTTAATTTTTTTATTTACATTTTATTTCTCCCCCCCCCAACCTGCCGCCCTCTCCACCTGCGGCCGCTGTACCACTTTATGTAGGTGGCAGCCGCCACTGGCACCATCACTTGGCACTGGTGTACATTTTCTGAATTTGCTGTTTACAGGCATACAAATGGGGAAAAAAATTCAGCCACGACATAACCTAAAGGATGAATTGCTGTAATAAGACAAATAACTAATTTAGGAGAGAATGTAAGCAGAGAGATGCCTATAATTCCAAAATCTGTACCATAAAAGTACTCTTTTAAACTGCAAAAGATCAGTGGCGGCTGCCTTGAAACGGGGGTGGTGGGATGAAAAAATAAAAAAAATAAACGTACCTTCTTCTTCGCCGCCGCACGTCTCTCCTCCGTCCTCACTCTGCAGCATCGGAAGCACCCAGGCTCCCGGACTCTCCCAGCCAATCACAACACTGTATAAGCAGCGTCGTGATTGGTCTGAGCGGCCTGTTTGGCCGCTCACGCAGTACCTGGCATGCTGGGCATGTTCTCCACCGGCCTGTGCAGCACAGCCCAGAAGAGAACATGCTAAGTGCGCATGACTGTTTGGCCGGTCACAGAGGGCCGGCCAAGCCGTCATGTGCACTTAGGGAGTGCAAACTACTCCTTCTCCCTCTGAAGGTGGGGAGCCCAGCCCCGCCCCACAACTAACATGGTGTTGAGTGGCAAAGAAAAATAAAATGATAATAACTTCTTGTTATTATCAATTTATTTTGCACTGCTCAACGAGCAGTGGGGGGACGCTCTTCCGCCTTAGTGGAGGAGCCGCCACTGCAAAAGAGAAAGTAATTAAGATCTTATGTTTTATCAACAGTAAGCATTTGTTTCCTGTTACATGTTATACCACGCCCTCCATTGCTACTACAGCACCAGAAATACACCTTATGTACTGTGTGATGAAAGCATTGACTGCCGGGCTCGTTTCTTTAATATCTTTATTAATCTTATCACTTTTTAACAGGAAACTAATCTACTGTAATCCCTTTCTCAACTAAACTGACCCAGGTTGGATTTCAGGGAAACTAGAGACTTGTGTCTTTATTTCTAGCAACGCTATCTCTGGCATACAATACAGCGGTCAACAAAGGCCCTTTAGCTACAGGCTCCATTAGTTGTTAAGCTAAGCAGCAGACTTGTGTTTCCTTATTTTGGGGAATTCGCTATTGTAACTAGAGAGCCCGCTCTTAGAAAAGGTGATTAATTTACACGGTTGGAAGATGAGCACTAGTCAAAGACTAGGCATTGCACCAATAGGGATGAAGTTCCAGGAGGCATTATGTAAAGTGTCACAAAAGAGCTGTGGCATTAATACCCACAGTGTGATAAGGGAGAACGACAGCCTCTGTCCTGGCGCGTGCAGTGCTAGCACCGGATGCCCATGGAGGCCTGCTGGTCTGGTTGAGAGGGTTCCTGTTTCTTGGTACAGTGAGTGTCTCTGTGACATCCTTCAAGATTACTAGGTGTTGTAACAGCCTCTTGCTGCTCTTACTCTCAGGTAGACTTGAGAGGATACTGACTTTCTCTTGGCCTTACATTCCAACAAGTGTTTTCCCCTGTAATCCTGTGTCAAGAAGGATACCAGATATGCCAGAATAACAAAAGGGATGTCTGAAAAGAGTCTGAACAGAGGCGTTGGCATCAGACCCTGATACAATTAATCCTGGACTGAAAAGTTTCTGAGAAAGTTTGTCATCCTAAGAGAAAAAGCCAACCTTCCATCACTGTGTTTAGACTGCACATCATCGTAGATATTTTTTACATTTCTTATTTGAATGCCCAAGGCACATTTTCAATGGATCTTGCAGTTTATGGTGCTGTATTTTATATTGATCTCTAAACAAATATTAACATTTGAACTTGAATACATCACAATGCTATTATGTCTTTATTAAGACATATGATTCATAGGATTAATTAAAACGATCCTTTGCCCCTCAAAGGAAATTTCTGTCCATGCCTAGTGAGTGCAAATTCTTTCAACCATATTTAACTAAATGTATGTAATTTCAATCCCCTTCGATAACTTTTAAAACACAGTGTGAGAGTGATCAATTTTGACTCATTTTACAAATGTGTTTTAACATCTTAGATTTCATCTTATATAGGAGAGTGTGCTGACATAATTTGAAATCTGTGTAGGGCACATGGGCCTTTGATTATGATGTAAAAACAAAAGTATCGCTACCTCAGTCTTGAAGCAAATTTGTTTCTTACTATTGAATTAGAGAATAAGTTCAGACACTTTCTATTGGGAATGATGATAACATTTAAGATTTTGCAATGGAAGAAGATGCTAAAGCTCTGAAATAGCCATAGAACCATACCGTCTACTCCGTGATGGAGTGTCCTTAGATCTGTGCAAATATAACCTGTGGATAAGGAACTTCTTTATAACAAATGTATTAAACGGCTTCTTATGGTATTTTTGTTAGGGTAAATATTTATTCCAGTTTTCAAAAAGTAGAACACTAGACTCATGCTGCCACAGACTCATCTCAGTGCTAGATTCTTTGAAACAAAACATCCTTTCAAGGCTGGGGTGTGGGTAAACGATAATGACGGTCTAGCAAACATTAAGTATGTTTTTCAAAAAGGTGTGAAGATAATAATTCAGTGCCTAACCTATACATTGTCTACTGGAAAAATGTAGTCTACTGCACAAGGGTGCTGTTGCTCTTATGTTCATTAACTTATCTACGGCTATTTACAAGAGTCAGGTTTGATTCAAAGGGACAGAGAACCTGATTTCTTAAATCCATCAGAGGAATAAGACCTAGGCTACGTCCTGGACACATTGCTGCAGTCGCTATATTTTAAGGGTCTGGCAGAAAACTTACATGGGGATGCCTGAAATTCACTGAGGATTGCAACTAGAACACTCTGACTTTTTCCAGACCTTCCATACATTTAGAAGGTCCAAATGAAGAAACCTGTATTTCACATGAACACTGCTATAGGTGCTGTGAAACATGGGTTTTCATACTACTGAATGCTGTACAGCAAAAGAGCACAAACGTAATATATGAGTCCCTGTGAAATATGGGTTTAATCAACATAATGACAGTCCCCAAATCACCCTTTAGAGCTTTATCATTGCTTGGGGTGCTAGGATTTTGCAGCATTGGAAACCAAATTATGTGACTGGGTTATCTAAATTATGCAGCTAGAAAAGACAAATTATGTGGCATTGTGCCTCTCATTCTCTGGCAGTATTTTTTTGATCTATTTGAACTTTGAGGGTTGGCTGGGATTCAAGCTTATAGCAGATTTGAGGACCAGGCTGCAATCTTTCAATCCAGGTCTCAGTCCACAGATCCGAGATAGCATGATGGATGTCGTCTTACATTCACAGACCTCGACAAAAAGTCTGCAAATCTAAAACAATTGTAAAAGTAAATAGAAAGCGCTCAGTGTCCAAATGAGAAATGAGGGCACGGAGCATGAGACATTGGCACATTCTAGGTGTGTGAAGGCATTATGACTGGCTGGATGGTGCCAGAATGCCTCTACATGTGGCCAAAAGCAGTGCACTGTGGTTATAGGGTGCATAAAGGATAGATACTGGGGGCCTGGTTCACAGAGGGCCTCTTCACTCATGGCGAAGGCCCCACAGTTGTAGGGGAGTCTTCGCACTCGGGTGGAATCCCCACAATGAGAATTTTTATTGCAGAGATTCTGCCCCGAGTGCGGAGACTCGCCCGCGACTGCGGAACCTCGGCCACGAGTGCGGTGGACCTTTGGGAATCAGGACCTGGGTGTTGTCAGAGGAGACACCCAGTCCCCTGAACCAGCTGTAGCCATGTACAGCATAAACTGCGAACAGATACTGGTAATGGGTGAGGAATGCCGAGCCCGTCTGTTCCTTAGATCGAGACAAAGCGTTACAGTTAAACAAAAAATTCTGTGCACTTTTTTCTTAAAAAGAAACTATGATTCTTTAATTAGATTAGAAAATAACCAGGAGTGAGTCAAGGTAATACTTAAACCCTTTAAGTACATTGAATATGGAACCTTTGCCCTTGTAAAGCGATACACATCCTCCTAACATATCTTCATTTGAACAGAGATGTTTTAAAGCCTGGGCAAAATGGGTTGTTGCCCAGGGCCCAACCTCTCAGCAGGGGGGGGGGGGCCATGATAGAACCAGCTCTGTTCTGCAGATAGTCTTGCACTGATGACCATGAATAATTCTTAAACAGATTGATTTAATTAACGTTTGTGGATGATGTGTGAGAGTCCATTACAGAAATTTTGAGAGAAATGCTGTGCTTATATTTCTTGCAACATCCATAAAAAAAGTTTATTTTAGATCAAAAAAGGACCTGACATATGAGAAATAAGAGGGTGTCAAAGAGATTATTTGCAGAAATATTAGTGAGCTGCTGCTGTTACAATATGGAAAACCCGTCACTATCCTGAATATTAGATGTAAACGAATTTAGGCAAGTGTGCACGGTCAGTGAACTGGCCAAAGAGGGCATGAAAGAGCTGAAATTGGACCGTAAATGCAAAGCTGTTTCAAAGAGGGACCCCCAAAATTCGTTTGGCCCAGGACTCACAAAATTCTTAAGATGGCCCTGCAATTGAGGGGAGATCATTTCTATAATCCAAAACCTAAAGCCTACTGAAATTAGTAAATTATGGTTAGCTGCACATCCATAACTCCCCCAATCTACCACTCATTACCTCAGAGACATATATATATATATAACAAGGTTTAAAGATATATATGATATTTTGTGTGTTTATGTGTGGGCGCGTGTGCCCATATTCTTCACAGAATTAAAATTCAGTCCAGGCAATTTGAAACCGGTAAAATAGATAAAAAAATAAACTATGCAAATGTATTCAGACAGAATTCAAATCTTCAGTCTACGTTGCAGAACAACCAGTATGGCATTTGAACCCTGTAGATTTCTATTGCTTAGTTAGTCAAGAAAAATTATTTTGCGAAACAATGGGTTAATGGTGTTTTGCTTGTCCTTTTCACAGAACCGATCAAGTATACATTTCCAGAAATCAACCTCATTTCACAGGGCTAAAATAGTCCTCTTCATCTCGGCTACTGTGCAATTAAACAAATTAGAAACGCGGTCATCACATTTCAAAACCTTAGAGTCTGCACAGGAAGCCGATGCCAAACAAACACAAAAGAGGCATTGTAGGTATTGTCTTTCTGTTTCACCCAACAGCCATCGTGAAGAAAAGCACACTCTGTGCCACCCATCTCTGCAAGGATGCTCAGTGTAAAATGCAGCATCATCTTTGCAAATTCGATTTTATCAGATCTGCTTTTCTTCGCAATGAGGTAGGCTTGAATGTAATATAGTCAGAGAGGATGTGGCCTAACGGCCAGAGCTGTCGACTTTGGAGCTGGGGGGCCAGGTTCGAGTCTCGGCGTCGGCTCAACATCCTGTGATTCTGGGCAAATCAGTTAATCTCCCCTTGCCTACCAAAAAATGAATGTGCCCTTATGTATTGTAACTAGTGTCATGTAAAGGGGCCAATACCTTCGGGTCGAGTTCCAGCTATATAAAACTGCAAAGAAAAACAAAAAACTAGAATGTGCGTATAGAGACATTGTTGAAGCGTTAATACCAAAAAGGCAGCGATTCCTAAAATGAATAAATGTGTGCAAATGCACCTATAGGAGTAGGAGGTCAATCTAAAGGTATTACTGTCTTCCCATACATGTATTATTAAGGCATTCTCTTTTAATGTCAAGTTTTGTTTTTATCTTAAAAGGCTTACAAAATCTACAAAACGTTGCACTACCGAAAACATACAGATGAACACTGTAGTTGACGCAAGACACCCTGAATTGGAATTTGGTTCAAAGGACAGTAAAAAAGATTTTCTAAAATTAATTTCAAGATTGATATGTCAACAGTTGTGTCGGGGGTTGAACGAGACCTTTGTCACAGTCATTCATGTAGGTGGTGCTGGTTAAATTAATGTTGACAAAAGCAGTGAAGATAACTAAGTCCCTCTAATTGAGTGTAAGTAAAATACATCTATGAATTGTAGATGTATATGATATGCATATGGTTTGATCGAACTAATACACTGTTGCAACACACTAACTGCCAATAAATGCATTGAGAAATTTGGCAAAATGCAAGGCAGGATGAAAATGTGATAAAACATTAAACGAAGTAAACTAATGTCTTCTCTCTCTCTCTCTCTCGCTCACTCGATCTCTCTTTCTAAATATGTATGTTTTTTTCAGGAATTACACATTATTTCCCCAAACTTAGGGAATAACATATTGACCCCGGAATACCAGAGACAAATCCATGTCTGCTCTTCCGTAGTAACTACTGTGCCCACATCTGAGCTCACTTACCAGATGCTTAACAGCAGCACACACCCCTGCCGCACAGCACAAGAACCGTGCCTCGGGGCCTGGACTTTTGGGTCCCTAGTTTGCAGGCCATGTAATTGAGGCCTTGAGACACCAGGCAACTTGGAGTGGCTTGGAGTGGTGCTTTCGGGCAACTCAAAACAAGTGCATTATTGTTCTATAAATAATTTCCTCTCCTGCCTAGGGATCTGCATTTTATATAAAATAAATATGTTGTTAGAAATTCTTTTAATGCTGCCGGAAGTAAAACCAGAGGGAGTTTCAATATTGCTAAAGAATCCTTTTAAACGTGTAAATGAAATAGAAGTTATAGACAACGAAGGAATGGTTGTGTTTGCACTACTATAGGTAGATGACATTTCGGTGAGAATTTTCAGAAAATAAGATATTATGGAAAAAATGAATGGCGATCGAATTTCAAGGAGGAGATTTTAACATAACAGCTGAACCACAAACAGATTGCTAAAACCCTCTCCTATTACAGAGCAGTGTCCCTGCTATGTGGTCCAGGTGGCTATGTGGTCCAGGAGGAGACCCAGAACTGTGGGCACCGGGAGACGCCTCCACATTATATTACATATGCGTGTACTTCCCCCATCCCCTGCGATATCACCCTGCGACTAAGACGGGCATCAAAATATGGAAAGGCATATTAAAACAGATCTGGTGGCAGGGCAGCTGACCATGCAGACCCCACTTTGGGTCAGCATCCTACTTCTTCAAATGGCTACGCTACAAATTTAGGAAGAGTAGGGCTGGCAGGGTATGCCAAGGAAAAGTAACTACACAAACTCTACTTAAATCCTCCAGGGAGCTGGAAGAAGAATTGGTCTGTTGCAAACACGTCTACAATTTAGACATGATATACTTCCCTTATTAAACATTTAGATACAATACCAGATTTTAACTCTCTGGAGGCTAAACTCACCATGGGAGAAATTGGGGCAAGGGGGGCAAGGGAAGGGTCTCTAGAATATACAAATCATTAGCAATAAATACACCCAACACATTTCATATGCTTAGGATAGCATGGGAAGATGACAGAGGCACATTGGAATATAGTGCCTGGCAAGACGCTCTAGTAGCATTGAAAGAAATTACAATATCAACTATATATCACGGTATACAATTTACATATCCACACTGGGTGTATTACACAAGCGCCAAGTCTCTTAACAGAGACACTTCGCCTACATGCCTTAGATGCCAGGCAGAAGACAACAAACTGCTACATATGGTGTTGAGTTGTAAGGCCATAGTAGGTTTTTAGGGGGACCTAGAAACCATATGTAAAGAAGTCATAGGCACACTAATCTGCTACAGATACATCTCTTTAACATTGTGCAGGACACTGGGCTGACTGGATGCAAAACTATGTTCCTGGGTGTAGGTCTAGTAGTGGCTTAGAGGGCTATTGCTAAAATGGTGGAATCCATCATCCCTGAGTATGGTAAAGTGGAATAATGGCCTCGATGAATGTATAGTTCTCAAAATACCTATATATGAAAAAGGGGATGCCCTTGGAAACATCAGAACATCTGGGATGGGTAAGCCCAATATTAGGGCCTTACGGACTGATTAAGTTAGTATAAACTTCTAAATGATGAGTAAGAATGCATTGATGTAAGGGGCAAATGCAGGATAAATGTGAATGTGTTCACAACAGCATTATGAAATGACGTCAGGGGCCTGATTTTGATGTTTCTTGTTGTCTATGTAATGATGTATTTGGAAAAACAATAGAAAATGATAAGAAAAACTAGTATTGCATTTTTTAGACAATATTCTTCCCAAAATAATTTTTTATTCCCAAATAAAATTATTTCAGGCTCAGAATGCAAAAAATAACCTTAGAAATTTGTTGAAATCTGTCAACAATAATGGGAAATGTATGTTCTCCGTGGCAGTTTAAAGTTTAGATGGGGAAAAACAAATTGATAGGGACGGCGCTGGCCATAGTCCAAATGGTAAAATATTTTTACCTTACCGTAGACACTAATCAAGGCTACCCATTAGGACACTTGTAAAATGACTTCAAATTAGAACCGCTGCCTGTTAAATTGTGAGAAGGTGATTTAATCCAAGATACTGATAGTGGATGTAGTACATAAAAGAGAACTATAGGAGTATTACTTTACGTTATCAAAGCTGCCTTTGTGACTAGGCCTTCTTCATCCTTAAAATCTCATTGCCACTGTTACAATGCCTGTGTAAGTAGTATTCATTGTGGTGCTGAATCGAGCAGTTCGTGTAGGATGCCTTTTTATTATGTCAGGTTCCACACATTAGCGCCTTGACACCTCCGTGTAATTGATTGCGCTGAATAAATGTTAATAACATAACATAACATAACACATGCTCCAAACAAAAGAAGTAAGTCAGTGTTGGTAGTACAACCTGCCAGGTGCAAAGAATTGTCTGCTCAGCTTCCAGATTCAACTTACGCTCACAGGCAACACTCCACACTCATCACTCACAAGATTTCACTGACACACTTTCAGTAAGGCAGGCCCAGCAGCTACAGAAGGCAAAAGACGCACCTCCTTCCTTTTAGTGATAAAGGCGGATGCAACACAATCTAATCACCGTTTCAGGGCAATACCATCACTTGCTTCTGGCAAGTCAATATTCAGTTTGAGGGCAGATTAAATCCAACTTTGGGGCAATCTGATCAGTATTGTATGGTTATAATATCCGTTAAATGAACATTTTAGAGACAAGTTGATACATTTATTTTGGAACAAGCACTTTGGTTATGTAGAGGTTAATGCAATTTTCATTTGAGAGATGAGCCAATGCGTTATTCGAATATACTAAACAGGGGCTAACTGTAAAATTAATATAAATGTCCTGTTCATACTTTTCCAACATAATCTAATGATTATGTGGGGGATAAATTAAACCTGATGTTGGAGGCAATCTTGTAGCAGAAATGGGCCTACAGGTAATGGGAAGCAGGTGAGGAGATTGGCAGTTTTCCTTACTTTTTCAATTACAATTCCTGAGCAGTCATATCCATGTTCAAGGCTATTTTCACTCATGCTAACTTGAGGTGGGTGAGGTTCAATGTAATAACAATGTAAGATAATAGACAATATCTTATGTACGTAAAGCTACAAAAAAATGAGAACAAATCATAATTGTTGAAATAATCTATTGTTTATATTATTAGCATTCGCATGATGATAATGATGGTGGGGCCAGTGCAATAAGGGTCTGTCTATCCTTATTTAGATTGACCACATCAATACGGGTCATTACAGACCTGTCTCCAGTCCTGAACTTTTCACCTAATCATTTATTTCTAGTATGTTAGTCTAACTAGTTCAACAGAAGCAAAACAGGACTACAAACCCAGAATGCATTGGGCTATCACACAAAACTCCAGGACTGGAAACAGTGTCCTTAATGACCCGAAGCAAGATGGTCACCTTATTATTTAGGGCATGGTACAATCATATGTTCCTCGTTAGCAAGATATAGTTACATTGTAAACAATGCAAAATGATGATCATGCCAGTGGCAAGTAATGACCATAGATGATATGCATTGTTGGTTCTTTGTGTTTGAGACTATTATTGAACAACATAAATTTTGTTAAACAAGGGGAAATGTGCCAAGGTGATCTCCAACTAAGGGCCTGATTACGAGTCTGGTGGTCTTCCGACCGGCAGACTCGGGGTGGCACAGAAGTGGCGGTCCGCCATATTACGACTTCTAAAGTCGTTGCGGAGGTGGACCGTCAGGAGCGCCACAACGCAGTATGCTGAGCGGGGACTGGTGCAGTCCCGCTCAGCATATTATGAGTCCCTGGACTAGCAGCCTTTTCATGGCGGAGTCCCGCATTGAAAAGGTTGGCGGTGCAGGAACAAAGGGGGCCCTACCGAGCCCCTATGGCCACCCTGCCATGGGGATACATTCAGGGGGGGGCAAAACATGTGCCCCCCTTGTCTATACCCCCACAAAGTTCCAGCACGGCATAGAAGTCCACATACATGCTGTACTGGAACTTATTTGCTGTTCCCATTGCGGGGCCTGTTTTCCAGGCACCGCCATGGGAATAGCAAAGAACCAGCAATCGTATTACGAGTTGCACATTTGCAACTCGTAATACGGTCGGCGGTGCTTGCGCAGCTTTGGCATTGCGCCTTCGCCGCTGCACCAAAGTCGTAATCAGGCCCTAATCTAGCAATCTTATCCCCTTGATGGTACGCGTTCTGTGGAAGTAACACAATGGACACAGCACTTATGCCATAGATGATGACACTAGCCATACTGCTGAAAGTGCACAAGTGGTGCCAGCTGATTCATTCTCCTTGAACCAATACTGTGTACTTTCCACAGAGTGATTAAGGCAAGCACGTGTTGAATGCAACAAATTAGGAACACTTATCACTAGCTTCCTTCAACCCAAAAATGACAGAAATGATCAGACTGATTACATCATTTTTGCGTGCTTTGTTGATATTGGTGAATACTATATATGTAAGATCTGTGTATTGTTGACGTTCATAATTCATTTGTAATATCCTATCCTACAATCACGTGATGAAGCAAATATTTTTTATCACAACCCATGGCATACCATTCTCCATTAACCGATAAAAGTACTTTTCCTAAAATGGCTGCTTAGTGACATCACTGAATAGACGGACCCCTCCCAGCTTCATTCAGCACAGCTCAACCAATAGTTGCTTCAAAGGTTACCCCAGGTTTCAGTACCTCGCTGTCGATGTGGCGCAGGTTGTTCTTTGCTTGCACATAAATCTCCGCTGTGGGTTGCCCCTCCGGAGGGATTGGCGCTGGATAACAGGGTGGCGGAGGCAGTTTGGAGTCAGGAGGTGGAGGCGGTGCAGGGAAGCCTGGAGGAGGTGGAGGAGGAGGAAGAGGTGGAGGTTGTGGAAGGGATGCACCAGTCTCTCCTCCCTTTTTGCTTCCATTAGGTCCTATCTCTGGATTCAGCATGTCCATATAGGCCTGCATGTCCCCTATCGTTGATTCTGGCGGCCCTACAAAGAAAAGGAAATCCATTAGAACATTTTCAATTTCTTCACAAAACAAGAAGCTTAATGAAGTTGCTATAATTGTGCACACTATATCAATACGCTTACAATTTGGTGTATTGTAGTCTGAGACATCATATGTACTACATACTGCCAGTACCCTCACACCCATTGGTACTCCAGCACTATGATTTCAGCCTTCGTCAATTTTGCCCATGGACAACAGGCTCGATGATCAGATGGAGGGCATGATGCAAGATTGTGAGACATACACATTGATCTGCCAGAAGCATGCAATGTTAAAAAAACTAATTCAACTGAATTTTTTAAACATCCTTATTTTAGGGTGATGGGGATTTTTTAAATTTCAGCATATTAAGATCTTGTGGGGGTGAAGATCAGACAGCATTAACATTTCCTTTTAGGACACGCAGGGGAGGATAACCCCTTGCAGGGCAGTGTAGCGTTTGAACATCTTTCTGCATTGTGATGCACATCTGGGAAGGGAAGGTAGGGTACTGCCAGACAGTTCTGCGTTTTTCTGAATTTCCACCCTACATCAAGCATGGAAGCATTTATATTATGTTTAAATTATGTTTATTACAAGAGAAGGAGCAAGGCAGCTGAGAGCAGCTTAGACTTTGTTTTACCATAGTCAGTTATGTTTTATTATGAGTCTTCAATCACACTATAGATATAACAGTCTTGCTCCCGCCATAGACATAAAAGGCACTCATTTCATGTCTTGCACAAGGAGTAATGGGGCAGCTGTCAGCTATCCCAGTCCTCCTTCCCACACGAATATAGTACAATTATTACTATACCTAGTTGTCTCTGTGGCTCACCTCTTGCTACAGATATATTAGTCCTGTTATGTATTTCTAACAGGATTAGAAACATGAGAGCTATTGTTTCTCGGATCGCCTCGTGTTGGAGTCCAGAGGAGGGACATTCCCATTACAAACAGACATAATATTTCATTTATGTCTGCATTTGACTAACAGCTGCGGCAGCTGTCAACTGTACTGCTCTTTCTTCTGCCTTTAACATAAATTAAAAATTATTGCATCTAAGATGGGAGGGTGAAGTTTAAAAGAAGTACTGGCCTGGATGTGAGTTACTGCTGCCCTTGAAGGGCTTTCAAAAGGAAAGATAGAAATGAAGGGCTTCTGAAACTGCTCTATCTTTGTATCAGGGTCTGGACTAATACTGGTCCTCAAAAAGCTAGCATCCATATTTTCGCATATAATTCCATTCATATTTAAATGCCACTTTACAACGTATCTCCTGTGCTTCCCAAAAGTATTGTAAAAGCATAAGAAAGCTCTTGTATGACGTTAATAATAGCAATGTAAATGGTTTCTCCAAAGAAGGCTTCAAGAATGTACCATGTCAGAATCACAAATTATCATTGTCAGAAATTGGGTTTTCAATTTGGAAGAGAATGACCTACCAACTTACCAAACACAACTTTGGGGTCCATTAGGGACCGCCCGCCACATGTGCGGCGGTCCCGCGATTCGAATTAGGATGCGCCCGCCA
This sequence comes from Calotriton arnoldi, assembly GCA_963921515.1. NCBI lineage: Eukaryota > Metazoa > Chordata > Amphibia > Caudata > Salamandridae > Calotriton > Calotriton arnoldi. Next base: position 657,627 of record CAWUFW010004139.1, on the reverse strand, counting down.
CACTGGCGGGCGCATCCCGCATTTCTTACATTGCGGCGGGCGGTGCTTTCAGCAGCACCCACCGCAATGTAAAAAAGGCATGTTGCGCATATGCATGCACAACGTGACAGGCACTGCGCGGTGCCTGCCACCTTGTGCATGCAAATGCATGTGCACCCCCCACCCCCCCAACCCCCCCAACTTCTTGGGGGCCCGCAACGGGCCCCCTAAAGTGGAATCCGCCTGGTTTTCCATGGCGGAGTCTCCGCCATGGAAAGCCCTGCACCGCCGCACATCATAATATGGATGGCGGTGTCTTGTAGACACTGCCACCATATTTGCGCCCTTTTCCGCCCGGTCGCCTGTACGACCGGCGGAAAACCGGCGGACGGTCTTTCCGTCCGCCGGCGTCCCCACCGCCATCGTGATTTGGCGGGGGGAAAATGGTAGGCGGGCGGTGGAAAATGGCAGGTGGATCGCCACCGCCATACGGGCAGTGGCGATCCGCCCGCTATTGTAATGACCCCCTTAGTTAGGTCAAAACACAGCTCTTAGAGAATCTTAGCTTAATCCCAGATAGCTATGGAAAAAGAAGTAAGCCATTCCCCAGAGAAATTTGTGTTATGTTCAAGCAGTACCAACAGTTTCAGTGTCAAGAAAACAATATAAAATTCCCAAATTAATTCAGAAAACATTGAGAATCTAATATTTTTTGAGCAAAAACACATCATGATCATTAACATCAAATGACTGAACCCAGAGATGTTACCTTTTAAAGTTGTAAGGCAAAATGCAGCTTGAAAAAGTAAAGTGCCATTGATAAACAAAAGTTCATGGTTGACCAGGACAGAGGTGCGATTTTAGCTAATCTCGATGGATCCGAGGTCCAATACATCAAGCAGTTTGTCACACTCAACATTTTAAATGTTCGACAGATTTGCCACCTCACCTCAGACCAAGGTTTTACCTTTGGAGTTAGGGCAAAATTTAGAGTTTTGACAGACAGGGTGCTCAGTCACAAATGTGACAGACTACCCTGCTTGCTAAACTCTCGGTCCACTCTTCTCATTTGGAGACGGGCAGACCTTTAGTAGTCCATCAATGGAGTCCCCAATGGCTCTTTTGATGGAATACTTCCTCTGACATGTTGATGGAGGAGGGGCCATCAGAGGAAGGACATTGCACTATCCTCCCCATTTAGGGTGGACAGTGTAATGCCTTTTTATCTGGTCCCTCACCACCAGGTAAAACTTGGCAGCAAGGGACAAGAAAAAAATAATAATGCCCCCCACACCTTGGGAGAAAACTCCCAGGATGTGGATGGTCATTTTTTTTTCCAATAACAAATTCCCATTTTGGGAGTTCGTTTCTGAAAAACAAAAAGTTTAGAAAAGTTTGATGTAGGTCCATCAAAACCGACAGTGGACGTACACCAAACTTTTTGCACATTCAAAGGAACCTAGTTCCTTTAAAAGTCCAGGGTTGTTCAGAGTTGTCTGCTGGACAGGTGGACAACTCTAAATTTGGTGGATGAAGTACCTTCGAGGTAATGCCCTCACCCATCTCGACGGACACTGTTGCATCTGCCAAACTCTAACCCTTAGTCACTTTTATTATTCTGAAAATCTTCCAGTGTAGCAAGGCTGCAATTGTAACAGGCCAGTGCTCCAAGAGTCCATATATTTTTACCACAAGGTCGTGTCAAGCCCGTTTTCAGTGTGGTAGGATGCTCAGAGCAGGATAAAGCTGTTTTTCTTGTCCTCCTTGGGTGCAACATCCCTGGGCAAATCTCAGCACCTTGTTCAAGTCTTCTACAAGTAGAATAAATGACTAAGTCCAACTTTTCTCCAATTTCTGGGAAAATACTATGGTCAGTCCTAGAGCCCCAAGTACAGTCTTGTAGGCACCAGATCACTCTCCAGCTATAGCTCATGCAGGATGCAGTTGTGTCCAGCAAGGCCCTCTTGAAATCATGAGTCTTTCTGCTTTGCTTCTTGTGTCCCCGGAGTAGGCAAACAAGAGGCCAACCACTTACCCATTGGAGAGCAGTTCCTGTTCTTGGGTGCCTGCAAGAATCAGGACTCCTTAAGTCCTCTTCTTCCAGTAGAAGTAATAAGACATCTCTCTTCTGGCAGTGCCTTCCTCTTCAGGTATACTCTTTCAAGGTCCATGAATGGTCTGAGGAGGTGGTGGTGAGCTGCCAGTCTTATCCTGTGCACTAGTCAGTGGTTAGATCCTTTTCCCTACCCAATCCAAGCAAATTTCTCATTCCATGCCCACCTCGTTTTGTAGAACTCCCTCTTGCATTACTGAAAAAAATTCACAGAAGAGTTAAATCTCAGATGGCTGAACCCTTTTTCCCTCTGGAGGAGCTCCGGAAAAGCCCTTAGCCGCACCCATTTTAGATAAGCTATACTGCCGTCTGTCATGGTTATAAGATTTCCCCCCCTGGTGGGGTTAGAGCAAAAGGATCTATGGAGGTCTGGGAATGGATAGGAGTTGATCATGTTGCCCCAATTTGGAATCAGCAAGCCAAAAGAAAGTGTCCGCTCATTGTTCTGTCAGCTGACATGCACCCATCCCAGATGCCTAATCCCTACTAAGTGGCCAGCAGCTGAAAACACTTCTGTCTTCCTGGGTCCAGAGGCCAGGCAAAAGTCCTCTACCAGGGAAAGTCATCAACTCTAGCCAAGAACGTGCATTGGCTTCAGGAAAGTTGATGAGTTGTAGAACTGGTTTTAAGCCAGTTCTGACTCAGACTGCCCAAAGTACATTTTTACAAAGCTACTTTTTCACAAAATTTAACATGTTATCAAGATCCTGATTTCAATATTGTATCAGAATTTTAAAACTGATCGTAAAATAACTGTTAGAACTGGGGTCTCTAGTTAGCAGAGATACGCACCTTTGTCCAAATAGGGACCTTTGCTTCTGGTCAGGGTAAGGGGGATACACACTTAAGAAAACCCGTGCTCACCCCCTTGGTAGCTTGGCATGAGCAAACCGGCTTATCCCAAAGGCAATGTGTAAAGTATATGTACTCAAAACACACAATAGTACAGTGATAACAACACAAATTGAAATAACAGCAGTTTAGAAAAATAAAGTATCTTTATCTAAATTCAACAAGACCAAAACTCAAAAATCCAGCATACATGTGGTAAAATAGCGCTTCAAAACAGTTATTTCCAAAATAAAGCTTGTAGAAAACAAGTAGCTCCTCCTGGGGCAATTACGACGTCATGACAGCAATAAATCCAAAGTACGGCGCCAACCGTGAGGTGCGTGGCGTCGGGCACGGAGTCACATGGACCCCCAAACAAACAGTACCTTGGAAACTAAGTCTATGACAATGCACGGCGTCGTGGAGGTGAGTCGTCGTGCCGAACTTGAGGCCGGCTCCCTGGCTGCCACGGGGGAGGTGAGGCGTCGTGTCCGCATGGAGGCGACGTGTCAAATCCAGGACAGGGGAAGTCGATTGCGACGGCGGTGAGGCGTCGGTTCCAGTGAGGCAATGCGAAGGCGACAAGTTTGTGGAGTCACCCTCGGCAGTTATTCGCACTGCAATAACAGGATGCAGGCACTGGCGATGACGGAGTGGCTGCGAGTGCTGGCGTCGGGAAGGCCAATAACTGCAGGCATCGGCAGACGTTGAAGGGTGTGGAGCTGCGGTGCAGGCTGGGCGGTGCGCAATGCACTTCACGAGCGGTGACCCAGGCCTCGGTGCAGGTCGCGTCATCGTCAGAGAATGCTTTCCTTCCTTCTTTCAAGTTGCATCCAGCTCCCAACAGCAGGAACCACCTCCAGAGGCCCAAAACTGGAATAGGCACGTCCTGGAAGGTCAGGACTCTTAGCAATAGAGTTCAGGGGAGCTGGGAATGAATTATTTTTGTCCCTGAGACTTCAGAACTAGAGGCCAGCACATACAGGCCCTTGTAGATTCTTCTTCAAGCAGATTTCTCAGCAAAGTTCCAGTCTTTGTCCTTTCCTTGGCAGAAGCAGCAACTGCAGGCCAACCCCACACAGCACACAGTAAAGGGGCAGTACTCCTCCTCACAGCTCTCCTGCTCTTCTCCTTGGCAAAGGTTCCTCTTGAGTCTATAAGTGATCTAAAGTTCTGGGGTTTAAGGTCCATTACTTATACCCCATGTTGTCTTTGTTCCTCTTTGTGCAAGGTTCTCTGAGCCCAGTCCCAACCAATTCTGTCCTCACTGGTGCAGTATGACCACAGGGGGTGGTGGAGTCAGCATTGTGCAAGGGAGACAGGCCCTATTCAGGTGCAAGGAAAACTCCTTCCACTACTCTAAATGCAGCCAATATCAATTCAGCTCAGCTCCGAGTCATCCAGGAAGGGCCACGCACACCTCAAAACCCCCCCAGTGGCTGTCTACAGTGAATGCACATCCCCAGCCCCTGTCACTCCAAAACCAGACAGTCAACCCACAACCAGGCAGAGGCACACAGAAAATTCCTACTTTCTAAAAGTGGCATTTTCAAACACACAATTTATAAACCATCTTTACTAAAAGATGTGTTATTAAATTCTGATCTCAGAGAGCCTAAACTTTATACCTCCATCTTGTCCCAGTGGCAAGTGATACTTGTAAGATGTTACACAGTATTTCCCATGCTATCCTATGGGACAGATAGCCTTTCAGTAGTGAAAAACGAAATTGGCTGTATTTCACTATCAGGACATGTCACGCACACCAGTACATGTCCTACCTTTCACATACACTGCACCCTGCCCATGGGGGTACCTTGGGCCTACCTGAGGAGTGTCTTACACAGGGAGCACCTGCACTTTGACACTGATCATCAGTGGCAAAGGGCCCAAAGCATCTAAGCCAGCAAAAATGAACTCCAGCACAGCATCAAAAATACAGGAGGTAGAGGCAAAAAGTCTGGGGAAACCACGCCAAAGATGCCAAGTCTAACACGTGTCCCCTTCAGCTGAAAAGTGGGGAGAACTACCCACCCTCTTGGGAGTTCTCATCACTAAGGTGGAAGAATCTGGACAGACCATAAGCATTGGCATGTTCTGTACCAGGGTGTGTTCCACCGTAAAGTCCATTCCCTGTAGAGAGATGGACCACCTCAACAGTTTTGGGTTCTCACCCCTCATTTGCATCAACCATCTGAGGGGCCTGTGGTCTGTCAGAACCCGGAAGTGAGTCCCAAACAAGTGGGGTCTTAGGGCCAGATGTATGAAGATCCTGTTTTGCGATTTCCTAATCGCAAATCCTTGCGAATCGCAATTAGGAAATTGCAAAACGGCATGCTTGAAAGTGTGTTGAACACTTTCTGCGATTCCTAGGGGATCGCAAATGACCTACCTCATGAATATTAATGAGGTAGGTCGCAATTTGTGACCCCCTAGGAATCGCAAAAATCACAGGTATGGTGGCCTGCAGGGGTCAGTATTCCACCATGTCCGTGATGGCTTTTAAATAAAGCAATCTTTTTTTTTGTAAAACAGCCCGTTTTCCTTAAAGGAAAACGGGATGCTTGACAAAAATAAAAATGAAAAGTTTTCCATTCATTTTTTAAGAGCTGTCAGTGGTCCGTGGGACCACTGCCGGCTCTTAAAAAATGTTTTTGCAAACATTCACAAAGGGGAAGGAGTCCCTTTTGGATCCCTTCCCATTTGCGAATGGGTTACCACATACTTGAAGTAGGTGGTAAAATGTGAATGTTTTGATCGGCATTTCGGTCACAAAACATTCCTACATACCGATGCGATTAGTTATTAGGAAGGGATGCCCTAAACACGCCCCTTCCTAATAGCGAATTCCAAACCCATTTTGTGATTCGAATCGCAAAATAGGGTTTGCTACATCGGAAAAGCATTTTTTGTGTTCGCAAATGGGCCGATTTGCGAACTCAAAAAAGCTTGATACATCTGCCCCTCAGCTTCTTCAGCACGCAGACCACAGCAAAAGCTTCTCTTTCAATTGCATTCCACCTCTGTTCCTTGGGAAGGATCACTGACATAATATCGTCAGTCAAAATATCGAGGTACCAGAATATCGTCGCCAAAATATCGATGGACAAAATATCGACTTCCTATCTCCATAAAGGTAAGTACCAAAATATTGAAACCAAAATATCATTGTTAAAAATATAGTTGTATAAAATATCATTTTTTTAAAATGTCTTAAAAATAATATAAAATTAATTAAATTATAAATATAATTAAATAAAACATAGTTAGAATTATTTAAAAAATGTTAAAATTAATAAATAATAAATGTAATGGAAAAAATATTAAACATGCATAATTATTTTTTTTATATATATATTAACTTAATAATATTAATAAATAATTATTAAATGTAATTATAAAATGTTAAAAACATAATTTAAATTATAATTACATATATATCTAAATAAACCTGTAATATAAATATAAAAATTAATTTTATATATAATAAATTAAATTATTAAAATGACTATTTAAAAAAAAAAAAATTCACACTACATTAATTATAACAGTAGGGAAAACATTGCATAGCGTAGGGGATAAAATTACTATTCCCACTCCAACAAGTGTAACAGTAGGGAAATTGTTGCATAGCGGGAGGGTAAAAATTACTATTCCTACTCCAGTGAGTGCAACAGTAGGGAAAGTGTTGGATAGCGGGTGGGTAAAAATTACTATTCCCACTCCAGAGAGTACAACAGTAGGGAAAGTGTTGGATAGCGAGTGGGAATAATTTACTATTCCCACACCACCAAGTGTAACAGTAGGGAAAGTGTTGGATAGCGGGAGTGTAAAAATTACTATTCCCACTCCAGTGAGTGCAACAGTAGGGAAAGTGTGGGATAGCGGGTGGGTAAAAATGACTATTCCCACTCCACCAAGTGCAACAGTAGGGAAAGTGTTGGATAGCGTGTGGGAATAATTTACTATTCCCACTCCACCAAGTGTAACAGTAGGGAAAGTGTTGGATAGCCGGAGGGTAAAAATTACTATTCCCACTACAGTGAGTGCAACAGTAGGGAAAGTGTTGGATAGTGGGAGGGTAAAAATTACTATTCCCACTCCAACAAGTGTAACAGTAGGGAAAGTGTTGGATAACGGGTGGGTAAAAATTACTATTCCCACTCCAACAAGTGTAACAGTAGGGAAAGTGTTGGATAGCGGGTGTGTAAAAATTACTATTCCCACTCCACCGAGTGCAACAGTAGGGAAAGTGTTGGATAGCGGGTGGGTAAAAATTACTATTCCCACTCCAGCGAGTGCAACAGTAGGGAAAGTGTTGGATAGCGGGTGGGAATAATTTACTATTCCCACTCCTGCAATATAATTAACATTAATTAACAATTAATTAATTAAAAAATTTTTTTTTACCTCCCACCATATTCCCCTATAAACGTCACCACCAATATTGTAAAATATTAATCAATTAACATAATTAATTATCAATTAATTAATTAACTAATAACAATTAACGATAAAATTAATAACCATCAAATATAAATTAATTCACACAATTAACACTATAAAAGAACTTTAAAAAAATATTATCTAAAAAATATTAACAATTTTAATAATAATTAAATTACTGCCCACCCTACTCCCCTATCAACCCTCAGCCCACTCCTAAAAAATTACACAATTAACATATTTACAAATTAATTGTTAATAATTAATATCAAATTAATAACTAATTAATAACTTTTTTAACACAATTAACATATTTACCAGTAAATTAATTATTATTAATCAATTTTTAATGAATTAATAATTAATTAATTAACACAATAAACAATATAAATTATTAAATACAAAAATATTTATTATTAATTGATTTAAATTAAATTACTTCCCACCCTATTCCCCTATAAACCCACAACCCGCTACAGAATAAAATTACGCAAAAATTAATTAGCATATAATTAATTCAAAAAAATTCTTAATTAATATATTATAATTAAATTACTTCCCACCCTATTCCCCTATAAACCCACAACCCGCTACAGAACTAAAATACGCAAAAATAATTTAACATTAAATTCATTACTTTTAAAAAATTCAAACATACATTACAAAAATAATATATACTTTTAACACATATACTAACATTTAAAACACTAAAAAAAAAAAAACAATATTTTTAACAACGATATTATGACTGACAATATTACTAACTTCGATATTATGACAAACGATATTTCTTACCTGCATATCGATATTCTGTACCACTATATTTTTGACAGTCGATATTCTGTCCACTCGATATTTTAAATTCAATATTTTGTCCACTCGATATTTAAAACTCGATATTTAGACTGTTTACCCCTTGGGAACTAGCCTCCTACTGATGAAAGCTAGGGGTTGGTTGAGTAAATTATGTGGCAATAAATGGCAAATTATGAGGCGTAATGCAGCACACTTAATATAGTATTACATCATTATTTTGTAATTTTTATACTTGTTAACACGGTCTTTGCATTGGTTGCAACTCATTTGTTCCAGTTTAACACTCAAATATAAAAATAAGCAACAGAAAGGTGACCAGTCAAGCTTTGCAAAGGGCCTTCCTCTTTGTGGCAACACGTGTCACTGCGCTTTTAGTACATTTTGAACCGTTTGAGATAGAAACTAATTTTTTTTGTTAAAATCTGCCGATCATGCAGCAGGTGGTAGATTATGTGGCAGATGCCGCAAATCTAAAATATTGTGAAAAATGATGCGCCCACACAATCGCATAATTCCAGTGGCTCTGCCTATAGGGCAATCAGGCAGTGCCCAAAATGCTGGTCTGACGGGTCAGTGTGTGGGCTGTGTGTTTTTTGCTATTTGTCAGTCTATTTTTTGGTTTGCATTGATTGTTTTTTACTGCTGATTTCCATTATATTAACACAAACACTGCCTGCAGCAACAATGAATGCCTGCAGTCTCACATACCCTGCAAAACACATATACAGCTTGTCTTTACAAGTTGAAAACTGCCTTGACCTGCAAATGTGGGCAATTTTCTTTAGCTATCTGATTCACTAATGATGCCCACTTGAATTTTGATGCCCTGGGTATGTTTTTTGTCCCAACCCGACCCTGGTCACGGGAGTAATACATGAAATGGCTTCACTTGCCTCAACCTTTGCCCCATATTAAACCTGCGGCCCTGCTCACGATCTCCACCAACTTTAGGGCATCCCTCTTCCTCCACACAACGTTTAAAACAAGTACCCTCAGCCTTATCTACTCCCTCCCCTCCCAAAGAAAAAAGTGCACGTAGTGTCATGATAAACAATCCTCACCTCTGTCTGCATTTATCCCCCCCACCCCCCTTGCTCAGATTAAAACAACTGGCGCCATGCCACCTACCTAGACCACACTCTTTCCAGTTCCTACCTCTCAAATAAATAAAAAGAATCCTGACCTCCTTCAACTCACCCAAACCACTTATTATTCAACTAGCCTTCATGCGCCTTAATTAAAAACAAAAACTGGTATTTTGACACCTGCTCACATAATCCTTCCCTTAAATCCGCCCCTCCCTCACGCAAATGTATGAACGTAATACCAGATATCCTGCGACACCCCCCAGCGCCCTCTGCTCCCCTCAGCCCCACTCAAAGCTGTGCTCTCTCTTCTCTCCAAAGGAGCAGTCAGCCCTGTCCACGCAGCCTGGAATCTCCTGTGAAGTCACAACAGCGGGAAACAACTTTTTTCAACTGTTGTGATGCAGAAGGAATAAAAAAAAATCAGATTGCGAATGCGAATTTGGTATTGACGCTACTGGTTCCCAAGGGAATGCGTACACAGCAGTAACTTTCCTCATGTGTGACGGATATCTGTTCAGGAGGATATGTGGTGTAGCGCTGTCTAATCAACAAAGCACTACAAATAAAATTCACATGAGGTGAAAATTGAGTGAAACGAGGTTAAAAGCCCTAGGGGGCCCATTACGATGGCGGGCGGAAGCACAACCGCCGTGCTGGCGGATGCAAAAACCACCAGTTACCGCCGGCACGCAGCAGTCCACACGCCCGCCCAATTACGATGCGAAAAGCAGGCCAAACACCGCCGGCAAGCCAGCAACACCGTCCGCCATCAAAGTGCGCCCGCACACGTAGCGGCGCAGCACAACTGACACACACCGTCCGACGAAACACGTCCCGCCCGGCGCATAAATTACGATGCCGCAAACAAACGGCTCCCACGGCAAAGAGACACCGCACGTGAAAGAGAGGCGGAAACACGGACGCAGAGCACGGACAACGAAGAAGCGGCACCCCGGGCATGAATCCAGCACTGCAGGCCCTTCCCATGCTTCTGCACCACCAAGGACGCAACGTACCGCGGAGACGCAGGTAGGCACACACACAACAAGTGCACGCAAACAGCGCACACAGTGCAAGGGTGGAAAAAGCGGACAACCCCCCACCAGCGCGTGCACACTACACATCCACCATCGCATCCACATATGACACACAGGCCAAATCGTAACATCGCAGAACACATGTGTACACACCACCTGGGACTAGGAACCAACCACCCCGTCACGGCCCCAAAGCGCCGATGACGCCGCCACACATGCGCACAACGCAGAGGCCAACCGCAGCGCCATGCATGCGTCGCACACAGACACAGGGACACAACCAAGCAGCACACACATCAGCCCCACCCCGAACGCACATGACACGTGACAGGCCGGCCACAGACATGTCCCCAACGCCCAATTCACGGACAACACCCAATGCCACACAACCGACGCACACATGTCAGTGAAGACACGCAACTGCAGGACACACCCCAGTGTAACAAACATGGCGTAGCATACAGCGGCGGCAACACCAACTAGGAGAAGCAGGGCCCCTTCGGGAAGAGGAACGCCAGTACCACACTGAAAAACCCATACCACCCTGCACATATGAACAAGACACATGAAACGGAACACCAAAGAGCCCGGGGACCGACAACAGGTGGCCCAAGAATTACATCCACACACAAGGCCCAACGCAGAGCGGAAAGGCAGCCTGCCGCCCACACAGGGGAGAGCAGACAGCACTGAATGATCTTCCATTCCAACACCGAAACCACAGCCCTACGACAGAAGCCGGTGAATACAGCCATTGTCCAAGAATAGACCAACACAGGCATGCCGAGGAGACCGACCACAGGGCAGATAGCGCATATCACAGAAGCACACAACGGACGGGGAAGAAAGAAGAAAACACTCCCCCATGTCGGCCACATGCAAGTTAATTGGAAGGAGTCACACAGCACTGACCTTGAACTGTCTGAGAAGCATGTGGGAAGAGGGCCCGTGTCCTCCAAACAAGCCAACAGAACACAAGTCCTGTCTCCCCACGACTACACAGAGCTCACAGCAACCCCGGAGCGTGCACATTGCAGACTGCACACACAGCCGGAGCACGCCACCTCTACGAACCGCTGCGAAATGGCAACCGCAACACACCTACCCAACTACGCCGAACAGCTCAAGCTGTACCAAACCAACACGATACATACATTGGGATGCGATCTCCTGTCCCTGCTGAACGTAAGTTACCGACTGACTTACCGCATCACATTGTTCAGCTGCGTCATGCCCGTCTTCTACTGTCGGAGGTGTCCCTACCAGCATCCCGTCGAGATATGCCTCTCCAACCCGGCATGTCTGAAGGCGGACCTGCTACCACTACTCCTCCTCTGGACGCACACGACAGGGCCTGCTCTGCCTATGGGGGCATGGCGTATGTGGCCAACATCGCACGCGCACTGAAATGGAACCACTGTGCCTCCACACGACGGATCATCGAGAACAGCTACATCGAATGTCACCCAGCATGCCCCATCATGGTCCTCCAAGGGACAACCTACGAACAACACCTTGACAGCCACCATCCGCTTCATTGGCTGGCAAACATGTACACCACCAATGACATGGAAGCCCTGCTGGACGGCATCGCATACCTGACAACCTGTAAATACGTCGGACCACAACGCAGGTTCCCCGAGTGACCTATGAAGTCCAACCCCGCACCCATGCTCAGCTTCCGCACGGACTGGCCAGTCACCACCACAACAGCCATACCAAACGACCGGCAACTGTAACCACACCATCAACGACATCGCCATGACATCGGATATGACCGGGACATGCACACTGTTCCCCATCACATCCAGGAACACCGCATGCATCGTGGGAGGCAGTGGCATGGGCTCTGTGCATCGCACCCACATGGACGGAACTGCACGAACAACCAGGACACGACATGGATCCAGCGCCCATGGACACACACACCGCTCAGTGGACATGAATAGGTCGCCTGGAGTCTGTGGGTGCTGCACCCCTCCCACCCCCGCCCCGGGAATCCCATACCAGGACCTTTGCATGGACGACAAGTGCATACAACAACAACACGACCCCAGTGACTGTGACATGTCCAGTAACCACCACAGTGCAACAACAAGTGGCACGCCGCTGCATGCACGCAAGCACATGCCCTGATGTCATCTCACATGCACGCGTGCATGAGGAACAACCGCAGCAAACCTGTCACATGGAACTGAGATGGACTGTGCCCATGATGCCGAGCGGTCTGGTAGGCTACATGTATACCGTCTGTGTCAAAGTCCGCAGCTCCGCAGCTATACGTAAATGTACATTAGCACAGCCTTGGCCAAGCAGATGTAACCCCACACCCTATCCCATTTGTTATCATGCTCAGTATATCCTCAACATGTATTCCGCTGCCAGTAGTGTCCACTATACTGCATCACAGAGGACAGAAGACTCAATATAATGTTTGAAACCAGAACTGTCTCCGCTGACTCATTTCACAAATACGAATGAGAGAGGATGAGAGTATGTGAAGTACACGGCAGTCGTGACATGACCATGTAGTCCACTGGTATTGGATGTCAACGCAAATGAGTAGCACTACTGTGGAAGACACACATGTGTCGTGTGAAGTCGTATGGACGCAGTGCTCAGGTGGGTGGGTGCGACGGGTAGATGCGCACATGCCAAGTTGGAGCACGCCGTGTTGGGAGGGGTCATGTACAGTACACCACCGCTTCCCTGGGCATTGTGAGAGGACACCTGTCGGGGGGCAGTGAACACGTGTGTGCACAGCAGCCGGGCACACGTACAAAGCGGTACCAGGCGCACCTCAGCCCACCCTCTGTGGACAAGCTGGATCCTGTTGTGCGCCCGCCATGCCCCTTGACAAGGCACACACAGCCCCAGTCGACCAGGTGCAACCCCAACATAGTCAATCCGCACAGGCGATACAGGGCACGGGATGGCAGTGGAGCATGGTGTGTGAGAGGTCTCCTCGCGCTCCTCCTGGTCATATCACGCAGGCAATAGAACCTCAACGTCTAGCATGGCACAAGTCAAATGGAAGTGTAGGGGGACGCACCACAGCACGAGCAGCACTGACGTCACGGGAGGTGGCTCGCACCATCCCATCCATTGCCCATCATACCAACCACGCCACATGCCATTGCGACTAAGTGCAAGCGCGTGCGCCACCACCCCCGAGCCCTCCCCAGAGAGGCCAAAGAGTGAATGTGTGGGCCATCAGTCACAGACGGACGCGGCCTGGCCGCAAGGGCAGCCACAGCCACTGGGTGTCGCAGGTGGCGGATCCGGAAGGCGAAGACTGTGATGCATAGTCCATGCAGGCCGGGTCTCCATTTGGGGCACCACGCAGGTGGACGGCGTCCCGCCACACATCATACCCTGAGACAGCCCACTCGTGCAACTGGACCCACACATACACTCCTTGCCCTCTCTGGTGCGAGCTTGGGGCTGCCTGTGCAAGCGCTAGCCTCGCAGGTGAGCATGCATATTGGGGGGCGAGGGAGGACATGAGGGCTGGGGCGAAGATGACTGTATCACTGTCAGTTAGTACAAGGGATGACCCAGATGTGGAAAGGAAGAGACGTGTCCCGTGTGTACTGCAACTAGTCGCCAATCCAACTACCCCCATGTCCGGAATGTAAGCCCGCACCTAGGCCCGCCCATCCGCCACATCGAACATACCACCAGCACGACAACCTTCCCATTCGAAACACTGACTGGGGGTGGCGACCAGTGAACAATCATGTGTAGCCTACCCACGCGTACATGTGGGCCCTCCATGATCCATGTCACCTGCGGCAAAGACATGACATGCGCAATGAGGGAAGTGAGGAGAGCGGCCCGCCCCACGCGCAGAAGGTGCATCAGCTCCACAGACCCAGCAGCGAGTCCAGCAGGGGTCACATGTGCAGGGGCAGCTGTGCCTGGTGTGAAGGCACATGCATATAAACAGCACATCGACCAATGTGTAGTCTGCCCACATCCACAGTCCATCATCATGCGGACATAGGAATTGAACACAGGGCAACACATCTTAGTTGGTGCACCCACCGTGACCAACAATGCGCAATCATCGACGTACCCGCCCTGTGCATGGCCCCCCACCCAACGGAGGCACATCCAGTGCCACCATCCCACACACACAAGCCTTCCACGGAACATGCTGTGTCCAATGGTCAGTACAGAGTCAGCGCCCATCTGGTGGATCCTGAACAGGAGACACATGCACACACATGCCAGCTCCCACTATGTACGTCTGCCACCTGGCACGTGCAATGTAACCTCTCACCTGTGACGTGTGACTGCAAGCACACAGCCGTCTTGGCATGGGGCTGTCAATGTGGACACCAGTCAATGTTTCGGGCGCTGTGATCCGTACAGTGCTGTACATAGGGTGCAGTGCTGACACCTACTACTGTCTCATATCCCCTCGTGCCACAGGTCCCACTTGTATTGGCCGCTCAGCCCGTGCCCACATCGTCGTCGTCGTGTGCCATACTCATCCAGCCTCGGAAGCAGTTCCATGCTCAGCAGACACTCATGTTGCCGTGGCGTTGCCGCTTGACGAATATGCAGTCAGTCCCCATCAGCACGCCCGCAAGTCATTGGGGCCTAGATCCCCATGTGCATGCACATGGCAGTGGTATGTCTCACTTGCCATTGCCATTGTTGGGAGACCTGTGTAAGTGTATTGTGGCCGTGCCGTCCCAGCTTGACAGCTGGGTTGTGGCTCATGTGCTTGCTCAGTCATGTCAGTGATGTGTATGCGAAATTGCTATGTGCCGTGTTGCTTTGACATGTGTCCTCTGCCATTTAACCCAGGCGGAGACCGAACATTGACCGCCCATACCAATTGCTGGCGGACATGGACGATACAGAGGTAATCAGGAAGTTTCAGCTGGACAGGCCAACTCTGCATCGACTGTGTGCCATGTTAGAGCCCCATCTCCGTCCCCGCAGGGTGTATCCGACTGCTGTCACCCCCACGGCTAAGGTGATGGCCGCCATGCATTTCTTCGCCACTGGGTCATTCCAGCACACAGTGGGCAGTGGAGGAGGGATGTCCCAGCCCATGTTCAGCAAGGTGCTGAGGGATGTACTGGCAGCCATGATGCTGTACCGGAACAGGTACATCAGATTCCCCAGGGCTCGTGAATTGGCGGCAGTGAAGGGTGCATTCTATGCCCTTGGCAGAATCCCACACGTCGTGGGAGCCATTGACTGCACTCATGTTGGCCTTGTTCCACCACAGGCCACTGAGCACCTGTACCGCAACAGGAAGCACACGCACTCCCTGAATGTGCAAGTGGTGTGCCTTGCGGACATGGTGATCACCCACGTGTATGCCAAGTTTCCAGGCTCGGCCCATGACGCACACATAATGCGCAACAGCATCTTGCCACGACTGATGGCCAATCTGCAACAGGATCGTGCCTGTATCGTCGGTGAGTATGTGGAGTGGTGTAGCGTGCTGGTTGTGCGATGCTGTCCCCTGTCCAGTTGGAATAGCAACGGTTCTCTGTGTCCCTCACACCCAGGTGACTCTGCGTATCCGAATGGGGCATGGCTGCTCAGTCCATTGAGGAATCCTCGCACCCCAGCAGACGATCGATACAATGAGGCACATGGGAGGACCAGACGTGTGGTCGAGCGTACCTTTGGCCTCCTCAAGTCCAGGTTCAGGTGCCTGGACCGCACCGGGGGTGCACTGGCGTACTCCCCACAGAAGGTGTGCCAGATAGTGGTGGCGTGCTGCATGCTGCACAATCTGGCCATTCGGAAGCAGATCCCCCTCATCGTGGATGACGGAGATCAACCAGGGCCCCAGCCCGCAGACCAGGACAGCTCGAGTGAGGTGGACAGCGGAGAGGAGGAAGCTGGAAATGTGCGCCAGCAGCTCATCGCCCGCTACTTCACTTGACGGTGAGTGTCCATGTACGACGGATGATGTGTCTGTATCTGTGCAGGTGTGTGTGTGCTGTGTCAGGGTGGCCGTATGTTCACTGCGTGCAGTGTGTCAACGCTCCATGGCCAGGGTAGTATGCCACTGTTGGTGACTGTGGCATTGTGCCCTATTGCTCTGTGCGATGTGTGTACATTGCTTGTAGTTGTTGACATGTACTGTGTGATGGGTGTGTGACACACTCATTGAATGTGCTCCTGTTCTGTCTCCCACCCCTAGGTCCCTACAGGCCCTCCGGATTCCATTGCCATGCCACGCATCAGGTGCCTTTCCGCCCAAGGTGGCCGTTGTATTCCGTACAAATAAAACACAGGGCACAAACAGCAGTTAGTGAAAAAGGTGCATTTATTACAAACTGTGACATGTGATTGTGTGTAAGGTGATGACAAAAGTGGTGCGTGCAGTGACAATGAGCTGTCGGTCATGGCTGCGTGATGATCAGGGTGTACCCACTGGTTCTATGTCCATAGTCCAACACACACATGCCATCCAGCTGGCTGTGTGGAGTGGGATCGTAGAGCAAGTCAATGCAGTGGCTGGTCAAGGAAGGCTGGCGGAAGGCTGGCTGGCTGCCTCACTTGCGACTGGAGCGTGCGAAGTCCTCCCGGGAGATCTGTTTCCTCTTCGGACGGCCCCTTCCACGTTTGGGAGGGGGTGTGTGGTGGCGACCTGCTGGTGGTGGGTGAGGTGTGCTCACTGGCTGTGGACGCAGGGGAAGTGGACACTGCTGCCCGAGCCTGCGCCCTAGCAGGTGGTGGCGGAGGTGGTGTTGCTGGCCTTGCCTGTGACCCCACCGCCACCACCAGCTGGCCCATGAGGTCCACGAGTTGGTCCATACGGGACACGAATTGGCCCATATGGGCGTCCATGGACCTCAGCACCCCCAGCACCTCCCGCGTGTCAGTAGCAGACCTGGCCCATTGTCCTTGGGCCTCTTCATAGGCCCCAAGGACTCTGGCCATTTGAGGCAGGGCATGGCTCCCAGGGGAGGCTGGCGTTTCCCTGACCCTGCTCCTCCTACCAGTCCTGCTGCCACCGGCCTGCCCACTAGCCACATTGCACACCACGGTCCTCGCTGTGGCTCCCAGGGTGGATCCAGTCGGCCGGGCCACCACCTGCGCTGGGGCTGGTGCCAGCGAAGACGTGGTGGTGGTGGAGGCGGTGGTGGTCGGTGCGGCGATGGTGGCGGTTGCGGCAGTGGTAGTGGCCGCAATGACCGTGGGTGTGGCCGCAACGACAGTGGCAGCAGGGGACTGGGACTGTTCAGCATCCCTGGATGTTGGGTTGGTGGGTAGGAGGGGTCCTGGGGAGCGGCTGGGCCCTGCCACGCCAGATGGGCCAGCTTGGTGGTCCGTGTCCGAAGAGGAGGACAGATCCTCCAGATCCGTGTGTCCTCGTTGGGGGCTTGTAGGCTGGCTGTGCTGGCTGCTGTCTCCATCCCCAGCATCCAGCAGTTCGTCACCTGTGGAGAGAATGAGATTTGTTATTGTGTTGCACCTGGCGAAGTATGTATTAGTCGTCTGACATTGGCAGTTCGTGCAATCTCGTACATGGGTTTCCCGGAGGCGAGTGTGTGGCTGTGGCATCTGTAGTTGTGTGTGCTAGGCAATGGGACTGTGTGCTGTGCACATGTGGCATGGGACGGATTGGCCATGCCGATGGGTGTGTTGCTGTGCCCCTACTCATTGTGACTCTGGTGTATGCGGGCTCCTGGCCCATCCTGGGTCTGGTTTGTACTTTGCTTTTGGAGTTCATATGGAACGCTTAGGAACGCATATGGCAACATGGGGGCCATGCCCCAGATTCGCATTTGGGAGGGGATATGCTTTTGGGGTTCACATGGAACGCTTAGGAACGCATATGGCAACATGGGGGCCATGCCCCAGATTCGCATTTGGGAGGGGATATGCTTTTGGGGTTCACATGGAACGCTTAGGAACGCATATGGCAACATGGGGGCCATGCCCCAGATTCGCATTTGGGAGGGGATATGCTTTTGGGGTACATGCTGTGAGCCATGGGTGCCGAACGTGACATGTGTTGTGGCAGCATGACAGTGCATGGTCTGAGGTGTGTGCATGCCTGACATGCCCTGCATATTTGCTGTCTGTTGTGGTTACTGGACATGGCATTGGACGCATCGTTATGAGTGAGTGATAGTTGTGTGCCAGCCAACGTATTGCAGTTGTCCCATCTCCTTGGTGTGCGTGCTGCCCTGTGCCATGTGCATCCCTGCAGTGCTCGGGGGGTGTGGCCCATGTTGTGTGTTGTTGCTCACAGTGTGTCGTGCGCTTAATTGACTTCTGGCACATGGTTGGTCATGGGCATGTGTCTTAGCGTGACTGCTGTATGTGTGGCAGCTGTGCGGATGACATGCCTTTCATGAGACTGGGGCTGACGGATGGGATGGATGGTATGTTGTATGTGCATGGTGTGTCTGTGAGTTTGATGGGTTCAGTGGTGTTCGTGTGCATTTCTGTTGTTCCGCTCTGTTGCGTCTAGTGTTGTTTGTCTTACATAGGCGTAGTTGTGGGGTGTGGGGTTGACAGGCAGTGGGGGCTACATGGACAGGACTTCAATGGTGTTTCGGTTGTGTGTGATGAGTTGCACAGTGGCTGCCGTGTGGGACTATATTCAGTGTGGCTTGTGCATGCAGACGTGGCTCCTTGGGTGTTGCTATGTCTGTGATGGGTCATGTGGGGTGTGAGTCTGTTGTTCATGTCCGTGTGCACATTGTTCACTTGTTCGTGACGGTGGGCGGTGCTGCGTGTTCGTCTGCTACGTGACATGTCCCATGTGTTGGTGGTGTTATGCTCCTCATGCCTCCAGTAATCCAGCCCTGTCCAGTTTCCCACCTGCAAGTTGTTCGTGCGTGCACTGTACTGGATGCCACATGGCTCTAAGCGGGGGGTGCTCCATGTTGCAGGTCTGTGGGGCTGGGGGGTGTAGTGGGTCGTGGGGGTGGCTGTACACCCACTGACACCGATTGCTGTGGACCGTGATGTCTGCCTTTCGGCTGTCGTTGTGCACTGCGGTGGCTGACACGTGGCTGTGGGGTGTGGGGGATGCTCCTCCTTGCTGTGCTGTGGGACTGGGGCCTGGTGTGTGTTGTACTTGGGCTGTCCACCGTCCCACCCACTGCACTTTGTGTTCCTGCCACTTACCTGTTACTTGTCGGTTAGTGCAGCTGTGGCGGACACATGGGTGTGGTGGGTGCTCGTTGTGGCGCTTCTGGCATATTTGGGGACCTGTTGGTGGTTACGTGGCTGGCTTAGTGTACACATGTCCCCACGCATCTTACAGTTGTTCGGTTTGGGCTGTGTGTGGTAGTGTCTGTTGCATGTGTGTGTGATGTGTTGTGTATTGTGTGCTGGACATGGGGGTGTTTGTCCCTGGGAGCTGTGGCATGGTAGTTGCGCATGTGAGTACATAGCGGTGTGCTGGTATACATTAGTTTGTACTTACCAGCCTCCACTCCTCCTGCTAATCCGGCGAGGATCTCCGGATGGATTACGACTCGCACCTTCTCCTCCCACGCTTTGAAGGTCTTAAAGAGCGCGGGATTCCCTCCGCCAGTGACGGCAGCCAGCTCTCTGTTTTTGCCCTCCTTCTTCTTGACCAGGCTCTTTACGTCATTCCAACGTTTGTTTATCTCGACTCTGTTTCTGGGCAGGGTCCCGACTGCATTGACCTGGTCTACGATCCGGTTCCACATTCTGTTTCTGGTGGCTAGTGGTGTGTGCTGGACCATGTTCCCATAGATTTGTGGGTACACCTTGATGATCTCGTCGACCATGACCGTCAGCTCCATGGGCGTGAACTTGGGCATCCTTTGTGGTGCCATGGTGTTTGTGGTGCTGGTGCGGTGTGTGTTGTGTAATGTGCAGGGGGTTTGTGGTGCCGGTGTTTGGTGGTGGTGGTGGTGGTGGTGGTGGTGTTTGGTGGTGGTGGTGGTGGTGGTGGTGGTTGTGATGTGTGCGTTTCTGTGGTGTGCTGCTGTCCTTGCTGTGTCACTGTGTCCTCTCCTCTCCTCTCTGGTTTGCAATGTAGCAAGGGGATGTGGTCTGTGGGAGTGCTGCTTTTGTACTCACCTATGTGGGTGTGTCCTCATGGTCTGTTGTTTTCAGGTGTGTTGTGTCTGGGGTTCTGGCCTTTGTATTTTTTGTTTGTCCGGGGGGTGTTTTCGGGATGTGTACTGTGCTTGTGTATTTGTGCGTGCCTTGCTGTGTGGACTTGTTGGCCATGTTGTGTGCTATTGGTTTTGTGTGCGGATGGTTTCTGTGCAGGTACGTTGGCGCCATGGCTTCTGCCGTGTCGATTCTCATCGGCGTTGTTTGCGCTGGCGGGCGGTATATTTGTTGTTTTTCCGCGCTCATGGCGGTGCGATCGTAATTTCACGTGCGGTGTGTCGGCCGTGAGGGCGGGCGGTTTTGTGTTGTCGTGCGTGTTTCCGTCCGTGGCGGGCGGTTTGACTCCGACTCGGACGATGGCGGGCGGTATTTTGTGTGATTTTTCGCCGATGGCGGTTTTCGGTTTGTGTACTCATAATGGCGTGGTCGGTGTTCAGGCGGTGTGTGCGGGCGGATTTTTGCAGCTTCCATGCCTGGCGGATTTATTTACGCCGGGTATCGTAATGGGCCCCCTAGTTAGTATATTGTCATCAGACCCTGGACTGTAAATCATACATAAATTCAGATTCAGTTAAATATATCAACCTGAGTTTGAAATTATTCGATGAGCATATTTAAGAGGGGGCATAGTAGGGTATGTTATGTCGTGCCCTGTGGCACGTGCTGCTGACCGCCGGTGTACAGAGGTAAGGCCCCTTGTTAAAAGAACCACACGGAGCCACTGGTGATATGGTGAGAGACTACCGCGTACTGGCATCTACTGACGTCATGTTCGCGGTGGTCATATTTATTACATTCAACTCACGTGACCGGGTGCGTACCACGCAGTCCGGTCACGGCAGGGGAGCAACAACAACTATCCCTGTCGGGATAGACACTTGGTAGTGCCCTAACAGTCACGGCTGTTACGTCACAGCCGCGACACAACATTCCTCCCAAAAACAGAAAACAATTTACACGAAGAGTCTCTTCAGACATGTATCACCCATGTCCCATTAAATACACACTAAATAATTATTCACCCAAAAATAAAACAGAACCATCTTACAGGAAGTAGTCTCGCAGCTTCTTGTTCAGCTCAGGATTGCGTCGGAGCTGGTACTGAGAGCTGCCCCGCCCAGTGAATTCAGCATCCACCTTCTCACCCGAGGTCCGAGGTTGAGATTCCCCAGAGCTCACCGGTGTTTCCTCAGGCTCAAACACTCCCTGGTCATTGTCCATATGAAAGCTAGGATCTGTTCCTGGTGTCGGTGACGGGGCAGTGTCCGCTGCAAGTTCAGCTACTGGAATCAATGGATGGTTGGCCGGAGACGACCTCTGACTCCACGCTTCTGAGTCACCCAGGGGGTTCTCTGAGAAGTGACACTTTTTAAAATGGGAACTGTTCCGGGTCACAACCTCTCCGCCTCTCCGAGCCATCACCCGGGTACCTTGTACTCTGATGACAGTCCAGGGTCGCCGTTCATACGGGAGATGGAATTTGCTTTTATTCATGCGGTTCTTTAGCAGCACCTTATCTCCTGGTTGCAGATTCACCTGTCGAGCTCCTCGTCGCTGACTGACTCGCTCATGCACTCTGCGTCTCTGCGCATCTATTTTGCCGTTGTCAGGATTCTCCGGGCACCACTGAGGATGATGAGGGATGGAATCCGTAACCACCCGATCCATTGATAGATGTCCTGGGGCCAGGCCCGTGGTGGTGTGGGGAGTTTGTCGATAATTCCTCAGGAATGTGAATAGAGCCAACTCCATGGGTTGGTGGCGTTCATGCGCTATGCGGACAACTTTATTTAATGTCCGCATGAAACGTTCTACCTCCCCATTCGCTTGCGGCCAGCGGGGAGTAATTCTCCGGTGCTTAACCCCCAATGATGTTAAATAGGTGGCTAACTCTTGACTTTGAAAAGGCGGCCCGTTATCCGTTTTGAGCTCGTGGAATATTCCATGCGTCGCTATCACCTTTTCTATGTTCGGGATTATTTCCGCGGCACTGAGGGTGCTCACGACCTCAACCTCAGGATATTTGGAGTAGTCATCAATGGCTACAAAGGTGTGTCTCCCATCCGGTAGGCTTCCAAAGTCAAGGCTTACGCTCATCCAAGGGCGAATGGGTCTGGGCTCAGTGATCACGGGCGCAGGTTTGGGGTTCCCTCCCGTTACCTGGCACCACTGGCATTCTCTAATAGCAGCCTCCACCATCTCGTCCATCAAGGGAAACCACACTTTGGTGCGCAGTCGCGACTTGGTCTTCACCATCCCTTGATGACCACTATGGGCGAGTTGAATAACCCTGGCAGTCAACGAGGAGGGAATTACCAACCGATGCCCTCGCATGAGACATCCTGTGTTGTCTTCCGTCAATTCTTCACGGACATGATATAGACTTTCCAGTATCCTTCGAGCCTCCTCCGTAAGTATCTTCCACTCTTCTCGAGCTTTGTGCCAGCTGCCACTCTTCATCACCTTTTTGACCCTCTGGAGACACTCATCTCTATCCGTTACGCTCTTCAAGTCCTCCATGGAGAGGGGTAGAGGGCAGGACCTTTCAGTAATACACCGTACATACTCCTCTGTGTCTGCAGCCTCCTCTTCTTCCTGGGCGGTAGCGCTGCGGGGATGCCTGGAGAGATAATCCGCTGGATTGCGACTCCCGGGCTGATATTCAATTCGACAATTGTAGTTCTGCAACTGCAGCATCCATTTCTCTATCCTCGGTGGAGGCTTCGACGAGGTGCCTGAGAATAACGGCAGGAGGGGCTTGTGGTCGGTAGCCACTACAAACGGCTTTCCATAAACATAGAGGTGGAAGTGGCGACATCCCCAGTGGACTGCGATAGCCTCCTTCTCAATCTGCGAGTACCGCTGCTCGGTGTCCGTGAGCGAGCGGCTGGCAAACGCCACCGGGGCCCAGTCCTCCTCAGCCGTTCGGCGTTGCAGGAGTACCGCGCCTAGTCCCTTTGGACCTGCATCAACAGCGACCATCGTAAGCCTCTGTGGGTCAAAGAAGGCCAGTGTGGTAGCGGTGGACAGGGCATCCTTGATGTCTTGGAACGCCTTGGCTTGTGGTTGTCCCCATACCCATGGCACTGAGTCTTTGGTGAGATCCCTCAGGGGTTGAGTGAGAGTCGTGAGGTCCTTGATGAAGCGCCCGCAATAATTCACCATGCCCAGAAAACTGCGGACCTCGGTGACATTGATCGGGGCTGGAGCATTTTTGATATCCTTGACCTTATCTGGATCAGGGTTGACACCATCAGCCGAGAAGGTGTATCCAAAGAATTGTAATTTGTTCTTGAGAAATTCACATTTTTCTCTGTGGAGTGTTAATCCGGCATCCTTAATGCGCTGGAGCACCTGCACCAGGCGGGCGTTGTGTTCCGGGATGGATTTAGCGTGTACCATAATGTCATCACTCACGTTAATGACTCCAGGGATGTCCATGATGAGTTCGTGGATTACATTCTGGAACACCTCGGCGGCACTAGATATTCCAAAACTCAACCGGGTGTACCGGCGAAGTCCGACATGCGTAGAGAACGTCGTAATGTTTCTGGATTCCGGATCTAGGACCAGTTGGTGGTATCCTGACCTCAGGTCGAGTTTCGAGAACCAGCACGCCCCTGCCATCTCTCCGATCAAATCGTCAATGGTCGGGGTGATGTGTCTCTCTCTTTTGATCGCTGCATTCGGTAACCTCATGTCAACGCATATCCTGACAGTTCCTGGTTGTTTCGGTTTCCGGGCGACGACAATCGGGGAAACCCACGGTGTAGGACCAGACACCTTCTCTATTATCCCCGCTTGCTCCAGCTTGAGTAATTCCTGTTCCACCAGCGGGCGTAGATGAAAAGCCACTCAGCGGTGTCTCAGGGCCACAGGCTGCACTGTGTGGTCGATGTGAAGATGTACTGCTTTTCCTCGATATCTTCCAATGCCTTCAAATACTGATGCAAACTCCTGGATGATGTGCTGAACTGATTCTTGGTGGATCCCAAACGCGAAGGATACGATCCCGAGATCCTCTGCCGCTCGACATCCCAGAAGCATACCCTGTCCATCCTTAGTGACATATACTACAGTGGTGATGGACTTGTCATGCCTCACAGTGGTCTTGAACTTCCCTTTCATTTCCAGCGGCTTGTCCTGTCCATATGCGAAGACCGTGATCCTAGTGGGCTGTAGAGCAGGTGCTGGTTGCATGGAGTAGTACAGAGCGGCAGCCATTATGTTGATGGTGGCTCCAGTATCCACGACAGCCGTGATGTCTTGTGCGCCCACCTGGATGCGGCACTGTGGAAGGCGCCTGCTTCCGCTAGACGCGGCCCCGATCATGTGCACCTTGTGCACTGCTTTTTCGTCTTCTTCGTCGTCATCCATGTCACTTGACTCACCGCCTCCCTCGGGTACTGCATTGACTGCTTGTTTAGGTTTTCGGTACTGTTTGGAGCGACATACCCTCTCGAAATGGTTGAATCGTCCACAACCTGTGCACTTCTTGCCCTTCGCCGGACACTCAGCTGCTTTGTGAGGTGGACCACCACAGTATCCGCAATATCGTTGACCCTCTCGTGAGCCCCCGGTGAATGGCTTTTGTTTTCGACGGTCCGCCGGCCTTGTCGTGACCACGTTGACAGGTTCCGCTTTGACCGGTGACTGCAGCGCCGCTTCCATGTGTGCTGCCCGGGCCTTGGACAGCTCTTTCGTGCGTCCTAGGGTCAATATGTCTGCCAACGGTTTGCCGGATTCCTCCAGTATTCTTTCGCGAAGTTTCGCCGAGGCACACCCTTGGATGATTTGTCCCCGGATCTCCTCCGTCTCATCCCTAAACCCACACGTGGACGCCAGGAGCTTGAGCCTACCGTGAAATGTGTCAAGTGATTCTTCCGGTAGCTGTCTAGCTTGTCGAAAGATGAAACGCTCGTAGTCCTGGTTGGCCATCGGTTCGAAATGGCCCGTGAGCGCGTTGATGAGAGTGATGTGAGTTTTGGGTGTCGCTTCTACGATCGTCTTGGTTATGCGGTGAATGTCTTTTCCCCCTAAATGAAGCAACATCGCCCTTTTCTGATCCTTATGGACTTTCGTGGCTTCAAAGAAGATGATGAGGCGTTCCACCCATTCCTTCCATCGTGACGCCTGGGCAGAGGGAGACCCCTCTACTACAAATGGCTCAATCGGGGGAATTGTAGACATCGTGAGCCTCTGCACCAATAGTCAATCACAAGCACACTGATTTGGAGCCCAATGCCTGCTTCTCCTGTTACCAATACCGTGCCAGTGCTGTGACAACCAGTTCCTAACTCAGACTATGGGCAGCTGATGTATCCCCTGAGGATATCCAGGATGAGTACAGCCCCTGTAGCCTCACAGCATAGCTGGCAGCGTGGCAGATGAGCATGCACTCCCCCACTCAGGCAGGAAAAAAAAAACACCGGCAGTCACCACGCTCCTTCTCCTAGCGCAGCGGGACCTCCAACAGCAGCGCCGTGCACTTCCAGGCCGTTGCCGGCACCACATGGCAAACGCGCATGCGTGCGACCTGCCGATGATTTCAGGCACGGAGCGCCGCGCCAGCGTGGGCGTGAAGATGCCGCCGGCCCAGAGTAGCGGTAGCGCGCGTGGCAGCGCTTCCGATCCGGCGCGTAGAGTTCTCCAGCGTCGGACGGCTGCAGCGGTGGCAGAGCGATGCGGGGCACGAGCACCGCGGGACAGTCCTTGTCCGCACGCGGCCGCCCCAGCACAGGAAAACACGGCGGGAGTAAGCCCACCTCGTCGCCAATTGTTATGTCGTGCCCTGTGGCACGTGCTGCTGACCGCCGGTGTACAGAGGTAAGGCCCCTTGTTAAAAGAACCACACGGAGCCACTGGTGATATGGTGAGAGACTACCGCGTACTGGCGTCTACTGACGTCATGTTCGCGGTGGTCATATTTATTACATTCAACTCACGTGACCGGGTGCGTACCACGCAGTCCGGTCACGGCAGGGGAGCAACAACAACTATCCCTGTCGGGATAGACACTTGGTAGTGCCCTAACAGTCACGGCTGTTACGTCACAGCCGCGACACAACAGGGTACAGGAAGAGGAGAGATTCATTAACCTTAATATGTTCACCAAATTAGCGAAAACAGTCTGTATTGCTTTTAAATCGTATACTTATAGTATCTTGAAATCAAACTATGGTATTTTTAAACACATATATCTTATACACATGTTGAAGTTTCAGAAAAGACAGACACAGAATGTGATAGTTTAAATGTTAGCTCTATTTGCTGCCATCTAGTGGCCCATGGAGGTATTGCATCACAGTTTATTATTAATGCATGATTCAGATAGCATGTAATGTTGTTTGGAAGCAGAGCAAAGACGATCATCGGGAAAGTAAAAGGAAACACCTAAATGTTCATAGCTGATGAGTCTCTGGCTCTGCGAGAGGCATATGTGTTTGAATGTGTTTTTTCCACTGCTACCAACTCAAGACGGTTTTTTTCTTAATCTGGAGCAGTGGGGTAGAGAGAGGCCCCCACTTTAGCAATTTGCGCGGGGGGTGCTTACACTTGGCCATATGGGTTGGTTAATACGTTGTTTAGACCGCTTCTGCCAGCAGGTATGTAGACAGAAGGCTTACAAAAATCACTGTTAGGGAATACATCAAATTCGATTTTAGGCCGTGGGGTGGCATGCATAGAGGAGGAAAAGGAAATAAAAATAAGTAAAATAGTGGAAAACAGAGAGAGAGGGATGAATAGAATAAGTTAGCATGAAAGAGAAAGACAAGAAAGAAAAAGTAAGACAGAGAGAAAAGTCACAGAAAGGGAGGAGGAAGGAAGGGTGACAGGAAAAAAGAAAACTTGAAAGGAAAGAAGAAAAAAGGGTGAAAGTTAGAGTGGAGAGGAGAATGAATGGATGGAAGGAAGGAAGGGTAAAAGGATGGAATAGATGGATGGGAGAAAGGTTGGATAAACAAGTGAAATGTTTGTCAGAAGAAAGGGTAAATAGACAGATGGAGAAAGGTGAAAAGATGGGTGGGTTAAAAGGATGGACGTAAAGATGAATTGATGGATAGATGTTGAGGATGGGTGGATGGAAAGGTGAAGAGATGGACGGGTGATTACACGAGGGGTGAATAGATGGATAGATGGATCATGGTAGGAAGATTAAAGGATAAAAGGAATTCTCATAAGGATGGTCGTATTTTCTCAGTTGGCGTGCTCAGTGCGATAGGTGGCATGTTTCCAGTGGGGGTTATTTTTATTCTCTGGCTACTGCCTTGATCTGGTGTTTGGGATGACTTCAGTGGCAAATACCCTGTCTGCAGGTATCCTTGTCCTTCTCCTACAACAAATTAGTCACCAAAGTGAGGCATTGGATTTCACTGACTAGCAGGCAAGCTGCCCATTCATTAGCTCCCAGTGAATGAGAATTTCCAATAGAATGAGCCCCCTTCACTGCATTAATGCGCTTCAATCATGTTTCCATAACAGCTTCGGTGGAAGAAAGGGGGAAGCTTCCCAGGGGCGGCACCTCCATGCGGGCGGAGGAGCGTCGCCCCACTGCTTTCTCACAGTGCAAGAAGCAGAAACATAAAATGGTATTATAAATACCATTTTATGTTTCTGCTTCTTGCACTGCGAGAAAGCAGAAGGGTTTGTTGGGGGCGGGTGGGCGGGTCTGCTCTAGAGGCAGGGGAGGAGTGGCTTGCCCACTGCTGAGGGCGCTGACTGTTTGGTCGCCCCTCTGCGGCCGACCTAACCAGTCATGCGCACCTGCCTTTTCTCCATGTAGGCTGCATGCAGCCTACATGGAGAAAATGGTATCCCCATAGAAGCCTGGCTGGTCGGCGTCCTGACCAATCACAACACTGCCATTGCAGCATTGTGATGGGCTTAAGGGAGGGGAGGGAGGCTGTCTGTTTCCTGTTCAGGAGAGGAGCAGAGACGACACGGGCGAAGATAAGTTAACTTTTTATTTTTTTTATTTCTATTTTAAATTAAAACTCCCCTCCCCCCCGCACGTCCCACCGCCCACCACCCGCGTATCATGCTGGCCGTGACTGATGCTTCCCCTATTACACATGTTGTTGGTCATATTTTGGTTTGATTTCCATTAGAGTAATGTGGAAGGTTCAGGAACTTCCCATCCACCTTAAATAGTCACGCAGCTGCCCTCACTATGCTACCTGAAATGACAAGAAACAGCCTTAAAAATGGCTTTGTTGCTAAAGAATAGGGAGCACCCAAATGACAAAATATAATTTTGCCTGGAGCTCTAAAAACACTTGCACTGGAGTTGAACCTAAATGACACTTGTGTGTGCTAAATGGGTCACATAGTATATTTTAGCATATGCTCAGGATACGATAGGTTTGTTAATGTTATCGTTGTCTCCTCGTCTCCACTCTTGCTGTATGAATTAATGTCTGTTTATGTGGGCGTTTTTTTTTTTAATGTAACGAAGCCCTAAGAAAACATCAATGATGCACAGAGCAAGTGCCTCAACATTGTTGTCTACTCAGAAACTATTTACATGTAAGCATGCTGGGTAAGAAAACTGTCCTGTAGGTGCACATGGTGACTATTTGCAGCATACCACTTTATGCTTGTTTAGTCCCGTGAGTCAGAAACACTACTTCCTCAAGTCTGTTTTGCTTATTGGCCACAGTGCCTGCCAGGCTGTCTCCAGACAGCCAAGGGGCGCCTCGCAGAGCTGCATCTTTGCTCCTTGTATAGTAAGAGTTGCTCTTCATAATGGGCTTTCGCCAGTAGGAACTAATGCCTGTACTTTGACTCTTTAAATGGTTAAAATAGACGCCTTAATGTAAGATTCTTCTCAAAGAAATATATGAGCTATCCAAATTGATTGATATGCAATTTTCCAACTATCGCGAGGCCATTCGTATGTTACGAATTCTGAACTGATACTGTAGAAAAAACACTTTATCTGTTCATCTGAGAAGGACCACAGCGGTTTTCCTTGGTTCATTGCTCTCTATTTTCTCTGATATCACTGGTTGGTGTCCCAATCCCTTCATCTTCTCGCCTCATTAGTGTTCCATGATAAAGTGCTACTCCACGCCATTGGAAGTACTTTCTGAACTATGGTGCAGAATTACATCCTTCAACCCTAAGAGTACTTACTGGATGGTTGTGCATCCGTCGAAAGGACCCTGCAATGCAAACATGGCCACCCTTATTATTGCACACATTCCTTCAGAAAGAGCTTGTCTCCATACCTGACAGCTGAGGGGACGGAGCCATAAATAGTACCACTTACTGCAAGTTTTTCTTCTCTTGCCTGGCTTTTTCATTTTCAAGAATAAAAATGTGGGTGCCTGTGCCAGAATTGTTAGCGCGATCCTTGCACTCTAAAAACAAAAGTACCAGAGCCCAAAGTTTCTCAGAAGCCCGCAGCCGGAGCTGACAATTTGTTGCGGTAGTCTTGATTCGACCTCATGCCACTTTCATCCACCGAGGAGACACCCCCTGACCATTTCTCACTCTTTCAAGTTCTTTTTCATCCTTGTTTTGCTTCGTTGTCACTGTTTTCCATCTTTCTCTTGCTCCTTTTTTCCCCTATAGTGTTTTTCTCTCTCCTGCTCTGGTTTAAAGTCAAAGCATGGGTTAAAATAAATCACAATTTCTTCACTTCTCTGTGCAGTCAACTCCTGAACGTCTCGCAAATGTTACCCCAACCCCCCCCTCTCCCCCCCATAAATATTTATAACACTGATCCTGATGAAAAATGTACCTGTGGTATGTGTGGGGCTGCCTATTGCATAGGACTGGATTAGGACAAAACTTTAACCATGTGCAATCCACATTGACATTAAGTTGACTACACACAATCAAAGTTTTAGCCAGTTCCTGTCAGTTACAGTAGGCCTACCCACACGTTAGGTGCTTCTTTTATGGCAGTAAGTTGACTACACACAAAGTTTTAGCCAGTTCCTGTCTGTCACATAGGCCTACCCACGCGTCAGGTGCTGCTTTAATGACAGTACGTTGACTACACACAAAGTTTTAGCCAGTTCCTGTCCCTTACAGTAGGCTTACCCACACATGTCAGGTGCTGATTTTATGACAGTAAATTGACTACACGCAGTCAAACTTTTAGCCAGTTCCTGTCCACTACAGTAGGCCTACCCACACATCAGGTACTGTTTTGTTGGTTGAAATATGGGAGCACACTTTTGCTGTTCATCACAAATTCCAGAACTTTCCATCACATAAATACATGTATTTGTAGAAAGTTTTGAAATATAGGGTGGTATGAAGTTTACAATTATGTATAGGATTTTCTCATATTTTTTGCATCCTATTGAAAAACAGTGACTGCAAAAACACTTTATCAAAAAACTTTCCCAGAATTACCTGGCATTATAGGTAATGCAGAATCTAGAGTGGTTCAAATGATACCATATCTTTAAACCGAGATTGCTGGATAAATTAAAAAAAATACATATTTTTATTCACACTGAGATGAATTAATTAGAATATTTTTTAGCAAGTGAAGCAGGGTCAGTAAACAGGGGAAACACATTGTCAACCGCAGCTCAATAGTTGGGTCTGGTCTTCTTGGACTTTTGAACAAACTGCAAACTTTACACATGTCTGTGACACACAATTATGCGCCCCAGCTATGAGCCAGATCC
Organism: Calotriton arnoldi; assembly: GCA_963921515.1. NCBI lineage: Eukaryota > Metazoa > Chordata > Amphibia > Caudata > Salamandridae > Calotriton > Calotriton arnoldi. The sequence goes on along the minus strand of CAWUFW010004139.1, from coordinate 626,579 downwards.
TGTTTGGATGTTATTTTAGCTTAACAAAAAATCCAAACAGCACCTGGCTCCTTGCTATACATGTGTAACTATCACCCAGCAAGGAGCCAGACACTGTTTACATTTTTTCTTAGGATGAATCCAAACACGGTGTGTCACCTTGCTGGGACAGAGACGTGTGTCTGTGCCTCGGAATTGAGACACAGATGTGTGTGTTCCAGTAAGGAGCCAGGTGTTGTTTAGATTTTATTTTAGGCTAAGTCAAATCTCATGAAACTAGGGTTGCAAGCGCCTGGCTCCTGCCACACCCTTAGTCCTTGACTTACCCTCTCCTGTAGCAGAGAAGATGCAGCAATAAACCACCCCACCTCACCCCAGCCTCCCCTGATGTCCTAACACATAACACATAACATAACATGTGTATTTGTAAAGAGCATGTTCACCAAAACGGGTATCTTGGCGCTGAATAACAGATGTTTATTGTTACCCCCCAACTCAATGGTATTCATTATATCGACCTCAGAACGATGAAAGGCTGAGTGGACCCGCCGGGATTTGAACCTGTGACCATGAGGTCAAACACAGGCTCCTACAGTGGACGCATTAGTCCGCTAAGCCCCCAGACCCAGAATCAGACCCACCTCCACTCCCCAGTCAGAAAATCTGGTTGGAAAAATCGGATGACATTTAGGCTGCAAGTACAACCTGGGCCCGGCCCCTGGCTCCCACATTCCCACCTGATCCCTTCCTATGGCACAGAGGACCACATAACACTTTTCTCCCTGATGCCCTCTCCAACCCTGCTTCGGATACTCCGCAATACACAGGCCCCATTGCTCCAATTCACTACTTGGTCAGAGCCATTGGTAAATTAGAACAATATTTTGCATGGAAAAGGGAATACCATGTGGAATCTGACATGTAAAAAGCAGGTCTGCATTTGTGTTTCCAATTATGTCAAGGTTAACTTGTAATTCCACGCTATGGGCGGACTGTTACAGCACAGTACCAGTGTTTACAGGTGCAGAGTTTACTCCCCACCAGTACTATGTCACTCATTATTGGGCCACAGGTCATGTGGGTTCTGGGTGAGAATACAGAAATGTAAATTTTATGGGGTGAAGTAATAACTGGGATAGAAGATCTTTACCGGAATTTGCAACACAGGGAGAGGAACTGCTTGGCTGAGTCATGCAATTTTTGGTCTAATGCCAAAGCCAGGATTGGACCCCAGATTGTCTGATTTTGAGCATTGAAAGAGAACATCTAAATCTAATTTTAAATATTCTTTTCAGCTATGTTCTCCTGCAGCTTCCACTCATTCCATGTAATGTGCACCATTGTCTTTACGTGCAGTATCGCTACATCAAACCAATGAGTAACTGAATAAAAAGGCGCAAATCTGTCATTGACCAGCATCTTGAAATAAACACATTTTGTCCTACGTTTTTCATTTTATGTCCTGGTACATTGTAAGGGAATCTAAAAATCTACCACCTACTGATGTTATTCCGCAGAGACCTTTTTCTGTATAAAATTGATAGTGTCATTTGTAACATTTGTTGCATTTCAAATGTACCAGTGTTTCCTCCTGTAAAGAATGCTATTTGCAGTGCAAAACTACAAACAAATTATAAATAAATGAAAAAGCTTTATTTGACTTACAACATCACTGTCAATTATCTTTGTCTCTTAGTATGACGATGGGCTTTTTTACTTCATAGAATGATATTTCTGACTGTGAAAAACTGGTATTATTTCTTACTAACTGCTGACGGTCCTCCTCAATTATTCTAAAAGTGATTTTCTAGAAAATGTAGTTTATCAGACAGTTTATGGATTTGTAGTTAGTAATCTCCGCACTTCGGTGTCTCCATTAATTTATGTAAAGCTAAATTAACATGGTAGGCAAATAAATAATGTTTTCGTGTCTTCCTACAGTTGCCGTGATCTTGTGAGTAATGGCATCAGATTGTTTCTGGTTTACTGCATGCCATTTCCTGTACAATTACGAGACTGAGAGATTTAGGAATGGGGAAAGTACTTGGCTGGAAATATTGTTTCTGGCCAGTATTAACACACCGAAATCAGGCCATTATGAGTGAATCTTCAAAAAATAGGGAATCACCATGCAGACCCAGTTTTTTTTCTGGATGAGATTTCATCTGGAAATTCCAATTCCGTAGGGATTAATGCTCTGATTTACCACTGGCTCTCAGCAGGTGGTCAACGGAACCAGTGGGTCTGTGTGCTCCAAGGGTTTCGAGAGAGGGTTGGGGAGTGTGCTGGGAGGGGACAAAAGAATCTGTGGGTTGGTGAGGGGCGTTCCGTGCTCCTCCTGTGCCATAAAACTGCTGAAGAAGGCCAGGGACCTTGCCTGGGCAGTATTGTAGTCTGAGCCTCATGTCATTTTACCAGCTGGATTTTCTGGTCAGCAAATCTAGGCCCAGAGTTCCCGCACCCCGATATATCTTGGTGTGGAAATTCAGGGCCAGTGATAACCAGGCAGGAGCTTTATCCTGTCTGGGGCTATTGCTCCACCTAACTTGTAATCAGGGCCAAAGTGTAGAAATCAATGGAAGCTGGGACGTATGTTGTCTTGAAAGTTAGCAACCAAAATACAAGTTATCTTATGCAAGCAGAAATCTTCATACTACTTTATGGAGAGCTCCACGTGCATAAAACAATAGGATTGGGGCCCCCATATATGACAGACTATTAATTTTTTTATATTTAAGTAAAATCTAAACTATTACAGGGAAGCTAAGAAATTGTATTAGGGCATTAGGACATTCTTATAAACAAAAATGTTAACCTTGACTGGTATCCAATAATGCTTTTCAATGTGTCACAATAAATGTATGGTATGTAAAACAGTGTAAGCAGAACAAACGAGTACATAAATTGTATTTTGTGCTGCTTTTTCTTACAATAACGCAAACACATAAAATGAATAATATCTTGTAATAAAGGGAGGTGATGCATCTAAGGGACATTGGGAAGGAGGGGGTATATTTCGTCCAAGTAACAAACCCTTTTGACCATTGCTACCATTTGCCATTCCACATTATTATATACATATATTTCAAACACAGGAGTGTGCTTTAGTTCTCCCTTTAAATGCACATTTTGGCAAAATCATATTGAAGTGTCCGAGGAAGCTGCAGCTATGTTTCTTGTTTAGACTTGCATCACATCGCTTAGAGTGCCACAGTTTATAGACTGGAGCAGTAAAGATAATATTTCTCCTAGATGACATATTTTTTTTTCTGTAAAATAAATTGTTCTACACATGCAAGACATGCATTATAACTATGGATCTCTCAGGATATAGCAGTAATTTGCCACTAGAGAGGACACAACTTGTGGATTGTGTCTACTGTCTGATATACTTACTAGGCCCATGGACACCATGCTGGGTGTTTTTCTTCTCTCCTGTACTTGATTGGCTGGAATTGCAGGACTCGTAGTTCGACAGAGTACTGGAAGGAGACCCGATGTCAAAGTGTGGTTGAGGCGCAGACATGGTAGTGTTTGGAGACGACATGCCAGAATCTGGCTGCTTGAACTCCATATCCGCAGATGGGTCTCTGGAGAGGACTCTGTGTTCCACGCTCTAAAAATCAGAATGTTGGGGTCAGTATGGATTTTAAGCCTCTGCTCCTTATAGAAGACATCAGAGTACAGCATATTTCAACAAAGTATTTAAAATGTATACGTGCTATGGAGAAGTTTAATTATTCACAGCCTTCTTTCAAAAATCACAGAACTGCATTTTACACCACTTAACATGCCAGTTCACAATAGGCTAGCAAGATGCAAATGCCTCATATCAAAGGAAAGGCAACAAATTGAGTTTGAAAGAAATTAAAATTGCCGTTCTTATACCATTACTTACCTATCTCTGGTCAAGGCAGCATGTTCACTAATGATAGCTGGTATTTCACCTATGGTTGCTTAGGTGCATTTAATGTTCAACCCAAACAATTAACACTATATGGGTCCCAAATATTTTCACCCACATTGAACCGTACATTATCTTCTAGGCAGGTTTCATGTTAATTTTTGCTGTTAAGATATGCTGTCCGACCTATCCAGTCACTGAGGTATATAACTGTGCTGCACAGTACAAGCACTATGCTTCACACAAATTTCTAGGATAGTTTACAGAATTTTGAGATGACGGCTGTAGCAGACGGGTATTATGCAATTGTACATGCCTAATCTGGCTTCCTTACTGTTGATAATGCTAGCCTTACACATACACTTCAAAAAGCCTCCCCACGTACCTCCGGACCATCACCTCACTTCCAGAATTCCGAATGGCCCTCAAGCCCTGACTGATAGAATAAGCCTCTGGGGCCTGTAAGTGCCTGGATTCCCTATTTGGTTATTAGCCGTGCTTTACAAATCCTGATTGATATCTCACCTTATGCACTGCAGTAATTTCCTATTGATAAGCGGAGAAACATTTGGTCGCTGGAGGAGCTTTTCAAAAGTCCCAGATGTAATTCTGTTTCTCCCATTCTGTCCACATTTCAATCTGTTCAACCACCAGTGGCAGCTCCTTCGCTAAGGCGAAGGAGCGTCGCCCCACTTCAATGCAGCAGTGAAATAAAGGAAAAATAAAATTATAATAATTTGGTGTTATCATTTTATTTTCTCCTGCTGCAGCTTCTTTGTGGGGTGGGATTGCTTGAGCAGGGGGAGGAGTGGTGGGCACACTAAGTGCACATGACTGTTTGGCTGGCCGTCTCGGGCCGGCCAAATAGTCATGCGCACTATGCATATTCTCCACCCAGGCTGCATTACAGCCTGGGTGGAGAACATGCCCAGGCTCCCATTCCCTGTCTGAGTACCGAACCATGGTGCTCAGACCAATCACAACGCTGCATTGCAGCATTGTGATTGGTGAGGGGAGCATCGGTGCTTCCTGTTCCGGTCCGAGTCCAACGCGGCGGGGGAGACAGAGGAGAGACGCAGCCATAATGTACGTTTTTTTATTTTTATTTTTTTTATTTTCGAACACCCCTTAACTCCACCCACACCGCCTCACCCCCACCACCCCCGATCCGTGCCGGCCACCACTGTCCACTACAATCCATTCTAAACCAAAACTGTCCAATCTTCTTGAGTCTTTCTGTATGAAACAACATCTACCCTGCAATAAAATGATGCATGGACTTTCTATGGTCGGTACCACCGTACCAGTTTTTAGACTGAAGCCTGCGTCCAGTTAAGAAGTGTTTAGCTTGTATTTGCCGAACCTGGCCAACAAGCACTATTCCAGTAAAGGCCCCAAACTGTTATTTTTTAACACATAGGGCCCTATTCACAATAAAACCCAGGAAAGGTAAGGAGGAGATTTGCGCTGCCACCTGAGTGTATTTTCTGTTATTTGGCAATTCACAACCATTCCCAGACGTGTACCTGGAAATGTGTGCCAGGTGCAGGTTTCCAAGTGTACTTCTAAGAATGATGTACCACTTTTTAAAACTCTCCTATTCCTCCTGTGCAGAGGTCTCTATACAGGAGAAGTCCACACAGGTTAAATGTAGCCCTCTGTGAAGACGCACACTTTTCCTTAATGGAAAATATTTCCTTGAAATAAAGTGGTGGGAGTGAAGTTTGGGAATGCCATCAAATGTGCATGCTATTGGATATTTCCAAACTTCCAGGGTAAACTACACCTTGGAATTTCCTTTTCCAAACCCTGGAGTGGGGCTGTCGAGTTCACAAACTTCCAGGGCAAACCACACCTTTGAACTCAGTCCCCAAAAGAGCATCCCTTGAGTGGGATTTACCAGCGCGGAGACTGCACTTATAGCAGAAAAAACTGCACTCTCAAAACTATTTACATCTGCCACGATACCCATTGGGAATTACCGGCAGATGAAAAAAAGGTACATTCAATCATAAAATTATATTTACTAACCAAATTTACCTTTGTGAGTATGCTCTGAAGGGCTCATTCACAGACCTGTTCCCGCTAGTAAATCAGATTAACAAATGCAAACGACTATATTTACAAGAGCAAGGTATTCATAAAAGGTGAACTTCCCCTTTACTCCCAAGAAACAATGCCCTATATAATATTCAGTGGGAGTAAATGGCTTGCAAGGTGTGCAAAGTGAGCGTTTCAAGGAGTGTTGAGCCTTGAAAGTTTGCGAATGCCCATATGCAGTTTGCCGCCATTCACAAACATATGACAGTGCACAAATATACCCTGTGTGCAGTTCAGCACTGTCCAAATATCAGCCCTTACACCAAAAATAGAATTCACAAACGTTTCCAAGGACTACACATGGAAAGCTGTGAATGAAACAGCATTCCAGGAGAACCCTTGGAAAGTTTTGTGAATTCTGAAAAACATAAACCTACGTCCATGTGAGATAGCAAAGCTAAGCATATAGTTTTACACTTTTGCTTCAAGATGGGTCAAATATATTTGACTTATACTGAGGTTATGGTCAAAGAGTCAGGTGCACAACTATGAATGAATGAATGAATAACTAATGAATATAGTATACCATCTCACATTAACAAAGTGAAGCCCATCATTGTTTTCTGTGGTATTTAATGCCGGATCACTGACAGAATATCGAAGGACAGAATATCGAGCTACTGGAATATCGAGTCTACAATATCGATGGACAGAATATCGACAGACTATCTCTACAATGGTAAGTACAAAAATATCGAAACCAAAATATCGTTGTTTAAAATATCGGTTTTTTAAATGTCTTAAAAATAATATAAAAATCATTAAATAATAAATATAATTAATAAAAACATAGTTAGAATTATTTAAAAATGTTAAAAACTGATAAATGATAAATGTAATATAAAAAAATTAAACATACATATTTTTTTAAATATATATTAACTTAATAATACTAATAAATAATTATTTAATTTAATTATAAAATGTTAGAAACATAAGAAAAGTTATAAATACATATATATATATATATATACATAAACCTGTAATATAAATATTAAAATAAAATATATATATAATAAATTAAAATATTAAAATTAATATTTATTTAAAAAATAATATTTTACACTACATTAACTATAAAAGTAGGGAAATGTTGGATAGCGTAGGGGATAAAATTACTATTCCCACTACACAAAGTGCAACAGTAGGGAAAGTGTTGAATAGCGGAGGGGAATAATTTACTATTTCCACTCCAGTGAGTGCAACAGTAGGGAAAGTGTTGGATAGCGGGTGGGTAAAAATTACTATTCCCACTCCAACAAGTGTAACAGTAGGGAAAGTGTTGGATAGCAAGTGGGTAAAAATTACTATTCCCACTCCAGTGAGTGCAACAGTAGGGAAAGTGTTGGATAGCGGGTGGGTAAAAATTACTATTCCCACTCCAGCGAGTGCAACAGTAGGGAAAGTGTTGGATAGCGGGTGGGAATAATTTACTATTCCCACTCCACCAAGTGTAACAGTAGGGAAAGTTTTGGATAGCGCAGGGGAATAATTTACTATTTCCACTCCAGTGAGTGCAACAGTAGGGAAAGTGTTGGATAGCGGGTGGGTAAAAATTACTATTCCCACTCCAACGAGTGTAACAGTAGGGAAAGTGTTGGATAGCGGGGGTTAAATGTACTATTCCCACTCCAGTGAGTGCAACAGTAGGGAAAGTGTTGGATAGCGGGTAGATAAAAATTACTATTCCCACTCCAGCGAGTGCAACAATAGGGAAAGTGTTGGATAGCGGGTGGGAATAATTTACTATTCCCACTCCACCAAGTGTAACAGTAGGGAAAGTGTTGGATAGCGGAGGGGAATAATTTACTATTCCCACTCCAGTGAGTGCAACAGTAGGGAAAGTGTTGGATAGCGGGTGGGTACAAATTTCTATTCCCACTCCAACGAGTGTAACAGTAGGGAAAGTGTTGGATAGCGGGGGTTTAAATTTACTATTCCCACTCCAGTGAGTGCAACAGTAGGGAAAGTGTTGGATAGCGGCTAGATAAAAATTACTATTCCCACTCCAGCAAGTGCAACAATAGGGAAAGTGTTGGATAGCGGGTGGGAATAATTTACTATTCCCACTCCACCAAGTGTAACAGTAGGGAAAGTGTTGGATAGCGGAGGGGAATAATTTAGTATTCCCAGTGCTGCAAAATAATTAACATTAATTAACAAATAATTAATTTTTCAAAAATAATTTACCTCCCACTGTATTCCCCTATAGACGTCACCACCAATATTGTAAAATATTACACAATTAACATAATTATTTAACAATTAATGAATTAACTAATAACAATTAACAAGCAAATTAAAAACAATCAAAAATCAATTAGTTTACACAATTAACTCTATAAAATAACTATAAATAAATATTGTATATAAAAAAATAATTACAATTTTATTAAAATTAAATTACTTCCCACCCTACTCCCCTATCAACCCATAACCAACTCTTAAAAAAATTACACAATTAACATATTTACCAATTTATTAATAATTCATATCCAATTAATAACTAATTAATCACAGTTTTAACACAATTAACAATATAAAATATTAATGACATAAATATTAAATAATAAAATTATTAATAATTAATTATAATTAAATTACTTCCCACCCTACTCCCTATAAAACCACAACCCGCTCCTCCAAAAATTACACAATTAACATATTTACCAATTAATCATTAATGATTAATATCTAATTAATAACTAATTAATAACATTTTTAACACAATTAACAATATAAAATATTAATTACATAAATATTAATACAATTATTAATAATTAATTATAATTAAATTACTTCCCACCCTACTCCCTATAAAACCACAACCCACTCCTCAAAAAATCACACAATTAACATATTTACCAATTAATTAATTATTAATAACCAATTAATAATTAATTAATAACAAATTAATTAACACACTTAATTTAAAATATTAAATTCAAAAATATTAATTAATAAAATTATTAATTAATTAATTTAAATTAATTTACTTCTAAATCCGTATTTGTAAAGCGCGAACTACTCACCCTTACGGGTCTCAAGGCGCTGGGGGCCGTCGTGGAAATTAAGTGAGCTATTGCCCAGAGTCACATGGTGCTGAGCTGAGCTGTCGCCGGAGCCGGGGATCGAACCGTGAGCCCTGTGCTCCGAAGTCAGCTGCCCTGGCCGCTGCACCACACCTCTCCACTTCCCACCTTATTCCCCTATAAACCCACAAACCCGCTACGGAACTAAAACGCAATATTTATGTTTTTAAAAAAATGAATAACTTCTAGAAAATTATTATTAAATATATTAAAATTTAATTACTTCCACCCTATTCCCCTATAAACCCACAACCCGCTACGGAACTAAAATACGCAAAAATTAATTAACATAAAATTAATTACTTGTAAAAAATTCAAACATACATTACAAAAATAAGCTATACTTTTAACACATATACTAACATACAAAACACGGGAAAAAAATGATATTATTTACAACGATATTTTTACTAACGATATTACTAACCGATATTAATGAAAACGATATTTCTTACCTGCATGTCGATATTCTGGTCGACGATATTCTTGATAGGTCGATATTCTGTCATATAATGGTATATCGATATTTAAACATCGATATTATGTCTGCATACCTTGTCCCATACACATTGGGCCAGATGCATCAAAAAAATGTTTTGCGATTCCCTAATTGCGAATCTTTGCGATTCGCAATTAGGGAATCCCAAAACGGCATGCATGAAAGTGTGCAGTACACTTTCTGCGATTCCTAAGGGGTCGCAAATGACCTACCTCATGAATATTAATGAGGTAGGTCGCAATTTGCGACCCCCTAGGAATCGCAAAAATCACAGGGATGGTGGCCTGCTGAGATCAGCAGACCACCATGTCTGTGATTGCTTTTAAATAAAGCAATCATTTTTTTTGTAAAGCAGCCCATTTTCCTTAACGGAAAACGAGATGCTTTGCAAAAAGAAAAATGAAAAGTTTTCTTTTAATTTTTTAAGAGCAGGCAGTGGTCCGTGGGACCACTGCCTGCTCTTTAAAATGCTTTTACAAACATTCACAAAGGGGAAGGGGTCCCTTGGGGACCCCTTCCCATTTGCGAATGTCTTACCACCTACTTGAAGTAGGTGGTAATATGCGACTGTTTTGCGACCACATTCACGGTCACAAAACATTCATGCATACTGTTAGGATTCGCTATTTGGAAGGGACGCCCTAAACACGCCCTTTCCAAATAGCGAATCCCAAACCCATTTTGCGATTCAGTAACAGGTTACCGAACCGCAAAATTGGGTTTGATGCATCGCAAAAGCAATTTTTGCGATTGCAAACGGGCCGATTCGCAGAATCAGCCTGTTTGCGAGGAGAAAAATGCTTGATGCATCTGGCCCTATATGCCTTAAAAATCCATCCCAAAATTGTGTAACAGTAGTGAAAAGTGCCATATAATAACAGACACAAAGATATGCGGTGTTGATCCTTTGACGGAAGAATTATTAACAAAATCATGTCGTCCAACAGGTCATTTGTCGAAATGTCATCTACAGAAACATCGTGATACCTAAATATCGTGGCCAAAATTTCAAAGACCAAAATATCGATAAGCTAAGGGCATATAGGTAAATATAGATTTGCAGTTATTAACTCCACATATATGTATTTTGACAATACAGATATATCGTCAAGGCACACAGATGTGGAGTTTAGTAAAGTAACATATTGTCACTAACAGCGGTGGCTGGCTCAGGTAAGCGAGGTGGGGCGGTAGGGCACAGTAGGGGGGAAGCCGACAGACGGAATAGGTATTATTTATTTATTTAATTATACCTATTCCATCGTCTGTCGACTTCCCACCCCACCTGGCCCCGCCCCACCGCGTTTACCTGTGCCGGCAGCCGCTGGTCACTCATATATATTCTATTAGCAAGATATTCTGGACTCAGTATCAACCTGGAAGACTTTCTACTATCCAGTAGGATAATAGATTCATGGTTAGTGCCATCAATCAGAAAATCTGGGATGTGTGCTGTGGTAGACACTGGGTTATGATGCAAGTTATTGGGAAGCATCTGAACTGCAAGATGTAGTGGAAACCTAACTGTGTCGAAGAGAAAATACATTTTAAGATGCCTGTAAAGTAGGATTGCTTCCTTCAATTAGGAAACAAGTAGCAAATGGTAATCTTACACGTTGAAGGGGCAGTTTAAAGTTTGCATTCTGTGGACATGAATGAAATAACGTTTGATTTCGGAGGCAGATGAGTTGTATTATAATTAAGGCTCCCAGCTTTTTTTTTTTTTTTACTGTTTTTTACAGATAAATGCATACAGAAAACAATGTGTTTTCTGCAAGTATTTAAGCAGAAAAATACAGCTAATTCTGCTTTTTGCGAGGGACTCTCCATGTTGTCTTTCATGATTTCCAGGACAACACCTGAGCAGATAAGGCGTTTAAAAAAACAACTTGAGATTTCCCTAAATACAGCCAAAATGCTCATGTATATTTATATTACAATGCTGATATTTACCTGTGGGTGTACTGTTTCACTATATTTGGCTGCTTGATTTGATAAAACGCGACAAGCATCAAAGTTTAAGTGCATGTTTATTAGTTAAATAAATGTGGAAATATACCATTTTACAACAACATTTATTCTCAGAACACAAAAAATATTGATAATTACCGATAAGATGGCCAAAAAATAAATATGGATAAATACAGACGGAAATGTTAAAAAAATAAATACCATAAAACCGGGAGCTCTAATTATAATCGGATACTACTTGTCAAGTGGTATTAAAAAATATGATAAGCGTTTCAGAGTCGTCCCAAGTTCGTAAGAATGTAAGAAGCGAGAAAAAGTGTTTCTTGGCAGATGGACAGAGCCCTGCACTGGAACAGAAAACCAAATGAACCACAGGTAGTGGCCTTAAAATATAAATTTATGCAGCCAATACATAAGCCCAGGTCAAACAATTGGCATGATATATTTAGGATGCTGGTGATGAGAAAGGTAAGAGGTAGGTGTTGTTTGATATGGAAAGCATATTTTGTGAAGTTTTAAATTTCATTTTACAATGAGCAGTGGTTTTAAGGGCATTCCTTCTCTGTTTGTGGGACTGATGCTTAAGACTTGGAGTTTGAGCAATTTTTAGGAGCTATGCTATGCTGAGAATCACAATAGCAGTTGAAGGAATGCACTGATTTTATATTTTTAATTTAGGTGTGTAAAAGATAGATCAAATTTTGCTGCATCAAGACTGATGTTGCATGCAAAATTTGTTTACTGATGAATCCATTTTTGAGAGAGGAAGACTAGTCCATATAGACTTTAACTTTTTCTTTGAAATATTTTCAACACTGATTTAGGCAGTGATTGCTCTTATTTTCAACATTATCAAGTATGACTCAAAGAAATACTTGGCTTAGATTTTTGCAAGCAATAGTTGGCAATTAATACATTTCAGCACAAAGTTCCAAGAAAGAATGCAATACTTTTGCAAGTGTACTGCCTGTGTGAAGTACTCATTTCTATTCTACCTGTGCAAGCAATTCTGTTATATTAAGTTGCACTGCACACTGGTTTGTATTGAGTAATTTTTAATACGTTCTCAAAATATTGTGACATGGGAAAAAACCCAAATAGTGAACTAAGGGGCCCATTACGATGGCGGGCGGAAGCACAACCGCCGTGCTGGCGGATGCAAAAACCACCAGTTACCGCCCGCATGCCGCAGCCCACACGCCCGCCAAATTACGATGCGAAAAGCAGGCCAAACACCGCCGGCAAGCCAGCAACACCGTCCGCCATCAAAGTGCGCCCGCACACGTAGCGGCGCAGCACAACTGACACACACCGTCCGACGAAACACGTCCCGCCCGGCGCATAAATTACGATGCCGCAAACAAACGGCTCCCACGGCAAAGAGACACCGCACGTGAAAGAGAGGCGGAAACACGGACGCAGAGCACGGACAACGAAGAAGCGGCACCCCGGGCATGAATCCAGCACTGCAGGCCCTTCCCATGCTTCTGCTGATGCACCACCAAGGACGCAACGTACCGCGGAGACGCAGGTAGGCACACACACAACAAGTGCACGCAAACAGCGCACACAGTGCAAGGGCGGAAAAGCGGACAACCCCCCACCAGCGCGTGCACACTACACATCCACCATTGCATCCACATATGACACACAGGCCAAATCCAAACATCGCGGAACACATGTGTACACACCACCTGGGACTAGGAACCAACCACCCCGTCACGGCCCCAAAGCGCCGATGACGCCGCCACACATGCGCACAACGAAGAGGCCAACCGCAGCGCCATGCATGCGTCGCACACAGACACAGGGACACAACCAAGCAGCACACACACCAGCCCCACCCCGAACGCACATGACACGTGACAGGCCGGCCACAGACATGTCCCCAACGCCCAATTCACGGACAACACCCAACGCCACACAACCGACGCACACATGTCAGTGAAGTCACGCAACAGCAGGACACACCCCAGTGTAACAAACATGGCGAAGCACACAGCGGCGGCAACACCAACTAGGAGAAGCAGGGCCCCTTCGGGAAGAGGAACGCCAGTACCACACTGAAAAACCCATACCACCCTGCACATATGAACAAGACACATGAAACGGAACACCAAAGAGCCCGGTGACCGACAACAGGTGGCCCAAGAATTACATCCACACACAAGGCCCAACGCAGAGCGGAAAGGCAGGCTGCCGCCCACACAAGGGAGAGCAGACAGCACTGAATGACCTTCCATTCCAACACCGGAAACCACAGCCCTACGACAGAAGCCGGTGAATACAGCCATTGTCCAAGAATAGACCAACACAGGCTTGCCGAGGAGACCGACCACAGGGCAGATAGCGCATATCACAGAAGCACACAACGGACGGGGAAGAAAGAAGAAAACACTCCCCCATGTCGGCCACATGCAAGTTAATTGGAAGGAGTCACACAGCACTGACCTTGAACTGTCTGAGAAGCATGTGGGAAGAGGGCCCGTGTCCTCCAAACAAGCCAACAGAACACAAGTCCTGTCTCCCCACGACTACACAGAGCTCACAGCAACCCCGGAGTGTGCACATTGCAGACTGCACACACAGCCGGAGCACGCCACCACAACGCACCGCTGCGAAATGGCAACCGCAACACACCTACCCAACTACGCCGAAGAGCTCAAGCTGTACCAAACCAGCACGATACATACATTGGGATGCGATCTCCTGTCCCTGCTGAACGTAAGTTACCGACTGACTTACCGCATCACATTGTTCAGCTGCGTCATGCCCGTCTTCTACTGTCGGAGGTGTCCCTACCAGCATCCCGTCGAGATATGCCTCTCCAACCCGGCATGTCTGAAGGCGGACCTGCTACCACTACTCCTCCCTCTGGACGCACACGACAGGGCCTGCTCTGCCTATGGGGGCATGGCGTATGTGGCCAACATCGCACGCGCACTGAAATGGAACCACTGTGCCTCCACACGACGGATCATCGAGAACAGCTACATCGAATGTCACCCAGCATGCCCCATCATGGTCCTCCAAGGGACAACCTACGAACAACACCTTGACAGCCACCATCCGCTTCATTGGCTGGCAAACATGTACACCACCAATGACATGGAAGCCCTGCTGGACGGCATCGCATACCTGACAACCTGTAAATACGTCGGACCACAACGCAGGTTCCCCGAGTGACCTATGAAGTCCAACCCCGCACCCATGCTCAGCTTCCGCACGGACTGGCCAGTCACCACCACAACAGCCATACCAAACGACCGGCAACTGTAACCACACCATCAACGACATCGCCATGACATCGGATATGACCGGGACATGCACACTGTTCCCCATCACATCCAGGAACACCGCATGCATCGTGGGAGGCAGTGGCATGGGCTCTGTGCATCGCACCCACATGGACGGAACTGCACGAACAACCAGGACACGACATGGATCCAGCGCACATGGACACACACACCGCTCAGTGGACATGAATAGGTCGCCTGGAGTCTGTGGGTGCTGCACCCCTCCCACCCCGCCCGGGAATCCCATACCAGGACCTTTGCATGGACGACAAGTGCATACAACAACAACACGACCCCAGTGACTGTGACATGTCCAGTAACCACCACAGTGCAACAACAAGTGGCACGCCGCTGCATGCACGCAAGCACATGCCCTGATGTCATCTCACATGCACGCGTGCATGAGGAACAACCGCAGCAAACCTGTCACATGGAACTGAGATGGACTGTGCCCATGATGCCGAGCGGTCTGGTAGGCTACATGTATACCGTCTGTGTCAAAGTCCGCAGCTCCGCAGCTATACGTAAATGTACATTAGCACAGCCTTGGCCAAGCAGATGTAACCCCACACCCTATCCCATTTGTAATCATGCTCAGTATATCCTCAACATGTATCCCGCTGCCAGTAGTGTCCACTATACTGCATCACAGAGGACAGAAGACTCAATATAATGTTTGAAACCAAAACTGTCTCCGCTGACTCATTTCACAAGTACGAATGAGAGAGGATGAGAGTATGTGAAGTACACGGCAGTCGTGACATGACCATGTAGTCCACTGGTATTGGATGTCAACGCAAATGAGTAGCACTACTGTGGAAGACACACATGTGTCGTGTGAAGTCGTATGGACGCAGTGCTCAGGTGGGTGGGTGCGACGGGTAGATGCGCACATGCCAAGTTGGAGCACGCCGTGTTGGGAGGGCTCATGAACAGTACACCACCGCTTCCCTGGGCATTGTGAGAGGACACCTGTCGGGGGAGTGAACACGTGTGTGCACAGCAGCCGGGCACACGTACAAAGCGGTACCAGGCGCACCTCAGCCCACCCTCTGTGGACAAGCTGGATCCTGTTGTGCGCCCGCCATGCCCCTTGACAAGGCACACACAGCCCCAGTCGACCAGGTGTAACCCCAACATAGTCAATCCGCACAGGCGATACAGGGCACGGGATGGCAGTGGAGCATGGTGTGTGAGAGGTCTCCTCGCGCTCCTCCTGCTCATATCACGCAGGCAATAGAACCTCAACGTCCAGCATGGCAAAAGTCAAATGGAAGTGTAGGGGGACGCACCACAGCACGAGCAGCACTGACGTCACGGGAGGTGGCTCGCACCATCCCATCCATTGCCCATCATACCAACCACGACACATGCCATTGCGACTAAGTGCAAGCGCGTGCGCCACCACCCCTGAGCCCTCCCCAGAGAGGCCAAAGAGTGAATGTGTGGGCCATCAGCCACAGACGGACGCGGCATGGCCGCAAGGGCAGCCACAGCCACTGGGTGTCGCAGGTGGCGGATCCGGAAGGCGAAGACTGTGATGCATAGTCCATGCAGGCCGGGTCTCCATTTGGGGCACCACGCAGGTGGGCGGGCGTCCCGCCACACATCATACCCTGAGACAGCCCACTCGTGCAACTGGACCCACACATACACTCCTTGCCCTCTCTGGTGCAAGCTTGGGGCTGCCTGTGCAAGCGCTAGCCTCGCAGGTGAGCATGCATATTGGGGGGCGAGGGAGGACATGAGGGCTGGGGCGAAGATGACTGTATCACTGTCAGTTAGTACAAGGGATGACCCAGATGTGGAAAGGAAGAGACGTGTCCCGTGTGTACTGCAACTAGTCGCCAATCCAACTACCCCCCATGTCCGGAATGTAAGCCCGCACCTAGGCCCGCCCATCCGCCACATCGAACATACCACCAGCACGACAACCTTCCCATTCGAAACACTGACTGGGGGTGGCGACCAGTGAACAATCATGTGTAGCCTACCCACGCGTACATGTGGGCCCTCCATGATCCATGTCACCTGCGGCAAAGACATGACATGCGCAATGAGGGAAGTGAGGAGAGCTGTCCGCCCCACGCGCAGAAGGTGCATCAGCTCCACAGACCCAGCAGCGAGTCCAGCAGGGGTCACATGTGCAGGGGCAGCTGTGCCTGGTGTGAAGGCACATGCATATAGACAGCACATCGACCAATGTGTAGTCTGCCCACATCCACAGTCCATCATCATGCGGACATAGGAATTGAACACAGGGCAACACATCTTAGCTGGTGCACCCACCGTGACCAACAATGCGCAATCATCGACGTACCCGCCCTGTGCATGGCCCCCCCCAACGGAGGCACATCCAGTGCCACCATCCCACACACACAAGCCTTCCACGGAACATGCTGTGTCCAATGGTCAGTACAGAGTCAGCGCCCATCTGGTGGATCCTGAACAGGAGACACATGCACACACATGCCAGCTCCCACTATGTACGACTGCCACCTGGCACGTGCAATGTAACCTCTCACCTGTGACGTGTGACTGCAAGCACACAGCCGTCTTGGCATGGGGCTGTCAATGTGGACACCAGTCAATGTTTCGGGAGCTGTGATCCGTACAGTGCTGTACATAGGGTGCAGTGCTGACACCTACTACTGTCTCATATCCCCTCGTGCCACAGGTCCCACTTGTATTGGCCGCTCAGCCCGTGCCCACATCGTCGTCGTCGTGTGCCATACTCATCCAGCCTCGGAAGCAGTACCATGCTCAGCAGACACTCATGTTGCCGTGGCGTTGCCGCTTGACGAATATGCAGTCAGTCCCCATCAGCACGCCCCGCAAGTCATTGGGGCCTAGATCCCCATGTGCATGCACATGGCAGTGGTATGTCTCACTTGCCATTGCCATTGTTGGGAGACCTGTGTAAGTGTATTGTGGCCGTGCCGTCCCAGCTTGACAGCTGGGCTGTGGCTCATGTGCTTGCTCAGTCATGTCAGTGATGTGTATGCGAAATTGCTATGTGCCGTGTTGCTTTGACATGTGTCCTCTGCCATTTACCCCAGGCGGAGACCGAACATTGACCGCCCATACCAATTGCTGGCGGACATGGACGATACAGAGGTAATCAGGAAGTTTCGGCTGGACAGGCCAACTCTGCATCGACTGTGTGCCATGTTAGAGCCCCATCTCCGTCCCCGCAGGGTGTATCCGACTGCTGTCACCCCCACGGCTAAGGTGATGGCCGCCATGCATTTCTTCGCCACTGGGTCATTCCAGCACACAGTGGGCAGTGGAGGAGGGATGTCCCAGCCCATGTTCAGCAAGGTGCTGAGGGATGTACTGGCAGCCATGATGCTGTGCCGGAACAGGTACATCAGATTCCCCAGGGCTCGTGAATTGGCGGCAGTGAAGGGTGCATTCTATGCCCTTGGCAGAATCCCACACGTCGTGGGAGCCATTGACTGCACTCATGTTGGCCTTGTTCCACCACAGGCCACTGAGCACCTGTACCGCAACAGGAAGCACACGCACTCCCTGAATGTGCAAGTGGTGTGCCTTGCGGACATGGTGATCACCCACGTGTGTGCAAAGTTTCCAGGCTCGGCCCATGACGCACACATAATGCGCAACAGCATCTTGCCACGACTGATGGCCAATCTGCAACAGGATCGTGGCTGTATTGTCGGTGAGTATGTGGAGTGGTGTAGCGTGCTGGTTGTGCGATGCTGTCCCCTGTCCAGTTGGAATAGCAACGGTTCTCTGTGTCCCTCACACCCAGGTGACTCTGCGTATCCGAATGGGGCATGGCTGCTCAGTCCATTGAGGAATCCTCGCACCCCAGCAGACGATCGATACAATGAGGCACATGGGAGGACCAGACGTGTGGTCGAGCGTACCTTTGGCCTCCTCAAGTCCAGGTTCAGGTGCCTGGACCGCACCGGGGGTGCACTGGCGTACTCCCCACAGAAGGTGTGCCAGATAGTGGTGGCGTGCTGCATGCTGCACAATCTGGCCATTCGGAAGCAGATCCCCCTCATTGTGGATGACGGAGATCAACCAGGGCCCCAGCCCGCAGACCAGGACAGCTCGAGTGAGGTGGACAGCGGAGAGGAGGAAGCTGGGAATGTGCGCCAGCAGCTCATCGCCCGCTACTTCACTTGACGGTGAGTGTCCATGTACGACGGATGATGTGTCTGTATCTATGCAGGTGTGTGTGTGCTGTGTCAGGGTGGCCGTATGTTCACTGCGTGCAGTGTGTCAACGCTCCATGGCCAGGGTAGTATGCCACTGTTGGTGGCTGTGGCATTGTGCCCTATTGCTCTGTGCGATGTGTGTACATTGCTTGTAGTTGTTGACATGTACTGTGTGATGGGTGTGTGACACACTCATTGAATGTGCTCCTGTTCTGTCTCCCACCCCTAGGTCCCTACAGGCCCTCCGGATTCCATTTCCATGCCACGCATCAGGTGCCTTTCCGCCCAAGGTGGCCGTTGTATTCCGTACAATAAAGACACAGGGCACAAACAGCAGTTAGTGAAAAAGGTGCATTTATTACAAACTGTGACATGTGATTGTGTGTAAGGTGATGACAAAAGTGGTGCGTGCAGTGACAATGAGCTGTCGGTCATGGCTGCGTGATGATCAGGGTGTACCCACTGGTTCTATGTCCATAGTCCAACACACACATGCCATCCAGATGGCTGTGTGGAGTGGGATCGTAGAGCAAGTCAATGCAGTGGCTGGTCAAGGAAGGCTGGCGGAAGGCTGGCTGGCTGCCTCACTTGCGACTGGAGCGTGCGAAGTCCTCCCGGGAGATCTGTTTCCTCTTCGGACGGCCCCTTCCACGTTTGGGAGGGGGTGTGTGGTGGCGACCTGCTGGTGGTGGGTGAGGTGTGCTCACTGGCTGTGGACGCAGGGGAAGTGGACACTGCTGCCCGAGCCTGCGCCCTAGCAGGTGGTGGCGGAGGTGGTGTTGCTGGCCTTGCCTGTGACCCCACCGCCACCACCAGCTGGCCCATGAGGTCCACGAGTTGGTCCATACGGGACACGAATTGGCCCATATGGGCGTCCATGGACCTCAGCACCCCCAGCACCTCCCGCGTGTCAGTAGCAGACCTGGCCCATTGTCCTTGGGCCTCTTCATAGGCCCCAAGGACTCTGTCCATTTGAGGCAGGGCATGGCTCCCAGGGAGGCTGGCGTTTCCCTGACCCTGCTCCTCCTACCAGTCCTGCTGCCACCGGCCTGCCCACTAGCCACATTGCTCACCACGGTCCTCGCTGTGGCTCCCAGGGTGGATCCAGTCGGCCGGGCCACCACCTGCGCTGGGGCTGGTGCCAGCGAAGACGTGGTGGTGGTGGAGGCGGTGGTGGTCGGTGCGGCGATGGTGGCGGTTGCGGCAGTGGTAGTGGCCGCAATGACCGTGGGTGTGGCCGCAACGACAGTGGCAGCAGGGGACTGGGACTGTTCAGCATCCCTGGATGATGGGTTGGTGGGTAGGAGGGGTCCTGGGGAGCGGCTGGGCCCTGCCACGCCAGATGGGCCAGCTTGGTGGTCCGTGTCCGAAGAGGTGGACAGATCCTCCAGATCCGTGTGTCCTCGTTGGGGGCTTGTAGGCTGGCTGTGCTGGCTGCTGTCTCCATCCCCAGCGTCCAGCAGTTCGTCACCTGTGGAGAGAAT
The DNA here is from genome assembly GCA_963921515.1 of Calotriton arnoldi. Classification (NCBI taxonomy): domain Eukaryota; kingdom Metazoa; phylum Chordata; class Amphibia; order Caudata; family Salamandridae; genus Calotriton; species Calotriton arnoldi. The sequence goes on along the minus strand of CAWUFW010004139.1, from coordinate 606,064 downwards.
GAGATTTGTTATTGTGTTGCACCTGGCGAAGTATGTATTAGTCGTCTGACATTGGCAGTTCGTGCAATCTCGTACATGGGTTTCCCGGAGGCGAGTGTGTGGCTGTGGCATCTGTAGGTGTGTGTGCTAGGCAATGGGACTGTGTGCTGTGCACATGTGGCATGGGACGGATTGGCCATGCCGATGGGTGTGTTGCTTTGCCCCTACTCATTGTGACTCTGGTGTATGCGGGCTCCTGGCCCATCCTGGGTCTGGTTTGTACTTTGCTTTTGGAGTTCAAATGGAACGCTTAGGAACGCATATGGCAACATGGGGGCCATGCCCCAGATTCGCATTTGGGAGGGTATATGCTTTTGGGGTACATGCTGTGAGCCATGGGTGCCGAACGTGACATGTGTTGTGGCAGCATGACAGTGCATGGTCTGAGGTGTGTGCATGCCTGACATGCCCTGCATATTTGCTGTCTGTTGTGGTTACTGGACATGGCATTGGACGCATCGTTATGAGTGAGTGATAGTTGTGTGCCAGCCAACGTATTGCAGTTGTCCCATCTCCTTGGTGTGCGTGCTGCCCTGTGCCATGTGCATCACTGCAGTGCTCGGGGGGTGTGGCCCATGTTGTGTGTTGTTGCTCACAGTGTGTCGTGCGCTTAATTGACTTCTGGCACATGGTTGGTCATGGGCATGTGTCTTAGCGTGACTGCTGTATGTGTGGCAGCTGTGCGGATGACATGCCTTTCATGAGACTGGGGCTGACGGATGGGATGGATGGTATGTTGTATGTGCATGGTGTGTCTGTGTGTTTGATGGGTTCAGTGGTGTTCGTGTGCATTTCTGTTGTTCCGCTCTGTTGCGTCTAGTGTTGTTTGTCTTACATAGGCGTAGTTGTGGGGTGTGTGGTTGACAGGCAGTAGGGGCTACATGGACAGGACTTCAATGGTGTTTCGGTTGTGTGTGATGAGTTGCACAGTGGCTGCCGTGTGGGACTATATTCTGTGTGGCTTGTGCATGCAGACGTGGCTCCTTGGGTGTTGCTATGTCTGTGATGGGTCATGTGGGGTGTGAGTCTGCTGTTCATGTCCGTGTGCACATTGTTCACTTGTTCGTGACGGTGGGCGGTGCTGCGTGTCCGTGTGCTACGTGACATGTCCCATGTGTTGGTGGTGTTATGGTCCTCATGCCTCCAGTAATCCAGCCCTGTCCAGTTTCCCACCTGCAAGTTGTTCGTGCGTGCACTGTACTGGATGCCACATGGCTCTTAGCGGGGGTGCTCCATGTTGCAGGTCTGTGGGGGTGGGGGGTGTAGTGGGTCGTGGGGTGGCTGTACACCCACTGACACCGATTGCTGTGGACCGTGATGTCTGCCTTTCGGCTGTCGTTGTGCACTGCGGTGGCTGACACGTGGGTGTGGGGTGTGGGGATGCTCCTCCTTGCTGTGCTGTGGGACTGGGGCCTGGTGTGTGTTGTACTTGGGCTGTCCACCGTCCCACCCACTGCACTTTGTGTTCCTGCCACTTACCTGTTACTTGTCGGTTGGTGCAGCTGTGCCTGACACATGGGTGTGGGGAGTGCTCCACCTTGCTGGTCTGTGGGAGTGGGGGCCTGGTGGGTGTTGTACTTCAGCTGTCCACCGTCCCACCCACTGCACTTTGTGTTCCTGCCACTTACCTGTTACTTGTCGGTTAGTGCAGCTGTGGCGGACACATGGGTGTGGTGGGTGCTCGTTGTGGCGCTTCTGGCATATTTGTGGACCTGTTGGTGGTTACGTGGCTGGCTTAGTGTACACATGTCCCCACGCATCTTACAGTTGTTCGGTTTGGCCTGTGTGTGGTAGTGTCTGTTGCATGTGCGTGTGATGTGTTGTGTATTGTGTGCTGGACATGGGGGTGTTTGTCCCTGGGAGCTGTGGCATGGTGGTTGCGCATGTGTGTACATAGCGGTGTGCTGGTATACATTAGTTTGTACTTACCAGCCTCCACTCCCCCTGCTAATCCGGCGAGGATCTCCGGATGTATTACGACTCGCACCTTCTCCTCCCACGCTTTGAAGGTCTTAAAGAGCGCGGGATTCCCTCCGCCAGTGACGGCAGCCAGCTCTCTGTTTTTGCCCTCCTTCTTCTTGACCAGGCTCTTTACGTCATTCCAACGTTTGTTTATCTCGGTTCTGTTCCTGGGCAGGGTCCCGACTGCATTGACCTGGTCTACGATCCGGGTCCACATTCTGTTTCTGGTGGCTAGTGGTGTGTGCTGGACCATGTTCCCATAGATTTGTGGGTACACCTTGATGATCTCGTCGACCATGACCGTCAGCTCCATGGGCGTGAACTTGGGCATCCTTTGTGGTGCCATGGTGTTTGTGGTGGTGGTGCGGTGTGTGTTGTGTAATGTGCAGGGGGTTTGTGGTGCCGGTGTTTGGTGGTGGTGGTGGTGGTGGTGGTTGTGATGTGTGCGTTTCTGTGGTGTGCTGCTGTCCTTGCTGTGTCACTGTGTCCTCTCCTCTCCTCTCTGGTTTGCAATGTAGCAAGGGGTTGTGGTCTGTGGGAGTGCTGCTTTTGTACTCACCTATGTGGGTGTGTCCTCATGGTCTGTTGTTTTCAGGTGTGTTGTGTCTGGGGTTCTGGCCTTTGTATTTTTTGTTTGTCCGGGGGTGTTTTCGGGATGTGTACTGTGCTTGTGTATTTGTGCGTGCCTTGCTGTGTGGACTTGTTGGCCATGTTGTGTGCTATTGGTTTTGTGTGCGGATGGTTTCTGTGCAGGTACGTGGGCGCCATGGCTTCTGCCGTGTCGATTCTCATCGGCGTTGTTTGCGCTGGCGGGCGGTATTTTTGTTGTTTTTCCGCGCTCATGGCGGTGCGATCGTAATTTCACGTGCGGTGTGTCGGCCGTGAGGGCGGGCGGTTTTGTGTTGTCGTGCGTGTTTCCGTCCGTGGCGGGCGGTTTGACTCCGACTCGGACGATGGCGGGCGGTATTTTGTATGATTTTTCGCCGATGGCGGTTTTCAGTTTGTGTACTCATAATGGCGTGGTCGGTGTTCAGGCGGTGTGTGCGGGCGGATTTTTGCCGCTTCCATGCCTGGCGGATTTTTTTACGCCGGGTATCGTAATGTGCCCCTAAATGCCTCATTTCGAATTTGGCAGACAGGATACCCCACTATAAACCTGGAGGAGTTCCCTGTCTGTTAAACTGACAGTCTATCGTCACTGTTTAGAGTCGGGCAGACTATCATGTTTCCTCGGCAGCGCTCATGCTGGCTTGACCAGTGGAGACCTAACACCAAGAGATGGGCAGACTTTGGGCAAATTTAAGGCAGACATTCTGATATAATTTTCTTTTCTGTTTGGAACCACCAGGAAAAGGTCTGGCGGTTCTGGACAGAAAAAAAGAACAAGCATTTGCAATGCAATCGGTCTCCCCTTTGGGACCTCATATGCATTTAGCTATGCAGCACATTAGCCTGGGTGCTGAAACATCTACTGTTCTTTAACATGAAGGGAAAGTAAGCACCAAACTGCGTGACACGCCAGGTATGGGAACACATGGAGAGAAATATTGCCTTTCAGCAGGAAATCGTATAGTCCAAAGCTCTGTGTTTAATATAAAATCAGGGCCTTCGGTGGTCATATCACTGAAAATACAAGATTTGATAAAAATATTATTGTCTACGGGTGCTCGTGGAAGACAATTTCTATGGACTGGAATCTAGAGAATGCTAAAGTGATTCTAGTATTTTACTGACCTCTGCTGCTCGTTTTCTATCAAGAAAGTTAATAAGAGACAATTGCCAGAAAAATAAAAAAAGAAAGTCCCTCAGCAGAAAGCAATTCTGGTATTTTACAGACCTCTACTGGTCGTTTTCTATTAAGACAGTTTAACAGAGGCAGTTGAACAGAAAAAAAGTCCCTAAGCGGAAGCAGACAAGTCCTAGGGCTGATCTCCAGAGCCCACAAAGTACATGCACATATAAGTATATACTATAGTATATAGAGGTCTTGAATCCTTGACCTAAAAATGACCCCCAGGCCCTGGGACAAAGCTCCTAGGGTGTCAGGCTCATTAGGATTTTGTTTTTGAAGAACAAAAAAGATAACTGAGTGGACATATGAGACATAGCGGGCACTGGCAGGCAGAGATCTCTAAATATGGAGGGCAATATATCCAAAAGGGCAGCAGAGTACATGCCTCGGCTTCCCTGGTGGAACAGCATACAGTTTCCCCCAAAAATAGCCCCATGAGTCACATAAATATTGAAATCAAGTTAATCTGTGACAAAAATCTGAGGAAGTCCCTCACGAACATCCCACAGACCTTAACAATCCAAGCCCCAGTCTTGACACTGGACATAGCCTATTCATGTTTTCCCTAAATCTCCCATACTTCTTGTTAAAGTTACCTGTCATCTTTCAGCACATTTCGTGACCAGCACAAGATCATTTGACCAAGTAACCCCTTCTCAGGTCATATTACATTAGATCTCTGTGGATACTTTTGGCCTCTTAAATTGTCCTGCTTCTGGCACAAGATGATTCACAAAAAATGACCACCTTCTCTGATATAAACAAGCCATTGCTGATTGGTGGACTGAGGGTGATCAGATGGAAAAAATACTCAACGGGAGCAATTCACAAACACAAGACAGGTCTTGGGCATAGCTCAGAAAAGCCCCCTCTCTCACCCTACAAAGTCTACACATGCCCTGATTATGCACCTTTCAGGCTAAGGCACAAATCACTCCTCTTTGAAAACCACCTCATTTTAAGCTAGGAAAATGTGATGTATATTGGCTCTTGAGGTCAGTCTAGCCAGAAATCAGTATGAGACTTGGACTAAAACTTAATGCAAGCATTCTCGATCCTTCTTAAGTTTCTAAGTAGTTAAAAAATGCACTTCAAGGTAGGAGAAAACATGGTGCCTGGTGCCATTTAGCAGGCTGGCTGCAATAGCTGAATCCTTTAATGAAGGTGGCAGAATAGCTTGCGATTAAAAATGTATAAATAAACGCTGCTGAAATAAAAGCATGGGGCCTTGGCCATAATGTCCCATCTGCCCTGCCCCTGTGACAGCCTAGGCTGAGGTAGCAGTGGAATGGTTCTCATCCTGAGTGGTAGAGGCGGTGATGATGTACCAAGGGGAAAGAGGTGGGCTATGGGTAAAAGAGTGCAGATATGCCAAGATTCTTTTCAACCTTGGAAAAGGTCAATGAAAAGCAGTGCCCCTTCCATAATTTTCCAATTTACGACTTCTGCATGATTAACAATGCTTTTTGGCAATTTGTATCACACATATCTTTATTTAACACTAGCAAAGTGGTTCTGCATAAGATGTTCTTCTCACAAACCCGTTATTGTTCTGCTGTGCAAAGCCATTATACCCAGAAAAGCTGTGCAGAAGGTAATCATACACAAAAAATGTGTAAATGTGTGTGATTTGTCACTGCAAAGCTTTGCGAAATGTAAACTTGCAGTGAAAAATGATTTACACATTTTTCAGCTTGGCTGCATTCGAGTGCAGCAAAAACTATCACGCTTTGCAAAGAAAACCATCCTGGAATGCCTGAAAAAAACTTCAATCTTGTGAAGATAAATAAGGAAAAGGTGCAAACTTCACAATGACTAAAATCAGAAACTTTGCAAAACTTCGCCAGTGAAGGAAAATGTTGCACATCCCTAACTATAAGGCAAAGGTCGATGGTAGTTAGAGAATGCCATTCAATTTTCTATTTTTCTGTATTTCACTGCCTCGTTCACATCAAAGTGCAGTTAGTCTCACAGGACCCGACTCACACAGTGTTTTTATGCCAGAGAGTCTAACCTACAAGGGCAAAGCACTGAATTTCCAGATCAACATATTCAATTCTAATTCACAGAGTTAAGATGTTTGTGTAGAAATCTGTTTAGTGGTGCAGGGAAAACTACTTACTTGGTTGACTTGTGTTCATGCGTACGGCTAGGGCAGGAGCAGGAAAATGTCCAGGTGGGGTAATCCTGAGGGTGGGGGCGGCTGACGTGTTCATGCAAAGTTATAAAAATTATCTGAATCCGTACAAAGGCTGAACTTTGTGGATACTCAGAAAACCTTTTGTGTGCCATGTCCTACTATAGAAAGGCATGCAAAAGCACTCCTGCCAAAAGTAGGAGTACCTGTTCTTGTCGAGTAACAGAGAGAAGTGGATGGCCCACAGTTTGATTAGGTGTAAAGAGGAAGGGTTCTCACAATGGAGTAAAACTTACATGTATATAAAATGCAAAACACAGTTTGACAATCCTAATGGCGCAATGCTGTATAACTTACACGATGTAAAGAACAGTTTCTGTGTGGGCCATACAGACCGTATAGTATAATTATAGACACACTGCTGGCTTTGAAAGAACAATTATATAAATTAGCATTACTTTTGTGGTATAAATTAGGTTTTGTCCTATAGTTAGAAAAGTTGCAAGTGTACATGGTCGTATGTATCAATTGCTTTTCACTCAGAACCACCGCACTGTACAACGAGGTAGGCTTTGCAAGGCTGAAAAGCCAAATCTGAAAGTTTTAAAACTAAAAATGTGTTCAGAGATGTATAACTAACCCTTTTTCACTTGTACTATGTTGTTTCTTAAATCTGTGCTTTATTATATTCTTAATAAATTCATTTTAAAACTTAAAAAAATAAAAATGTGAGTTGCAAACATTTTGCGATGCACAATATCAAAAGTGAGATTTCTTGTACAATATTGTGGCAAAAATGTGTTCCCTTCTCCTTTGCAGTTTGCAAGTAAATGTATCAAAACACTAATAGGTTACTAAATGCACTTGTCAGCCGGTAACCATTCACAAAGCGGAAGCTGCCTGTTAGGAACAGCTTCTACTCTGCGAATGTCAGATGTGTCGAGGAAAGTCAACAGTGGTCCCAAGCTCTAATGCATAGTCCCCTTTTGCAATGTTCCAGTTATTACTTCCAGATCTAGCCAAGACCTTTTGGTTTTACCTAAATTACAAACATAATAATCTTATCTGTAGGGGCTTTTGTCTCTTGTGTCATTCACATTTTACTTCTGCCCACTACAGCGTACACCATGGGGCAACAGGTCAACCCACTTTAACCATTGGCTAACTTCACCTTGAGTTACAGCATTCTGCTAATTCACAAGCAACACATTAACACTTCAGTGCCCGGGATAGCTATGGCAATGCATGCTTTTGGAGACCAAAACATTTATTCCTTTTAGACATGTTTTTTATATATTGGTGAGGGCCAGGCAGCTCATTCAGCAATAAAGTTGTAGAAAACCCATGACAAGAAAAAACAAGCATGGATAAAACCAAAAGGCAGTCAAGCAGCGCAGAACTATTGGTGTTGCCAATGCTTGTTTGTTGTGCTGTAACCAATACCAGCAATTGCAAATGCCCTTGCTCCATCTGTTCATACACACCTGTTCACAAGCATTCACAGAAGGAATCCAACCTCACTAATATTCATGATGCAGGATTTCTGTACTGCTGGTGAACGGCCCCTTTGTGCTGCACGTCACTGAGACATCCAGCACAAAACAATGATTTGGCGGCTTCTCAGACCCACACAGATACATCTAGCCCACCATTTCATTACTAAACATTCAATCGTAAAGGGGGCAGCGAACCTCAAAGAACAAAATTAATATCACATGCATGTTACCATCTATACTTTCAGTGCCAGTGAAGATGCACACACGTCTCACTGTACATGTCAATCAATAATCCCTGCACACGAGCATCAGCCAAACCACCCACAACACTAAACTTCCACCGAACATGAGGTGGTAAAATATTCAGACATCATAATAGATAAGAACACATACGCTGTTTGAGGTGCCCATGTTTGCTCCGATTCCTGCGGCCTCCTGGAATTTGCTTTTGAAAATTAAAAATCTTCGCTGCTGGTGTGTGGCCCGGTGCAGCCCCGGAGACAGGTTCCGTCGCCTTCAGGAGGAATGGAAAGCGCATAACAAGTCAGAGCTCTACGGAGTCCCAGAGGGACCTGAAACGTGTCACAGGTCTATGGAGAGTTGGCATCGCAATAATTACAGTTGCTGTTAAGGGTAACACTGCAGCCTTACCAGCTGGTAGACAAGAGGCCAGATCCATAATTAGATTATATATGTATATTCTTTATCAAGTCCTCGATGGCTTGAAATCAATTACTTGCTAGTGATGATAAAAAAAAAAACTCTTGCATTAATCCAAAAGCAACAGTGGGTGGGGAGGGATAGTACTGACTTGTGAAAACAAACATAAAACCTTGTAAACATTGGGCAGTCTAAACAGCTGAAAATGATTTAACATGCAAAACCTTGTAAGCAGGAAATACCAATGTTTTGACTTGGGAGTCACTTTTTTCTTTTTTTGTTTTGTTGTCACTGGCGAAGTTTAACAAAGCTACTGATCTTCGCTTTTCACGAAGTTTCCTGGCCTATCCTCTGCCGAGTAAATTTTATTCCATCTTGCAAGATCATTTTATCTGAGCAAAGAGAGCATTATCAGTGTTTTCAAACACAGCCACACTGTTCTCTGCAAGTCTATCTTCTATTTGACCTTTCTATTCACCAAGGAAGATGTCTGCATATTTTTTACTCTGTGCTTTCGTTTTGCACCACTTTTCTATGGGCAAAGGCAATGCACAGAAAAATAACACGAATGTCCTCATTCAGAGTTTCAAAAATTGGGCACAAGCGAAATTTTACCCAATTTATTTAATCCAAGATTGACTATATTTACACTCCAACCTCGCGATTTTACAAGGGATGTGTAAAGTTGCGCAAGTTCACAATTCATGGACTTTTTGGGGCATATTAGCAAGGAAGTGGCGATGAGAGGCGTTAGCCTCCTTGGCTTAACGCCTCTCATCGCCACTTCGGAAGCGCCAGGCTGCACCATATTACCAAGGATATGGTGCAGCCTGTCGTTTCCCCCTACGATGGCGCTAAGTCTCACGACTTAACGCCAACGCAGGCACCCAGGCACCAGAGTGCAAGGGTGTCTGCGAGCAGGGAGGTTTGTTTATGTACAGGAAGGTGTCCCTTCCTGTACATAAACAAACCTAAAATGCCATTTTGTAACTTACATGTGTGCTGCTTCATGCAGCACACATGTAAGTTACAAAATGGCATTTTGAAAAAAGGTTTGTTTATGTACAGGAAGGGACACCTTCCTGTACATAAACAAACCTTGGCATTTTGCTTTTTCCATGTGTGCTGCACAAGGCAGCACACATGGAAAAAGCACAATACGAGGAGAAATGAAGCATTTCTCCTCGTATCGCCACCTTAAGACCAGGATTTTCCTGGTCTTAAGTTCGGCGCTGCCACCTATTATCGCCTCTCTTGATAATAGGTGGCAGCGTCGAAGTGAATGGGTGTCGCGGTGGAACACCCACCGCAACACCCACTGCATGCCCCTTTCACGCTAAATTTAGCGTGAAAGGGGCACTATTATCAAGGCAGCGTTAAGCCAATTAACGTGGCTTTAAGCCACGTTAACTGGCTTAACGCTGCCTTGATAACAGGGAGCTGGCCCTATCGCCACCACAACGTCACAAAAAGTGACGTTGTGGTGGCGATAGGAGCTTGATAATATGCCCCTTTGTCTCTCTGGGAAACAGGGGAATGGACTAGATTCATTTGGAAGTCACCAAGCCCGCCCACTTTGGGAAGCCCCGTGACCACCAGCGAGAGAATTGGCCAGCCTGCGCACAGAGATGCCCGTTTCCAGTCGCCCACTGACAATATTCCTTGGGGGTTCACTGCACACTGCCCTCCTTCCCCCAGTCTCAGCTTGGTCTCTGTTGCTGCATACCCTACCTATGTCAGATCTTGGTATTTTATAGCAGAGCACTGTTTTCAGTACTGATATTGCTTATTTGCACTTATTAAGGTTATGTATATTCTCTGTGAATGAGTTTTGTATTAGATTTATTAATTACATAGCTGTAGGTCATCTGAAGGTTATACCTATGGATCCCCGTGTGTCAATTTTGAATGGATGAAACAATTTATCTTTACATGGCAGTGTTTTTTTCTTTTAATTGTTTTTCCTGTGAATGTTTTTAATACAGTTGTATTGAAGATTTGGATGAATTGCTGTATTCTTTATGTGGAGCTCAGTTGAGTTCCATAACATAATAAATATAATTGAATTGAATTGGTACCCTACCTGCCCATACACCCCAAGCAAAGCGGTGGTACCCTACAAGCCACACAGTGTAGATCGTGGGAAGGTTTAGCCCTGCAGCCTTCATCTGTTTGTTTCTTGTTCCAGGGTCTTCCAAGAGCAGGAAATGGCTCTTTTTGTTTTGTGCCATCCAGAGACAGCACGCAGCGACTACACACCCGCGCCTTATTGCCTAGCTAGACATGCCAAACTCGGAAGAGGGAACTAGAAACGACCCGAGGAAAAATGCTAAAGGCAGTGAGGATTTTTTCCTGCGGTGATTTTAATGTCAATTATTGTCACACAGGCCAGAATGAGGGCGGATTCTTTGAAAAATATCACGTTCAAAATCATTATTTTGTGAGCAACATAACTTGTTGCAAAAGTCACAGTTTCAAGAGAAACATGCCAAGTGAAAATATTTGCAATCTAAGCGTGTTGCATTAACCTTTGCTAAGCTTGCAAATAAGTCAGGTCTCCTTTCGCTATGTCAGTCATGTCATTATTGCTCATACATTATACATTTACAAACAGCTTGCAGTAGTGCAGAGGGATTAGGTGTGTGTGAGCGTGGGATCAGATTCACAGGGAAGCCTCTTTATTCTGTTATCATTGCATTACCTTATGCTATATTGACACATCAAGGAGATGGGAATCGAACAGTACGAGCTGTCACATCGGAAGTTATTCACCCCTTTTAGTGCACTTTCGCTCTCATTAGACAGGATATTTTGCTGTAAAACCAAATGCATTGTGAAATGAGAACTAGGATACTCCCACGGCCAGGAACGCTTACTTATACCATTTGTGGATTTTTGAGTGGTGTGCTTCGCTCTAGAAATAATACAGTCACTGATCAATTTAGTTTTCTAGAGAGGTGGTTGCACTTTGACAATGGCAGCTTGGATGGGGGGGTGCAGGTGACCGAAGGGAGATGTGCCTCCCGGGCTTTTTGGGCATTTGGTACAGTCCTAAAAGGACTGAGGCTATTTGGGCTACAGGTGGTAGGCGGGAGTGGGGTCAGGGACAGGTGTAGGAATGTGATTGGGCTACCAGCAGGGCCGGTCCTAGGACTTTTGGGGCCCCGGGCGAAGAAGAAGAAGTGAGGCCCCTCTAATTTGCATGTGACATCACAAGAAGTGACATCACAGAAAGTGACATCACGGGACTTCTAATCTTCTTTGGTATCGCCAAGGGACATCAGTCACATGGATAAAAAGATAAACACCCAAATGAAACAGGTCCGTCTATTTTAAAGCTGTATTAAGTGGATTGTCACATTGAACGGAAAAGCTAGGCACAGGTCTCACAAAGATGGACTTCCTTACTCAATGTTAACTGATTGTTTCCAGTTTAGTGCACGATAAAAGGTCCAGAGCACTGCAGAATCTTACTTGAATGGCATCACTATGGTAATAATTATGCAACCGGATATAGCCAAATAAAGTTGAGTTTGAATACATGTACCTTTTCATTTTTATTAGAAAGCTTTATAAATCACATGTCAGAACTAAAAGGGCAGCAGAGTTTTGTAGAAACAAAGCAAAGCATGTTGTCTCGAGCACCATGTGTCCATGTGAGGCTGCATCATAGAAGGGTTAAAGTCACCCCTGTACTGAAAAGGCTGTTGAAAATGTGAGATTTTACAATTCCCAAACTTATACGTGATTTGATTTATTCCTTTCATTTGGATATTGTACTGCTGCATTTATGATAGAAAAATGAAAACTCAAGTGCCAGAATGCAAGAAAATAACAGCAAAACTGCTTACATGTGATTTAAAAAAGCAACTTGAGGCCTCCTCTGGTGGAAGTCTGTGCTGGTTACAGGTTTCACATAAATCCCTTGCACTGTGACTGGAAAAAAGTTTGATGATGCCCTTATTCTGGAACCATTAGTGAAGCCAGTTGTGAGGCTAAGGCAGTGGACAGCCTTGGTGTGAGTGTGTTCACGCAAGTGTGTGTGTTTGTTACACTAGTATATTATTTATTTTGGACACCTTGCCTTTTGCTACAAGCACAATATACACCTCAAGCTCAGCTTGTGGCACTATAAGGCTTTCCTTAGAACCCCATACTTAAAACAAAACATGCTATAATCTACAATTACTAGTGTAACATTCAAGTAGATGTTGGGTGGCATTCAAAATGTCATGCCTATGATGTAGATATGCCATAAGTAAACATAGGGCAAATACAGAAATGTCACACATAGGCACAGGATAGCCAGAAAATTAAATTAAAATACCCCCCACTTTGTACCAAAGCCGTTTTGGCACCAAGCAAGCCATTGCAACCCTCCCTAGAAGAACTCTTGTCTCTTCCATCTAAGCATCTATACAGTCATGCTTTCATCCTCCCATCCACCTACTGATATCCACCATTTCCCCTTTGCATTCTGTCATCTATTCATTCTTTCATCAATCATTCAGTCTTTCACCATTCTGTATGCCTGTCCATCCCCATGTTCCCATCCATATCCAAACCTAGCCATCAATAATTTCACTCATCCATCCCTCCATCCACCCTTTCACTCATCCATCCACCCATCTTTTCGATCATCCATCAATCTCACTGCTCATCCATTCAGCCACACTTTCAATCCATCCTTTCCCTCATCCATTCATTTATCTATCCACTCATCCGTCCATCCATTTACACTTTCACTCATCCATCCATCCTTTCTTTCATCTCTCCACCCTCACTTTCACTCATCTGTTCATTCTTACACCCATCCTTTTTACTCATCCATTCATGCTTTCACACATTTACCTATCCTTTCGCTCATCCTTCCATCCATCCTTTCATTCCATCATTCCACCCTTTCACTCCATCCATCCTTGCAGCCACCATTTTGCTTATCCATCCATCCACTCATCTATTTTTTCACTCATCCATCCACCCTTTCACTCCACCCACCCTTTCACTCCATCCATCCATCATCCCTTTCACACTTCCATCCACCCACTCTTCCACCCATCCAATGAGCAGGGGGTTCACGTGTCATGCATGATGGATAGTGCCAGAATGTGAGGTGATTGTGACATGGCGCTGTGGTTCCGTTCTTCCCACTTTTATATAGCACAAACTCAGCCCAAAGTCTTTGGAGCGCTTTACAAAAGTACCAATCCCATTACAAAAGGTCAGGGTTTTTTAGGCATGGGGAGGTTTAATGATTTGTCCAGAATCTCAGGATTTTGAGCTATCGCCAGGACCTGTACCTGGTTCCCCACTTCCACTAAACTACTCCATGTGCTGCGAGGCCCAGGTGAGGGAGTTTTATCCCCTGGGCTTCACAGCACTGAGGCCAAGGAGAGGGGTGCCCCCTGCCCTGGGCCACACAGCACTGGTTAACAGCAGCAAGGCCCAGGGAAAGGGGCCCCATACCTAGACCCTGCAGCCTGATGCAGCGCTTTAAGGCCCATGTGACTGAGCTGTGCTAAATCCTGCCCTGCCATATCAGTCTTTTCTGGGTGCTTCCTCTTTCTCCAACCCACCTCTCCTCACCTGATAATGTCCAACTGGTCCTTGGAACAAAGGGGCCCTTGGCAACGCAAAACAGAAAAGGCAGGCAAGGCTTCAGGGCAAGTTGTTAAGTGAGGTGCTGCCCGGCTCCTAACACCCTGCTCCTGAGGTTGCGAGCCAACACATTTGTTGGCTTTACTGCTGCCCACTTCCCCACCCACTGCTTTCCTTTCCTCACCCCTGCACCCACAGAAATGCCACCATGCCCTTGGATGAGGGAGGTCAAGACACCTCCCTTGAAAATAACATTTGTGATGTGATCGGAAGGAGGGCTGACTGATAGTGTGGCATTTCACACAGAAGCAGGGCCCCATGTTTTCAACCTGAGAAAAGGGCCCTGGGCAGCTGCCCACATTGCCATGCTTGGAGCCGGCCCTGCCCAGACTCTTCCCTTCTCTCACTGATTCAGCCTGTCGCATGCGCTGCTCCTCTTCTCCCAAGCTTCTTGCTCTTTGTTGCTGTTCTGCCCCCATTATCTTTGTCTGCTACTTCTCTGCTGTACTTTTACTCACTCATCTCTCACACCCACCTCTTATCTTAGCTCTTTCCTTTGTCGTATTCCCTTTATATGCACTGCACCTCCATTCTCTGTGCTTCTTTCACCCTCTTTCTTTATCCTGGGGAACAAGGTTGCCACAAGCCGGTGTTCTATCCCTAAAGCCCGTATTTTTAACCCTTACCTGTATATACTTCAAACAACAGGTATAAATAGAAAGTACTTTTAAATATGCTATAGAGATGCATGAACAGTACCTGACTAATAGTTAAAGTAAAGAAAGTCAGAAAAGCCATGTTACAATTAAATACATACTATTATTTTAGAGTCCAATTTAGTCTAACGTCTAAGCCTTTGCAGACTCCTAAAAAACAACAAATGGCTGGTATTTTTGTCTTTGAATGCATGCAACCCTAAGGGGAGCACTGTTCATTGTGATGCGTTTCTGTCTTTTATGGTGAGCCCAGCAGGGCACCCTGCTTTTCATTCATGCAGGGTCAGGGTTTACTTCACACAAAAGGTCACTTTACATACCCATCTAATCGCTGTTATGCAGATGCAGCGATTAGATCACTGAAGGCCTTTCAAACAATGACTGCGAGGCCCAGGGAAGGGGGCCCCCTCCCTTGGTCCTCACAGCATTGCAGCACCTATCATAACAGGGTCTCTTAAAAAGCACTGTGCGAGGCCCCTCTTGCAAGTTAACAGGCGTGAGGCCCTGGGCAGCTGCCCACACTGCCCATGCCTAGCGCCGGCCCTGGCTACCAGTCACCATTTTGTGATTTGTGACATGGTGGTTGGTAGCAGGGGTTAGGGCCAGGATATTTTCTTGATTGCAGCATTTTTACGGGGGAAGCGTGGTGCTTTGAAGCGCTACTTTGCGATGAGATGGAGGACAAGGTGGGCTTGGTCTTGTGCCTGCTGCTGGAGGCCGGGTGCAATGATCTCCTATCAGGGAGGGGCCCTTATTCGCAGCCGGGAGGTGCACGCGCAGGGCCTCTGGTGAAGGCACGTAAGGCAGGTGAGGAGGGGAGTAGCCAGGGCCTCATGTGAGCACTGCGATTTCTGCAAGGGCTGACGCGAGCAGTGCAGGAGCCGGGAGGGGCAAGACTCAAGGGTCTCGAGAGGGAGGGTAGGGCTCAGAGACGCAGGCCGTGTCGCTGAACAGAGGGGCACAAGAGAGTGGGGGCCCAGCACAGGGGGCTGTGGGCACAAGTAACGGAGTTGGGGCAGGCACAGTGTGTCAGCCCTGGATTCAATCACAGGGGGGCAGGAGGGGAGGGGGGCATGAGGGCAGAGCCGTTTGACCGTGCATGGCTGCTGAAGGGAATGACAGACGGAGCTTCAGAGCTGAAGCTGTGCAAGGAGCCTAGGTTGGCGCCAATAGCTGGTGCAGGGAAGGTTTCAGGTTAGGCAGGACAGCCAGACACGCTGGGAGGTTCGGAAAACAGGAGGGTCTCTGCCATTGAGGCAGAGAGACTGGAATGGAGTGAGGACGAAGGGGCAGGTGATGAGAGGGCTTCCGGCAGTGCATGGTCAGGCTTAGGGAAGGCATCTAAGCCAGTGACAGTCTACGGAAGGGCAGCACCGGAAGGAGGTGCCCTGATGGCGGACAATGAGGAGGCACTCTAAAGTAGTTGTGGGGTTTTAGTGGGAGAGGGGCCTAGGGGTGGGCAGGGAAGAGGTCGGGGCTTCCAAGGGGGAGACTAGCATCCTGGTGGGGGGATGGCATGTTGAGTAGATCAGTGACATGGCATGGAGTTGGGTGTGGATACCGGCAGGGGGACGTAAGAGTCGTGGGCCAAGTCAGTGTCCCAGCACACCAGGCTTTTCTATGTTTGGTTGGGTTTCAGGTCCGGAATGCTAACCAGACTCGGGAGAATCCAGTGTGCCTCATTTCCCTCGAGGGGAAGAGACGGACGGCCCGAGTGCGGTGTTGGACAGAGACCAGTGGAGCCTGGAATGGTTTGGAGAGGCCTCCTTGGCCGCGGGCAGGGTAAGGTCTGATGGAGCCTGCCCTGCGAGGGAGGAGCGTGGGTCTGGCATGCCCCCCCCTGTGCGGCAATGTAAGCGGGCACCTGATGCTCGGTGGAAAGCGGAGGTTGTGGTCAGTCCCACAAGTGCGCTGAGAGGCGTAATGGCAGTTCAGGAGGTGGACGACAGCTTGGTGCTGGACTATGAGGCGGAGGATTTGAAAGAAGGAGAACTGATCGAAAATTAGACAGTGGGGCATGGTGGTGAGCGGGCATAGTGGTCGAAGGGCTGGAGGAGTGGGGGGGCAGCTAATAGCGTCTCCGTTTTTTGCAGGGTCATGAGGAGATGGCACAGCATCAGCTCATGGACAGGGGAATGGCACAAAAGGGTCAAGGCGGCAGACTTTGGCCCGGGCACCAACCTTAAAACCAAGTAAGAAAGTGGCAGGCGGTGTTCGGCCTGTGATGGTTACTAGGGTGGTAGATGCGGCACCAAGTGAAGCGGGGGGTGAGTGTGCGGTGCGTTTGAGGAAAGGAACGTATGCGGCTGATAGAGGCAATGGAACGGACAATCAGGCAAGGGATGGGGAGGCAGCCCACGGCCAGACAGAGACTGAGACACTGTCAGCGACTCAGGAAGGGAAGGACAAGGAGGCAGGGGCGCAAGGTGACAGCAAGGTTGACAAAAAGGAGAGCAAGGATTTGAAGATAAAGAAGTTACCCTACATGGGGATTGCGAAGCCCTTGGGGGCGCATTTGATGGTGTCTACGAAGGAAAGAATATGGAATGGGGAATACATGGAAGTTTTTAAGTTGTTACATAGGGACATCAGGTCCTAGGAGGGGTCTAAAGAGGAGCAATATGAACTAGCCAAGAGACCAAAGGTAGCAGTGACTATAGAGAATTGGACAGCAGCATTTTTGATATACGCCAGTATTTACTGCGACAAATTTCCAGAGAGATGTCTGGCCCTGTTTAAGTATATGCATGTCATCAGAAAGGCCCACCTAACGTTTGGGGGTTATGTATGGGTGGGATATGACAAAAAATTCCAGGCTTGTTTGATGGAGTATGCTGACGGGAAATGATGGGAACTGGATAATGTTTTGTGGATGCACACCATAGGGCCAGCACAGCAGGCACCCACTGTCTTCACAGCAAGTGAGCTGCCTATAGTTTACCAGCCATTTCAACGTAGCCCCACCCAAGGGGGGTTGGGGTCAGAAGGAAGAGGATTGAAAGGACAGTCAAGAGCATGTTGAGCATACGACAAGGGGACATGTACCAGAGAATACTGCAAATTTCAGCATGAGTGTTCAAAATGTGCAGCAAGATTCCCACTCATTCATTGTGGAATGATGTGGGAATCTTCCTGCACATTTTGCAGGAAGATTCCCTGCAAAATCTTGCAGGGAATCTTCCTGCAAGAAGAAAAAATGATTTCCCGCCTTTGCACAGGTGTTAAGCAGTGCTTAATTTGAGCCAATGGTTTCCGGTGCTCAGCACCGGCACTTAATTTGATTCCGGTTCTCGGCACCGGCATTTAAATGTCAATACCGCACTTATGACAGCCTGCCACATGGTGGCGCTGCTCATCTACTTTAGAGATGAGCAGAACAGCGGTTGTTTGTGAATACAATATACATGAAAAATTACTACTACCTGCCTCCCCAATCATTCTTTTAGCTTTGGCGACCAGGAATAATCGAAACTGTCCCACTTGCAGGTGAGAGACATGGTTAGTAGTCGTTTTGGTATCGTCATTGGCAGCGATGACAGGGGCAATGGGTGGTGTACGCTGCAGTGGCCTCCTAGTAAGGGCCCTGGCACTTATTATTTTGCAATTTAAGTAGTGGTTAAGAGAGGTGCAAGTTTTGCAGACCAAGCTATTCTATTACCCAGCAGCTTCTGTGCTTAGAAGTGCAGTGGAGAATGTGAATGCACTGGCATCACCGCGCACTGTATGGCACTCATTTCTTAGTGACTGGTAGTATTGAGGTTAGAACAGACTAGAGTGTTTTGTCCTCGCGCTTCCTTGGCGCGTGGACACACAAGTGTCTTTGTCTCGCGCTGCCCGTTGGCGTGCGAGTCACGTTAGAAGGACAGTTGGATTATGACAGTTGAGACGGGATGTGAGGCACGACAGCGGCGGTGCTTGCACGCACCGTGAGATTGGTCTGTGGGATCTTCGGCTAAATAAATAAAAGAACTCCCCCTGAACACTGCAGTCTCCTGTCTTCACTACACATCTTCGTGGCGACGAGGGAGGAAAGCAGAGATCCCACACAACGGCCATTTCGTCAAGCGGCATACAGGAAAGGAACTGAAGCGTCACGTAGGGATCGGCATTCTTTGATGTTGTAGCGGGTTTTATGAGCAAGTACAGCGCTATTAAGCTCTTGTTTTGGGCTTACTGATGTGTAGAAATCGCTTCAAAGAAAGCCTGCCTTGCCGATCGCAGCCGTGTCTACCGCTCCAATCAAACATCTAAAATTCATCTGCCTGACGAAGTTACCGGTTTCCAGAAGAAGGCAATAGAGGCACGTGATGAAGGTCTACACACGCCCACAATCTCTCTCAGCGACTTCAGCAGCACAACGTAACTTACACCGCGACTAAAGGCAGAGAATTCACATTGGCAGACAGTAATCGGTGCATCCTGTCTTTTCTCCTTTCGTCAACAGTGAGTTATTGATGCTTCTTTTCTTTCTGGCATCATACTTTGAAGACGGAGTTCTTCTACATCTACATCTGTTCAGGTACTTTACGTTTAGCCTCATTTAAAGAATTCACAGCGTGAGCATCTATACACGGTGACTCACACACCACTGGGCGTTTTCTCTTGATGACAGTTTTGTGTGAGCACAGCATCGCGGTGACTCGCACACCTGAAAATTAACATTCATCTTGCTATCGCATTTGGTGTCTCGCTCTCCTCATTGTTCTCTTGCATAACACAACCGATTGGTGTAAGCACAGTACAACGGTGACTTGCACACCATAAAAGTTTTTTTTGTATATTTTTCAGTCACGTTCTAGTATTCGCTCGCATTTTTGCTCTGTTATCAAACATAGTGTATCTTTAGTGTCCATGGTGTATGTTTAAAATGAAGAAAAAATTTGGTGTGTAGAACAGAATACACAGATTGTGGTGTTCAGAATATCTTAAAAATACATAGTTATACAGTAATAGCTAGTTTCTCTGCCTAGTGGTGACTCTATTCTCAGTATGCAAGCTGTGCAGCCACCACCACCTTTTCTGGACGCAGCAGGTGAGCCGCCTATTAAATGGCGACAATGGTTTGATGCTTTTGAAACTTATTTGGGTGCGATAGGTACACACAGATTTAGACCGGAAAGGAAGAAATTTCTACTATTACACTCATTAGGTTTCGAGGGTAGGTCTACTCTCAAGCATCTGCCTGAAGTTGTGGCTGAAGACAATGAAGAACTTGACGAATATCAGTCCACCATCAGAAAACTAGCAAAGAGATACGATGTACAGCCTAGTATTGTAGTGTTAAGGCACAAATTTTTCAAGCGAGTGCAAAAAAGTGGTGAGGATGTAGATGCTTACATTACAGCTCTTAGGAAAATGATAGCAGATTGTGAGTTTGAGAATTTTAGCGAGCAATTAGTAAGAGATCAGTTCATAAGCCAATGTTCTGATAGAGCGACAAGACAAAAACTACCTTCTCTTGAGAACCCCTCTCTAGAAGAATCCATCAGGATTGCTAAAAGTATTGAGACTTCCCAAGTTTCAATAAAAGAACTTGAAAACAAGACACTAGAGGTCGCTGCACCCGTACGCACTAATTTCAAAAAGAATAGAGACATCTCTCAGAACAATTTTTTTAAGAGAACTGACATATGCTTCAGGTGCGGGTATACTGCTCATTCCAGATATGGTAAACCTTGTCCAGCAAGACACGTAACATGCAGGTCTTGTGTGAAAATTGGACATTATGATAAGGTTTGTCAGAGCCATAAAAAGGAGAATCCCAGAATTAACATTGTCAAAGAAACAAGTGACAGTGATAACGAAGAAATCTTAGCTGAACTAAAAGATATGGTTCTCGTTGTCTCTGATAATGACATAAGGACAGGTGATCCGTCAGATTGCGTTGACCCATATGCAAACATAGTAGTAGGTGATAAGACACTTCGTCTCCTAGTAGACTCAGGGGCATGTATCACTATGATTTCAGAGTCACTCTTCAATGCTAATTGGAGTGGTAGACAGTTGTTTCCGGCTGATCGTGCTCCTGTATCCTATGAGGGACGAAAGATCGATCTCTTAGGATATTTCGAGGACATCATGGAATTTAAGGGTAGGCGTATCGCAGGAAAAATATACGTGGCCATACAGGGTTTGAACATCCTTGGGTGGTTTCACCAAGGTTTGTTTGACATGATGTTGTGTCCCGGAGCAAAAGAACAAGTGCTAGCCATTCGTGATTCCACCCATGTAGAAGAGTTACTCAACAGGTTCCCTAAAGTCTTCTCAGGGGAATTGGGCAAAATAAAAGGGTTCTAGCATAGAATAAAAGTTAGAGAAGGTGCTTTACCCACCAAACATAAACTCAGAAGCGTACCTTTCAGCATCAGAGAAGATCTTAAGAAAGAACTATTGTCCATGTGTAAGAGGGGTGTAATCGAGCCAGTTGAATCTTCAGATTGGACATCTCTCTTAGTCATTGCACGTAAAAAGAACAATGATCTCAGGATTTGCATTGACTTGCGTAGTCTTAACAAAGAGATTTGGATCGATTCACACCCTCTTCCTAACATCGCAGAAATGCTAGCCATGGTAACAGGGGCTAACGTGTTTTCAAAACTCGACCTGGCCTCAGCATATCACCAAGTGGAACTCGAAAAGGAATCGCGCTACCTCACTGCCTTCAACTCACCCTCAGGCATGTTTCAATTTTGTCGCATGGCCTTTGGACTCGCATCAGCGGCATCAGTTTTTCAGCGGCTAATGGTAAATCTGCTCAAAGATGTAAAAAATGTGGCCATCTTCCAAGATGATGTGCTCATTCATGGTACTGACCAAGCGTCACATGATAAAACTCTCAATCAAGTTCTGTCACGTTTTCAAGATTATGGGGTGGTTCTAAAACGCGATAAATGTGAATTTTCTAAAGATTCCATTGAGTACCTTGGGCACACTATCTCAAGTGCAGGAGTAACCCCCAAACCTAGTCTTGTTCAAGCCATCTTAGACGCTTCCCCACCCAAAGACAAAACAGGGGTGAAATCGCTCCTAGGTTTGACTGAATTTTACTCTCGTTTCATACCTGATTATGCAACATATGTACGCCCAATTTCCAACCTGCTCAAAAACCAAACTAACTTTGTGTGGGATGATGAGTGCAAAAATTCATTTGAATGGCTTAAGACTCAGCTCACCACTGTCAAGGCCCTTAGACCTTTTGATCACACGCTACAATGTACCTTAACTGTGGATGCAAGCTGTTACGGTCTCGGTGCTATCTTGACCCAGCAGTCAGGGTCTCAAGAACACACTATTGGGTTCGCGTCGAGAATATTGAGATCCACCGAGACACACTATTCGGTAATTGAAAAAGAACTACTTGCGTGTTGGTGGCCCATTGAAAAGTTCAAATGTTATCTTTGGGGCAGAAAGTTCACACTACAAACTGACCATAAACCTTTGGTGGCCATCTTAGGCAACTCCAGTCATCGCAACACGACACCACGTATAGCTCGCCTTGCTTCGAAACTTCGCCAATTCAATTTTGAGGTCAGGCACATAGCTGGTGGAAGGAACGTTCGTGCTGATGCACTCTCACGATTGCCATCTGTGCAAGACAAGTCTATTGAAGGTACCAAAAACAACAGCGAAGAAGATCAAGAAGACTGTATAATTGCCAATATTGAATTACAACATGTTGGGGCTATTAATGAAAGTGATTGGTATGATGCCATGGGTAGTGATGATGTGCTAAAGAGAGTTAAGAAATACATAATTGGGGGGTGGCCTAAAGAGAAGAGTTTAAATGTTGATGTTCAACCTTTTGTTAAGATAAGTGAAGAATTGTCTGTAGAAGATGACATCATATTCCGTTTAGACAAAATTGTACCACCGTTTAACTTGAGACAGACACTTCTTACCAATGCACATGAGGGTCATCTGGGCGCAACGCTCACCAAACGTAGAGTAAGAGAATATTTTTGGTGGCCTCAGATGGACAGAGAGATTGACTCACTTGTACAAGATTGCACCATGTATGCAAGTAGTGATACATCTCTTCAGACAGCCAACCCTCCGCTCACCCCCATTCCCCTCCCAAACAATACATGGGAGAAAGTAGGTATCGATGTCATGGGTCCTTTCAACACCCTACCTCAGCAATCACATTATGCTATAGTTCTGGTCGATTATTATTCAAAATGGCCAGAGATCAAATTTGCATCCAAAGTTGACTCGAAAGAGATTCTTGATTTCATGAAAGAGGTTTTCATGCGGGAGGGTTTTCCAAAAACCGTGGTATCGGACAATGGTGTACAGTTTATCTCTAGTGAGGTTGAGGTATTTTTTAAAGAATCTGCCATCACACATTGTAAAAGCTCTCTTTATCACCCACAAACTAATGGGCTTGTAGAGAGACTTAACAGAGTCATTGGGGACTGTATACGTTGGGCCAAAAATCACAATAAAGACATACCCAAGGCAGTCAGGAGCATGCTGTGGTTCTATAGAACTACCCCCCACTCGACCACGGGCATGTCCCCCTTTGAATTACTTAAAGGGAGAAAGGCTAGCACAGAGTTCAGACCAGCATGGATGTCTAAATGGTTCAAATCTAGGACTCCCCCCAGTGAACTAGATCACATGGTTAGAAGAAAAGTCTGTAATGCTCAAACTAAACAAAAAACATACTTTGACACCAGAAAACATGTTACTGAAAGGAAATTTATTGTGGGTGACATGGTGAGAATAAAGAAACAAGGATTTGTCAGGAAAGGTGATTCCAGGTTCGGAGAGCCTGTACGCATTGATAAAATCTGTGGTAGTGCTGTTCGCATAAATGGACGTAATTGGTGGAATATGAACAAGATTGTGAAAGTTAAGGATCTTGGTGACATGAGGTTCGCACAAAGTTCTGATATGAATCAAATACATGTATCTGTTCAGAATCGCAAAGTTTGTGATGTTGCCAATGACCCCCCTGTACCTCCCAGAAGAAGTTCCAGGGACATCAGAGTTCCTTTAAGGTTCAGATAATTCTTCTCTGCTCTTCTCCCCCTTTCCTCCCTCTTTTCTTTCCTTATGTTTTCTCCTTCTTCTCCAAGGAAAAGAGATATGTAGTGTTTTGTCCTCGCGCTTCCTTGGCGCGTGGACACACAAGTGTCTTTGTCTCGTGCTGCCCGTTGGCGTGCGAGTCACGTTAGAAGGACAGTTGGATTATGACAGTTGAGACGGGATGTGAGGCACGACAGCGGCAGTGCTTGCACGCACCGTGAGATTGGCCTGTGGGATCTTCGGCTAAATAAATAAAAGAACTCACTCTGAACACTGCGGTCTCCTGTCTTCACTACACAGACCATTATCAAGAAGTGATGGGCATACTGGAGACCCTCCATAAGCTGTACTCGCTAAACTAATATCACAGTAGCTCGACTTACCTTGTGAGTTTTTTTAGCATGTGTCTCCAGGCTCCGTAATACTAAATTGGTGTTCAGAAGCAGGGTCGGACAAGGACAAAAAATCGGCCTGGGCACCAAAATAGAAGAGGCTCCCATTAGCGAAAGAGATCGATTTAAAAAGAAAGTGGCCCAGTTTGCAAATAATGCAGTTTTGAACTTGTAAAGACACACTCTATAAGTGTTTTGCAAGGCATTACCTTGCGTGTGTTTTTTAGCATGTGTCTCCAAGCTCCGTAATACTAAATTGGTGTTCAGACAGGGGCAGACAAGGACAAAAAATCAGCCTGGGCACCAAAATAAAAGTGGCTCCCATTAGTGAAAGAGAAAAATAAGAAAGTGGCCCAGTTTACAAATTGTGGCAGTTTTGAACTTGTAAAGACACACTCTATAAGTGTTTAGCAAGGAATGGAAGACTGCATGGATTTGAGTTTGCTACAGGCAATGCGTGTAGTACCATCAGGGAAAACAACAGTAAAAACCAGCCCAGCAGACTATTAGACAAGTAGCCAAAACAACGGGCCGTGCACTAACCTGTCACACCAGCCCATTGTGCACTGCCTGATTGCCTTATAGGCCAGTTTGACCCTGTTCAGAAGAAATAAGCACAAGTGGAGGGATGGACAGGGGAATAATGCACGTTTCTGCAGCCCCTGCGGTGCAGGAGGCACCCCACCTTTCAGGGGCCTCCCAAACCCTCAAGGGGGCCCCCATTCACCCAAGGCCAATAAATATCTGTGAGATAAGGGAGACTCAGGGACCCCTCTTCATGTTGCGTTACACCACTGGTGATGGATATGCTTTTGTTATTTCCCCTGGAAGTTGGCCTGACACCTAGCGGAGGTGAGCGCTGCGATTCATAGGCAGATGCCACTGGCAGTGGATGTCAATGTTCAGCCTTGGGATGTATTCTTTAAAGGGAGGTGGCTGTATTCCAGTGGCAGTCACACCTAACCATGAGTGTAAATAGTGCCCAGTTATGGAGTGGGCACCGTTATGCGATCTTTCATATAATGCACCACAACAGTAAAGGCAGCATCACCATGCTGAAAAGCTCATTAGGCAAGAGAAGCATAATCGTTTATTTAATCTGCTATATGTAACATTTGGGGAGGCATATCATAAATGTGTGGGCTCAAACAGGGCACAGCTGTGTACCTATTTTATTCAACTGCACTGCAAAAAATGCATACAATTAACTCAGAAATTCTCAGAGTTAGTGCATGAGTTGCATACAGCAAAGCTTGGAACCAATGAGCAGTGGTTGCCTCCCTTAGGAAAAAAAAACACCGTAATATGATGTGGAAGGATGAATGTTTGCTCAGATGGCAATCATACTAACACGCTCTATCGCACCCTCTGTATCGGCTGTCACCCTATAGTGACAGACAGTTGGGGGAATCAAGTCAGTTCCTACTTCATCCACATAATGACAAACAAGAAGGATAAATCTGAGAGACATTAGAATGACGTGCCCTGGCTTGCACCGCATAAAGTGAGCTACAAATACACTGAGTCCGTATTCCCGGTATAATCCTTCGCCCTGTCCTTACCTAGCCTAGTCAATCAGATTTCCTATACACTGCATTGGCCTACTTCAATTGTAGACCTTACAAGAGAGTGCTGAGTTATGTGGCAAGTATGTTCGGCTGCATTTGTTTCGTTGCTTTATTGCAAGTGTATGATTGAAAAAAAAAGGAATGTTAAAAAATGATTTTCCTCCTTTGGACTGGTGTTAAGAAGTGCTTAATTTGAGCCAATGGTTTCAGGTGCTCGGCACCGGCACTTCATTTGTTTCTGGTGCTCAGCACAGCACTTAATTGTCAACACAGCACTTATGACAGTCTGTCACATGGTGGCGGTGCTAATCCAATTTAGAGATGAGCAGAAAAGTGGTTGCTTATGACTACAATATACATTAAAAATTACTAACACCTACCTCCCAAGCCATTCCTTTAGTTTTGGGGACCTGGAATAATTTAAACTGTCACACTTGCAGGAGAGAGAGATGGTTAGTAGTTGTTTTGGTATCGTCATTGGCAGTGATGACAGGGGCAATGGGTGGTGCACACTGAAGTGGCCTCCGAGTCAGGGCCCTGGCACATAGTATTTTACAAATTAAACACTGGTTAATAGAGGTGCAAGTTTTGCAGACCGGGTTATTTTATTACCCAGCAGCCTCTGTGCTCAGAACTGCAGTTGAGCACGTGAATGCACTGACATCACCACGCACTGTATGGCGCTCACTTCTTAGTGACTGGTAGTATCGAGGTTAAAACAGACCATTATCAAGGAGTGGTGGGCATACTGGAGACCCTCCATAAGCTGTACTCGCTAAACTAATATCACAGTAGCTCGTCTTACCTTGTGAGTTTTATTAGCATGTGCCCCCAGGCTCCGTAATACTAAATTGGTGTTCAGAAGCAGGGTCGGACAAGGACAAAAAATCGGCCTGGGCACCAAAATAAAAGTGGCTCCCATTAGCGAAAGAGATAGATAAAAAAAAAAGTGGCCCAGTTTGCAAATAATGCAGTTTTTGACTTGTAAAGACGCACTCTATAAGTGTTTTGCAAGCCATGGAAGAATGCATGGAGTTGAGTTTGCTACAGGCAATGCGTGCAGTAACATCAGAAAAATTAACAGTAAAAACCGGCCCAGCAGACTATAGACCCACCTGCAGGGCCGCCTTAACAGCACTATAGGCCCCAGGGCAAAGCAGTGCACTCGGCCCTTCCTACACAACCTCACACAGGAATAAAAATGTTTAACGGAAAATTTGTGTTAAATTCTGGTCTGCATGGGGCCCCGCTGCTTGTGGGGCCCCCGGGCAACTTGCCAGCGTGCCCATGGGTTAAGACAGCGCTGCCCACATGTAGCCAAAAAACCGGATCATACTCTAACCTGTCAGGTCAGTCCATCGGGCACTGACTGATTGCCTTATAGGCCAGTTTGAACCTGTTCAGATGAAAGAAGCACAAGTGGAGGGATGGACAGCCACTGTGGTGCAGGAGGCACCCCACCTTTCAGGGGCCTCCCAACCCCTCAAGGGGGCCCCCATTCACCCAAGGCCAATAAATATCTGTGAGACAAGGGCGGCTCAGGGACCCCTCCTCACGTTGCATTACACCACTGGTGATGGATATGCTTTTGTTATTTCCCCTGAAAGTTGACCTGACAACTAGCGGGGGTGAGTGCTGTGATTCATCAGCAGATGCCAATGACAGTGAATGTCATTGTTCAGCCCGGGGATGCATTCTTTAAAGGGTGGCAGCTGTATTCCAATCATCATCAATAGATACTTTATTTGGTTAAATAAAAACCACAAAAGTACATGAAATGCGTAAAAACAACAATAAACAGTACATTTCATCATAAAAACATATCTTCAATTTTTAAATACTGTTAGAAATGGGTGTCTCTAGTTGGCAAGTTGTTACTCTGTCTAAGTAGGGACCCTTCTTCCTAGTCAGGATAAGAGGGATACACTACTGAAATAACACCCGCTCACCCACTTGGTAGCTTGGGACGAGCAGTCAGGCTTATCTCAGAGGCGATGTATAAAGCATTTGCACATAACACACAGTAATACAGTGAAAACACTACAAAAGGACACCACACCAGTTTTAGAAAAAAATAACCAATATTTATCTGTGCAAACAAGACCAAAACGATAAAAGACCAACATACAGTAATCAAAAATATGCACTTTGCAAGAATGACTTTAAAATGCAGTTCCTTAAAGCCAGTAGCTCTGTCCGGGGCTACAGCGGTGCTGAAAACAACAGAATCCAACAGTTCCGGGTGC
The DNA here is from genome assembly GCA_963921515.1 of Calotriton arnoldi. Lineage (NCBI taxonomy): Eukaryota > Metazoa > Chordata > Amphibia > Caudata > Salamandridae > Calotriton > Calotriton arnoldi. The sequence continues at coordinate 578,428 of CAWUFW010004139.1, read as the reverse complement.
CTGCATCTGTGCGGACTGGCGTCAGTGTCAGCAGACTCGTAAACAGTACCTTTGGCTCTGGCCGACCGCATCGGTGCAGGCCAGTTACGGTAACCGTCGCAGCTGCGATGTGAAGCATAGCAGTGCGGCGTGCGGTGCCCTCAAGTCGCGGTGCAAGCAGTGGCTCGGTAACGGTCAGCAAGCAGCGTTGGTGAGACCAGGGCTGCGGAGCGAAGCGGGGCGGTGTTCGTTGCGGTGCTGACAGGTCACGGTGCAAACGGCAGTGCCTGTTGGTGGGAGCTGGCGTCGGTCGGCCCAGGCTGCAGTGTGGGATGGGGCAGTGCGCCGTGTGACTTACGAGCGGTGCCCCCAAACCACAGTGCAGTCACGGGTGTCGAGGTCAGCGTGCAGCGACATCGTCAGTGAGACCAGGGCGGCGGAGTGAAATGCAGCAGTACGCACAGGTTGCGGTGCAAGCAGTGTCTCGGTGGCGACGGCGGTCGGCGGTGAGACCAGGGTTGTGGTGCAAAGTGCAGCAGTGCCTTCTGCGGTGCCTTCTGGACACGGAGCCAGCAGCGGTGTTGATGACGGTGTCGCCTGCTTTCCCCCTCTTTGGCAACTGAAACCCACGGTTCCAGAGACGGTACCCAGAGGTAAGTGAAGTCTTTGCTGTCCCAGAGACTTCGTGAACAGAAGGCAAACTGTATCTCAAGCCCTTGGAGAGACTCAGCAACAAGTGAAGATAAGTTCAGTTCAGTCCTTTCACTGCCCAAGGCAGAAGCAGCAACTGCAGTCCAACCACAAAGCAACAAAACAGCGAAGGGGCAGTACTCCTTCTGGCAGCTCTTCCAGCTCTTCTCCTTGACAGGTTCCTTGATCCCAGTGAGTTCTAAAGTTCTGGGGTCTGTGCCCCAATATTTATACTCAGTTTCTCTTTGTTTTCATGTGCAGAGAGTGTCTGTGCTCGGTCCAAACCAGTTTGGTGCTCGCTGACCCAGCTTCCTGGCAGAAGGTGTAGACAGTATTGTCCAAGGCAGACCAGGCCCATTCAGGTGCAAGGATATCTCCTCCCACTACTATAATTGCAGCCCAGGTCTATTCAGTTCAGCAAGGAAAGGCAGGGCACACATCGACCCCTCTGTGGCTGTCTGAAGAGAATGCACATCCCAGCCCCTGTCACTCCAAAGCCAGACAGTCAATCCACAACCCAGCAGAGGCACACCGGATGGCTAAGCAAGAAAATACCTACTTTCTAAAAAGTGTTTTTTTCAAACGCAGAACATAAAAATCATCTTTTCTAAAAGATGCATTTCTACATTCTGAGTTCAGGCACACTAAACTGAATTTCTCTATCTTGTCCCAATGGGAACATATACTCTTAAAATGTTACCCAGTACGTCCCATTCTATCCTATGGGACAGATAGCCTTTCAATAGTGAAAAACAAAATATACTGTATTTCACTATCAGGACATGTCACACACACCAGTACATGTCCTACCTTTCAAATACACTGCACTTTGCCCATAGGGGTACCTTGGGCCTACATTAGGGGTGACTCACATGTAATAAAAGGGAAGGTAAGGGCTTAGCAAGTGGGTGCGCTTGCCAAGTCGATATGGCAGTAAAAACTGCGCACAGACACTGCAGTGGCAGGTCTGAGAATCCTTTGAAAGGCTGCTCGTGTGGGTGCACAGTCAGTGCTGCAGGCCCACTAGCAGCATTTGGTTTACAGGCCCGGGCACTCTCAGTGCACTTTACTAGGGACTTATCAGTAAATCAAATATGTCAATCATGGAAACACCAATCCATAACACAATTTACAATAGGAGCACTTGCACTTTAACACTGAATAGCAGTGAGAAAGTGCGCAGAGACACTAAACCAGCAAAAACAGAGTCAAAACCGGGAGGTCAGAAAGCAAAAAGTCAGGGGAAACACACCAAAGGATGCCAGGTCTAACAAATACTATAAAATGATTCAATTTAAAAAGGCCTTTGCATAAGTTCAGCTGCTCAAACCTTTTTTCCTACTTCTTAGAGCGCCCGCCAAAAAGCTTGCCATATTAAAGCAAATATTGGGGGAGTGTAACATTTGAAGGTGGATCAGGGCTGGTTTTAGCTGCCAAAATGCCTTCCCTCTGAGCAACCGTAAAATATAACATTATCTTAGGGTCTGGTAATGATCACAAAAAAAAAAAAAATGCACTGTATCTTGGACCGAGAAGTTAAGACATGAGCAGCTGTCACCTAACTATGAGTGTAAATAGTGCCCAGTTATTGGGGCACCTTTATGCTATGAGATCTTTCATAGAATTCACCACAAAAGTAAATGCAGCATCACCATGCTGAAAAGCTCACTAGGCAAGAGAAGCATGTTCATTTAATCTGTTATATGCAACATTTGAGGTGGCGTATCATGAATGTGTGCGCTCAAACAGGGCACAGCTGTGCAACCATTTCTTTTCAATTGCACTGCAAAAAGTGCATACATTTAACTCAGAAAGTCTCAGAGTTGGTGCATGAGCTGCCGACAGCTAAGTTTGGAAACAGTGAGCAGTGCTTTGCCTCTCCGAGGAAAAGATACACTGTCATATGATGTGGAAGGAGGAATATCTGCTCAAATGGCAAAAGCTCTATCGCACCCTCTGTATCGGCTGTCACCCCATAGTGACAGACAGTTGGGGGGATCAAGGCAGTCCCTACTTCATCCACATCCACATAATGACAAACAAGCAGGATAAATCTGACAGACATTAGAGTATAGTGCCCTGGCTTGCACCGCATAAAGTGAGCTACAAATACACCGAGCGCGTATTCCCGGTATAATCCTTCGCCCTGTCCTTACCTAGCCTAGTCAATCAGATTTCCTATACACTGCATTGGCCTACTTCAATTGTAGACCTTACAAGAAATTGCTGAGTTATGTGGCAAGTATGTTTGGCTGCATTTCTTTCATTGCTTTATTGCAAGTGTATGATTGAAAAATACAAAAACAAAAAGGAATGTTAAAAAAGCAAGAATGCTCAATTTGAAAATTAAAAATCCATGTAAACTTCCAGAAAATTCACCGGTATATATTTTTACCCATTTTACCCTTAATTAGTTTGATGGACAAATCAATGATAGTTTGATGATTTTGGATATTTGGTGGAAACAGCACGGGTACCTTAATGTATGCAGATGGCTTAAAAGACCTCACTTTTCCTTTTCCACACCATTTGAAAGTAGGTACTTTACTTCATCAAGAAGGAATTTGCTGTTTAGGAAAACCCAAGTTTAGAACACGATGCCCCCTGTGAGATGGAATAATCTACTACGGTTAGGCATGGCAAACTTGTTTAAGAACATTTATTAAGGGAGTACAACGGGAACATGTAGGAAAGTGATAAGAAAATGCAATGGCTGTATTATTATTTTACTTAGTTTGCATGCCCTGTGTAACAGCAAAAATGACAGCGAGAAGCATCTTTATTTATTTATTTATAAAGTTTTATATAGCGCGAACAAGATCCCGAAGGATATCAGAGCGCTTTACAATAGGATGGAAGGGAGGACATAAATGCAATATCGAACATCGAGTGGGAAAAGGAAAGTAATACAATAAACAGGTGTAAGCGGGCAACGAAGGGGGGTAATAATAAGCAGTAAAGAGGAGCCATATCAAATGGAGGTCCCATAATAGCAGGAACAATGACACCGAGCAAGTGGGCCTAGCCCTCTTAAGGTAAGAATTTGCTCATTAGGAATCTTTTAGCTTCCAATTTGAACGCCGTCGTCGAGGAGAGTCTGCGTACTTCCGGCGGAAGAGAGTTCCATATCTTTGGGGCACCACCGGAGAAGGCTCGGTGACAAGTTCTTTGATTAGTTAAGCAAAATTGCCGCAAAAAGATTCAGTGCTGTGCTGCCACAATTTGTTCACAAAATGTGACTATTTAGGATTCTCTATGGCAAGCTATGGTGTGGAAAAGGGAGAGGTATACATATCAAGAAAAATCGAAACAACAAAAACAACACAAGTAGTAAGACAATGATTGAAATGATAGCTGGATAGGATTATATTAAACCACTACAAAAGACAACTAATAGATATCTTATGCAGTATCTAGGAAAAGAACTCAAATGCTGCCACAGGAACATATGTACATTTGAAGTGACTTGTGTGAGTTTGCCCAGAAACCTCTGTACTGTCTGTGTAGTCCTTTCTAGGTAGAAAAGAGAAACCTATACATGCAAATAACCTGTGCATTGCCTTATTTCTATTTATTGGTGTATTTGCTGGTCCACTGTCTCTCACTTTATTTTTCATTTTTTTATTTGTTTGTTAGTTTATTTAAGTAGTTTTCCAGAGCATACATCCAGCTGTTACTACTTACATCTGGCCTTTGTGTTTACCAGCAACGTGTTCTTCCATGGATTCCTAAGTTCACATTGCAGACGGTGCTTCCCTGTATACTCCAGGTGATGAGGCATATATTTAATTCTAGCAACACAAAAAGATGATGGACGGAATGCTGAACATTGTCAAACATTAACCCCTAGTCACAGATCTGAGTTAAATCCATCATTTTTTTGCTCACCATGCCACCCCAGTTTGGACTCAGCCATATGCAAATCAGTCTTGACCCTGTTCCTCATGGGAACAGTCCAGCCCAAACTGCCAGGCCAGGTTCTCCCTGGACTGGAAATCAAGCATTCTGGGACCGTCCATCATTTTATTTTGTGATGTTGCATATTTTTAACTCACATGACAAGCAAGTAAGTATACAAAAAAGTGATGGGTGGAATGCTTGAATTAATCCCAGCCACTGGTAATTATTTGGGACAACATCCCAGTCCATTGTTATTTTATACACCATAGCGCCTCAGTTTGGACCCAGCCATATGCTCGGTCTTGACCCTGCCCAATAGGAACAGTCCACTCGGAACTGCCAGAACCATACTGCGAGGTGTATGCACAGATGTGGGTTCCATGCACATTAAGCCACTGAAAAAAGATATACTCGAATGAAGAGACCGAATCAAGGCGAAACTGGTCTTGAGTTGCTGGTGTTTCAGTTCAGCGAGGACGGGATCTGGTATTTCGAGCTGGACTGTTCTTATTGGAGCAAGGTCAAGACTGATTTGCACAAGGCAAGGTTCAAACTGAGGTGGTATGGTATGCAAAATAATGATGAACTGGCAATGCGCCCGAGTAATTTCCAGTGTCTGAAATTCATCCAAGTGTTCCACTCGTCAGTTTTTGGTATGCTTCAAGCAAACAAGTATTGCATGTTTCCTATCCCCTGAATGGGATTGTTTATACCTTCTGATTCAGGAAGGAGTCTTGGGTTATGCAGCTACAAGTCAACAAGAAGTCCAGTGTTTTTCCTTTTTCTCCCTCTCTCTCCCCTGTGTCCCCTGGGACTAGTTTACAGCACTAGCATATTCTAAATAGCACCTCGAGTTTAACGTTTCAGGAAAGTTGGGGAATGATCTGCCTGGATGGATTCATCACTGGATCTTGACAGATGGCCAGGCACTTTGGATCCATGAGGCAGTTCTGAGGGTAACCTGCCGCAAGTCATTGAAAGCATGCAGAGATTTTTACAAACAGCTAAAGAAGAAAGAGATACTTAATTGAACAGAATAAATAAGCTACATGGTAGGGTGAATTCATCACCAGCACCAGCTGTTAGCAGTCCTTTAAGTTCAGTTCCTCCTGATTGTCTTGCTGACGAAGGGCTAGGGTAGTCTGCGATCTCCAGTCCCAATTTAGGCTCTATAGGGTTACAGATGGCACCACCCAAAAGATTTTGGGGATCCAAAGCAATTTTCATCTTTTTTGACACAATGCCAATTACATTTCCTCCAAAGACCAGGGCAAATCTCCACAGACAGCTTCAAAGTATACTTTATCCTGTTCTCTGTCTATAAAGGTGCCTTGGAAACATCTCCGATCCTTTAGCAAGATTCATGCTTATCAAATTACAACATCTTCCTGGTTCAATATACAGGTTTTTTTGTGATATGTCCATTCCACCAGGAATCCCACAGTCAAGCACTCATTTTAAGGGAAGGTTCACAGGCACTGATATCCTATATTACTCAGTTTCAAAGATCTTTATCTGAAACTTCATGGACTGACAAAACAGCTGAAGCAGCCAATTATAATGGCTTAAGAGAAGAACTCAAGGGTGTTCCACTAGTTAATAGGTCCACTATGATTACCTCTCTTCTTGACCACGTTCTCCAAACTGATCAGCAATCGGTGATCTAAAGAAAGAAGGCAAGCCAAGAAACTTGGCGACCTCTAACCAATATATGGACTTCTGTCAATGGCCCAAATCAAACTCCTGAACCCATCTCTAGGACCTTTGAGGCACTCATGCAGGTTGATGCGGTCAGAAGGCAGCTTACTACAGAAGAGAAGAAGAGAAGAAAGAGGGAAAAGCCAGTCCAGGAAAAATACCAACATTCGGTCATAAACTGCAGGTCAAGTCCAAGTATGAATCAAACAACAACTGTTGAAAGACCAATGCATTTCTTCCTTGTCATGGTCCTCTCATTCAGACTCCCCAGGATATTGCGGCATGGATTAGGAAATTGTGCAGCACAAAAATGGAAATTTTGTGGCACACTATTGTGTTATTTGCAGCATTTTCTGGCACATTATGTTAGTGACATTTAATAGTTATGTCCAAATAACAAGGGAATCTGGATGGAAAACCCATGGTTTATGCTCTCCTAATCACAACAGCCTAGGGCTCCCTCTCACACTGACACTATTTTCTGGTACCAGTGTGGGCTACGACCCTGGTGGAGGAGAGCTCTTGAGATGTAAAAGAGGATCCTATATGAGGGGTGGTGTGGGTGTCAAAGTCTATTTAAATGGAATCAGCAGGAAGGTGTAACATTGCTAACACTACCACGTGGTAGATCTCAAATTTTATTCTTGTCCACAATGGGTGTCAGTGTGAAGAAGAGCCATCCCTGCAGTATTCTTTGTAGTGCTATTCAATAGTTATGCAAACTTTTAGCTTGTGTTTGATGGTGGACTGTTGAGATTATCAGTCTGTGTTCACATTTTATTTAATAAAAGAAAGGACGGTGGATTGAGAAGATGTGACAGCTTGTAGTTACATTTTAAAAATGATGGTTGGCTGGGGAGATGCTAGTGCTACAACTGCCCCTAACCAACTCTCACTTCCAATTATAAGCTTTTTTAAATAATAGAAATCTATATCAGAATGCTGATAAATAACTGGCCAAAGTGTCATGGATTAATACGTAATGTATCACAACAGCAGCCTGTAATAAGTGGTTTATTTGTGCCTGCACTTTATACATACAAAGTTACCAGATGACACCATGCCATTGGGGACACTGTACTCCAGTACTGGGCTTTCCTTCAAGAAATCACTGTTGTTAGTTGTGTTGGTCCAATTGATTCAATTGAAATTTTATTGTATTGTAATTGCATTTATATAGTGCTTACTACCCCTCACAAGGGATTGACTGAGCTTTATGATTAGTAGCACACTACTCAGGATTCCAAAGTTAGTGGTTATTCCAGTGGTTGTTGTTGGTTATTGGGATTAGTCTTATGCTTGCAAGAAAATTATTCCATGCGCCTACTCCAGTTCGATCTGCTGCAAGTAAATGTGACTACTGGACCCATTACTCAATTCACAAACTAACTCGCTGGAAGCGGGAATATTTGACTACAGGTTCTGTGCATGCAGTACGTAAATTAGTCAAGTGGTTCCTTTTAATAAGGGTGGAATGTATGACCTGTAGGTAGCTTAAATGCACATCTCAGCAGCACGTGCATTATGCCCAAGCTGTCTCTGCAGCTCAGATTCACACACAGAGGAAGAAGTTGAGGGCCTATCAGTGGTTCAGGCCGCTCCTTATCAAGAGAAGGAGGATGTACAAAAGAGCCCTTCCCAATCAACACTTTGAGCATGTATAGTGTAGCCCAGCTTCCAAAGGCCCGAAGATCATGACCTTATCCCAATACTCAGGTTTTGCTCATCTACCCTTCAAAGTGGACAGGAGCACAAAGCAAACTACCTGTGTACAAAGAGATTACTGCTTTAAAGTTAGAAGAAACATCAAACCATCTCCTCGCCCAAGAGACAGCAAGGCTAATATTTGAGGATGAAGCAAAAGCAAATCTACCAAACAACTGCAAACTGCTGTCAATGAGTATACACTTTTTGTGAGGAGGAGAGCAGTGATCCCACATGTGCTGCTAGTGAGCTGCCTGCTCGTCCCCCGTCTCACAACGCATTGCGGCACGATTTCTCTTCCATGAATGCGAAATCCAGCGAGACCAGCGAGGCTGCCACTACTTGAGCCACTGAGTGCAAGAACGATGAGGCAGGGACCCCACACGCGCTGCTACTGAGCTGCTTGCCCGCCCCCAGTCTCACAACGCATTGCACCATGACATTTTTTCCGGGATTGGGGAACCCGACGAGTCCGGCGGGACTGCTGTTGCCGCTGCTTGAGCCGCCGTGTGCGGCAGGGATGTGAACTGGTGTGTCCGGCTGCCACTGGAGATATGGCCAATCCTCAGGAGAACCTAGGTCTTGGCTTCCCCGTTTTGAGGTTGCTTTATGGTTACTGCCCTGCGCTGCCATGCTGTTGAATGCCGGAAGAGGCTAATATACTTCACATTTATTTCTGGAAACCTTCAAGAGAGGCAAATGGACAACAGACTATAAATCAGCTGTAAGCCCACATGCTCATTTTTGCTCTTGTTAGAGACTCATTCACATTAAATAGATACCTGTTTGGAGGGTGGTCTCCAGGTTTCACATCAGGGACTGCCACTAAAGGAAGCTTCTATCAGAAAGGCACCCTGGTAGTGGGTCGCTGTGTAGATTCTCCCCTGAAACCCACTCTATGGTATAAAGAGCAAACTCTCTAGTCTATCATAATGGAAAAGCATTTAAAAATGTCCAGCATAGTTACGAACGCAGAAATGACTGCTGGCTCTAAAACTAAAATACGAACGGCCCAAGTGAAGATTGCTTCAGCGGAGGCACGAGTAGAGCGCAGCTTAAAGTCATGGTGGGGGTCTATAATAATATCAAGTCCCTTATGCTCAGAAGAAGATATCTTGGACCATGGACCTGAAACTGGGTATACCAGGTCAACTCTGGAGTGTATCCCGCAGACAGAGCAGGAGGAGGAAAATAGTCCTGACAAAATCCTGAGCAAAACCCTGCCGTACAAAAAGAGGTATCAAATCTTCTTAATGAGAGCAAGAGGGCATGGGACGAAAAAGTGTGGGCCCCAAGTGAATCAACCACTGGAGAGAAGAAGCAAGACAGCTCTTCTCCAACGGAGTTAATTGAAGGCCCCACTCAAGGCAAGAATACCCACTCTTTTTTAAATCAAAAGTAACAACTACCACGTCTCAGGGATCTTCCGCTAGTATTCTATCAGAGCTATCCCCAAGTTTGAACTCTACCGCTCCCTGCAGAGAACATGTAATCCTCTTGAAAGACAATAGAATGACACAAGCACTGGCCAATCAGAATACCCCTGTGGATAGGCAGCTGCATCCTCAACCTCTTACAATAGAAGCAAGCGAGGATGTTGCCCCTCAAGTTCAGGCCCAGGCCGAAGTAAAGAGATTCATGGAACAGCAGGCTCCAAACCAGGTACAAGCAAGCAACATGGTTGCGCAATGGGACATTAAAACCATGTTAAATCTTATCTCAGATGAAATAAGAGAATTAAAAGTAACACAAGCAACCGAAATTGCATCCCTGCATTAGGGCTTAACGAAAATAGAGGAAGCAGTCGCCAGCCTTCCGGTCAGAATTCAGGAGGCAGAGTCTAGGATATCACAGCTAGAGGATCAAATGAATACACTGCAGCAGCAAGCACATAGAGTAAGGAAACAGAAATCCTCTCTGGAGAACAAGATAGATGATTTGGAAAATCAATTGCGATGCTCCAACCTACGTTTGGTAGGAGTGCCAGAAGGCTGCAAAGGGGCCCAAACCCTTCAATGGGTCGAGACTTCATTAAAAAAATGTACTACCATAAGTCTCAGGAGATTTGACAATTACGAGAGCGCATAGGGTACTGGCTCAGCCATATCCAAATTCAAAATTTCCAAGGACAATTTTGGTAAACTTTGCAGATAATCGAATCAAATAACAGATATTGTCGAGAGCCATCCAGAGAAAACAATTTTCTACCGACGAAGTACCTAGTTGTCGAATCTTTTCCGATATATCCGCAGCAGCAGCACGCCACCAGAAGGAATTTGTAAAGCTGTTATACTTATTTAAGGCCCAGGGAGCGCAGGCATCAATTGCGCAACAATCTAAACTCAGGGTCTTAGTAAAAGGAACATTTCACATGTTCACAAGCTTTGAAGGAGGCTCAAGTACTGCTACATAGAATCTCCAATTAGTGAAGGGGGAAAAACATATATATGAGAAATTCCAGTACAATGATTGATAAGGGGGTGGGGGGATGGGAGGTTCACCAAGGGGTGCAGTAACATGGCACCCAACAAGGGCGTCTAGTCAGACGCCCACCAAGACAGGACGGTGAGGGGTATTGTGGGCAATTCACCTTTTCCCAGGGGCAGGAGGGGAGGGTGGGAATTGGTGGAAGGGAACACGTCTATCAAAAAAGAGCAGAACCATAGATGAGAAGGCAATGTTGGGAAGAGTTTTATTTATTATTATGACTAGGCTTCAACCCACAGTAAGGTGCTTGGGAGATGAGTCTTGAAATGCGTATACTATCGATCAATGTAATCAGAGTATCTAACAAGCAAAAGTATGGGGCTCTAATTAGATGGTTAACTACTTTTTCACCGCAAATCTTGTTCCTTCAAAAAATGCATTAAAAAACAAATTTGCCAAAGCTTTTTATCCCCAAATATTATTCGAAGACATTTTTTGCTTCAGCTGGGATGGCTATAAGGGGCGTTGCAATTTATTTTGGGCGAGGGATAGACTGGGAGGTTATGCAAGTGCAGAGAGACACCCATGGTAGATGGATTTGGATTACAGCAGGGAAATATGGCAATCTATTTAATTTAATAAAATATTACGCTCCGATCTTAGATAATCCTAAATCCATTCTTAAAATAATGAATTGGCTAGAGGAGTGCTAGTGCCAATAATTTTGGGTGGGGACTTCAATTATATTCAGGATTTGACAAGGGATACCTCAAATAGGACATAAAAAACAGCTTAAGCCAAAAATCAAAAAAGTACTTGATGTCACGATACAAGATCATCAACTGATTGATCCCTGGCGTAGGGCCCATCCGGGGGTGTCTCAGTATACTTGCTTCACTCGACAATTTCAGTGTGCCTCCTGCATAGATTACTTTCTCATCTCATGGTCCCTTAGGTGCATGGAATCTCAAATATGGGATCATTCAATGACTAGTGTGAAGATGGAAATAGAAGGGAAGCAAAGAGAAAGGTCCAGGTGGCAAATGGATCGTCTCCTTCTCTCAAACCAGGAATGGTTGCTAAATATTAAAAAATGGATTAAAGATTTTTTTTTTGGTCAACAACGGTACCGCAACACTTTTCTCTATATGGGGAGCCTTCAAGGCAACAATGCCGGCCAGATGGTGGCCTTTATGGCCGCTCAATTTAAAACTCGTAGGCTACGAATAGCCGAACTTCAACTAGCGGTAGACACTGCTTTGTTGAAGAAGTTAAGTGCTTCGCCGGGAACTGCGGCAGACCCGCTGTTGGCTAGTGCCAAGCAAGAGTTAAGGAAATTTTTTATAATAGAAGAGATAAATTGCTCGCGGATGCTCCATCAACATGTATATGAAGAAAGCCAGATGGTTGGTACATTTTTGGCTTGGTCAACCAGGGTGAGACAGGAAGCTGCATTAATTACGGAATTACAGGAACCAGAAACAGTGGCTGCGGTTTCGGAAAAGGAAAAGATTGTGAATTTTTTTTTAGATCAGTATCATAACCTCTATGCGACTAAATATATGGCTTCAAAGGAAGCTATTCATAAGTACTTTATAGACATTAACTTACCATACCTGTCAAATAGCCAGGTGGAGGGATTGGGGATTGATTTTACAGCACTAGAAATCCAACAAGCTTAAGCCTCAATGCATTCCGGAAAGGCCTGTGGGAATGACAGCCTTCCCACAGAGTTTTATAAAGCATTCCAGGATGAGTTAATATCTTTTTAGTCGAGTTTTTTAATTTTATGAAGGCAGGCGGAGATGCTCCATCAAGTCTTAAGAAATCCATCATTGTCAGCTTTGTCAAAAAGGAAAGTATCCTAGTGATGTAAAATCTTATAGACCAATCAGCCTATTAAATTCCAACTATAAAGTTTTAATGAAAATCTGGGCAAATAGAATTACACCAATTGCCCAGAAGATTATCCACTATGATCAGACAGGCTTTGTGACAGGAAGGCAAATGTCATCTAATACTGGATTTTTAGTGCATGCATTGGACTTTTTTAATTGTTATCAGACTCCCGCACTCATAATGATGGTTGACACCGAAAAGGCATTCGACCTGGTCAATTGGGACGCCCTTTTTTATGGTCTTAAGAGGGTGGGTTTCCCTAGCCAAATTACTAACATGTTATACAATACATACCAAGGAGCACAAACCCAGGTCATTGTTAATTCTAACCTAGTAGGCACTGTAGATATAAATCAGGGCACTCGGCAGGGATGTCCATTGTCACCCGTATAATTCACTTTTTTTATTTAACCTTTGGCAGCTAGTGGGAATAGAAGCTCCAATAGAAGGAATGTCCAAAATAAAATTGTTTGTAGATGATATAATTATATATCTCAGGCCGGAAGAACAAAATATAAGAGCGATGCTGGCAGAGTTTGCACAGTTTCAATCAATTGGAGGGTATAAAATTAATCACAACAAAACAGAAATACTGATGTTTAATACCTCTTGCAATATCCTGCCTGACACTCTTCAACGGCAAGCTCTTTCCAGTAACCCGATTAGATACCTTGGAGTAATAGTAACCAATTCATATGCTGACCTCTATAAATTAAACTATGAGGTAATGTTAAAAACAATTAGGGATTTATTAGATAGATGGACACTTCTTCCTCTTACAATTATTAGCTGAGTCGCTCTTATAAAAATATAAATTTTACCTTTATTAATTTTCCTTTTTACTAATGTCCCGATAAGAATCAATTTGATATATTTTAACAAACTAGAAACGCTTTTTTGACAGTTCATTTGGAATAAGAAGGCATCCAGGGTTAAATATCGAGTGCTGCAACTGGAAACTAATCAAGGGGATTGGCATTGCCCCAGATACGTACATATTATGAAGCTTCTCTCTTAGATATATTAGTCCGTATAATTGACCTCAAGGGATCTCTAGATAGCTTCTTTCTGGACAAGATGGTAAAAGAAGCCGGTTCCCAGCTCCTGGTCTTCATAAAGTCAGCTAAAGTAAAAAAAAAACCCAGATATAAGACACTACAGGAGTATAGTGAGGGACTTCAGACACTATATTTTATAAACACTAAGGCCGTAGGATATGAATTTTTGCAACTCAGGGAATGTAAAGTCGTTCGTTTAGATATCCAGTGCAGCCACATAAGATTCTGGAATTCAAATGGCTTTAGAGAATTAGGCCATTTTTTTGTGGGGGGAGATGCAATACTTGGCAGGAATTGCAAGCTAGGTGTGGGGACCAATGCAAGTTTTTTGGATATCTACAGATTATGTATCTACTTAAAAAATATGGTCTTGAGTCTAGTGATGGTCCATCACCACTAACAGCCGCTTTTTTTTAGAACAAAGCTAAGAGGGGTAGGGAATTGGTATAGGCTTTTGCGGAATCAAGGGGAATGCCACTTAACAAAGAATTTTTTGGGGAAAATAGCTGTAACAATGCAATGTTCCTTTTCCGAGATCGAGTGGGAGGCGATCTCACAACTTGGGAACAAGGCCTTAAGGGCTGCTAACTTTAAGCGAATGTCATTTTTGTCTCGTTCGATGGCATATTATACTCTGAAAACCCTCCATAGAATGTATCCTCAACTAGAGGATAAATGTTTTCGTTGCCAGCAAATAAGAGGAGGAGATTGGCTCCATATTTTCTTTACCTGCCCAATGCTGTCCCAGTTCTGGGAAAAATTATTTGATACTCTAAGTATTGCCTTACAGAGAATAGTCGACCCGGAGGCTGCCATAGCACTCTTCGGTTTGTCAAAACAGAGACAAACTTTGGTAAAATTAAAAGGGGAGGAAGTATTCATTGTGAACGGCTCTTCAGTGGCATGATCCTTCATTTTGCAAACCTGGAGGTCAACTAGAGTACCTACACATCTAGAGTGGCACAGTAAAATGATTCGTACAATTTTTTTTAAGAGGCCTATGCAAAAAGGGTTGGTGCGATTAAAAGGTTTGTGAGGGCTTGGACATATATGGAGGTAATAGAATCTACATTGGCATAATCCACTTTATCAAGGTTCGAGAGGGGCACAGAGGGTCAATATTTTTAGTTCTTGTATTATATGACTAGTTGATGTAAGAGGATGTTTCATGAATACACTTTCAGCACATTGCACTTTACTTTGCACTTTGTTCTGTGCTTAAGAAAGTTGTGAGAATACAGTATCAAGCTATAATCAATCCTGGAGTGTTTTAATGATGATGCCTATTTATTATAAAGAGAAATACCGTTAATAGATTTTTATTTCTTCATAATGTAATGGACTGTTCTATGCTTCTGCTCAATGACATTTTTTTTTTTTTTTAACTGTGAACTGCCCATCAGTGACAGGAAGTGATTAGATACTGCCTTTTAATACAAGAATAGAAAGCAATACTTTTGCACTTTGTTGCAAATCATACTCACTGTATGCTCCCACAGCCACAGCAGTTGATTGGACATCTGACTAGAGGTGGATGATCCACTGAAAGCTTGAGTCAGATGCCTGACTTTAGCTCGGCTCGCGGTCCTCTTGGACTCTCAGCCCAAAACGAGCTAAGCTTTAACAGGAGGTGAGGTAGGCAATGGCTACAGCTGCAGCCTACACACCATGGAAAACCAGGTTTGAATTCCAGCCTCAGCTTAGCATCCTGTGAATGAACTCAAACCTACTTATGCAGAAATAATTGAAAAGTGTGTAACCTGGTTTCTTTATGTTGTGAAGCGCTCTTACGTCATTGGGCAATGTTTGCACTATGTAAACTGTCAAAAATATAATGTGAATTCTGCCTGTGATCCACACTCTAATCTCATCCTCCAAAACTTAAAGACAAAGCTTTTTGATGTCTGAAAGAGACACTACTAGCTGGTTTGCGTAGCATGGAACTGGAAAATTGGGGACTATACCAGATTCCCTGCTTGACCAAATTGAGTGATATTTGGCAAATACTTTTTCACTGAGCCTATTTTTGTTCCTTACCACATATGAGAGGTCTTCAAATACGAGAGTTCAGGATGTGCGATGTACACAAACCTGTCTTGTGTTTGATTTATTAGTACATATTGTTGCCCCGTCCTTAATAAAAATCTAGGCCACAAAAAGGGTGCCCATGTCAAGTGACTTGCATCTTAGTTAGGGCCACTGGAATTTTATTAATTTCAATTAGTTTTCGCATAATTATGGATTTGCTTTATTTGCCACATAATCCATCATCTGCTGCATAATCTGCAGATTTTAGCAAAAAAACTTGTTTCTAGCTCAAACGGATCAAAAGCTACTAAAACCATGGGTACATGTGTGCCCACTCAATGGAGGACCTTTCACAAACGTTAGCAGGTCATCTTTCAGTTGCTTATTTCTGTATATAGTTGTTAAATTGGTTCTAATGAGGTGAAATCTCTGCCCAGACAGTATTACTATGTGAAGAAATTATAAAATAATGAAGTTTACTATCAAAAATGTGGCGCATTATGCCGTATAATTTACCTTTCTTGCTGTATAATTTACTAAACCCTGCTGCATAATTTGGTGCTTCCGTGCCACATGATTCCTGTGGCACTGCTCTTTGTCCACTAATAGCATTGTCATCAGGGCCCTAGCAGCAACATTATGTTTCTCAGTTCATGTTTAAACACGCTCCAATAAAATAATCAATTAATTAATAAATTCCTCTCAATGTAGATATATAATAGGATTTACTATGCTGAAATGCTTCTGCATTTTGCAGAAACCTTATCATATTCTAACAATATTTTTGTTGCATGCCTTAAATGCCAAATATTTTCTGAGCTTGGCTCGTACGGGGCTTGGCTCGTACATGGGCTCTTGGAGACAGGGCTGCTCCTTGGCTCGCTCTCCATTTGTTTGCTCGCCCACCTCTACACCTGACCTCCCCCAGGGTGGTTCTCTTTTATTTGGTTTGGCAGGTCAATGATCTGGCAGAGGGGTGGGTGGTTGAAGGGAGGTGTAGGAAAAATAAGTTAGATTCTAGCAGCGCTCACTTCGGGAGAAAATCTTGTAATCCTCTTAAAGAAATGCTAGATGAAAATACTGATACAGGCCTAGTTTCCTTGCTCTCTGCACTTCCAGAAGAAACTCCAGTAATATGAGGGAGGAGGAGGCAGAGCAGAAGAAAGCCGTATAACGCTATTTAGATAACATCTTGGGAGGGTAGAAAAGTAGCAAAAAGACACTTCATTCTGCTGCCGTTCCGTCATGCAGATCATACTGTATTTGGAGCCCCCGGGCAGCCTTCAAGAAAACAATAAATGCCTCAAGGAAGGAATACCCTTGTGTTTTATCGCGGCACTCAGGCATAACATTTCAGGCATTGCGCACCTTGTTTGCGGCAAAAACGTGGTCTGCCAAATCGCGAAAAGCTGGGGGTCTGTCTCATTGTCGCAAAGACTACTAACTGTAGCTGTGCTTATTTACTGTGGGGCCACAGGTATCTTTATTTATTATTACTTTGCTCAGAAACACAACATTTGGATGATTAGGAAGGAAAAAGCCCAACATATTTAGACAGTTGATGGTATCCCTCTGACGCTTGATGATGTCACCCATACAAAATGTAAGAAAATCATAGTTACTCATACAGGGCATTTACAGAATATAGACTTTGATATTATTGCTGCATTTCATTTTTTTATCATTATCTGACTTCTCTGGCACAATCCAGCAGTTGACTTGTTCAAAGAACCAATATCCTTTTCTTCACCCATATGCAAAGACCATTGTTTTCCTAACCCTGCTTTCCCAGTGATGACTTAAGAGTAATACACCTCTAAAGAAGTTGTACTTTCAATTCTAACAGTAAAAGTATTCAGATGTGTTTTGTGAGAAGAAAGTGGAACAACTTCCTCCACAAAGGCCGTATGATTGTACATTGATTTGCTCCCTGGCCGCAAAATACCTCATGGTTGCAGATATAGTCTTACAATGGAGAAGAGAAAGTACTGCAGAAATGCATGCAAGAGAACAAAATAGAAGGCTTTATTCATCATCCTACCTATCCGGAAGTGCTCCAATATTCTATGTGACCAAACCGCATGTTGAGCTATGACCATGTATTGACTACAGAGATTTCAATTACCATCAAGTGCAGATATTAATTGCCACTCATTTCTGTACTGTTTAATCAATTCTGTGGAGCTCACATTTTTACGAAACTAGATCTACAAGAAGCATATAACCTTGTCTGTATATGTGTGAATAATGAGTTGAAAACTGCATTTATTACTAATTATGTCCATTATAAATACATGGTAATGTCTTTCAGTTTTTTGCAAGGACAGTGCCGAGGGCACCATAAGGCATTTCAGGGAAACAGCTGTTACCGTGTGCAATCCATAATTCATAACAGCAGTGCTTTCATAAGGCAAGAAAAGGCAGCTGCACACCACAATCCTCACCACAATTCGTTACCATGTAGTCAAACGTAACAAATAACATGGCCATGTAAATATTGAGTGGCAAATACAGTCACCTGATTCTTGCAAGGGGTGGGGTTGGCAGGTTGTTAGTGGTGCATTTGGCCATATGGAATCTTAACTGTGCTACGCCAGCCTCCAATACCACCTTAATTGGCAGATGGGTGGTCGGTGGCAGTACAATGATGGAGGGAGGCGACCTTTGGACTAAACTCTCAAAGCGGGTTACAGGGCACTTCGAGGTCTTGCACCCTGAATTCTCAGAGATGTGCCTTTGTGTTTAGCTCTCTTGCAGGTCTGTGGGGTAATATGGTGCAATGTAGAAGGCCAACAATTTCAGGTTGGAATGTACTAGGGGCAAGATTTTGCATTTACCTTGGGATAACTGTAAGTATGCAGCGCAGAGAATAATATGTGAAATTCTCACTGCCACCTGCCAGTAATGGAGCAATTTCAAGGCTGGCATTTTGTGGTCATGCTTCTAAAGATTACAGCACAGTTTGGCTGCATGATTCTGCAAACATTGCATCTTATTTGCCAACTTTTATAGTGCACGATGTGCCATATTACAGTACTCCGATTGTGCTATTACCCTTGATCTGGTAGAATCCACATGGTTGGTGGCATAGAGGTACAGGAGAGGAGCTGCACAGATGCGTGCAATGCAGGATGGTGAGAAGCTTTGTGTGAGGATGTCAGAGTCCACCACCAACACTAGAGCATACATGTACATATCTCCTGTTCCCTTGTATGAAAACCTGTTGTCTCTGTTGGTAGTGTAGGATGCCCTCTATTACAAATGGACCAGTTAGGACCTTATTAGGAGTCTGGTGGACTGACTTCCCCGGGTGGGATACCATTCCGTCTGATCACGAATGGTCAGGTTTTCCCACACCTGTTTTCTCAAGTGTGGGAACACCAGACCTGATTATCCCGACCGGTAATTCAGGCTAGTAAAATCACATGAGGCTTTGGCTGTAAAGGTAGCCAAGTCTCATCCCCAGGTGCCTGTCAGTTTATTTCTCTGGGAAGGAAGGGGGAGCATTGAATGCCCCACCTTGTGAGAGCTATCCTTTCCCTTCTCTCCCATCCAGTCCCAACCCTCTCCCTCCACCGTTGTCCAACATAGAAGCCCATGCACACATTTACTACCTGCTCAGAGCAAGTGGTAAATGCGCGCATTAAACCACTTGGAATTTGGAATACTGTGTGGAATTTTGCTCAGTAATTCTGTGTCCGCACAGTTATTCCCCAGTTCAAGGGACTTACAGTGACAAAGGGGGAAAGCAGAGATGAAAAACAACCTGCAAGAGTGCGATAAAGAGGCAGGGAGTGTCCTGTGGTGGAATAAAAAGGAATGAGGAGGAGTCAGACCTATGCAGCCTTGGTGTGTTTCGGCACCCTGACCATGGATATAGATGGCCAGGAACTTCTGAACAAAACTTTGGGACCCCGCACTTATTCTTTTAGAAACTGGCCCCTAAAATACTTGCTGTAGCACAGGCACAATTTACCGGTGGATGAACAGAGACACAGTCCTGCGGGTGGAATCACTGTTCTGCCTGCAGCTACATGGTAACTACCACTCATGTGTACTTGACCCTTCTGCAAAGTGACAAGAAGGCAAAATATAAATACATAAACACTAGATAAATATGTAAATAGGGCGTTCAAAATAACAGTCAAACTTTTACCATGTTTTCAACAGTCCTGAGATATTTAGCACAATGGGTGTGTCCGTTATATTCTGCAAGGTCAGCTGCAGTGTAGCCATCGTGGTCACGGATTCCCAGTTTGACCCCATTGACGACAAGAATCTGGCAGCACTGAAAAGGGCAATGGACAAAGACACTTAAGTAAATGTGCAACAAGAATCTATAGATCATCTGAGGACATTGCTTAAGTTTGTAGCATATTTCAGAGGCCTGTCCATCGTTGATGGCGCTCCAAGCCCATGACGCCATGGTGGGCACCACTCACAACTAGACCAGCACACAAGAAGCATGACAGCAGACAACATGAACAGAACAGAAAAGGAAAAGGAAATATTGTGCACGGATTTTGTACATGGTGCACTAGAAAGTAACCATTCCAAATGGCCCGCATTCCACACAACAGCCCTTTTTAAAATGTTTTCATTCCAAAATCAAGACTCGGGTATAAGGCGCGACTATGGAAAACTGTACAGAGGAACACTCACTTTTTAGTCTAAAAGGTTTCAATTAATTGTTCATAACAAACTAATGGTCTGAAAGCAGTGTAAAATGGTAAATTCACCATCTCAATATGAGCATTACTTACCTATTATGGCCTTCTGTGCGAAGTGTGCAAATACGAAATATAAGAGCAGCGAGTGCCTGGCGTGCAAGGGTCCTCTTGAGGATTTACCCCCTTTCCTATTCTTCTGCTCAGCGTATGTTTCACAGTGGAAAAGATGGCTAATGTCACTGTGTAGGACCCTGGGTGTTAGGAGCTACCTAGTGGCCACTAGGATTTTAAGAATTGACACCTCGATGTTGGTGGTATATGCAGTTGCTAGGTACCTCCAGGCAGCCTAAATCTGGCAATCCAAATGCGTTCGCCCAAATGATGTTAGAGTTTGTTCAGAGAAGTACTAATGGGGGAAAATTGGCCCTTTGCTTTTGCCATGATAGCCACCTTTTGACAAGAGATATTGCTCTGTTCCGGAACCATTCTTGGCGAAGGCCCAATTGTTGCTCCAGGCTATACTCCTGTATCTACTAAAGGGAAGATCATGTTTTATTCCTAACGTTTATGTGTGCACTCATGAACAGTGATAACTGGTCTTGCTATTTTAACATTTTTACAAGGTTGTGCTTTTATACAAAGATTGTGCCATCTAGTATTTCCCCTGTGGGTTCATTTAATTCATGTATGTACCCATTTCTATTCTTTGTCTTTGGGGAGGATTACATTTGATGCTTTTATGTGTAAGAAATTTTACTCTTGTATTCTGTAATGCTTCGGCTCTCATACTTGATTGTAACTGTTTTTATACCTTGATTATTTATTGGTTTATTGTTTACCTTGTATGTGCTTTTAAATTGTCGAATAAAGCTTATTGAACTGAACTGATATAAGCATTCTATAGACTCTAACAAATTTCTGTTTGGATCTTGTATGGATGTAAGCTGAAGGAAAGTATTTGTATTTCACATCTGTCCAGAAAAGATATCTCAGCAGTAGGGTCCATAGTAGCAAATGTATCTCGTTTTAGTTTTTAATAAACATGCATACAGTTAGACCCTGAATCACTGAGAAATTCCTAAATCTGAACCTGCATGTTTACAATTTGGCCTGGTTCCAGATTTACCCAAAAAATTCCCAAAACTTTTCCAGATTATGCCTGTAAATCTGCATCAGTTGGAGCATTGTACCTAGACATATTCAGTGAATTATGTTGTCTTCTCTTTGGCAGAGGCATTTGCCCACTGTGTAACTGTATGCATTGTACAATTATCCATGGTGTAATCCTAGCACTTTTAAGCAAATCTTCAGTTTATTGTTCTGCAAAGGAAAAATATTTTGCCCATGGAGAAATCTCATTGACCTCACACA
Source organism: Calotriton arnoldi (assembly GCA_963921515.1). Classification (NCBI taxonomy): domain Eukaryota; kingdom Metazoa; phylum Chordata; class Amphibia; order Caudata; family Salamandridae; genus Calotriton; species Calotriton arnoldi. The sequence goes on along the minus strand of CAWUFW010004139.1, from coordinate 557,004 downwards.
TTTTTGGAGGTGTTTTCATACCTTTCCCACCTGGAAAGAGATTTACTGCTGAGCTTGGCAGGAGTAATATATTTCAGTGGGGCAAGAGATCTGAGAGGAGTTAAGAGGAGTCAAAGATTACCATAAACCTAGGAGTTCACACATTTTCCAGGAACTCAAAGCCTAGAAGCTCCCATCTCTTGAGTGATCAAGGACATCATCACACAATGGGGTGGGATAATAGATTTACAATTGCAATGGCACTTTTTGTAAATGCCTTGCAATTGTAAATTCAGCCATTTTCACTTACATGAGTAAATTCATTTGGTATTCGGGCCCTCGGTGTTTGTAACACAATATTCACAATCAATATTGTGTGTTGAGCAGAGGTTTTGTTGCTTAACAAGCACAGGATGTCTGTTGGTAGAGTGGTAGATTCACCACAGGCTCTATTTGTAAGTCAACTGCAAGGGATATTTATCTGATTTCCTTCACACAGTAGGAATTGGTTCTCATTTGCACCCCGTTTCACAAAAGTGTAGAGAAATAAGTCTACGAATTTGCTCCAGTCCCATTACTCCTAAGCTTGGAATTCCCAAAGAATTCTAGAAATTGTCATAAAATGACTGTCTTAGATTTCCCTGAATAATCAAGTATGTAAGTATACCTGAATGTGAAATTGTAACAAATTGTACAACTCTGTATGCATAATTTTAGCACAAATATGTATTTCCATGTGTAACTTTTGTTTTGTTTCTCCACAAGAAAAGTATTTTTCACATTTAACAAAATTTATTTTGGGGGTGCTCTGTCCCTATTCCATCCTTGGAAACGAACATGGCAGAAGTAGATTTGAAACATTTAAAGGATGTGTAATTTGCAAGTTTGCAGGTGTTCATCAACTTGTACAGGTGGACACACCCAGGAATACCAGAAAACCCAATTCTAGCCCTTCATTTATGAATGTACTATCACAACACAATTTCAATTGCCAAATTCCATTTGTGATGGGAAAAAAGCTCTTTCTGTGATCTGTAATAGAATTTTACCCTTGAGAATATTACTTGTTTGCACGCATATATTGAACCACTTTTCATCACATTTAACTGCAAGATTTACAAACAAGAAATATGCTAACAACATGGCCAGTGTGAGAATAGTAATGCCAATCATTACCAGCTGGGTGAAATTCCTTGCCAGTCACCTTCAGAGCCTCAGGTCCAAACATGACTGTTATGAAAGAATCATATTTATTCGCAAACAAATGTAAGTATATTACACTGCCTCGGCCAATTGTATATCTGCTTGAGAGTTAGCGACTGCATTGCTGATTCCAGACTATTTATTCGTTCACTTTACAAACTTAGGGTATTGGCGAATAATAAATTTTCTAGTTTGACCCTAATTATAAGTTAGGCAGAGTGAATTACCATATGGAATCCTGCTCTGCCTCATCAGAGTTGGCCAGTGTTCCAGCATCCGGTTTTCCCAATTGTGGGAACATCGGACCCAATTTTTCCAGGCAGTAATTCTGCCCGGTACAATTACATGAGCAGAAGCTGCCTCATTTCCTGGTTTTTTTCCTGGCAAGGAGAGCATGCAGTGCTCCCTTCTTCCACAAATTAACTTTTCCTTCTCTCCCATACTCCCCATCCTGAGTAAGAAGCATAGGTTTGAGTGCTGGACTGGGGGTGGGAGGGGGTGCGCGTGGAAAACACTGCAGCTGCTTTTGTTACAGGGGGCCGATATTGCAGCTATGCTGCAAAACCGGCCCCGGTAACAAAAACGCCCCCCAGAGGTCCAAAGCCGCCCCCCACCCTGGCGGCCCACCGGGGAAACGCCCGGTGCCCGCTACGGCCAGTCTGGACCTGGGTTTACCACCTGCTCTGAGCAGGTACACATTAAATGCCATGGAATGGGGACTTCTGTGTGGTTTTACAAATGGTATATCCAGTACCACATTGTAATTCCCCATTCCATGGAGCTTAACTTGTAATTCCACATACTGGTGTGGATTTACCACATCACAACAGTAAATCTGCATGCAAATTTACCACCAAACCAGTACCATGCAACTCGCAATCAGGGCCTAAGTGCTGTGGTGACGTGGAAATTCGTCTATAATTATCAACTTGAGTAGCAGTCTAATATATCTCTGATTTACAGTAGTGAGTGACTCTAACTGTCTCACATGATGTGATTATTTGTAAAATCCCTGAATCTATACTTGAATTTAGGCACAAAAACCGACCTGACATCATGTACAAATAGTATAATCCCGGTATTTTTTGCGCCCGATTTCACAGTAGAACTCAGAATGAGACAGTTTTTCCTGGTCTAATAAAAGATGTCTAGCCATCTGTCCTGTTCTTGCTATAAAGTGATAGTGTTTTCTAAATGTAAATTTGGGACCATATGATGGTGGGTGTAAAGCCTATTGTTTGGCAGTGAGCACTGTGAAACTTTTCAATAATCAAATCATATCCTGCTTGAATGCAGCTCTTTCTACAGCATGACTGTAAGAAATTGTGATACTGGTTGAGGGGGAATGAAACCCTTCTCAAGCAGCAACCACAAATTTTCTCAGGGTGAAGTCACAAGCAAACCCTAAATTAACCTTTGCTCAACCTTCTGGCAGCCTGGCACAAAGCAGTCAGACTTAACTCAGAGGCAATGTGTAAAGTATTTGTGCAACACTCAAAACAGTAACACAGTGACAACACACCACAAGAGGATCCCTCAACAGATTTAGAACAATAGAGTAATTTTTAATAAATAAAACAAGGCCAAAAAAATCCAATCAGTAGAACCAGAGATATGCAGGTTTAAAGTTTGCAGTGAAATAGCGCCAAAAATCACAAAGCACCAACTGTAGATATCTGTAGATATCTGGTTGCACAAAATCTCAAATTCAGGCTGACCGCAATGGAGTGTGGGGAAGCTATAGGGACCCAGTTAGACCTGCTGAACAAATTATCACAAATCCTGGTTTGCGGAGTGTTGCGAGGATCCGCATTGGAGATGCCTCATGCAGCCGAAGCAATGTGTCAGTTCTGAGATGCGGCAAGGCTGCAGTACGAGGTCCTGCATCGTCATCGAAGATCCCGTTGGTGAGGGCATGCAATACGAAGTCTAGCATCAAGGATGTGTCACACTGTCAGGGTGATGCGTCGGTTCAAAGGAGCTGCAAGGCTATGATGCAGAGTCCAGCATCATCATCAATGCTGCTGTCGCGCCTAGGGTGTGTCGCGCAGTGGTGGTTCCGATGAGGCAATCTCTGCGATATGGGTCTTAGCAGTGGTTCCAATCCACACAGCAGTGGCGATGTGTTTGTTCTGCTTGGGATTGCGCTGCACAACAGAGGAGATTAAGCAGTTTCTCTGGATCCACAGAGGCTGGGAGAGCACCTTAGGCCCACATCCAAGGCTCCAGGACTGAACTGGCAGCACTTGGCAGGGTATATTCACCGATAGCAGCCTCCAGATTCCGGGTTCAAGGTTGTTGAAGGCTTTTGTCCCCGAGGCTCAAGTCAGGAGGCCAGCCAACTAGCCCTTGAAGTCACTTTGGAGTCCTGGGTTCAACAGATGGACATCCAGTCCTTCTCACCCAGGCAGGAGAGCAGCAGGCAGCAGATCAGCAGGGCAGTAGTCCTTCAGAGCAGCAGTTCAGCAGAGTGGCACTCCTTACAGCAGCCCAGCAGTCTTTCTTCCTGGCAGAGTATCCACAGGTCCAGAAGTGTACTGAAGAGTTGGTGTCTGAGGTGGGGGAGAAGTATCTAGAGGTTTCACTTTGAAGTCTCTAGGCATCCTGCCTTCCATCTCCTGGCTTAAGACTAACTACAGGGGGGTATGCAGCACTTTCTGTGGAGGCAGGACACAGCCTACACAAGTGTAAGTAGGGCTGTGCTCAGCTCTGCCCTCCCATCCTGCCAGTGATGGCCCATTCAGACACATTGTGTCTGGCTGTTTAGGAGGAATAAACAAAGTCCAACTGTCAGCTACACCCAGTCATGTGACCCAGAGAGAGACTACAGGCACTAAATGTCTAAGGCAGGAAAATACCAACCTTCTAAATGTGGCATTTGCAAAATTGTAATTTAAAATCCTACTTCATCATAAGTTAGGATTTTTCATTACAGTTCCAAAGATACCAAACATGAACTGGTCACCTACTCCCAGTTGGAAATTACAGCTTATTAAATATGTAATAAGGTAGCTCCAATGTTATCCTATGGGAGAAGTAGGCTTTGCAGTAGTGAAAAACTAATTTAAGAGTTTTTTGCTACCATGACATGTAAACCTTTAAATTAAATGTCCACTTTTTAAATACATTGCACTTTGCCCCAAGGGCTGTTTAGGGCTTACCCGAGGGGTGACATATGTATAAAAAAGGAAGGTTTGGGTCTGGCAAAATGTTTATTCTGCCAGGTCAAAATGGCAGTTTAAAAACTGCACACACAGGCTCCAAAGGCAGGCCTGAGATATGTTTACTTAAGTGGGTGGTGCAATAAGTGCTGCAGGCCCACTGGTAACATTTAAATTACAGGCCCTGGATACATGTAGTACCACTTTACTAGAGACCTATAAGTGAATTGAATATGCCAACGGGGGATAAGCCAATGTAACCATGTTTTAAGAAGTGAGCACATGCACTTTAGCACTAGTTAGCAGTGGTAAAGTGCACAGAGTTCTAAGGCCAGCAAAAACAAGATCAGCAAAAATGGAGGAGGAAGGCAAAACGTTTGGGGGAAGATCACCCTAGGGCTGACAGGTCTAACAATGTGTCTTAACTAAAGTGTAGGGGCTGCATACAATGAGATTTGATTGTTGAATGGGTGCAGAGCCCTGATTAACGCCTTGCGCACAGGCAGAGTTTGCACAAACAGCCAGCTGGATATTCCACTTGGGAGCACAGTAGCCAGAAGGCCTGACTGGACATGGCAGCAGAACATTGAAGGTTTATGTTGTGAGTATGGTAGCACTCTGCTCAGGCATATGTCGAACAAGGAAAAGATTGTATGTCTTCAATGCATGACTAACGCCCTCACACCCTTTTGCGTCACATCATGCTTAGGGAAAGGCATAAATTATACACAACATGACCAATGCACTCTCCCAAATCTCACACACAACCCTCAACTATTCTCACATAAGCCAAAAAAATAACCTCAATCTACCAGACTAGCTCATAAAAATTGAATAGCCTCTTACTTGACATCCCCAGAAAATGTTTTAGGGTCATGACAGTAGCATTAAGGTCTACAAGAAAACTACAGCACAGTACAACAGTAGAGGTCTTCAGGTAATACCCATCGCCTTGGCACACAAATCCGTTATCCCACACACAAAACTGCAGCCACTCGTTCTGAGAGAACCAAGCCACTATTGTGTAGTGTTGTAGGAAATAACCTTTATCTTACCTGTCAACACATCACATGGTGAAGGGCAGGTGGTGTCACTGGAGCTTCAAAGAACACGAAAGTGTATACCCAAGCACGACCGGCATGAGAACACCCTCTTCATGTGGGACTGAAACAGCCTTGTTAAAGGTCTGGGTCAAGGGCATTCCCAGATAAGAGGAGTTCACTACCTGAAGCTAGGGAGAAAATTGGGATTTTTATATGGCACGCATCATCTGTACTTCAAAGTGGTCATGGTCAAGCTTTTTCTCCAGACCATCTCCAGGATATTCACTCCTAGCAAGAAGGACACTAGATATGTGCCAAACAGTTACATATTGTGTCATCATGGACTGGTCTTTAATTTTGTTAAAAATGAGCTCAGGGAAGACTATAGATTTACCTCCAGCTCGCCGTTCTCCGCAGCATCATGAAGAGGAGTTCCTCCCCAGTTATCCGTGGTCATCTCTCCCCCATGAAGCAGCAACCAGCTCAAGACCTTGGCATGACCTCGACTGGCAGCAAAATGCATGGCAGTGGCGCCGTCATCATCCTGTTCTGAGAGGCTGATGTCTGTTAAGTTCCGCTGTAGAATTAAAAAGGTTTTAAAATTAAATGAATCTGCCAAATTTTGCATTGTCACTTAAAAAAAACAACAACAAAATAAGCTTAAACCTTTGCCTAGCCATCATGTACATTCTTTATAACCATCAATGGCATATCATGAAGACACTGTTGATCGTCCCTTAGGTAATGAATGAATTGCTACAAAGTTGCTTTCTAATTACACTGATGGCAATGGTCACTACCCGTAGGAAGCACTAACTACTCCACTCCTCACTCACCGAACGACAACTCTTAGGATCACTTCCCAGTTGGAGACAATACCCACTCCATTCCTCAATTACAGAAAGACAACTCATAGGATCACAGTCCCTTTGACGAAATTCCCACGCCTCACTTACAGAACAACTTATGCAATAACTGCCCCCTTGGAGTCTATGATCACTCTAATCCTCACCTTCAGATAACACATAGCGCAGAGGTATTACTGAGTAGAGTGGCACTGAGTAATGCACGGAAATCAGGCCTACTTTTGATGATAAAAATTAAAATCCTTCTGTAGCCTATGCCTACACCATTTTATTTTGGAGCCAAGGGTACCCACTATCTAGACAATTCTTACACTGGTATGTCCTGGGCAACCGGGACGATTCAATACACTGCCTGCAGATCAAGAAGACGGACTTCTAGATGTGGTCCAAGATAGGGCCATAAAGGAGGTGCATATAATAACATCTGCCTGTACGGTACACATAAAGGGATCTACCCCTCCCACGTTTAAGCATGGCTGAGTGAAAATTGATGACAAACCCTACAACGACTTTGTGAAATAAATTACTTTGTGATACATATACAACTACAGCCAGCAAGAGAAAGGGAGCTACTTGTTCTTTCCTCTGTAGTTCATACATTGTCTTGTTGTACTGGGACTACCTAAATACAGAGTGCTAGAGAACAGAACGCAAACTTTGTGAGGTCTACAAAGGAATAAAACTGGCAAGATACACAGATATAAATCTTACAAAGAACGATATTGCACCTACGGGTGGGCAAAATGACCTATTTGCAATCCGTGGTCGGTGGGCACTTCCAACATTCTTTCAACCACCTATCCCTGTTTGAAAAAAGGAAGGAATGGAGGTGAAATTCCCTGAAAAACAAGAACTCCTAAATCTGCACATCAAGAAATGCATGGAACAAGGAATTTTTAGGCTGCCTAGTACTGTCAGGAGTCAAAGAATATAATTGCTTTATTTGTAATTGTATTAAAATAATTGCAATGACTAGCACTTAATAGTGCTCTTCAAAGCAGCTTTCCTAGCAGGGGATCTTGTGAGTGGTGCCTGCCTGTACTGATGATAGCTAATTCCATCGTTCTGTGTGTTATGCAATCTATCACTGCTTCACCAAGTGATGTACCTGCTCTGTGAGTAAGGAGAGTGTGCACTGTTGCTGTCAGTGCTATATCTGTTCAGAGTGCTCAGGGAGCTTACACTTTTCTGAACAGCAGTGCCTGAAATATGAAGTGCTGGAGGTGTCCACCAGCCACCAATGGCGCAAATTAAGCACTGCGACCAGTGCATCCTACCCATCTTTGACCTATTTAGAAACCCTACTCTACAGAACTCTGTGTGCTGTGTCCAGAGTGCTTCTGCCATCCTTTCTGATCAGGGGTACTGGAGAAGAGTTGCTAAGCTCCATATAGTCACCGGCCACGTGTACAAGAATTGATGGTGACCCATTTCTACACTGCGTCACATAACAACCTGACAATATCACAGAAGGGCTTAGACCAAATACTTAGAAAACTCCTGCAGTCTCACTTACTACAAGGTTAACTGCTCAATAAAATAAGTTGTTAGCTTAAGGTAGAGCAATGTATTTTAACACACCGATTTAATATTCCCCTTTTCTAGTGACTATAAAATATCGGAGTACCTAAATATCAAGGACAAAATAGTGTGAAAATATATATATATATGTAAGTATAGGTTCACTATGCTTAAGTTCACATATATGTACCGTGACAGTATACAATATGCTTTCTCTATGTAGTACATATATATATATATATATATATATATATATATATATATATATATATATATATATTCCCCGTTATAGTTAGTTCAGCTAACTATAACTCGCGCACTCCGCAATGCACTGCTGATGACGTCACATATTACATCACTCATGACATGGTCAGTGACATCACTGATGACATCACTGATGACATCTCAAATGACATCACTGATGACATCATCCAGTGACTGTGTGTTTCTGTAAAGTTTAAATATGTTTAATATATATAGGGAAAGGCGTATTGAAGAATGAGTGGGTGTATAAGTGTCTGAATGGATGATTTAGTAGGTGCGTGACTGACTCTATAAGTGAGTGATTAAACGTATCTTACTGAATGCATGGGTTAGTGACTAAACTGTGTGAATGTCTGTATCCGTCTGTCTGTTGGTGTGTAAGCGGCTGCATGGGTTTGTGAATAGCTACATGAGTGTCTACATGGGTTATTGATTGGTTGTCTGAGTATCTGTATGGGTGCCTGAGTGTTTGTGTGGGTGGGGTGTGTGTGACTGTGCATAGATGTGTGAGTGGGTGATTCACTGGGTGCATGGTTTCAAGAGTGCATCTGTGATGGACTGTATGGGTGGGTGAGTGTGTGTATGGGTGTGTTAGTGAGTGAATGTATATCTCAGTGGTACATGTGTGAGTAACTACATATGTGAAAGGCAGTATATATGTGTGTTGGAGTATATAAATGGCTATAAGTGAGAGTGTGTGATTGTGAGAGTGGCTGTATGGATGAGTGTGTACTTGTATCAGTGATTGTATAAGAGCGTAAGAATGTGCTAGTATTTGTATGAGTAAGTGAGCTGGTGTGTGTATAACTGTATAGGTGAGTAAATGGCAGTGTGATTAATTATTTGCATGACTGACTAGCTGTGTGAGTACCTCTATGGATGAGTGGCGGTGTGTGAGTGTCTATGTAGGTGTATGAGTGCATATGATAGTCCTGTACTGAGTGACCGTAAGTATGAGTGACTGTACGGGTGAGTGAGTGGATGTGTGTGTAGACCTAAGAATCAGTGAGTGTGTATGTAGTTATTGGTGTTGGAGTGTCTATGGTTTTGAGAATGGCAGTCTGTAATTTAGAGTGGGTGTATCAAAGGTCATATTAGGGTGTGAGAAGATGCATCAAATTATCACATGGATGATGTCATCAGTGATGTCATTTGAGATGTCATCAGTGATGTCACTGACCATGTCATGAGTGATGTAATATGTGACGTCATCAGCAGTGCATTATGGGGCGCGAGTTATAGTTAGCTGAACTAACTATAACGGGGAATTTCACTGGTTTTGTATGAGTGAAATGTCCAACTAACTATAACTGTCCCTAAAACCTATGGTTTTTTCAGTGAATTTCAAAGGTTTTTTAAATGCTAATTTCTAACTATAACGTGTCTGAAACCTATGGTTTTTTCAGTGAATTTCAAAGGTTTTTTAAATGCTAATTTCTAACTATAACGTGCCTGAAACCTATGGCTTTTTAAGTGAATTTCAAATGTTTTTTAAATGCTAGTTTCTAACTATGCCTACAGAGGTAGAACATGTGAAGAAAGAAGAAAAACGCACAGAAAGAAGCAAAAGAAATGCAGAAAGAAGCAACAGAAGTCCACAAAGACGAAGAAAAGAGCAGGAAGAAGCAAGACATGTGCAGAAAGAACCAACAGAGGAGCAGAAAGAGGCCTTGTTGCAAAATCATCCTGTGCCCACAACTTTTTCAGACGGGTACTGGTGGTAACTGACTCGGACTAACCATGCCTAGTGCCAGTGCTATGCTAAAAGACACTTAGAATACAGTGAAAACACCTACATACACTAGGGAACACTATGGGGCCGATTCCGATTCGGGCCGGAAATCTCTCCGACCGAGCCGGACCCGGAGAGATTTCCGACCGAATCGGACCCGTGCAGTCCGACCGAACGAGTATGATGCGCACGTATGCCATCGGACTCGAAGTCGGTCGGACTCCCATTGAAGTCAATGGGAGCCTGTCGTACAACGCGTGACGTGGGCTCCCATTGACTCAATGGGTGCGATGCGGACAAGTGCGCCCTACAGCGTGTACGCGGCGAAGCGATTCGCACCGTACACGCACAGGTAGGGGGGACCCATGGGTCTCCCCTGTGTGCGACTCGCGCGGCTACGCGTACAGGGGGGTCCGACGCGGACCCCCAAAGTACGGCTCCGACAGCTCTTTCGAGCCGGAGTGCGCGGCTCGGTCGGACTGCTCGCGGCACGCATCGTACTTACCCGGCCGGGTAACGTCTCCATTGCGCGGTGCGAGTCGTGTCCGTGCGAGTCGGTCGGTACGGTTAGAGCCGGGATCGAGTCGGTCGGAGCGGTCGGGACGCCCGGACGAGTCGGTCGGCGAATACGCATCGTACTCGCTCGCCCGGACGCGCGTACGAATCGGTCGGGAAATAGGGCTCCGAATCGGATCCGGTTAAGCCGAATCTGATTCGGAGCCCTACCGGCCGAGATCGGAATCGGCCCCTATGCGTTGGGGTACCCCTGTGATTAGCATGACCTCCTCTGTAAGGCCCTAGTACATAATAGGGCAGGGGGATTAAAACTTCCTCTTTAAACGCGCCCCGGGCGCGTTTGCACAGTGGTGAAGGGAGGGGGGCCTGAGGTGACATGTGTGCAAACACGCCCTGTGGCCGCTTTAAGTTGGGAGATTAAGTCCCCTTGAATCCTGACGGTCCCTGGGGTCCAACTAGCCAACCAGGTACCTCCAGTAAGCGCCACAGAGCTGCGTTGCAGAGAGAGTGTAAAAAGGGCATGGCCTGGACCACCTCTCTGCAACGCAGCACAGTGGTGCTTACTGGAAGCACCTGGTAGGCTAGTTGATCTCCCAGGGGCCCTCAGGATTGAAAGGGAATGAATTTCCCAACTTTAAATGCGCCACAGGGCGTGTTTGCACACATGTCACTTCAGGCCCCGCCCCCTTCCTTCACCACTGTGCAAATGCGCCCCGTGGCACGTTTTAAGTTGAGGGATTAAGTCCCCTTGAATCTTGAGGGCCCCTGGGGTCCAAGTAGCCCACCAGGTTCCTCCAGTAAGTGCCACAGAGCTGCATTTCAGAGAGGTGTAAAAAGGGGCGTGGCCTGGACCACCTCTCTGCAATGCAGCCCTGTGGCGCTTACTGGAGGTACCTGGTGGGCTAGTTGGCCCCCAGGGACCCTCAGGATTGAAGAGGAATTAATTCCCCAATTTAAAACGCACCACAGGGCGTGTTTGCACACATGTCACCTCTGGCCCCGCCCCTCCCTTCACCACTGTGCAAACGCGTCCCGTGGCGCATTTTAGGTTGGGGATTATGTCCCTTCAATCCTGAGGGTCCCTGGGGTCCAACTAGCCCACCAGGTACCTTCAGTTAGCGCCACAGGGCTGCGTTGCAGAGAGGTGGTCTGAGGCCACGCCCTTTACACCTCTCTGCAACGCAGCCCTGTGGCGCTTACTGGCAGTACCTGGTGCGCTAGTTGGCCCCCAGGGACCCTCAGGATTGAAGGGGAATTAATTCCCCACCTTAAAACGTGCCACAGGGCCTGTTTGCACACATGTCACATCAGGCCCCGCCCCCTCCCTTCACCACTGTGCAAACGTGCCCTGTGGCGCGTTTTAAGTTGGGGGATTCAGTCCCCTTGAATCCTGAGGGTCCCTGGGGGCCAACTAGCCCACCAGGTCCCTCCAGTAAGCGCCACAGAGCTGCGTTGCAGAGAGGTGTAAAATACACAGGGGAGGGGGGCCGCGTGGCCCCCCTCCCGGGCCACTTCTAGCCCCGGGGACCCCATCCCCCGGGGCTGGCCCTCTCCGTTGGGGACTATGGGGGGAGCCCCAATGCCCCCACGGTCCCTGCCGGCTCCCCGCCTCCTGCGGGAGCCGGCATTGCTTTTCCACATGGGGAGCTGCTGACATGCAGCTCCCCATGTGGAAAAGCAATCTGCTTTGCTTCATTGAAGCGAGAGCAGGTTTCCCTGTTCTCGCTTCAATGAAGCAAAGCAGTTTGCAATGACAGGGCGGGAGCCGCGAGGCTCCCGTCCTGTCATTGCAAACAGCAGTGTCCCGGGGGTGGGCACCCCGGGACACTGCAGGAGCTGGCCCTTGGGGGTGGCGGTTCCCAGGGCCATCACAGGCTCCAGAAGGGGGGCCGCGCGGCCCCCCTCCCAACATCTGCACAGCCCCGGGGAGGTGGTGGTCCCCGGGGCTCGGGGGTCCGTCACGGACCCCCAAATTTGAATAATTAGTGCCCCGGGGAGGTGGCGGTCCACGGGGCATGTGGGGGCCTCCCTGGGCCCCCGCTATTAAATTTTCGCATGCCCCCGGGACTTGGCCCACCCGGGGGCTAAATATTAACGAAGCGCGGGAGACAGCGCTTCGTTTTTTTTTCTTAGCGGATCCGACGCGCATTTCGCTGTTTAAAAAAAAAATGCTTTTTTGGGCCCTGGGGGTCCTTGTGGGAGCCCCTGAGCAGGCCTAGGGGGTCAGGGTGTTTCTACCCTGCCCCCTTTTCTTTTTTTTTGCGTTTTTTATTCTGATTTCTTGTGACTCGGTTCTACCGAGTCACAAGATGGCTGCCAACACTTCCTGGTTTGGAGTGCTGACAGCCAATTAGAATAAAGCTCGTGGTCGGGAGGGTCCGCGGATCCTCCGTGCCTCTAAATATCAAAACTTTTATTTTGATTTTCTCAGCAACTACTGAACGGATTTACACCATTTTTAAAAAAGGTCGCTTCTGAACCAAGCACTACCTTTTTGCCAAATTTGGGGTAAATCCCTTCCGTAGTTTCGGCTGTAGCCTTGCATAAAGTTTCCTATGGGAAATTGATTTTTTGACTCTTATTTTTTTAATTTCTCTGGAATTACTGAACGGATTTACACCATTTAAAAAAAGGGCGCTTTCTGAACCAAGCACTACCTTTTGGCAAATTTGGTGTAATTCCGTTCAGCAGTTCGGGCTGTAGCCGTGGCTAAAGTTTCCTATGGAAAATAACATGGAGAAAACACGTTTTGGGACCCCCCTTTTTTCTCGGCCCCCACTTGCCGAATCACCCCGAAACTTTCAAGACAGGAGCTGACCGGAGCGCCCCACTAGTTCTGAAAATTTCGCGATGATTCGTCATCCGGCGCCAAAGTTATTGGGAAAACAAAAAACGCTTTTCCTATGGAAACTAGGTCCTAACTATAACTATCTACTGGCGACCGCCAGTAGATAATATATATATATATATATATATATGCAATACCAATTGGTCCACAAGGAAAGCGCACTTTGCACAGCGGGTGCAGGTGTCGAGGACGGACCAGTCCTCGTAATCAATTATTCACCAATTTCTTCTTCACAAGGAAGAGACCGCACACCAGAGATTTGCGAGGATTATTTCATTTATTGCAAACGTGCAATTATATATATATATATACATATACATATATATATATATATATACATATATGTATGCATGTATATATAATATATATATAAATATATGTATATATATATATGTATATATATATATATGTATATATATATATATATATATATATATATATATATATATATATGTCTTTAAGGTACTTAAATGTGGAGTTGAGAATAGTACATCTACACCTACCTATATGCACTTACCTTCACTGTATGTGGGCAGTACCAAATTACAGGCCCACAAACGTATACTGCAGCACATGAGAGCAATCACTAATAATGACCACACATACCCAATTGCACGACATTTTAAGGAGAAGCATGCTAGCAGTTTGGAACATTTATCATATTTTCTGATTGACTCGATCCCAGTTTTGAGGAGAGGGGGAAATAGGGAAGCAAAACTAAGACGCTTGGAAACCCAGTATATCATAGAACTTGATACCAAGACCCCCAATGGACACAACTCTAGTGAGGATTTTCACACATGGTTATATTAAACTAGATGTCTATAACATAACCATTCCTCATATATCAGTATTCCCTCATGTGTCCTATGTCCATATGTCTGCATTCAATACACGATAATTTGTACTTTTTATACTAGCCTGATTAGAATCATCATGAAAATATCCTTCGTTTGCCTATTAGCATTTATGCTACATATCAAAAAGGGAAACTGGATTTTGATTCAAATTCTGTATAGGTTTCCTTTTTTTAAAATTTAGTTAGTTAATAAATAGCCATGGGACAGGGGCTGTTCCGGGCATACACGTTAATCTTATTTAAGCACTTTTAGCACTTTTAGATAAACTTTGAGACGAGTCATGCTGGCTAAACGAAAAGAATTGTGCTAGGACAATAATCCTTATGACCAGCAAAAAGGGAAATGTTTTAATCAACAAAAATATTTTTATAGGAGCTATGTATTTTACTAATATATTTATTGGCTTTTATAGTATCAACCAATTTGATATAGAGATTTAAAAAGTTTAATATGCCTTTTAACATTGTTGAATTATTTATACTCTACCTTTTTATGTATTTAATATATATATACAGATTGGTTTTAGTATATACATAAATATTATATTAACATCTAATCCCTTATAACAATTAAATGTAATAATATTATTGTTTGCTGAATTTGCACAGTTTCCATGTAAGATAGCCGTGAAGTATTTTCTCTATGTCTGTCTAAATTCGTTTTGCACGACTGAGGCACTTGGCACTTTAAAAGAGTTTGTGTAACTCCTAGAGCGCGTCATGTGATCAAGGCCGAGTGAGGCCGAAACGCGTCATGGCGGTTGTGGTGATGGACGAATAAACCTTTAATCTATGCACGAAGCCTGGGTTCGTCTCCGTTTGTTCCTGAGGAAAAGGAAGTAGTGGTGAACGGTGTAACAGGAATATATATATATATATATACATATATATATATATATATGTATGCATGTATATATAATATATATATAAATATATGTATATATATATATGTATATATATATATATGTATATATATATAAATATATATATATATATATATAATATATATATATATATATATATATATATATATAAATATATATATATATATATATATATATATTTAAGGTACTTAAATGTGGAGTTGAGAATAGTACATCTACACCTACCTATATGCACTTACCTTCACTGTATTTTGTTCATCGATATTCACACATCCATTTTCTGGCCCCATGATATTTTTGTTCTCGGTATTCTGACATACAATATATTCGACAGTCCCTGGGATCCAGTCATATCTCAGCTTTGGTGATCCAGTCCACATGTCACAGATGTCTCATTCGGTAAGTTGCGGCTGGGCTGAAAACACCTATTGAACTGTGAAATATTAAAGGAAATCAAGATGGAGGAAGTTAGTTAAACTTACCAGCCAGACTATGACTGTGTTGTGACCCATCTGTGCAGCTGCATGTAAGGGGGTCATTCCATCATGAGCTCGTATGTGGGGGTCAGCCCCACAGTCCTTCACCAAATACTGTATGATTTCCAAGTGTTCCTCCTGGCAGGCGAGGTAGAGGCATGTGGCACCGTTCTTTGTCTGAGCATTGATAGCGCTGCAATTGAAAACAGCGAGAAGTGAATGACTTAGGAAAATCACTACATACACTTTCATTCATTTAAGGATGGAGACATGGGTCAATTACCATTTGTGCCAAATTTCAAGTGTTTTGGATATATTGCAATGCACTTTCTATTTAACTGTCCTTGTTTTCATACATTTAGCATAGGTATCATGGGAAAATTGTATTATATTAGTACATAAATTGTTATATAAAATGCCTTCTTGTGATGTGTCTCCTTTAGCAAAGTCTTTGATGTCAGCGTTACAGAAAGAGAGACCAAAAATAGTATAATTGTTGGAATTATATGCATTTCATACTGTGGTATAAATGATTTGGTTTCATTTATACTTTACATGACATGGTAAGCACAGTAGTCTAATAAACTTAACAAGATTGTTACATAACAGAAGGCTGGAGGAATCTTTCCTGAGATATGTATTAGGCTGCCCTCTAACCAAGGGCTGCTTTGCTTCTCAAGGATATACAAGGAAAGACTAGGAGGACAGTCTTTCTCCTATTTGGCAGCAAAAAAAAGGGAATTCACTTAGGGGCACATGCATCAAGCATTTTACCGGTCGCAAACGGGCCGATTCTCTGAATCGGCCCGTTTGCGACCAGTAAAATGCTATTTCCGATGCATCAAGCCCAAAGGCATTCGCAATTAAGGAAATCGCAATTTTTGCGATTTCCTTAATTGCGAATGGAGTTGGGGAATCGCAAATTGCAATTCCCTAAATGCGATGCATCATGCATTCGCAAATTGCTTTTTCGCAATTTGGAATTGCAAATTACCATCAACTTCAAGTTGATGGTAATTTGCAGTTTCTTAGAAAAATGCATGAAATTGCATTTTCTAAGTGCCATGTGGCACACACATATGCCCTTAGGGCATATGTGTGCGCCGCATGTGCACACATGCCAATTTTGGGGTGCAGCATGGTGGCCTTTTGGCCCCCTAGCACCTCTTCAAATTGCATTCGCAATTTGCGAGTACCTATTTGGTACTCGCAAATTGCGAATGACTTCCTATTCATTCCTATGGGCCTCTAGGCCCATAGGAATGAATGGAAAGGCATTCCTTAATAGCGAGTCGCAATTTGCGAGTCGCTATTAAGGAATTTTTAGGAATCGCACATTTTTTTGCAATTCCTACATGCATAAGGAATTGCGATTCCTAAATAGCGATTCCCTAAAAATCGCTATTTAGGAATCGCAATTGCATTCTTTGATGCATGTGGCCCTTAGACTTAGAATGTGAGAAGTCATATAAGTCTGGGCTAAAAACACATTGGATTAGGAATTTTAAAGTTAGGCCCCTCAATCGCTCTACTGCAGAGTTCTTCAATCTGTGGGGCGCGCCCCCCCAGGGGGGCGCGACACCATCTCAGAGGGGGCGCGCACTCCACACTAAGATCTTACCTTTGTTGGTATTTTACTGTCCCGCGTCGTCGCAAGTCAAGTCACAGTAACAGAGGGTTGGAGGGGGGAGGGAGGGGAAATAGATAAGGCAGGACGTGCGCTTTTGTCATGTAAAGAGCTAACAGTTAACCTTCCCAGGAGGGGGTTAATTAAGGAGCTGGAATGCTTCAGCTGCAGTGGGAGGCAGGGTCTCCTCTGCTAAAACCGAAAGCAAACGAACAGACAGTCCTGTTCCTTTGCGTTCGATTTCATAGCAGAGGAGACTCCTTGCCTCCCACTGCAGCTGAAATGACTGCCTTGTCGTTGCAACCTCACACTGTACTTAATGAGTGTTGTAATTTTTAGGAGAACAAGGATTCAAAGGTGAAAATATATTTAGTGCCTAGAAGCCACGGTCCAAAGTTAAGTAAAGCAGCTGGTAACAAGGAGCGCGATTTGCAAATTACTGTTTAATCAGATCTGGTCGGAGGTTGTTCTTCAGCCCCCTCCACCAGATTAAAATAAACTATCACCTCCCATCCACGTGTGCTGAGAAGCTGAGGGGGGCACAGGTGTCCGGTTGCACTGCTGGGGGTCTAAAGGCTCTCTAAAAGGCGGCCTCGGTGCACTCTGTCCAACTCACCCACCTCTCCTGACCAGGCTGTGACTGCTAGAGATCAGGCTTTCAGCAGACAGACAGACAGTGAACCACAAACACGAGGCTTAGGCAGAGTGCAGTACTGTGCTGTAAAACAGTGGCGAGCCGAGTGCCTCCCCGCCCCCCCCCCCCAAAAAAAATACAACAGAAATATGTGATTCTTTCACACAGCGTGCTGCATTGGATTTACGTTGTGGCATAAAACTAATGCAGCGCGCTAGGTGAAATTAACTCAGCATGTTCATAAAAGTGATCACCTATTTTAGAAAATGTTCATTTCTTTGTGGCGCTTTCTAATACTCGGACTAATTTAACGTAATTAAAAGTTTAAACGCACTTACCCCGAACACGAGTTTATCATTTCCTGCAGCTCCACTCCAGTCATGCGTGCTATGACCTGCTGCCCGATCCCATTTAAGTATCAATAAACCAGCCGTCACCCTGACCCACAGCCACGGGTGCAGCTACTCGGTGCCAGTGATCAGGGGTGGAAAGAGACAGCGGCCTGCACATGATTCCACCCACTTACTCCACTCCTAAGCAACCCGCTACCTTGGGGCAGAAAGATATGGGGAGCGGGGAATGGTTCGGGGTTATACCCCTCTGTCCTAAAGCTCTCCCAGCGAAGCTCACCACAACAATTTAAAATAAAATAACAGCACTCACCGTCCGCGCCGCCTCAGCTCCTGGCTCCCGCTGTCCCGCGTTTCCTGCAGCTATCCTCAGGAAATGCAAAACACACAAGATGATGGACGGAATGTTGCACATTGGCAAACACTCACCCCCAGTCACAGATCTGGGTTTAATCCATCGTTATTTTGCTTCACCACGCCACCCCAGTTCAGACATAGCCATATGCAAATCAGTCTTGACCCTGTGCCTCATGGGAACAGTCCAGACCGAACTGCCAAGCCATGTCTTCTCTGGACCGGAATCAAGCATCCTAGGACCGGTTTCAGGCTATCAGCCTTCATCAGCCAGGATAGCTTGACTCCAGTGGCGTAGTGAGCACGGGACCCACGTCTGGGCATACCCTTCCCACTGAGGGCGAAATGCAAAACACACAAGATGATGGACGGAATGTTGCACATTGGCAAACACTCACCCCCAGTCACAGATCTGGGTTTAATCCATCGTTATTTTGCTTCACCACGCCACCCCAGTTCAGACATAGCCATATGCAAATCAGTCTTGACCCTGTGCCTCATGGGAACAGTCCAGACCAAACTGCCAAGCCATGTCTTCTCTGGACCGGAATCAAGCATCCTAGGACCGGTTTCAGGCTATCAGCCTTCATCAGCCAGGATAGCTTGACTCCAGTGGCGTAGTGAGCACGGGACCCACGTCTGGGCATACCCTTCCCACTGAGGGCGAAATGCAAAACACACAAGATGATGGACGGAATGTTGCACATTGGCAAACACTCACCCCCAGTCACAGATCTGGGTTTAATCCATCGTTATTTTGCTTCACCACGCCACCCCAGTTCAGACATAGCCATATGCAAATCAGTCTTGACCCTGTGCCTCATGGGAACAGTCCAGACCGAACTGCCAAGCCATGTCTTCTCTGGACCGGAATCAAGCATCCTAGGACCGGTTTCAGGCTATCAGCCTTCATCAGCCAGGATAGCTTGACTCCAGTGGCGTAGTGAGCACGGGACCCACGTCTGGGCATACCCTTCCCAGGAAAGCCAGTAAGCCACCCACAGGCAGCCTCCCTTCCCTCCGCCAATCGCAATGGCAGCGTTAGTGATTGGTAAGGCGCAGCGGAGAGCGCCCTAGCCTGGCCATTTTCTCTATGTAGGTTGCATGCAGCAGCCTACATAGAGAAAAGGGAGAGTGCGTATGACTGCTTTGGTCGGCCCCAGGGCATCCAAAGCAGTCAGGACCCACAACAGTGGGCATGCCACTCCCCCTGCCCTCAAGCAGGACCGCCCACCCTCCCTCCCACAACCAGGCACTCCAGGCACTTCTGCTTTCTCGCAGTGCGAGAAGCAGAAACATAAAATGGTAGTTTTACCATTTTATGTTTCTGCTTCTCGCATTGCGAGAAAGCAGTGGGCGACGCCCCCACGCCCCAATGGAGGAGCCGCCACTGCTTTCACGCTCACCCTGCACTCACAGCGATCACAATGCCCTCACACTGGTCCCGATGCACTCACACCATTCACCCGCTCACCCTGAATTCACAGTGATCACTCTACACTCACAATGCACTTGTGCTGTTCACCCTGTACCTCATCCTGCAGTCACACGAGCACACTACTCAACCTGCACTCATGTGACACTTCACTCACCTGTCCCCCTCACTGCTCAATCTGCAATCTCACTCAGATAAGCCCATCATTAACCATACATTAATTCGTCCCACTCTGCACTTACATCCGCACCGAAATTCATATGGTCACCTCACTCACCCTGCAGTCACTCCTCTTACCCTACTCTCACACTGTTGCATGGCTCACCGTGCCATCACATGGGCACTCCTGCCACCCACACAGTGCAGAGGTTTAATGTGCCTGCTACAAAGAACATGTACCAAGCAGATCACTGAACTCAGTGTGAGTAAACAATGAGTAGTGCTATAAAAAAATGAAATGTTTGTCAGAAAGGTGCTATAGAGAGATGGGGTGCACTGTTGGTGAGTGGTAGTGAGGAAATTCATGGAGAAGGAGGAAATGGGGGAGGGGCGCCAAAACAGACCGTTGCACTGTGTGCGACCAGTGCTAGGGCCAGCCCTGGATGGGAGTGTTAGCCCCCACCCGAAGTTCAGGTCTAGTTGCGCCCTGTACACAAGTATGGGCATGTCGTGCCCCATCACGGTTTTCATCTTAAATTACAAAAAGACATATTTACATGCACTGCAATCCAGCCTTACAGGGGCCCCTTGATAGAGGCAGCTCTGTTTTTGCCCTATTGGCCTGGAATAATTCCTAAACAGATTCTTGTAAATACTGTTTTGCTTCATTTCTTTTAATGTGATTGATGTGAGAGAGTCTATTACTATTTGCCGAGAAATGTTTTTGTTTCATGCAACAACCATAAAAAAGTTTATTTTAGATCAAAACGGGTCCTCACATATGAGAAATTGGAGGATATCCCAGATATTATTCGCTGTAAAATTAGTGGGCTGCTGCTTTGTTACAACAGTGAAAACACACATCACTATCTCTGAATATTAGATGTATACACTTTTAGAATTTCGACCATAGCGCCTGTGCACCGTTAGTACCCTGGCTAAAGAGGGTATGGCAGAGCTGGAAGTGAATCATTTAATCTCAAAGCTGTTCTGAACAGGGGCCCCCAAAATAGTATTGGCCCATGTCACCCAAAATCTTTAACATGTCCCTGCCACCACAAAGTCTGTCAGACAACATTGCTCTGAAGTAAAATAGACAACATCATTAATTTATTATCAGTTCTATTTTTTTAAACATAAGCCCGACGTGTCCTAAACCCCCACTGCTTCAGGCTAGCAACTTATCGTACCACTAAGGAATTCTCAATTAGGTGTTCGTTCAGCGCCCTCTCTTTGGGCTTTCACCTGTCTCTTCGGATCCATAACTGGTTGGTGGGCAATTATCCCATTATAATGCTGCCTAAAACATTTGTTAATGGTTTCTAGAGAAGAATTGTTTCTCGTGTACCAACTCTGAGCTAGGGAGTGCTCGAAAAATCTGAAAGCACGGTCTCCCTTACAGTCACTGTTTTGGCTGAAAATGTCTGCAGAATATTCAGCTTTGAGAGAAACTGCTATCAAAACTCTCTTGCCTTTCAGCTCATCCTATTTATGTGAGATCGGGTTCTCAGCACTTGCCGTATTAAAGACTAAGTACCGTTCAAGACTGGATGTGGAGCACAACCTGAGGATGGCAGTAGCAAAAATCCATCCACAGATTGACAGTCTATGTGTCTAAACACAGGCACACCCGTCACATTTATGTTGGTGGTGTTATTATTAATCTATGTCATGTGTAAAATAAAGCATCCTAGTAAAAACAATTTGCACACATTGTATCTTGGAAAATTGTGTTTTGAGCTGTGTAATAAGCCTCTGTCATTTCACCACACCCACTCACAAACCTGCAGTTTACTAAACACTCTTATTGTGTTGAACATTATTTGCTGGATATGGCCCGTGATATGCGCGTGGCGGTCGATTATATACTGTACCAGATTCCAGAAATTTCTGTCAGGTAGTGGGGGCCCAACATCTAAAAAATTCAGCTGGGGGCTCAACCTACAAAAGTTTGAAGACCTCTGGTTTAGGCATAAGACTTTTTTTCTGGAAAGGTAGACTTCCAGTACAAATCTTATGCTACGCAGCGCACACTCAACTCAGCACCATGGTGTGAAGCAGAGGCAGAAGTGCATTAATAAAAGTACTGTGATGCAGCGCAAATGGGCGTGGGGTGAGTGAGCGTGGCGTTGGGGTCAAAGGCATGGCTAAAAAAAGCTAAATATTCTGTAACTTTTTCGGTTTTTCCCCTTCAGGTAACTACATTTATAATAACGCACGGCTTAAATTAAAAATAAATGCAAGTTAAGCTCATCAGTGGGAAGTGCATTATTGTACATTATGAAACCTCTATTGGTTAATGCACTGCATAGATCTATGTGTATAACCAGAGATCCACAGAATTGAACCCTGGTTGGTGCAGTGCAGAATAGAGACTAATTAATGTATGTTTAGTGCTACGAGGTTCCAGTCTATATCTTATTATAAATGTGCCTGTCACACAGTAGTAGATAGGCTCCTGTGAAATGGGCAAAAATGTTTAAGATAATAAATGGCCTCCAAAATATAGATTAAAAAAAACCCAGACTGCCCATAGTGCAATTATTTTATATAACTATTCATCAAAACCACACACTTCACAGCTCAGCTGGTAACTCGCTTGCAATATGATTGAAAAAGAAAAAAATCTGTTTCATCAGGAAGCTTCAAGTGATTCCATCAATTGAAGTCAATACCGGCTTCCAAGCACCCTTTACATTTACAGATTGACCAGTTGTGCACATTTACATTTCTTTGAGGCAGCAGGAACCCTGGCAACAGGGCTTGTTTAGCTGTCTGCCTCTCATCGGTTTCACAGCGCAGGGAACTCCCTGCCTTACACTTCAGCTGGCGCATTTCACCTCTCAGAAATCACAGTCACAAGACGGTTGTCTTTTCTCAAAAAGTAGGGGAACTGTTTTTCTTAAATTAAAAAATATGGGAATGTCGTGCCCCTCAGATCCCGCTCACTTCGACCACTGGCTGTGAGGGTGTGCAACATCCAAGGCAGTCTAAATAGAGCACCACCACAGAGGATGACAGCAGCAACAGGCCAATCTTAGTGCATATGGATCTGCTCTTTATTTTCCTTCTTGCACATCACAGCACAAAGACTTTGGTTGCTGTGCTGCATTGCGTGAAAAATTACTAAGTTACCCCCCTTTCTTTTAATTGTAATCATTACACTTTTTTCACACCGTTTTATCGTGATTGATTGTTCTAAATGTTCCTGTAATCTTCTGTGGAGTGCAAGTGGTCTACTAAATACTGGGAACACGTGATATAAAACAGCCAAAATGATTATTGGTAATGATTGTACGACTAATAAAATCACGATATTTGTGTAAGATAAGGGGGCCCCACCATTCTAAACCACAGTAGGTAAATTTACAGCTTCATTTTCATAAAGCATAGCAAATTTCTATGAAATTAAATGATATGATGCATGTATTTAAAAACGAGGTATGAGTCTAATTAGTTCGTACTAACTTTATTCCACAGACTGATTTTTTTGTTGAAATATGCTACTTTTAATGGAAGTGAACAAATTCACTATTTTGGAAACGAACAAAGAAACCATGTGAAGATCCGCTTTCTGAGGGCATAATTCTCAAAGGTATGTGTACACTTATGATTATTTGAGGTGCACAAATACCGCAACTTGTGCAAATGCATCCATATTTTATTTTCATTGAGAAAACGCGTCCAAATTTGCTCACACACTATATTATACAGGCGTGCTGAGCCCTCTCAGAGATCCTTTCTGAGCTGCTCATTCAGTCCAGGTTTTTTTATTTGTACTTTGGGATTTGGAGTTTTGTATCTCCCATTATAAAATCAGGACTACAAATTTCAGAATGCAAAGGAAAAAACCTGAACTGGAAGTGCTACTGATCCATTTATTTGGAAAAACAAGAACTGTGCAAAGCATGTGATGTTGAATGTGAGCAAAGCTGTCCAAGGGCATTCCATGGTGGGGATACGCCCACTCACTTGTGAGTTTTGTGGTCGCTCACTTTCACCTGACAGGGACATTCCCATCCTGGATCAGGCCGAGATTTCCTGCTATTTATACCTATTATAATGCCTGCCTAACATTTCTAGGTCTGGTTTGACAGTGCAGCTTATGTGATCAACTTATAAACGAGCTTTCAGGATTACTTCAAAGATGGATTTTGGTCCATCCACATGTGGGTGCACAGGGGTACATGTTTTAATTGAGCAGAAGTTGTATGCTTCCACAGAAAGTAGTGCTGCCCCTCCATACAGCAGTGATCATTTTGTTTGTTTAGCCAGCTGCCGGAGCCAGCGGCAGTATGGCTGCGTAGATACGCCTCACTAACACAAATACCATTTCAAGTTTAAATATGATGGAGATTGACCTCCTTTTGGGGGTACACGTATGGCACAGTGCTTTTACAGTATCATAGATAGGTAACTAATTTACAGCATTTGCTTTTCTCTAGCAGCAGCACAGATGGTAGAAGGGCAGTTGTGAGGAATGTTTTGTTGTTACCAGTCCCAGCACTCCTTCTTCCCTTTCCATAATTAACTTTAGACTTCAGAGTGCAGTTGTGTGTTTGAGAGTAGTATGGGATGCCCAGGGCAACACTAATATATATGTGAAGTTGTCACCTGGCCTTATGTGATCAACAAAAAGGAGTTTTCAGAGTACTACTACTGAGAGATGGACTTAGGCTCCACCCACATGTGGCTTCCCCAGAGTACAGTATTCGATAGGGCCAAAGTTGTGTGCTTCCACTGAAAAGAATGTTTATGTTGCACGTTTTGGCTTGTGACAAAGCTTAAATTCTGTACAGCAGGAAAGAGTTGGATATGGCGACAAGCAAATGACCACGGCTAAAGGTTTTTTCTGTATATTATGAAATCTTATGATAAAGCCAGTAGGTCTGACATATTTATTGTGAAAAGCATATGTTAACATCAATCGATTGGATTATGGGTTGATATTACTTTGTAAGAAAGCTTGCAGAGAATGATTTTGTTTCATGGAATCTCACACATTATTACATGGAATCTCACACATTATCATTGTACTAGTGAATATTGAGAATAGGAATCTTGTGATACCTTAATATCATGAAAAAACACCGAGGACCAAAATATCGAAAGGTAAGCGCGTATAGAGAAAGTATAAATTTACTATTCTTAGCTTCACATGTACATATCTTGAAGATGTATCATCAAGGTACATACTATTTTTTAATGTATATTTAGTTGATAAACAACTGTTCTTTTGCTCATCTGTAAATTAGACAAGCAGCGCCACCATGTGGCAGACTGTCATAAGTGCAAGTGTTGACAATTAGGTGCTGGTGCAGAGCACTGGAAACCACCAGCTCAAATTAAGCACTAACCGTAGGTCTGAGTTGGTATTGGTAACAAGCCCTTGATAAGTTATGTACAGTTATGATAAAAGCAGTAGGCCTGGCATATGTATTGTGAAAATTATATATTGATTTACCCACTCTAATTTTATACATTTTTGTAATTCTATAACTGTATGCAGTATGCATGATGGTTGGCAGCTTATGCACACTTTATTAGGCCTGTGTTGGTTATAGTGTCAAGCCAATGGTAAAGGATGAGGGCTGTCTGCAGGGTCATCCCCAAACGTTATGCCTTCCTCCTCCTATTTTTTGCTGAATTTGTTTTTCCTGACCTTAGAACTCTGTGCACTTTACCATTACTAACCAGTGTTAAAGTGGTTGTGCTCTCTCCTCTAAACATGGTAACATTAGCTTGTCCCCAATTGGCATATATAATTTATTTATAAGCCCTAGTAAAGTGGCTCTACGTGTGCCCAGGGCTTGTAAATTAAATGGTACTAGCAGGTCTGTAGCATTGATTGTGCCACCCATTTAAGTAGCCCTTTAAACATGTCTCTGGCCTTCCACTGCAGCCTCTATGTGCAGTTTTTAAACTGTCATTTTAACCTGTCAAAGTAAACCTTTTGCCAGGCCCAAATCTTCCTTTTTAATACATATAAATCACCCCTATGGTAGACCCTGGAGGAGCTTAGAGGGCAGGGTGCAATGTATTTAAAAAGCAGGGAATGTACTTTTAAGTTTACCATGATCTGGTAATGAAAAAAACTCTTAAATTCGTTTTTCACTACTACAAGGCTTATGTCTCCAATAGGATAACAGTGGGGTTGCCTTATTACATTTTATAAGTGTAATTTCCAAATGGGAAGAGATAGCCAGTTCATATTTGTTGTCTCTGGAATCACAATTTAAAATCCTAACTTATGGTAAGTTGGATTTTAAATTGCAATTCTGAAAATGCCTTTTTTAGCAAGATTGCATTTTCTTGCCTCAGCTATTTGGTGCCTGCAGCCTGTCTCTGGGTTACAAGACTGGGTGTAGCTGACAATTTGGCTTTGTGTATTCCTCCTAGATAGCCACACACAATGAGGAGCTTAGTTGTGACTGGATGGGCCATCATTGGCAGGATGGGTGGGAGGAGCTGGGTCTAGTCCCACTTATACTTGAATAGACTGTGTCCTTTCGCCATAAAAAGGGCTGCATACACCCTGTATTGTGAAAAGCATATGTTAACATCAATCAACATATACAAGTCAAGATATGAATTTTGCAAGATT
This sequence comes from Calotriton arnoldi, assembly GCA_963921515.1. Classification (NCBI taxonomy): domain Eukaryota; kingdom Metazoa; phylum Chordata; class Amphibia; order Caudata; family Salamandridae; genus Calotriton; species Calotriton arnoldi. The sequence goes on along the minus strand of CAWUFW010004139.1, from coordinate 530,489 downwards.
TAATCAAAACTGCAGTGCTTAGAAGTCAATAGCTCCAACTGGAGATATCTGGTCGGGCTTGACCGGGACAAATCCAAACATTCAGTCCGACCGTGATGGAGCACGGGCCGGATACAGGAGTCACACAGACCAGCTGACTGTACCTTGGATGCATCTGAAACCAAAGACGATGTGAGGAGCAGAGGAGGTGAGGTGTCACGGATGCAGGTGATGCGTCAGTTCCTGAAGACGGTGCAGGGTCATTGAGACTTTAACCCTCCGGGATGATGCGGTGCACAGAGGAGGTGGCATGTCGATTACTGGTGTGAGACCTTGATTCCTGAAGGTGACATGGTGTCAATGATGTGTCGATATCAAGAGACCCATGCGTCAATCCTATGCCGTTGATGTCGAACTGATAGGCTGAAGGTGCTGCATCGGTTGTAAGCCATGGGCCAGGGCTGCGTCGGAGTTGGAACGGTGTGTCACAGGCTTCGGTGAGTCAGTGTTCAAAACTCACCCAGTGGAAGTTCTCCAGAGGCACTGCGGCAAAGCCGGGCTGCGCTGTAAGTCACAGTCGATGCATCACGCACTCGGAGAGCTGGGACCACGGCTTCGTTGCAGGCAGCGGCAATGCGCTGATTTCACAGGGATACGCTGGTTCTGGATTGACGCTTTGGAGTCAGTTTCTTGGTTACAGCACAGAAACTCACTTCCAGAGGCACAGAACTGGATTTGGCACCACTTGGCTGAGCAGGACTCACAGCAGAGTAGCACAGGTGCTAGTAGCAAGATGCAGGTGAAGTCTTTGTTGTCCCTTAGACTTCAGCAACAGAAGGCAAGCTCAGTCAAGCCTTTGGATAAACTTTAGATGCAGGATGTAGCAAGTAAAGTCCAGTCCTCTCACTCCCAGGCAAGAAGCAGCAGGCAGCAGGCAAACACATCAAAGCAAACAGCAAAGTGGCCGTCCCTCCTGTCAGCACAAAAGCTCTGCTTCCTGCCAGAATATCCTCAGTCAAGAAATGTTCTGAGTATATGGTGTCGAGCTCCAGGACTTATACCCATTTTGGCTTTTGAAGTAGAGAGACTTCAAAGAAAGGTCTTTGTAGCGCACAGAACCCTGCACTTCCTGGCCCTGGCTCCAGACATATTTCAGGGGGTATGCAGCTCTTTGTGTGGGACAGGAACAGCCCTATTCAGGTGCAAGTGTTAGCTCCTCCCACCACTCTAGCTCAGAAAGGCTGATCAGCCTGGTGATGGGCCATCAGGATATGCGGGGCACACCTCAGCTCCCTTTGTGTGTGATTGTCTAGAGTGAATTCACAAAGCCCAACTGTCATCCAACCCAGACTTGTTTTCTAGGGACCGGCAAAAGCACAGAATGGTTAAGTAAGAAAATGCCAACTTTCTAAAAGTAGTATATATACTTACACTAACTTTCTAAAAGTGTCATTTTGAGACCTGCAATTTAAAAACCAACTTCATTAAAAGATGTGTTTTTAAATTGTGAGTCCAGAGACACCAAACTCAATTTTCTATCTGCTCCCAATTAGAAGATACACTTGTAAAATGTTACAAGGCAGCTCCATTGTTAGCCTATGGGAGAGATAGGCCTTGCTGTAGTGAAAAACGAATTTAGCAGTTTTTTACTACCAGGACATAAAAAACTCAAAAGTACATGTCCTACCTTTTAAGTACACAGCACCCTGCCCATGGGGCTACCTAGGGCCTACATTAGGGTGACTTATATGTAGTAAAAGTGAAGGTTTGGGCTTGGCAAGTAGGTGAACTTTCCAGGTCGAAATGGCAGTTTAAAAACTGCACGCACAGGCTCTGCAGTGGCAGGCCTGAGACAGGTTTTGAAGGGCTACATATGTGGGTGGTACAGTCAGTGCTGCAGGCCCACTCGAAGCCTTTGATTTACAGGCCCTGGGCAAATGTAGTGGAATGTACTAGGGACTTCTCAATAAATCAAATATGCCAATCATGGAAACATCAAATGCTGTTAGATTTGGGGGTCTCTAGTTGGCAGAGGTAGATACCTTTGTCCAAATAGGGACCCTTGAGTCTAGTCAGGGAAAGTAGGTACACTCCTGAAATAACCCCTGCTCACCCTCTTGGTAGCTTGGCACGAGCAGACAGGCTTAGTTCAGAGGCAGTGTGTAAAGCATTTGTGAACACATACAGTAATCAAGTGACAACACTACAAATGGACACCACACAGGTTATATATTTATAAAAATAGGTATACTTTATATAGATTTATCACAAGACCATAAACGACAAAAATAATCCACAATACTGTCAAGAGTGCTTAGTTCTGATCAAAAGGCTTAATTCAAGGATCTGTGCGAGTCGGTAGCCTCCTCCGGCTACGGCGATGTCGAGAACAAACAGAGTCTAACAAATCCAGCTGACCGCGTCGAGACGGGCCAACACAGCGTAGACAGACTCGGTCACAGTACCTTTTACTTGAAGCGGCAGGCACGGGCGTGCGAGCCGGATGGCTGTTCGTCGCGGTCGCGATGCAAAAATGGAAGCATTGCAGGACGCGTGGTCCCTCGATGCGGTGCAGGCAGCGGCTCGTTGACGTCGTCGAGACGGAGTCGGTGAGACCAGGGCCGAGCGTTGCAGGGTGAGACGGTGCTTCGATGCGGTGCTGGCAGGTTGCGGTGCGGCGACGGAGCCGGATTCAGGAGCTGGCGTCGATCAGTCCGGACAGCGGTGCGAGTCGGGCGGTGCGTCGCAAAGCGTGCGAGCGGTGCCCAACTCCGGTGCGGTCACAGGGCTCGAACTCAGCAGCAGTGATCGTGTCGGTCGGACCAGTTCGGTTTGGCGTAGCGAAGCGTTGCAGGACGCGTTGTCCCTCGATGCGGTGCAGGCAGCGGCTCGTTGACGGAGTCGGTGAGACCAGGGCCGTGCGTTGCAGGGCGAGACGGTGCTTCGATGCGGTGCTTACAGGATACCGAGTCGGTCGTGAGAGTCGGTCACAGCTCCCTACCTCTGTAGCCACTGAAACAGAGTTTCCAGCAGCAATTCACAAAGGGGGTGAAGTCCAATGGTCCTGGGACTTCGGTCAGGGGGCAAGCTCTCTTCCAAGCCCTTGGAGATCCTTCACAAGTTGATGAAAGTCACAGCAAAGCAAAAGTTCCTTTCTCCTTTCTTTGGCAGTCAGGCAAACCACTGCAGGCCAATCCCCAAGCAGCACTTCAGGCTTAGGGATAGTCTCTCCTCAGTTTCTTCTTGGTTCCGCTCCTCAGCAAAGGTTTCTTCTTGTTCCCAAAAGTGATCTAATTTTCCTGGGGTCTGGGTGCCCCTCTTATACCCTGATTCTCTTTGTTCTCTGGAGGCAGAGAGGCCTCTGCCTAGTCCAAAACCAGTTCTGGTCAGTCCTGGAGCACTTTGTTTTTCTGACTCCTTCTTTCCTTTCAGAATGTGGGGCAGAGTACTCAGCCGCCCGGCAGGAGGTGGAGCCAGCATTGTGGAAGGCAGGCACAGCCCTATTCAGACCCAGGTGCAACTCCTCCCTCCACTCTGGATGCAGATCTTTCTATTCAGCCCTGTGCTGACTCACCCTGTCTCCTGTAGCCACCCCCAGCCCCTGTCACTCAATCTCCAGACAAGGAATACACAACCTAGCAGAGGCAGGCTTGGATAGTTAGGCAAGAAAACACCCACTTTCTAAAAGTGGTATTTTCAAACACAGAATGTTAAAACCAACTTCACTAAAAGATGTATTTTATCATCCTGAGTTCAGGCATACTAAATTCGTTTTTCTACCATGTTCCCGGGGTCAGTTCTGACTATAAGGTGTAATAGTCAGTCTGCCCATTCTGGCCTATGGGGAGCAGGTAGCCTTGCAATAGTGAAAAACGAAAATGGCTGTAATTCACTATTAGGACATGCCACACACACCAGGGAATGTCCTACCTTATACTTACAATGCACCCTGCCCTAGGGCCTACTTTAGGGGTGACCAACATGTAGTAAAGGGAAGGTTTAGGGACTGGTAAGTGGGTGCACTCACCAAGTCGACATGGCAGCCCTAGGCTGCACACAGGCTCTGCAATGGCAGGCCTAAGACACACTTTACAAGCTGCTTCTGTGGGTGGCACAACCCGTGCTGCAAGCCCACCAGCAGCATTGGATTTACAAGCCCTGGGCACACTCAGTGCACGGTACTAGGGACTGACAAGTAAACCAATCATCCAATCATGGAGTCACTAATACATACATCAATTCACGATAGGGAGCACTTGCACTTTGGCACTGATTAGCAGCGGCAAAGTGCCCATGAGCATCTAGTCCAGCAAAAACATATCGGCAACAGTGGAGGCATTACGAAAAATGGAAGGGAGACCCACGCCAAGGATGCCAGGTCTAACACGTGTCCCCTCCAGCTGAAATGTGGGGAGAACTAGCCTACCCCTAGGGAGTTCTCATCGCTAAGGCGAGAAAAATCTGGACAGACCATCAGCATTGGCGTGTTCTGTACCAGGGCGGTGTTCCACCGTAAAGTCCATCCCCTGTAGGGAAATGGACCACCTCAACAGCTTTGGATTCTCACCCCTCATCTGCATCAACCATCTGAGGGGCCTGTGGTCTGTCTGAACCCGGAAGTGAGTCCCAAACAGGTATGGTCTCAGCTTCTTCAGTGCCCAGACCACAGCAAATGCCTCCCGCTCAATAGCACTCCATCTCTGTTCCCGGGAAGTAACCTCCTACTGATGAAGGCTATAGGTTGGTCTAGGCCCTCCTCATTGATCTGTGATAGAACAGCCCCTACACCATGCTCTGAAGCTTCGGTCTGAACAATGAACTCATTGGAGAAGTTGGGTGCCTGGAGCACAGGCGCCGTGCACATGGCAGTCTTCAAGGTGTCAAAAGCTTTTTGACAGGCATCAGTCCAAATCCCTTTCCTGGGCTGCTTCTTGGAAGTCAGCTCTGTCAAGGGGGCAACAATGCTGCCATACCCCTTGACGAATCTCCGGTAATACCCGGTGAGTCCTAGGAAGGCTCTCACCTCTGTCTGGGTCTTGGGGGCTCCCAAGCCAGAATGGTATCAATTTTCGGTTGGAGGGGCGCCACCTGGCCGCTCCCAACCTGGTGTCCCAAGTACACCACAGAACCCTGCCCAATCTGGCACTTACTTGCCTTGATTGTGAGGCCTGCCCTCCGCAGCGCCATCAACACTTCCCAGAGGTGGCGCAGATGTTCTTCCCAACTGGCACTGAACACTGCGATGTCATCCAGGTAGGCGGCACTGAAATCCTCCAGTCCAACCAACACCTGGTTGACCAACCTCTGAAAGGTGGCAGGGGCATTCTTCATCCCAAAGGGCATCACCCGGAACTGGTAGTGCCCATCTGGTGTGGAGAATGCTGACCTCTCTTTGCCCCATCAGTCAAGGCGATCTGCCAGTACCCAGATGTTAAGTCAAACGTGCTGAGGTACCGCGCAGCCCCTAACCAATCTATGAGCTCATCAGCTCTGGGGATGGGGTGGGCATCAGTCCTGGTGACGGAATTGAGTCCCCTGTAGTCCACACAGAACCGGAGTTCTGGTGTGGCACCAGGCGCGGCAGCCTTTGGAACCAAGACCACTGGGCTGGCCCAAGGGCTGTTATAGGACTCAATCACCCCTAGCGCAAACATCTTGGAGACCTCCTCCTTGATGCAGGCTCTGACCCTGTCAGTCACCCTGTAAGCCTTGTGCTTCACAGGAAGACTGTCCCCAGTGTCCACATCATGGACGCACCAATGAGTGACACTGGGAACCAGGGAGAACAGGTCAGGGAACTGTCCCAACAGTTGGCGACAGTCACCCTGCTGCTCAGGTGTCAGGGAGGTAGAGAGGTTTACTCCCTTCACTGATCCATCTTGCTCTCGGGCTGACAGGAGGTCAGGAAGAGGCTCGGTCTCCTCCTCCATTCCATCATCTGTAGCTAAGAGCATGCCCACTTGGGACCTCTCCAAGTGGGGCTTCAGGCGGTTCACATGCAGGACCCGCAAGGGGTTCCTGGGAGACCTCAAGTCCACCAAATAGGTAACTGGACTCTTGCGCTCCACCACCGTAAAAGGGCCAATCCACCTGTCCTGGAGCGCACAAGGCTCCACAGGGGCCATAAAATCCGTATTTGTAAAGCGCGAACTACTCACCCTTACGGGTCTCAAGGCGCTGGGGGCCGTCGTGGAAATTAAGTGAGCTATTGCCCAGAGTCACATGGTGCTGAGCTGAGCTGCCGCCAGAGCCGGGGATCGAACCGTGAACCCTGTGCTCCGAAGTCAGCTGCCCTGGCCGCTGCACCACACCTCTCCACATGTGGCCATGACCCACACTTTCTGACCAGGCTGAAGCTCTACCAGAGTGGCATTCTGGTCATACCACCGCTTCATCTCCTCCTGGCTGGCTTCCAGATTTGCCTCAGCAAGTTCTCTGAAACGCCTAGTCTGGTTCCTGAAGGCCAGCATGTAACTGTATACATCCTGGGGAGGTTTCCTGGGAGATTGCTCCCAGCCTTCCTTGACCAAACTCAGAGGTCCTCACACCGGGTGTCCATAGAGGAGCTCAAAGGGACTGAACCCTAGAGACTTCTGTGGCACCTCCCGGTATGCAAACAACAGGCATGGTAGGAGGACGTCCCATTTACGCCTCATGGGTTCTTCCAGACCCATAATCATGCCCTTGAGGGTCCGGTTGAATCTCTCAACCAGCCCATTTCCTTGAGGGTGGTAAGGAGTGGTGAACTTGTAAGTTACACCGCACTCCTGCCACAGGGACTTCATGTACTTGGACACGAAGTTGGTACCTCTGTCAGACACCACCTCTTGAGGGAATCCCACACGTGAGAAAATTCCCATCAGTATCCGTCTCACTACGGGGGCCGTCACTGTCCCCAGAGGGATGGCTTCAGGGTACCGGGTGGCATGGTCCACCAAGACCAGGATAAACCTGTTGCCCATGGCTGTCTTGGGGTCCAGTGGCCCCACAATGTCAATACCCACCCGTTCAAAGGGGGTGCTGACCACAGGGAATGGCTGGAGAGGAGCCTTGTGCTTCCTCCCACTCTTTCCACTTGCCTGGCAAGTCTGACATGTCCTGCAGTGAGTGGCGGCACTCCTGCGCATCTGGGGCCAATAAAAATGGGTAACAAGCCTGTCAAAGGTCTTGTCCTGCCCCAGATGTCCTGCTAACGGTACATCATGAGCCAACCCCAGTAGGAAGGCTCTGAAGCGCTGGGGTACCACCAGCACACGGGCTGACCCAGGCTCAGCAACCTTAGGCTCTGAATACAGGAGACCATTCTCCCAGTAAATCCAATGTGATCCAGACTGATCACCTGCTGCCTGGTCTGTGTCCTGTTGCCTCAGACCCACGAGAGAGGGGCATGCGTTCTGCTCCTCGCAGAATTCTTCCCTGGAGGGTCCTCCTTCTTGCTGCCAATGGGTCAGCTCAGGTAGGTCCCCCAGTTCAGCTACCTGTTCCCCTGTAGGCTCCAGGGCATCCCCCTCAGGGTCTGCCTCCTCCTGGACCGTGGGAACTTCGGGGGCCGGTTTCCTGCGCCCCCTGCCTCCTCTCTCTCCGGCAGGCACCTGGGCCTCCCTCTCAGGCTCCAGGTCCTCTTGAACACCTTTAGCTGCCATTGACCGGGTGGTCACACATGCCCAATCAGGCAAGCCCAACATTTCTAAATGCGCACTCCGCTCCACCTTAGCCCAAGGTGAGCTCTCCAAATCGTTCCCTAACAAACAGTCAACAGGCATGGCTGGACTCACAGCTACTTGAAGAGTACCCGAGACCCCCCCCCACTCAAAGGGAACCTGAGCCATCTTGCAGTGACTCTCTGTGTTTTCAGCGGCAACAACCGGATAGAATGCATCGGGGATAACCTGCTCCTTAGACACCAGGTGACACTTGACAGCTGTCACACTGGCTCCTGTGTCTCTCAGAGCCTCCACCCTATGGCCATTGATGGTCACCCACTGCCGGTATTTCTTAGTGTTCTCAGGCAGCTGGGTCCTAGGGACCATCTCAGAGTCTCCCTAATGAGACAAGGGAAAACACTGTGGGATCCCCCCACCTTGGGCACCCAACTCCTCCCCCAGGGCTACACTAGCCAACTGCCGGGGACTGCACCAGTGGGTGCTGGTTTTCCAAGCAAAGGGCAACGAGGATCGTTTGCCTTGTGGCCAGGGGCGCCACACTTGTAACATACCAGTGGTCCCTGGTGAACAGGGGGCCTGTCAGGGCCACTGGCTTCTTCTCAGGGGAGGCTGGGAACCTTTCCCTTGGTTCCCTTGGGGTCTACTTTGGGGCCCGTTATGGAACTCCCTCTGTTTACCCTTGTCCCCCCACTCTTCTGCTGGGGACCCTGCCCACCCTTGGCGGAGTCTCCCACGTGACCCTTGTGGACCCGGGTACTCACCCAGCGGTCCGCCTCCTCAGCAAGCAGCCTAGGGTTAGTCAGCTTACTATCAATCAGGTGCTGGCGTAGCTCAGGAAAACAATTACCGGACAAGTGCTCCCAGGCAATCAAATCAAAGAGCGCCTGAAAATCAGTCGCTTTGCTACCCTTTACCCAACCATCCAAGGCTCTGCAAAAGAAGGTCACATATTCAACCCAGGTACTGCTTTCAATCTTACTACAGTTCCTGAAACTTTGCCTATAAAGCTCAGGGGTCAAACCATACCTAGTCATTAAGGCAACCTTCATGTGGCTGTACGAATTATAGACTTCAGAGGGCAAATCCAACAAGGTATCCCGCCCTTCACTGAGGAACCGTCCCCACAACCCCGCTCCCCAATCCTTCTCAGGGACTCGGTGGGAAGACATGGCTACTTCATAGGCTTTGAACCACTGCCCTATGTCATCATTTTTTTAAAATTCCTTAACCACATCTTTTGGAATATACACCCTAGCTTCAACAGGCACAGGCGGTACACTGCCACCAGAGGGAGTAATCTCTAAGCTTTTGGCCTTCAATTCCAACTCCCTCAAAACTTTCTCATGTTCAAACTGCATTTTCTTTTCCTCTAGGGCTAATTTCCTAGTTTGCATTTCGAATTCTAACTGCCCATTCAGCTTGAGCTTGGTCAGCTCCATTTCGTGCATCCTACTCTCTTTCCTGTCCTCCAACTCTTCTGGAGACAGTCCTCTGGCAGAAACACTGCTACCTACTGGGGAAGGTGGTCTGAGCTGCTTGAGGGTGTAGCATTCTAGCCTCTCTTCTTCCCAATCACACTCAACAGAGGCTACTGATGCTGGTTTCTCCATAGTGATTAAACTTGGCAGTTGCAAAAATAGGAAATCCCAGAAAAAATGCTATTAAAGTATGTGGTTGCGTTTTTGGTCTGCACTCACTAAGTAGTGTTCACCAATCACTGTACATGAGTCACAAATGCAAGTCCAGAATCCTCACCGCTGACCACCAATGTTAGATTTGGGGGTCTCTAGTTGGCAGAGGTAGGTACCTTTGTCCAAATAGGGACCCTTGAGTCTAGTCAGGGAAAGTAGGTACACTCCTGAAATAACCCCTGCTCACCCTCTTGGTAGCTTGGCACGAGCAGACAGGCTTAGTTCAGAGGCAGTGTGTAAAGCATTTGTGAACACATACAGTAATCAAGTGACAACACTACAAATGGACACCACACAGGTTATATATTTATAAAAATAGGTATACTTTATATAGATTTATCACAAGACCATAAACGACAAAAATAATCCACAATAGTGTCAAGAGCGCTTAGTTCTGATCAAAAAGGCTTAATTCAAGGTTCTGTGCGAGTCGGTAGCCTCCTCCGGCTACGGTGATGTCGAGAACAAACAGAGTCTTAACAAATCCAGCTGACCGCGTCGAGACAGGCCAACACAGCGTAGACAGACTCGGTCACAGTACCTTTTACTTGAAGCGGCAGGCACGGGCGTGCGAGCCGGATGGCTGTTCGTCGCGGTCGCGATGCAAAAATGGAAGCGTTGCAGGAGGCGTGGTCCCTCGATGCGGTGCAGGCAGCGGCTCGTTGACGTCGTCGAGACGGAGTCGGTGAGACCAGGGCCGAGCGTTGCAGGGCGAGATGGTGCTTCGATGCGGTGCTGGCAGGTTGCGGTGCGGCGACGGAGCCGGATTCAGGAGCTGGCGTCGATCAGTCCGGACAGAGGTGCGAGTCGGGCGGTGCGTCGCAAAGCGTGCGAGCGGTGCCCAACTCCGGTGCGGTCACAGGACTCGAACTCAGCAGCAGTGACCGTGTCGGTCGGACCAGTTTGTTTTGGCGTAGCGAAGCGTTGCAGGACGCGTTGTCCCTCGATGCGGTGCAGGCAGCGGCTCGTTGACGGAGTCGGTGAGACCAGGGCCGTGCGTTGCAGGGCGAGACGGTGCTTCGATGCGGTGCTTACAGGACACCGAGTCGGTCGTGAGAGTCGGTCACAGCTCCCTACCTCTGTAGCCACTGAAACAGAGTTTCCAGCAGCAATTCACAAAGGGGGTGAAGTCCAATGGTCCTGGGACTTTGGTCAGGGGGCAAGCTCTCTTCCAAGCCCTTGGAGATCCTTCACAAGTTGATGAAAGTCACAGCAAAGCAAAAGTTCCTTTCTCCTTTCTTTGTCAGTCAGGCAAACCACTGCAGGCCAATCCCCAAGCAGCACTTCAGGCTTAGGGATAGTCTCTCCTCAGTTTCTTCTTGGTTCCGCTCCTCAGCAAAGGTTTCTTCTTGTTCCCAAAAGTGATCTAATTTTCCTGGGGTCTGGGTGCCCCTCTTATACCCTGATTCTCTTTGTTCTCTGGAGGCAGAGAGGCCTCTGCCTAGTCCAAAACCAGTTCTGGTCAGTCCTGGAGCACTTTGTTTTTCTGACTCCTTCTTTCCTTTCAGAATGTGGGGCAGAGTGCTCAGCCGCCCGGCAGGAGGTGGAGCCAGCATTGTGGAAGGCAGGCACAGCCCTATTCAGACCCAGGTGCAACTCCTCCCTCCACTCTGGATGCAGATCTTTCTATTCAGCCCTGTGCTGACTCACCCTGTCTCCTGTAGCCACCCCCAGCCCCTGTCACTCAATCTCCAGACAAGGAATACACAACCTAGCAGAGGCAGGCTTGGATAGTTAGGCAAGAAAATACCCACTTTCTAAAAGTGGTATTTTCAAACACAGAATGTTAAAACCAACTTCACTAAAAGATGTATTTTATCATCCTGAGTTCAGGCATACTAAATTCGTTTTTCTACCATGTTCCCGGGGTCAGTTCTGACTATAAGGTGTAATAGTCAGCCTGCCCATTCTGGCCTATGGGGAGCAGGTAGCCTTGCAATAGTGAAAAACGAAAATGGCTGTAATTCACTATTAGGACATGCCACACACACCAGGGCATGTCCTACCTTATACTTACAATGCACCCTGCCCTAGGGCCTACTTTAGGGGTGACCAACATGTAGTAAAGGGAAGGTTTAGGGACTGGTAAGTGGGTGCACTCACCAAGTCGACATGGCAGCCCTAGGCTGCACACAGGCTCTGCAATGGCAGGCCTGAGACACACTTTACAAGCTGCTTCTGTGGGTGGCACAACCCGTGCTGCAAGCCCACCAGCAGCATTGGATTTACAAGCCCTGGGCACACTCAGTGACAAGTAAACCAATCATCCAATCATGGAGTCACTAATACATACATCAATTCACGATAGGGAGCACTTGCACTTTGGCACTGATTAGCAGCGGCAAAGTGCCCATGAGCATCTAGTCCAGCAAAAACATATCGGCAACAGTGGAGGCATTACGAAAAAATGGAAGGGAGACCCACGCCAAGGATGCCAGGTCTAACAAATGTCTTTACATTTTAGACACAGAACACATACACTTTAGCACTGATTAGTAGTGGTAAAGTGCCCAGAGTCCCAAAACCAGCTAAAACAAAGTTTAGGACACAGTCAAAAACAGGAGGTCAAAAGCAAAAAGGCAGGGGAAAACACGCCAAATGATGCCAGACGAATAGATGAAGGGGGCTGACCAAAAGCATTTACATATTACTTTATAAAATCAAAATCTGTTGGCAAATACTAGACCTAAAAATGATCAAAGAGATATTCTACTTTATGTGAAACTCAAACTAGAAGATGGACAGATTGAGGAGAGAACAGTGGCACAAGAAACTCTGCACAGAGGGAAAGGAGTGAAAAACCTCCTCGCTGTTCGTCTCAGCTCCCTTCTCTACATCAGGGTCAAATTGACTCAGAGAAACAAAGAAAGCTCATTCTGGCTACTTCATGATCTGCTGCATCTGTTCACCAATGAGGCTTACATGAAAACTAACAGGTAGCTGCATAAAATCTAACATAATAGAACATTACTCTTGGACATCCTAGAAGCAGATACATTGTGACGCATATCCCCCTAACTTGCACTGCACATAAAGGTCAATACATGCAGTTACTGACGAAAAGCCACTCTCCTTGGAGTAAAGAGCATCTGCAAACAGATGGGCGCACTACCTTAAGAAACAGCTACAGAAGTGAGGAAGAATATCTTATTAAATATACTTGCAAATCCCCAAAAGGATAGTGGTGGATTGCTGTCCTGGACAGACTGCCTTTGTGAGTGTTTTGGGCCACCAAGAAGGACTGAACCAATAGAGGTACAACCAGACAGGATGTACAGTGGACTAAGCAGTCTTCTGCCTTTTGCTTAGAAGTCTGCTTCCTCCTCTGCTCAGCAGTCTACTGCCTCTGCTTAGCTGTCCCAATGACCAGAATCTGCTATGGGGCCCGAAGCATAGGATTTAACTCCCTACTCCATCCAAAGAGTATTACCGATCAATTGTGAGTCCTCAACCACCGCTTCTCCTTCCACACCCTCACCAGACATCTCCGCACCGCCCATCAGGCCCTGGCCACCATCCTATGGAACTGCAGGACCACCGCTGAAGGAAGATACTTCTCCTACCTCACTGCAAGGACCTGGAACTCCCTTCCTCTGCATCTCAGGCAATCACCATCTCTGCCTCAATTCAGGAAGGACCTCAAGACCTGGCTCTTCGACTGAACAGCAGACCCCCCCCTCCCCCCACAGCGCCTTGAGAGCCTTAAGGGTGAGTAGTCGCGCTCTACAAAACCTTGATTGATTGAGTCCTGGTGTTGGACCTAATGAAATTCTAAACAGGAAAGTAGGCAGTCCATAAAGCTGGGAGGACACATTAACTCCTTACTGTAGGAGAGAATCCTTAGAGGGGCTGGCGGTAGGCACTGGTCCCACAGGCAGTATGCTTGTACTGGCAGCAAAAGAGTGCATTTTATCAAACTGAAAAGATCATTTTTGTTGACAAAGGTATTGCATTTACAAATATATATCTAAAGCTGACATGTGAGTGATATTTCCAGCTGCTTGTGAATGCATAGTTTGTAAACTATGTTCTAGCCGAATCTCCAAGTTCTCCTTAATCTGGGGAATAGCACTAATATAGGAATAACCTGCAACTCTGCGAGGCTTCATTTTTCTACCTTGTCCCATCCAAAGAGATGCTTGTTGTAACATATGTTTGAAAAACTACATAGAAGTTTCAGGGTTGATGAATGAAAGTAATTTAATATAGAATTGTAGATAGGTGATATGGAACATGATAGATCAAGGGAATTCGCATTTTCTGAGCTGTCTGTGGCACCTATGACTTTTTAGACATTTTCTTGGGAACTATGTTGGAAAACGCACCATTTTGCCACTATTTTCAAAAAATATTCTTAGGGCAGGTAAAACTTTCCAGACTCCTAGGAAAAGGTTTGCATGGCACTCAATGAGAATTCTGGAATATTTCAACATTGCCTAATCACAACCTATGGCTTCTTATTTATGGAAAAAGCCTGCTTTAAAAACTAAAATGCATGAATGGTCCCATTTTCTCAACATTTTTCTTGGTGGGCAGGACTTTTGAAACTTCTTGAGTCTGAGGTGCCCTAATAATATCACACATTTTTATCCTTCTTCAAATGTGCCATTTACAGGAAGCTTTGGCATTTCCATACATCATACGGCTTTCCAGGTTAGGATGAATTACCGTTCATCTGTCTTTGACAATTGACACAAGAAACAATGGTATTTCTTTTTTAATGGTAATACTTTGCCACGACATCGCTTTGCTCCTTATATCAATCAACCCTGAGTTCTTGTCTGGCACACATTTCAACAGGTATTCACTAAGAAGACTTGCAGACACAAACTGCTTCATGGAAATGCTAATGCCACTGTAAAGAAATTCAACACTCACAAAGGGATCATCTCTCTGCTTTAACATGCACGGATCGGTGTTTTTTTAACCAGCAGGATGTACTTGTGCTAGGTCAGAACTTTAATAGGTGTTCTGTCTGAAATGTCCCCTGGGATGCTTTGGCGGATGTTTGTTAGGGCAGTGTCGTGTTACTGCTTGAATGTTTATCTGGGGACATGCACACTCTGCCAGAACAGGGCTCCTGCCCATTCTGCATATTGAATCCCATTTACTAGCAGGACTCTGTAAGAGCTATTTCTTGAGCTGCCATATAGCATGTTAAATTTACAAACATAGAAGCAGATGGTGGTGAGTCCTGACTTTGAGCGCACAGACGTGCATAGAAACCAGGGGTTTGATGAAGCACACAGCCTTGGGCCACAAAGTAGTTGCTGTTTTTGCACAACAAATTGTTTGCGACCTGAGGATATTAATTTTGCACTGCAAGGCATGTGTTAATCTGTCTCAATGCAAAAATGATTCACAGAATCCTGTCCCATTAATATTAATGATGCATGATTCCGTTTGCAAACTCTACCAAACGGTCTGCGAATGAGGTAATGCAGGCTTGCGAGGGACAGGAAACCTCCATTCCAGCATTTCATCAAAATGCCTTTTTTGGTAGCAGCGTCTGTCCCTTAAAGGTACAGTGCCTGTAATAAAAACAAGCATTCGCAATGCAATAGGTCTCGCATTCACGAGCGTTTGAGCTATTGACATTGTAATTGAGAATGCCTTTTATCTATGTGTTGTTTTTAAAACAGATAAATAAAAGGAATTGCCATTTACAATGCCAATAGCTTAATCTCTCGCAAATGTGAGACCTATTGCACTGCAAATGCGTTCGGGCCCGTGCTATAAAGATTTTTTTTAAAGCGTTAGGAGAGAGTGTGTCCTGCCTGCAAGAGCAGGCAGGACTAAGCTATTTGAGAAAATAGTGCTCGGAGGCTGTAATTAAAGCCTACCGTGCAACAACACACATAACAGGGGTAGTCCTCATGGGAGGTTACAAAATAAGGCAAGGCGGTACTAATGAGTGACTACTAAGCCTATTGACCAATGAAAAGCCACAGTTTACAGTGGACAATGACACAAGCCAATGAAAAATATGGGCCGAGAGTGGATGGAGCTTCAAGTCCATAGCTGAATACAGCATGCCTCGCAGAGCAGTGCATGCGCTGCCCATGCTCGACCTAAAAATGCATGATGCAAAGGGAATTGGGGGAAGCATGCAGCAGTCAACTTTGGTGTGTTTCCCTCAATCCATCTTCTCATGCCCACGATGATACATTTTCTTGCTATTCGCAAAAAGAGAGGAGACGCTCCTACAAAATTGCAAGGAGTCGCAACTTGTACATTGCAAGATGACATTTGTGACTCGTACCTTTTTTAAATTGCAACGTAAGGCTTTTTTTGTCAGAAAACCTGTGGTTTTGAATATTGCTGGCTTGGTGGCTTCAAAACTCTTTAAATACGTCACACCATAATTCTATATCCCCTGTCCTCTGGCTTTAATGTGGCTACAATTGTGCACAGTGAGAGGGAGCAAACAGATGCCTGATCAGAGCTTACTTCCTCATAGTCGCACTCTTCCTCAATGATCTGTCTTTTTTGTTATGGTCTACCTTGACAGCACAACTGTCTCCTGACAATTATGTGAGCATTACTAGAGAGGAGTTTTTATCCACCCACATGGTGGGAGCCAGGAGCATATGTTTTGATTTGGCAGATGTTATGTGCTACTACCAAACAAGTTCTGTATTGGCCTCCTGGCTTTGATGGAAACCTCATAGTTTGCCTCCCACTTTTCAGAATTTCTCTCTTTAATATTTTTTACATTCTACTCAGGCAAGGGCTGTGTGACTGAGTGCGGCCGCACTGGGCACTGACCTGGGGGTGGGGGTGGGGGGTACTGACCTCGGGTGGGGGGCGCTGTCTTTAGCAATATTGTAGAATTTAAAAGGACCTGCTGCAGATTTCCTTGTGCATCCAGCTTTTAGGCAGCAATAAAAATGTTATGATAACTGTTGTGATTAATGTTCCTGCTAGAGAGAGAGAGAGTTGAGTTTCGTCTAGTGGCAGTTTTGACTCGCCATAAAGTAGCGTAGAGGGTTAATATGCCTGCTGCAAAGAACAGATCTTTATTTTATGTGGATAGCTTAGTGGATTAGTAAAGCCAGCCCTCACCAGCGCTTTAAAACCAGTAAAATGTTTTTGTGAGAGGGGCTATAGAGAGATGAGGGGCACTTTTGCAGGGTGGTAGAGAGGGAATCCGAGAAGGAGGTCATATGGTGGGGGGGCAAAAAAGATTGTTGCACCGGGTGCCACCAGCGCTAAAGCCAGCCCTGTACCTAGGTTCGTGTTACTGGTAATTTCACTGCTTGATCCCAAGGCATTGCAACACTATCCGAGCTCATCAATCATGAGTGCTATGAGTTCACATCAATTGGTGATGGCCAAACACATTCTGGGGTTCACAGCTTTGACCTTACGTTCCAACCACATAGTTTTGATTGTTTCACCTGGTGTCGTTCCTTACTTTGTTGTGGCCATACAGGTATTTCCTTAAGTATCTGCACCTGGACTGCTATAAGGAAGAAGAGTAACACCACAAATTCCACAAACGTATTATGTCATCACTTGAAAAAACACTAGGCATTCCTCCTCCAAATGCTACTTATTGCTACTCTGCAAATTCAGGTTTTTAACCGTGGCATGCTAAGAAGAATTGTCATAAATAGATCTCAGTAAAAAGGCACAATGAAGTTGCCATGCCTTTTAAAACCATGTGGAACAAACTAATTGTAAATCTGTTCATAAACTTACATAGGCAAAACAGAAAGTGAATGAATGGAACATTTGTATCTGGAATGCGGCCCAGTGTGATGGCTGAGATTAATTTAAGCCTTTCACCCATCACTTTTGATGTCTTCTGACTGAGTCTTCCCAGGTGGGAGAGGTATGACCAGCAGTGGGTCCTGAGTTCCCTGCGTCATAGCACACCAGCTGCACTTCACTGATGAGACCCAACAAGACCCAAACTGGTCTCTGGTTGCTCTTGTCCCCCTTTAAAGGGGACATGGCATTGCAATACAGAGCTCACTGTCCCTTTTGGTTGGTCCCTGTATGTAAAAGCATAGCTGAGCTGAAAAACAATGAAATTGAATGTGATCCAGTGTAATTATCATTGATTTCTTAATTTAAAAATGCCCTTTATCACTTTTTCTACTGCCACAGAACTTACAAACATGAATTGAGCCTGATCCAGCCAAATCCTACAGGTCATAAATAAAGAGAAGGTAATCTTTAATAAAATCAAAGTCTTGAAGATACTTGTAGCCCTAACATGGCTAGTGTTCCTACTCCAAAGTTATGTGGCAAGCTCTCTAAATTCTTTGAGACTGAGGTCCTTAAAATAAGAAAAGCTAAATCAGGTGGTCATGTCAACGGCAGCTTTCAAGGCCATCTCAGAGGATCAATTATTGCACCATATGAGATCTCTTAAAACAGACCAAACCACAACCAAATTAGAACAACCAAAAGGAACTTCATCCACAGCAAAATCCTCACCAACGCCACCAATTCGAAGGAACTCTTCACCGTGATCCAGGAATTCACCAACCCACGCAGCGAAGCCACAGACATCACCCCATCCCAAGACCTCTGCGACAAGCTTGGGAGCTACTTCCACCTCAAGATCAGAAAACTCTACGACAACTTCGTCGACCGCACGCAACACACCACTGCCAGCCCCCCGCCCCCCAGAGACACCACCCAGCCCACCATCACCGACTGGACTTCAATCACAACCGAGGAAACCACCACGACCATGAAAAGCATCCACTCGGGAGCCCCCACCGACCCCTGCCCCCCGCACTTCTACCACAGAGCCGCTGACACCATTGCGCCTGGAATACAACGGACCATCAACACCACCTTCACAACAGGCACCTTCCCAGACAGCTGGAAGCGCGCAGAAGTCAGGCCCCTGCTCAAGAAGCCCACGGCTGACCCCACCGACCTCAAGAACTACCGGCCCATCTCGCTCCTCCCCTTCACAGCCAAAGTAGCAGAGAAAGCTGTCAACAGAGAACTGACACGGTTCATCGAAGAAAACGCCATCCTCGACCCATCCCAATCCGGATTCCGGAGCAACCACAGCACCGAAACCGCCCTTCTCGCCGCCACAGAGGACATCCGCACCCTCCTGGACCAAGGCCACTCAGCAGCCCTCATCCTCCTCGACCTGTCTGCAGCTTTCGACACCGTCTCTCACCGCACTCTAGTCGCCAGACTACACGAAGTCGGCATACAAGGGACCGCCCTGGACTGGATCCGATCGTTCCTCACCGGAAGAAGCCAAAGGATCAGACTACCACCCTTCCTCTCCGCCCCCACAGAGATCACCTGCAGAGTCCCCCAGGGGTCATCGCTGAGCCTGACTCTCTTCAACATCTACATGACCCCCCTCGCAGCCATCGTCCGACAACACGGCCTCAACATCGTATCCTACGCCGACGACACCCAGCTCATCCTCTCCCTCACCAAAGACCCCACCACCGCAAAACTAAACTTCTAAAAAGGAATGCAAGACGTCGCAGTCTGGATGACCAACAGCTGCCTAAAACTCAACGCCGAGAAGACAGAAGTCCTCGTCCTCGGAACCACCCCCGCAGCATGGGACGACAACTGGTGGCCTGCCGCCCTCGGGAGCCCACCTACCCCCTCAGACCATGCCAAAAACCTCGGCATCATACTCGACTCATCGCTCACCATGAACAGACAAGTCAACGCCGTCACCTCCAGCTGCTTCAACACCCTCCGCATCCTCCGAAAGACCTTCAAATGGATGCCCCCGGAGTCTAGGAAGACAGTCACCCACTCGCTCATCACCAGCAGACTGGACTATGGAAACGCACTCTACGCCGGCATCAACAAGGCCCTTCTCCGCAAACTCCAGACCATACAGAACACCGCAGCCAGACTCGTCCTCGACATCCCCCGTAACGAACACATCAGCCAACACCTGCGGAGACTCCACTGGCTCCCCGTGGAGAAAAGAATCACCTTCAAGAGCCTCACCCACGCCTACAAATGCCTACACAACAACGGACCCAAATACCTCAACGACAGAATAAACTTCCACGTACCCAAAAGAAACCTTCGGTCTGCCAACCTCGCACTGGCTGAAACCCCTCGCATCCACAGAGCAGGCGGAAGATCGTTCTCCCACATTGCAGCCAGAACCTGGAACGAGCTACCAGCAAATATCCGACTCGCCCCCAACCTGAACACCTTCAGGAAGGCCCTCAAGACCTGGCTCTTCGGCTGAACGGATCTGCACGCCCCCTCCCCCGCAGCGCCTTGAGACCCTCACGGGTGAGTAGCGTGCTTACAATTCCCTGATTGATTGATTGATTGACTCCCCATTTGACTCCTCCTGTATTACCTTCCGGATCAGTACCAACTCCCATCAATTGTGCTTCAGTATTTCCTTTAATACATTAGACAAATGCTAACCCAAAATATTCAGCTATTTTAAGCCCTTCTCTCTCAAGCCAGTGCTTGCCTCATCCAGTCTTGTTACATGTACATTAGTGACACATAGATCACGTTACATATAGATTGTGATCTGGTAGCCACAGACACCAACTTCCATAGCTGTCTGTATGGAGAGGGTCCAGGGCTGAAAGGAAAGCCTCATACTAAAACTGAACATAAATAAGACTGTGGTGATGGTGCGTGGTGACAAGATTTACCATTGCACTTAAGATTTCTAGCTGAAGGAGGTCGGGAATTCTCCCAAACTGTTATGTCCCGTATAGAGGCCCTAATGTAGACCCGTTCATACATGCCCTAAAATGGACGTATTCGTATTTGCCCTAATACGGTCAAATTCGGACTTGCCCTATTATGGTCAAAGCCGCATATGCCCTATTACCGTCATAACTGTACATGTCCTATTATAGTCATGATTCCTTATATAGGCATGATCATTCACCTACACTGGTCCTCGCTAGTACACAATGAGCTCTGAGGGCTGAACGTTATCTAGCCTGTGGTTTTGAATACAGCAGGGTTTTTCCCAAACACAGGCCCACATTGTACTCATCAATTATGCATGACTCTCTAGGAATACACCACCTGCATAATATGTATGTACAAAGTTCACCCCTGACGTCTTCCTCAAGTCTAACAAGGCCCAATACAAACCATACGAAGCAACTAGAGTCTTCAGAGTATAAATACACCACATATTACCCCGGTAAGACAGAGGGAACCGAGACTTCCATGCTGACACACTGACCAGAGACGCTGAGGCTCCTGCATGCAGTCGCTCCAGTTGACAGCGGTCTAACACAGCCCTTGCGGGGTGTCCAACTCGAGACCAGGACGGGGTCCCACACTCTCTCTATTCAAGTATGAGGGTTCGACTAAATCCTAGAAGGATTCTTGGCTCTTAGGCTTTTAGACCTACACATATGCTAGGTACACTCAGGTACATCTAGTTAGGCATCGTAGGAGTACGCGCACTTTCATAATGCTTTTTATTTTCATGTATGTATTCATTATTATTGCAATATGGTAGAACTGTTCTATCCCTTTGCTTTGATCGTACTGCTGATAATATATCTCTGCTATTGTCTGCTGGTTACTGCAGCACATATATTTTACACTAGAATAACAACTGTTCAATAAATACTTATTGAAACGCCCAGACTGTTTATTCTGTGTAACTCTCTGAGACAAACCGAATAAGTAAGCACGAGTGACTGAGCGAAAAGTAGTACATTGTTTCCACGATTCTGAGGAATTAGGGTTGTCATGGTCTAAGGTTGCCAGAAACTAATCTCTCCTCGATAAGAGGAGATTCTAGTGGCACTGTGAGCTATCTAATGCAAATCCGGCTAACATATACGGTGGGGGTGCACAGAGTCAGTCTAACACCAAGCCCACAGTTTATGTTATCCAAACGCGCAGGTCCTGCATGGGTACTATAGGAACTACACGACAAAACTGGTTCAGATGCTACAGAGCTTGGGTTTCAGATAATTCCCCACCTTTATTTTTTTCCCAGTATTGTAGCTGTGAAGTTAACATGCTTTCTCCACTTCAAGCTGCTGTGTAGGATTGTATTAGGTCTTACTTCATCATAACATACTTGTGCCATCATGATAGGACTCGGAGAATCTCTTTTAAAGTAGTTTGGCTTAATGACCCTTAACTTGAATGCAAGTATTTAAAAATGCTACATTGAAGTTACTGACTGGAGTTCATTAAGTTTCTTCAGCCACTCCTTTGTTGCAAGAGTTGCAATTATTGGCAAGATTAGGTGAAATGTTCTTTAAATCACTGAACATTACCCATCATCTCACATAAGCTTGAATACGATTATTTTTCACAAGTAACCTCCAGAATTACATTGCTTCCAGAACTTGATACTCCTGAGATCAATCTCTCCTGCTCATAAAAAGGCGGTAAAAGACACACAGATGATGGACGGTATGCAGAGCAAATCAAACATTCACCCCCAGTCAATATATCTGGGTTAAATCCATCCTTCTTTTGCTCACCATGCCACCCCAGGTTAGACCCAGCCATATGCCAGAACTGCCAAGCCAGGTCCTCCCTGGACCGGAAACAAGCATCCTGGGACAGGTATCGGGGCATCACCCCATATCAGCCAGGCTTGCTTGAATCCAGTGACACAGTGAGCCCGGGACCCTCATCTGGGCATACCCGGCGCACTTAGGGCGAGAAAGCAAAAGACACACAGATGATGGACGGAATGCAGAGCAAATCAAACATTCACCCCCAGTCAATAGATCTGGGTTAAATCACCATGCCAGCCCAGTTTAGACAGTGGTAGCAAACACACCTGAAATGCTCCACCACAACAGCAATGTAAGACCTCGGGTGATCTCCTCTTGCCTAAAAAGTTGAAATCTTTCCTCTTATGAAAATATTTTTATATTACTCATTTTAACATTTTTTTTCTACTTCTCAACAGCAGTGCCAAGGAACCCTTGAAGACGTATATGCACTTTTATAAAGTTACTCAATAAATATATGTGAGAAGGGAACTAGCAATCTCGAGGAGATGATTTAATGCAGTGTTTCCCAAACTGTGGTCCGCGGACCCCCAGGGGTCCGTGGCACATTCCCAGGGGTTCCGTAGGCAGCAGTTTTAATAGCACTGCAAAGTTCCTTGTATAATTAGCCGTTTTCGAGCAACAATAAAAGTGTCAAGAAAATGCCTGTGATTAATGTACCTGCTGGAGAGAGATGAGAGTTTTGTCCAGTGGCAGATTTAACTTATGTAGCACAGAGAGTTAATATGCCTACTGCAAAGAACGTGTACCATGCATTTTAAAAAACAGTATTTTATGTGCATAGGCCATTGGGTTACTGCTTTTGTCACAGATTCTTTTGTTACTGTGCAATTCATAAGGGACAATCGTAATCTAGCACAGTGACCTATAAACTGTCATCAAAGAGCTGCTTGCAAACTACATGGTACAAGTTAGCAACTTATGTTTTTTCCCAGTCTATCATTATCCTGATGCTGCTAAAAAGGTTAATTTGGGTGGAAATACATTTTTATTGTTAAAGTCAATGCTAACCTCTGTGTTATGTTCTGAATCCTGAGTTTGGGCTTCTCCAGACCAAGCACTCTTTAAAAATGCCAACCAGTATGAATGACATGTGAATCCTACACCTTGTAGTCCCCTTTGCCTTATGTAACATTTTCTATATACTGATTTACACGTATGATTCATTGTCTCTATATGTGTGTGATGTAAAGTGCTCTGACATCCTACAATGGTATGAGAGAAGCTATAAAACAAATGAAATACATGTGTCTGAGGGGCTATGGAGAGATGAGAGGCACTGTTGGAGGGTGATAATAAGGGAATCAGTGAAGAACTCCAACAAAGATTTTCGTATCCTGGTGCATAGTAAGGTCTTCATTTACTATTCTTTAAAAACCAATATAATTCATTATATAATGATAAATGTGTGTAGACTGCACCATTGTTTCCTAAATTTTTGGGGGGAGAGAGCCTCCCAAAGCCTCCTTTGTAGTGGTCAGGCTCACTCACTGCACTTCGTGTGCATCATATAGGGACTGGTCTGAAAACATTTGCCAGGCCTGCTTTGGGTTTCCAGTCTGGCCCTGGCAGAAGCAGGAGCCTCATACTGCGAAATAAAACTAACCGTTCAAAGGTTAGTCACGGAGATGCAGCACCAACCTTTCTATTAAAAGTTTTTGGTTTTTTTGCAAATTCTTTCAATATAAAATACTAAAGGGGATATTTACAACAGAATTGGCGGAGTGTGTCATTAGCCTCCTTGGCTTAACGACACGCTCCGCCACTTCAGAAACGCAGGGCTGCACCATATTTACAAGAATATGATGCAGCCCTGCGTTTCCCCCTGCGCTGGTGCTACACTTAGCAGTGTAGTGCCAACGCAGGAACCCTTGCACCATAGTGCAAGGGTGCCTGCGTGCAGGGGAAGATTGTTTATGTGCAGGAAGTTCCCCCTGCCTGCACATGAACAATTTTGAAATGCCGTTTTGTCACTTTTATGTGTGCTGCCTACTGCATCACACATGAAAGTTACAAAATGTCATTTTTTAAAGATTGTTTATGTGCAGGAAGGATCACCTTCCTGAACATAAACAATCCAAGGCGTTTTGCCTTTTCCATTGGAAAAAGCAAAAACATGGAGTAATAAAGCATTTCTCCTCGTTTCGCCAACTTAAGACCAGGTTTTCCATGGTCTTAATTTTGGTGCTGCCTCCTATTTACGCTGCCCTTGTAAATAGCGGGGTGCGTCAAAATCAATGGGTGTTGCCGTGGAACACCCACTTCAACTCCCATTGCCCACCCCTTTCACGATAAGCATTGCATGAAAGGGGGCCTTATTTACAAGGCAGTGTTAAGCCACTTGGCTTAAGCTGCCTTGTAAATAAGGGGAAGCCCCTATCGCAAAAAGTGACCTTCCCATGGCGATAGGGGCTTGTAAATATGCCCCTAAAATCCTGAGTAATTCGAGTATTTGTTTTGTGTGCACACATGTGTTTATATTTTTTCGAGTTACTGTTTTAATGTTTGAAATTTAAATCCTACAAATTGCTTGGGAGTCCCCGGCTTCCAGTGGTGACTCAATGGGGGTCCTCAGGACTCAAAAGTTTGGGAACCACTGATTTAATGGATTAGTGACCGAGATTCAATTTTAGGGAAAGGAATATTACTATACTCCATGTTTGGGATGCTATAAGGTTCATTTTGTGAGAGATGGTTCAAAGAACAACATTTGGGTGTGTTCCTTTGGTGAATGTCGGGGATGTTAGTTGAATTATCAGTGATATAAATTGTGTGTAGGTTTTAGCCTATCTTCTCCAAGAAGTGTTTGTTAATTGCTCTAGCTCTATGCACTGATTGTGGGACCAAAAAGAGGAGTGGGTTGATGTACTGACTGATCTCCTTGAAGAATGCTTGACTTGCATTGATATCTTTGGTAATGGAATAAAGATAGAAGTTGCCCTGGCTCAGGTTTTGTTCTGTTTGCTTTTGGCTTAGAATGTTTTTAGGGCGTGTTGGTGAGTGTGAATGGATTTGTGCTGGCATTTTTTTGCAACCTGGAGACTTCTATCATATAGTTGAACTTTTGGAATTACAGATCGAAGGAAATTTTGATTTGTTGAAATTATTTCATAACAGCACTGTCCATAGTGTGGAATACAGTATTGAGACATGCTCTTCTGGAAATAGCTTACGTGGAAAGGAACTTATAATAAACAGTAAACCATCAAACTAACATATCTTTCCTATTGCCCCACTTTTTCATCGTAGTTTTCCATAACAAAGAGCAAGGTTGAAATCAGTCAGTCTTAACTTTATGCAATCATCAAGGATCATACAAGTACAAACAAGTACATATAAAACATCATGGCACGTATAAAATGAGCTAATCCACACATGATCATTAGATATTCTCAGCCCACTCGCCCCTAGACAGCTTCACCATGTAGAAAATTACACTTTTCTGAAAAAGCCACTTTTGGCTCAGGTTTAATAGTGTCTTTTAGTGCACATTGATTTCATACTATTTCCTAGGCGAGAGCATATGGACCACAGCAATTAAATAAACAACAAACTCTTCACGCCACAATTCCATGCGAGCCACTTTCTAAATAAAAGTGCAATGTTGAAATCATTAAGGGAGCTGTCCCTTTATTATTCAATTAACAAAAATTATTTTTCTATGTAGGAGAGAAATTTAAGGTTATGGTCCTCCCACTTGATATTCAGCGCATTCCAGTACCACGGCCCTTGGAAAGCGAAGGTTATGTCTCCCATTCTTCCTACATCTTATAATGTTCATCAAGTTTTCCTTTCAAGATTGTAAAAGTCTGATGTGTTTTACTCGGTGCTTTTTTGCATCACTTAACCTAGTTCCATTCCATTAATGATTTAAAGCAACAGACATAAGACCTTGAATCTAATTTGACCCTCTACCATTAATGGCATGTGTCGGGATCCTAGCATATGTACTGCTGGCACAGCCCAACAAACATTGAGTTGGCTGTTGCTCATACTTCAATGGGATAAAGTCAATTATTTTCTTTAGTTGGAAACATTTTAAGAAAATAATCAGTGTCACGTCTCCCACTTGCTGTCCTATGGGGAAATCCCCGTCCAGATTGACTATCAAGTGCATCACACTGTGCAGTCTGGCACGGAAAAGTCTGGACAAAACCTTAAATGGTCTGAATGGAAAGTTTACTTAAAGAGCAGGAAGATATTTTCAAACTTGGTACTGTTAGTCTGGAGTTATATAGTGTTCAGCTTGAGTCTAAGTAGGCGGATAAAACCTGATCCCAGCTCACACCCCTGATTGAATACAGATTGGAATTATGAGTTGTGTGGTTAACAACACCCCAACATTTTCCCTGGGTGAATTTCAGCTAGTAAAAACTGCTAAAATTCACCAGGTGAAACAATGCGATGAATTCTGGGTAAAGGTTAAGACATGACTCGATGTCACCAGGAACACCATTATCCAGAGCTGGGCTTTTAGATATTAACTGATGCATTTTGAACGTTGTAGTCTTGGTTTCTTTCAACTTGACCAATTTGACTAACACAGCTGAAATCAAGGTTTCTAAATGGAAAGCCAAGGACTGGAACATGGAGACCCTGGTGACAGCGAGTCACCCGGTAACACAAGTGAAGTTGGTGCAGAAAAAAGCATCAAATTCTGCATGAAATTCCAAATCCTCTCAAAGAAAACTCAGAATATGAAGTGTTTACTGTACACACTGGGCCAAATTGACTGATTTGTCACACAATGCACCACAGCAACCAAAGCTGCTGTACTGTGTTATGTGAAAGTGAGAGAGGAAAACAGCGTCATATCTATTAAGATATGGCACTATATCTCTCCCTACCCAGGCTCTCAAACATTAGGCTGCCTTGCAAGGGTGTGTGCATGATGTCTAGTATAGGCTTTATACTGGAGGGTTTCCTTCCAGGGCAAAATACTAAGCTTAGTCATAGTTTGAAACTTTTCCAAGTGTTTATGTATGTTGTGTAGGACAGCACACGAGCAAAGTTGGAAAAGTTTGGCGAAAAGAAAACCTTTCTCCACTGTTATGTCTACCTCGGAGAGGTGTACATTTTCGACTGAGAGCCCTGTCTTCATTTTTAGTAAATAGAGTTGCGCATCAATGTGTGGTTGCATGAGAATGCCCATGTACCAACTAAAGTATGCCCCCTTTGACGATATGCAGCACAAAAGAATAACATAACACTACTTTGCCTTATTTTAGGGCCACCTTCCAGTTCAAAACAATGTTTGTGTTGGAAAGTAAATTCCAGTTTGACACTGCACTCGTTTGCATTACTTTTGGGTCACACACCCAGTGCAAAGTGTTAGTAAAATCGGGCTAGTATGCACAGCACCCTGTAGTATAGATGTTTACCAGGTGCAAAAATGTTCAGCCACAATCAGGGCCGCTGTGTACATTTTAACAGCCACTATCATATGGAGTGTTCTTCCAATTTTGGAGCGCCTCCTAATTCTTAAAGGAGTACCCAATAGAAGTAAACTATTTCTTTCCTGTCATCTAGTGCTTAATTTGTGCTGGTGGTTTCCGGTGCTCAGCACCGGCTCTTAATTGTCAAAACCAGCACTTATGGCTGTCTGACACATGGTGGTGCTGTTTGTCTCCCCATAATAGATCTGTGTTTTGCGTATTTTGCACATTGTTCCTAAATTTATGTCCAAAAGTTTGCTTTGTTTATGTGCACTGATTGCTTTTTTATCTACCTTTTAAAAAATATGGGTCAGCTGCATGCTCTGCTTGTATTCAGCTCTGTTTGTTCTTATTGCATGTTTTTTTAACTTGGTATCTCGAATACTTTCACTTGCTCTGTTTGTTTGTAAAGGTTTTAAATAACCGTACAATAAAATTGACCATGGCTATATTTGTCTAATTTAGAGATGAACACAACAACAGTTGTTTATTAATTAAAAATACATTAAAAATAACTAATGCCTTGTGTCTAAGCTATTCGTATAGCTTTGGGGCCTGGAAAAGTCTGAATTGTCACACTTGTAGGAGCGTTATTGTTAGAAGTTGTGTTGGTACTGTTGTTGGCAGCACTGGCAGATGCAACGGGTAGTGCGAGCTGTGGTAGCCTTCTGACGAGGGCCCTGGCACTTATTGTTTTACAAATTAATCACTGCTGTCATACCTTAATTTGCTTATATTACAATGACCCTGGACAGGAGTAGGGCCAGCATCATACCACGCAGAATAAACAGAAGGACAATTCTTTTCCACTTTCATCACGAGTAGAATGAGAAATGTCCTCCGCCTACAGCATCTCTTCAAGAGAGATCTGTGAGTGCACACCCCTTGACCACAGATCAGTGCAGTTTAAACTACAGTACCATAGGATGGAAAGTGTGGCAATTATGTTATTGTACAATCTGAGAAAATACAGAAGAGAAGGATTATTTGGAAGACACTGAAAGATAAAAAAATATTCCACAGCAGGTCATTAAATTCCACAATGCGAGATCATGTGCTCCACCGTGAAATTAAATAAAGGATATGTTTTTCATGTCATACCTCAGCTGTACTACACACAAGCTTTGCCCACCACTGTCTTAAAGCTCCGATGATCTACTACCTCCTAACTTTGTATCACCCTTCCTCTTCCCTTTCTCTTTCTCTCTCTATCCATCACTCTGCCTCTCTCGTCATATGTCTGCGCTCTTTCTCTCTCTTGCTCTCTCTACCTTGCCATATAAACTGTCTAAGCCCATTCTCTTTCTGTCACACTCAATTTCACTCTCTCTTTCTGACATTCTCTCTTTCTGTCTTTCTTCCTCTCCCCGCCTTCCCTCCCTATTGCTCTCTTTAAATCTATTTCTGTCCTTCTCTCTCCCCTCTTTTTTGTTCCTCTCTTTCCGTCTACCACTATTACAATGACCTCTCTCTCCCTCTGCTCTAGATGTTTAAGTTTGTTACACAAATGAAGGGGATAAAATGACTCATATTCTGTGTAAGAGGTCTGGGGTGTGTGATCGGCATGACAATTTTCTGAGATTCGGATTTAGGAGGGAGGGACTAATCTCCAACTGATGAGCTTTTACTCCGCCAAGTCCAGTTGTTCAAATCAAGCTTTATAATAATGTTATTTTTTAATGAACCTGGAATAAAAGGATATTATGTATATGTTAGACCCATCGGTTTCGGGCTGGCTGGAATGCATCAAAGCCAGTCAGAATCCACCGTTCCATATAGGTTGAGTATGATACACTTGACTGATAACCAGTGCTCACCCTCTGGTAGCTTGGCACCGAGTAATCAGGCTTATCCTCAGGGCTTGATTGTAAAGTATTGGCACAACACCACCCTTGCAACACACTGTGTACGCCACAAAAAGACTTCTCACCACATTTATAAAACACTTGTCTTTGTATAACACACACACACACACACACTGAAATCAAAACGTGATTCACATTGAATATACACTTTACAGTTATATGCAATTGTCGAACATTCCCATTAGCGGAAAGGTCAAACAGTCACAGGTCTTTGACTACGCCTGTGACCCAGCTCCTCAGTCATTCAACTACACCAGCCAATGATACACGTTGCCCCAGCTGGTGCCCTGTTGACTGGACAGTTGGAGCCACCTAACACTGAAAGAAACAGTTACTTAGTTTCCTCCATCCGGATTAGGCCTCCAGGCACCCGGCACAACCTGCACGAGTACGGGATCACAATCCCCCCCACAGACCAAAGGATGTGACCCAGGAAGCTGACACGCTTCCAAGTCTGGAGAAATGTTTTCCCCTCAAGCGGAGGTGTGACCTGCGCAGTGGCGGCTGGTGACATTTGAAAGTGGTGAGATGTAAAGTTATTGTCGTACTGCACTACGGCGAGCGAGCGTAGCGAGTGAGCCTGAACAACTTACAGAGGGTTCGGGGGGGTTCTACCCCCGAGAAAATTTTGAAAAAAGAGTGGACAAATGGTGCATAATCAAGCAAACCTGAGGAAGCAGGAAGGTTAATAAAGCAATACGCCTGAATTATTTATCATTTAAGAAATTGCCAATTTTTATGAGCTATAGAGGACAATCTTTGCGTATGCTGATGTGGGGGGGGCCATATTGTGCCTGTGCGTGACTGCCCCATGTGTGGTTTGTGTGACAGAGTCACTCGGAGGATTGCTTGCTAAGTGGCTAAACGGCTACCCTGTTAGCTACTTTTTGGAATGCTAGGTGGCTTATCTTGTTTTGAAAGCTAGCAAAGTTTTGTGGCAAAGAAAGGAGGACAAAGAGGCATTGCCACCACCAACCACAACGGAACACAAAGCTATTGAGAAATTAATTGCCACTCCTTACAGACCCCCACCAATCCACCACCCTCCCTCCTGCCCACACCAAGGATTTGGTAAAGACCAACCGGCAGTGGGAGACATTTTTGATTTTTGGGCAACATGAAAAAACAATAGGTGCTCCCTTACATCCTGCATTTTCACACAACTCCTGTAATTTCACATATCCAGCTAAGAGATATTTTATTATTAAGAGTGTCCAGGCACAGACTCAGGGGCATTCACAGAAAGATTCACAGGCTGAACAAGTCACAGAATCAGGGCCAGCAGGGTTTATCACTCACAAATTAGACATACAACAATGTCAAATCCACCAGTACGATGTCTGTTGTAGTAAACATGCGACTTAGGGTGCGATAAAGGGAGTTTCAGGGGAGTTACACTGCAAAAGTTAGTGAACACTGCAAACTCGATCATTTCATTTCAGCTTTATTTTGATTATTGAATCAACCATAAAAGCATAGTAGCGACACAAAATACCAAAAAAAGTCTTCAGAAAGATCCTCATGTGGCACAGTCCAAATACATTAAGACGCAAAATTTCAACAGCGCACATGGGTTAAAAACACGATATCCGTAAACGCATCAGTTTTGAGTATTCACAACATTCTGCAAGTCGTTCTCATCATCAGTTTCTCCTGAAAACAGACAGAGGAAGGGCCTTTCCATGGAAAGGAAGGGGGTGCGCCACATATGTAAAGGGCGATGTGGTGAAAGGGCATTTTGTCATCAGGAAAATGTTTGATTATGGAGAAAGCAAATTTCCTCCATGCATTCACTTGCTGCAAAAAGGAGAACTTAGGGATATATATGAGTTTCGTAAGATTCTCCAAATCCCTAAAATGTAACAACTCTATAAACACTCCAGACACAAATCTACAAAGCATAGATTTACGCCTTTCGAGGAATTTTTAAGCCACTTTACCAAGTCTCCATTCCCATGGCCAAGTACTGCAGAAGGACCGAAAGTCTACAATCTATGCCCAGCAATAGTCTGATTTGCAGGGTAGATTTGAGAAACATTTTCCAGCAATTTTCTAAATGCCGTAAAGTGTTAAATCATGCTACGGAGCTTTTGTATTGCACTTTGGTCACCAGTTAGTTTTGGCATCAATCCCCGACGATTGCTATATTCTGAAATCACATATTTATTTATTTATTTATTGACTGACACAGTAATCACCCTGATCAGAGGAACCAGGTGGAATAACATGAACGTAATCGTCAAAGTCTTTCCAGTCACCCCAAGCTTGAATGGGCGCTGTCTTTACTCTGCTTTGCCTTTTCTTGTACCACATTTCATTCCGGCTTTCGATAAGATCCAACAGATTTCCGAGTGCTACATTTCACCCATACACAAGGAAGTCGGTCGAGGCGTTAGACATGTAGTGCTTGTTTATTAATCCGTGTGCTTAGAAGCCCACTTCCTCCAACAATAAGCCCCTTTATGTAGGTTGCTTCTTTAAACAGCTGCGTAGTTTCTGCTTTAAACTTGGACGGCGCTCCCACGCTATGACAAAACCCTGTGCGACGAGGAGATGAGAAGACAGCTGCGGGCCTGAACCCCGTCAAGACCGACTGACTCAACCTTTTATCCCTCCAAGGGCGATTCAATCAACATCAGAGAACTGCGTACTTAGGATGTCTGCTTTTATTTTAGAAGAACCCCCAATCGCCGATTCCTACCAGTAATGTATTTTAATTGCATTTATAAAGTGCTTACCCCTCTAACGAAGCGTCAAAGCACTTTAAGACTGGTATCACCCTACACTGTAAACCAAAGTTACTGGTTAACCCATTGGTGAATTTTATTGTCAATTATATATTGTTGTAAATTATACATTTTGTTACAATAATCCATTGAAGGCTGCAGGTAAAGTCTGCTAAACTGAAGTATTTTACTGCGTGTCTTACCAAAGAGGCTTGGCTTTTTACTTCGGTCTGTCTTCATTAGCGCTAATTGTGAAAAATCAGCTGATAGCATCTACTTAAAATGTACAAATAAAGTTCAAAACGGCAATCATTGGTTTCTGTAAGTTTGTTTGAAAATGGGGTTTCAGACGGTGTTGTAATATGTTGTGTAGCATTGAAATATAGCCAAACACATGCAACAAACCAGAACATGCCAACACGGCCTACAGTCACATCAAAGTGACACAAACCCACACGAGGTAAAACTGGAAAAAGACACTCATAGTTACCAGGATTCTGAGAGCGCTCAGGTGCAGGCAGCACAACCAACGGCACAGACACATAGCCGCAGACACACAGACTGAGTCTGATCCCGGGATCTAATATCAGTAGCAGCAGCAGGCTTCTGGAACAACCTCTCACCAGGCCAGCGCCTGGAGGCTCTTCGAAACTTTGGATGTGTGCTTTCTGGAACCATCCAAACACTACAAAGAGGCACGGAGTGCTTAGCAGTGCCAGCGTGCCCCCCACCCTTGCAGAAATGAACCCGGGCCGTGCATGAAACGAGTGGGCGGAGCCAGCGCGCCTTGTGTGCCAGAGGCCAGCCCGGGCATGATACGCGCTATATTTACACGTGGGGTGGCACAAGTCGCTTGCTGGTGCATGTCCAGTCGCGGCCGGCATGAAAGGGGGGGGCGGGGGTCACACGGGTTGAGGGGGTTAGGAAGTGGGACGGTAATTATTTAATTTACGATTAAAAAAAACTTACCTTCCCCCGGGTCGCGCGCCTCCGCCTCAGCTCCTGCTGCTCCTGGCCGGGTCCCGCGTCAGGAAGCAGGCTTCCTCCCTCCCCTCCCCAAGCCAATCACAATGCTGCAATGGCAGCGTTGTGATTGGTGCGGACGGCGCCCATGACTGGTTTGGTCGGCCCCAGAGGGCCGACCAAACAGTCAGGGCCCACAACAGTGGGCAAGCCACTCCCCCCTGCCCTCGAGCAGGACCGCACACCCGCCCGCCCCCAACCAGGCACTTCTGCTGTCTCGCAGTGCGAGAAGCAGAAACATAAAATGGTAGGTTTACCATTTTATGTTTCTGCTTCTCGCACTGCGAGAAAGCAGTGGGGCGATGCCCCCACACCCCAATGGAGGAGCCGCCACTGGGCCTGCGGTAGTCCCCGACAGTCAGCTGTTGGTGCCCACAAGGCACATGAAACCCCTCGGGCCTCGTCACAGTGTTCTCCACAACAAAGCACCTTGTGACATGGGTCCATGGAAAGGGATCCAACAACCTCGGACAGAGGCCGCGATGTCAGGCACTGTCATTCTGCCAATCTGGAGGCCGAAGACAGTCTCAGCTCCCGGCTCAGGTTACCCCAACACCGCTCGGACACCACACGCTCCGTAGTGCAAGCTAGCACAGGTCTCCTGGTTGCAAGCACAGGTCCCTCGGACTCTGCAAGCTTTCCCCGCACTCCTCGAACTCCTCATGTCTGGCACCTCAAGTGGCTGCTAATCTTTATGAGCACCCCTCTGCACAGGGTGATGATGGTGTACATCAGGACGGTCCTTGTCCCAACCAATGACCACTTCCATCTGTCTCTGCTACATCCAGTCCGGTCCTTACGATCTTGTGGAGACAGTGAAATTCTTTGTCTCCCTCGGGTCTCCGTCAAAGGAGGCCAGCTCACCAGCCCTTGGAGAGTACTTCGGGACCCAGGCCACAACAGATGGCATTTAGCTGCAGGCCAGCAACATCCAAGCAAAATCCACCAACTGATAACCCCCTTCCTGGACCACAACAAGCTCCAGGCCACCACAAGTCTGCAGATAGTCCAGTTGGAGTCCCTCCTGCCCTAATGATTCCTGGTGTTGATGTCCCACTGTTGAATCAGCGTAGTATGGTTCCAAATCCAAAAGCGTGTCTGGCTGCTGAGGCCAGAGTCCCAGTAATTATACCCACGATGGCCTTTGAAGATGCAATCAGTTCCAGAGGCCACCTTTGAAATGCACAACCCCTCTTTAAATTCTTGTCCTGTCTGCCATCCTACCCTGGGAGGTTAGATCACTGTCTTTAGTGGGGCCAAGACCCTGCCCCTTAGAATGAAGGTGCTAATTCCACCCCCACGTAACCATCCCAGAAAGGCTCTCAGAGTCAGAGGTCTACAGTTTCCCTTGAGCCCCTAGTTTATGACCTTCAACCAGGAATGCACAGATGTAGCTTTCCCCCTAGCACCCAGATGTGAATTGGAGACATGTCGACAGACACACAGAGCCATTTGTTTCGAAATGCCCACTTTCCCAAAAGTGAGATTTCCACAAATGTAATGTCAAGTCCACTCACACTACCGGAGAGGATTTGCCATTACGAACTCATTGATACCAAACATGATACTGTTACTCTTCTGCCCATAGGAAATACTGTTCAATAGCCTTTCCTTACATTCCCTCATGCTAATCCAATGCGAGAAGCAGGCCCCATCATACCGAACACACCACTCAGAGGGGCCTGTGGTCTGTCTGAACCCAGAAGTGAGTCCCAAACAAATAGGGTCTCACCTTCTTCAGTGCCCAGACCACAGCAAAAGCTTCCCTTTCAATGGCATTCCACCTATGTTCCCTGGGTAGTAGCCTCCTACTAAGGAAGGCTACTGTTGATCGAGACCCTACTTAGTTAGCCGTTAAAGCACATCCCCATGCAATGCTCAAAGGCATCAGTTTGCACCACAAACTCCTGCGAGTAGTCAGGCATCTTAAGCTCGGGAACTGTGCACATGGCCTCTTTCAGGGTGTTGAATGCCACCTGGCAGGCCTCCGTCCAGATCACATGACGCGGATGCTTCTTCGAAGTTAGCTCTGCCAAGGGGGTGACAATGGTGCTGTACCCCTTGACAAACCATCGGTAATATCCGCTGAGACCTAAAAAGCTCTCACCTCCGTCTGCATCTTCGGAGGTGCCCATGTTAGAATGGTCTCAATCTTTGGTTGTAGCGGCGCCACCTTGCCGCTACCTATTTGGTGTCCCAAGTAAACCACAGACCTCTGCCCTATGTGGCACTTAGTGACCTTGATAGTGAGTCCGGCACACTGCAGTGCTCTCAGTACCTGTCGGAGATGGTCCAAGTGATCCTCCCAACTGTAGCTGAAAACCGCAATGTTGTCAAAGTAGATGGCACTGAAGTTCTCCAGCCCTTCGTGAACCTGGTTGACCAACCTCTGAAAGGTGTCAGGTGAGTTCTTCAATCCAAAGGGCATAATCCGAAACTAGAAATGCCCTTCCGGTGTCGATAAGGCTGACCTCTCCTGCGCCCCCTCAGTTAAGGCAATCTGCCTGTACCCAGACGTGAGATCAAACGTACTACGGAACTTTACAGCCCTTAGCCGATCAATGAGTTAATCTACTTGGGGAAGGGGGTGCACGTCAGTCCGAGTGACGGAATTGAGACCGCAATAGTCCACAAAGAACTGAAGTTCAGGTGCCACGCCGGGGGTGAGCAGCCTTGGGCACCAATACCACAGGACTAGACCAAGGGCTGTTGGGGGGCCCAATTACCCCAAGGGCTAGCATCTTGGAAACCTCTTCCCGGATGCTGAGCCATGCCTTATCCGACAACCTGTAAGCCTTATGCTTAACAGGTAGACTATCCACTTATGCTTAACAGGTAGACTATCCACTGTATCATTACCATGAATGCACCAATAGGTGACCCCGGGGTGAGCGAGAACAAGGGAGCAAACTGCCCCATTAACCGGCGGTAGTCTCCTTGTTGCACCTGGGTCAGACTAGGGGAGAAACTCACCCCCTCTACTGACCAATCCTTCTTAATGGAGGACAGGAGGTACGGGGGAGGTTCAGTCTCCGTTTCCCACCCCATCATCCGTGACCAACAGCATGGTCAACTCAGTCCTCTCAAAATGTGGCTTGAAGCGATTCACATGCAGGACCCGCAAAGGATTCCTAGGAGTTTGCAAGTCCACCATATAGGTGATGTCACTCTTGCGCTCCTTCACCTCAAATGGCGCGGACCACTTGTCTTGTAGAGCCCAAGGCTCCACGGGGGCCATGACCCACACTTTCTGTTCAGGCTGAAACTCAACCAGAGTGGCAATATGGTCATACCATTGTTTCATATTCTCCTGGCTAGCTTCCAGGTTCGCCTGAGCAAGCTTCCTGAAATGGCTGTTTGGTTGCGGAAGGCCAGGACATAACTGAATACATCCTGGGGAGGCTTCCTGGGAGCTTGCTCCCAGCCCTCCCTCACCAAACTGAGAGGACCGCTCACAGGGTGCCCATACAGAAGTTCAAATGGGGTGAAGCCAACCCCCTGGAACCTCCCTGTAGGCAAACAAAATACATGGCAGGACGACGCCCCACTTATGCCGCATGGGGTCCAAAAGACCCATATTCATGGCCTTCAGGCTACAATTGAGTCTCTCAACCAACCCATTGGTTTGGAGGTTGTATGGGGTGGAGAACTTGTAGGTTACCCCACACTCTTTCCACATGGCTTTTATGTACATGAAGTTGGTCCCTTGGTCGGAGATTACCTCCTTGGGGAAACCCATGTGGGTAGAGATCCCCAACAGTGGCTGGGCCACAGCTGGCGCTGTCACCGTCCTCAGGGGGATTGCATCTGGGTATCAGGAGGCATGGTCCACCAAGACCAGGAAGGACCTGTTGCCCATGGCAGTCTTGGGATCCAGATGCCCCACAATGTTGATGCCCATCTGCTCAAAAGGGGGGCCCACAACAGGAAACGGATGGAGGGGGGCTTTGCACCTCCCTCCCGTCTTGCAGCTTGCCTGGCAGGTCGGACAGGACCGACAGAACGCATCTGAGCCTTTCCTCATCTGAGGCCAATTAAAGTGGATGGCAGGCCTATCAAAGGTCTTGGCCTGCCCCAAATGACCTGCCAGCACCACATCATGAGCCAAACCCAACAGGAAGGCTCTGAAACACTGAAGTACCACCAACACATGGGCAGATCCCGGTTCAGCAACCTTAGGCTCACTACACAGGAGACTATTCTCCCAATAAATCCAGTGAGTTCCAGAGGTGTCACCAGCTGCCTGGGCATCAGCCTGCCGTGAAGGACCCATGAGAGTGCGCCACGCAGAACTCCTCCCTGGAGGGACCCCCATCTTGCTACTAATTGGTCAGCTCAGGCAGGTTCCTGAGGTCGCACACATCTTCCCCTGTAGGTACCGTAGCCTCCCACCATGTCTGCCTCCTCCCGGACAGCGGAAAGCACAGGAGAGGGTTTCCCTCAACCCATGCCCTTTCTCTTTCTGGCAGAGACCTGGGCCACTATTTTAGGCTCAGGGTCCTTCTGACCATCCTCTCACACCGCCCTTGACAGTGTGGTAAGGCATGCCCACCCAGGCAGTCCCAACATCCCCAAGTGTGACCGGACCTCCTCCTCCCTCCAGGAGGCATGTTCCAGGTCGTTACCGAGCAGACCGTCCACAGGCATAGATGGGCTCACGGCTACCCTCAAGAAACTGGAGACCTCCCCACTCAAAGGGAATCTGTACCACCAGACAGTGGCTCTCACCTTTGTCAGCTGCAACCACTTGGTGAACCACGTTAGGAACAACCTACTCTGCAGACACTAGATGACACCTGATGGTCGTCATACTAGCCCCAGTGTCTTCCAGAACTTGCACCCTATTCCCATTAATGGTCACCCACTGCCTGTACTTCCTAGTATTATCAGGCACAACAGTTCTCTGGACCACTTCACTGTCGCCCAGAGACACTAGGGTTATCCCAGAAGGCTCCCCACCATTAACCGGGATCAATTCCACCCCAAGAGCAACCACTCCCACCCCCCAGTGTCTGCCCACCGGTGAGGGGTGGAGCCTGCTTAGGACACTTGGGATCCCCCCGATAATGCCCTTCTTGCTGACAAACATAGCACCGGGGTGGTCCCATTCCTGCAGGCTTACCTGTAGGGAACCTCTTCTTCTTATCACCAGGGAGTTGGGGATCCTTACCCGGACACTTAGCCTGGGGCCCTTGATAGACCTCCTTACTTTTGTTACTGTGCCCCCCTCATTTTTCTGCGGGGGACATGGCCCACTCTTGGAGGGATCCCCCCAGACACCTTTTTTGGACCCAGGTGTTAACCCAGCGACTCGCCTCCTCAGCAAGCTCTCTAGGATCAGAAAGTTTCTTATCAATCAAGTGCTGGCGCAGCTCGGTAGAACAAAGGCTAAGCATGTGCTCCTGTGCAATCAAATTGTACAGCCCTTTGTAGTGCACCACCTTACTGCCCTTCACCCAACCATCCAACGCCTTGCAAAATGAATCATCACAATCTAACCAGGTCTGGGGAGTCAGCTTCACACTATCCTTAAACTTCTGCCTGTACTTCTCAGGGGTCAGCCCATATTTTCTGACCAAGGCCTCCTTCAGGACGGAATACTTCACCCAGTCACCCTCTGCAAGGGCCAACAAGGTGTCCCTCCCCTTCGGTGGAATATGCTTCCACAAACTCGCCCCCCAATCTCCCTCAGGGATCCTGTGCATTTGTAATGCTATTTTATAGACCCCAAACCACCGCTCTATGTCATCTCCCACTCCATAATGAGGCACCAGCCCCTCAGGTATGTGAACTCTTTTACCCGAACACACAGATGAAATGCTGCCACCATCTGGGCTGGACTCAGCCCTCCTGGCTCTTACGTCCAGCTCTCTCATGCTCAACTCTTGAGAAACATAATTTTCTTTTCCTCCATCACCACCTTGGCCTTCTCGCTTTCCCACCTAAGTTTGGCCAGCTACAACTTGAGCTTCCTTTCCTCCTTCCTGTCCTCCAGCTCCTCCTGGGAGAGACTCCTAGAGGAAGAACTACTGCCTGACCTGGAGGGTCCGACGCTCCCCTCCTGCAGTTCCTGCTCCTCAGAATCTACTATATCACACTCCCCAGGATCCTCAACTGTACCTCTGGCCTCCAGCCAGGCACTCAATACCTTTTGCAGCTCCTCCTTCCTACTGAGGCTTTTAAAAGAACATTTCAGGTCTCTGCAGAACCTTTCCTTTAAGCTGGGGTACCGTAGAGGTCTCCAACATATCCATCTCAAACTCCCCTACTGCTAGTACCTCTGCTGGTTCTACAGCCTTAGACATGATTGTGAACACAGAAAGGTTTCCAAACTAAAATAGCAAAATCCCAGAAAAAGAACCCACAGCAAGAAAATGATATTGTACACCGGAGTCTGACACCGCCTCAGAATGTAACCTAGGCATTCCTTCTACTCCCTGCTTCCTGTCTAAGTTTCTATTAAGAGGTGTACCACTGGGTTTAAGTGCACTCCAGAGAAAACACCAGAGTCAACAAAAAAAATCTCATTCAGATTATGATGAAAGTGAAACATTCATTCAACCAATCGATAAACTAAGGGCTAAAGTACTAAAAGTGGGTCCATCCTTTCCGAAACACCAACATCTGTATTGATAGGAACATATATGTGTTGAAGTCCATAGGACTGTCTTCAGACCTCTGTCAATATAATGCCCTTCCTTCACCCCAGGAAGCTGCCATTAATCTGCTGGACTGGTAAAAACGAACAAACCTGCACCACGCTCGCTTACTCCCAACTTCTCCTTACATCTGTCAGTTCTGACTCGCTCCTTCTTTCCTCTCTCTTTCACCCTCTTTCTTTCCTTCCTCTCTCTCTCTCTGTCTTTGGCTTCCTCTCTCTCTCTCTCTCTCTCTCTACCTACTTATTTTTATACACCTGCTCTGCCTGTTGCAATTAACCCCTGGGTACTGGAGAGAGTGACAGAGGCCAGCAGCGGCAGTACCTCTTCAAATATTGGACTCCAAAATACTCCAGCCCTCCACAATTGCTCCCCACCCCCACCATTCATTGTTAGAACTTATGGTCTACTTCCTCTAAAGGATGAAAAGGTCAGGTCTGCAGGGCCTAGAGAACTGAGAACAAAATAACTGACCTAGCTACTTGCTTAGAAGAGAGAAGCCTGTAAGTAACCTAGGTGCCAGAGCCTCACCTTCATCCCCAGAGCACCCTCAGCTTCCTTCAAGCTTTGACCTCCGTCCATTGAGTTCTTATAAATTAAACGGCCGCGCCCATAGAAAAACCATGCATGATATTTGCATTCCAGTGGGGAGAACCACTCCCAAATGCACCATCTTTAAAATTAGGCTAAATGTTTTGAATAAGCCTTTAAGGTAAAAGGGCCATTGACGCTGTTTAACAATTGAGGTCTAGTGTCTCTGCAGCCCCACACTTTCAGCTCTTAAGCCAGCAGAGCCAGATGTCTGAGGGCCTGCCCTTCCAACTGAGTTAAACGTAGAATGGAACCAGTTGAAACTTCCTTAATCGAGTAAATTCTAGCACTTGCAGAAGGTGGAATGAAGCTCCCTCCCCCCGTTGCCTTATTGAAACAACCAAGATTCCTACATTTATTCTTCCTGAGTTATCAACATTAGCTTAGGAATTACTGATAGGCGTGTGAATGCGTAAAGGTGCTTCAAATGCCACTTTTGTCTAAGGCACCACCCCGCCTTTCCGAAAGAAGAAAGTGAGTGAAAACCTCATCAGTTATGTATTCATTGTGGTGGCAAAAAGGTTTTCTGCATGTGGCCAGCAATCCTCCTCCACCTACTGCTGTAAGACAGAATTGAGCAGTCCGTCATCCATGTGTGCTTAGAGTGACCAGATTTGAAAATGTAATGGCGCCACAATTGGTGTTAGCGCCCTAATGAAAATCCTGGGTGCTGTCAGAAGCTGAATTTGAAGAACCCTCAGCTGTAATGTTTTCTCTGAAACTACTAATCTGAGACACACCTGACGATTTCGCAACTGTGAGGCCTGAAGGTTTTGCATGTAAGAATTCTAGTATCGCTATGAATTTTCTTGCAGTCTCTAAGGGAATAATTCTTGTTTAACCTACTTCTCCAGTGGAACTGTCCTGATCTTCCTAGGTCCTTACTATGTGTGTCCAGGGCCACCATCTTCAATCGTCGAGTGTATGGGTTCCTTTAGATGCCAGAGTTGGGGTGGGGTGCATTTCATCACATACCCTCCTTGAGTGATATGGAAAACTCAGTAATCAGGAGTGGACTCCTCTATTTCTTCAAGACACCCTCTATCTAGACATTCTAGGTCAACTACAGCATGGTTTGGAGCGCTGTTATTTCTGTATGGTGGAAAAACATAATTTCTGAGCTCTTGTCCCTGACGGATGCTATTGATCGGTCTGTACGGTGCATGAGCACATTGTTGTCATGTTTGGGTTGCCTGAAGGATGCAGTTCAGCTACATTAAGAGGTTGAATCTTGAGGTCTCTGCTTCAGAAATGAGGAGGACTATTTTCTTTCCTTAATGATATTTTTTTCTTATCCTCTTTTTCCTCAATAGTGTCACTCCAAGAAAGAACAGGAGCGGCTCCTCCGTTGGGGCGGAGGAGCGTCGCCCCACTTAAAGCCCCCCGAAATACCATTTTATTTTTCATGCCCGGTCCCGAAAAGAGCGTCAGGACGGGGGCAGGATGCTGCTGACTGACAGCAGCAGGGAGGAGAGTTGGCTGGCAGTGCACTGTTTAAAATGCGCATGTCATTTTGGATGACCGTCTGGCGACGGCCAGCCACACATGCGCACTTTAAACAGGTCCAACCCAGCTGTCTTAAGACAGCTTGGTTAGAGCAAGCCAAAGACTCTACAGTGCAGTGGAGCACCGAGTCAGGCCACTCCCACCAATCCTAGCACTGCTCCCATGCTGGTGAGAGCAGCGCCAGGTTTGGCCAAAGGAGTTTCCTGTTGGCCAGGCTGCAGTCAGAGAAAGAAGTCTTCGGTGCAGAGGACGTCGTGTTCATCTTCAGTTAATTTATTTTTTATATATATCTTTTTGTGCGTTCATGCCCTCCTGCCCCCCACCTCCCTGTAGCCGCCACTGAGAAAGAACATCCTCAAAGCTGTTGCTTTCTTAAAATCAATGGTTTGTCAATAATGTAAATGGAAGTCATGGCA
The DNA here is from genome assembly GCA_963921515.1 of Calotriton arnoldi. Taxonomy (NCBI): domain Eukaryota; kingdom Metazoa; phylum Chordata; class Amphibia; order Caudata; family Salamandridae; genus Calotriton; species Calotriton arnoldi. The sequence goes on along the minus strand of CAWUFW010004139.1, from coordinate 488,443 downwards.
ATATGCAATTGTTCCTCCCTATTGAGGGTCGAAGCAATATTCTTTGATAAGTGATGTCTGAAAGGAATTCCATCCCTTCCAATAAACAAAAACATGCTGCTTTCAATTACAATGCCTTGAAAAGGATTTGAAATCAAAAAGATATCTTTGTGATATATGCTTCAAAAACACCTCCACCTGTGCTCAGATGGCAGTCTGAAAGCCCTTTCTATATGGCAAATACCCTTTTATCTACACTAAGGGCCTAATTTGCCAACAGTCTCCACAGTCACGGCAGAGGCCTCGCAGTCACGGAGGGAGTCCTGCACTTGTGGTGGGACCTCTGTACAGCGATTTCCCATTGCGGAGGTCCCGCCACGAGTGCAGGACGCCAGCCGCGACTGTGAGGCCTCAGCCGCGACTGCGGAGGCTGTTTGTGAATCAGGCCCTAAGTCTAAAGCATCTATCAATACAGCATTATCATGGCCATGGCTGCCATACCAAACAGACTCTATATGAAAGGATTGACTGCAATCATTATACATAGCATCTTGTGCGCACCTAATCATGTTTGTATCTTGGTCATGAAGCTAGAAGGGAATTTGTGTTTTTCCCACTCATTCTCATACTGATGACTAGTAACTCCAAATGAGGTTTCGATTAAACCTGATGTAATATAGCTCCAGAAGAGTTACAGGGGACTTCAGTGGAAGGTGGGCTATATTCTTACATACTCTGTCCAGTAAAGCTGGCTCCTGTCACATGCCTCTTTCAACTCTGAGTCACCCTTCCAGTCTAAAGAGTGCACAAATGAACTTGTGTCCATCATACGGTCACAGGTGCCCTTCTTGTGTAACACAGATCTGGTCAAATAGGCCAGATAGTCCCACTCCTGAAAAAAACCACACTAGACACTGATGCTCTGCTGTCACTTTTTAAATGCAGTGAAACTACAGGTGCAACACATAAACCACTAGCACTGTGTTTTCACGTTTTTTTCACTGAGCAGGTTTATAAAGTGATTTGAATACTGCCTTTGTATCTATAGCTTTTTTTAGTGATACATAAACTCATCCACATCCTTTATTTGACTTCATCGTGATTATTAATTACTTTTTGATTCTTTGCTGTCATTTTTAGGTCAAAGACTACCAGACAGCACAACTGGCAGGTTGCAAAGACATATTGGGGACATGCTGAAAGCTTACTAAGGAAGGATTTTAGCCCACTGCTTACCATTTACTTTGCTTTTTGTCACTCACATGGGCTTGCTTTCTATTCACTGGCTCTGTTTCTTTTAAGATGTCCAGCTTGTGTTTGTCCCTCCCGTGGAGCATAGCCTGTTCACCACCTCTCTGACTGGCTCCTTCAGTTCTTGTGCGAGTACTTGCTTTCAGAGAACATTTTTTTCTTGTTCCTGAAGCTCTCCCTGGGAGTACATGCTTTCTAGCTTTCTCCCTTGTATGTTTCTCTCCCTGCTTCCCCACATAAGCACCATGTGCTTCTGTGCACCCCCTCCTACCCAGCACTGCACATAGTTAGCTTGCCGATGTGCTTGTCCCCACCACCTGCATTGGTCCTGTGTAGTTCTCTAACACTCCCCACCACCCCCTTCTGCTCTACAAACTGCTGTCTGCCCGTGTGCTTCCGTTGTGGTTTGTCAAAAAAAAAGTACTTGTGTCCTTCTGTTTTTTTTTTTTATCTACCGATCTATCTCGGTAAATTAAAAATTATATATATAGCTGTGATGACGTGGCCGCTTGTTAGCATTAGCAGAGTCAAGAGGTCCTTGAGCCACAACCTTGTTGATTTTGCCAATATTTGTTTCCAAGCAGCAAGTGGGCGCTCTGTGCAGGAATGAGTAGCATGACTAATTGCACAGAAAAATGACCTGAAACTAACTTTAAATGACTGCTGCTTGTGTTTTCACTTTTGTGGCCATGGTTGCATGCATGTGCTGGCAGGGATCTCAGACGGGCGCTGGAGTCTCTCTAAGAAGTGTGTGGATTTTTAACTTTGAAATGTTTGTGTACCTGCACTCTGTCTCTCCTGGGAGTGATATTCAGGAACAAGCACGACACACAGCAACAGTTCGCAAGTTTGGCAAGGCTGTAGCACCAAAACAGCACTGCTACAGGGTATTGACGAAGCCTTTCGAGTCCTACACTCGGGCAGCTCCTGTCTCTTGACCTTCTGCAGCCTTTGATACTGTAAAGCATCATACACTTCTTAATACACTAAAACAAAGAATGGGAATTGAAGGCCTAATACTTATGTGGTTTGAATCTTACCTCACAGGGAGATCTCAGCTGATTAAAATTGAAAACTCTCTCTCAACTCCAAAGGCTGCAGATAAAGATGTCCCTCAAGGCTCTATCCTTGCTCCGACCCTATTTAATCTTTACACTGAACCACTAGGAGCCCTTTTGAAAGAGGCTTGGATTCTTTATCACCTTTATGCTGATGACACCCAACTCTACCTCAAGGTGCCCTCAGCACACGATATCTCACTTCTCGCTACCACCCTCAGCTCCATCCAAGAATGGATGATGTCTCAACACCTAAAACTGAATCCCTCTAAAACCGAATTCCTTCTTATCTCTACCTTAAACTCTCCACCTCATGCTTAAGAATAGATGAATAAGTTTCTCTTACTAGGTATCTCCACGGATATTGATCTGCCGAGACATAAGCTCCTGTTGGCTAACCTAGGGTTAGTAGTGGCCAAGAGAGATATAGTTAAAGGTTGGGGGGCTCAGCGACCTCCTACATTCGTAGAGTGGAGGTCCAGTATGGACCTATATATGGTCGCACAAAAGGTGGTCTACAAGGCGAGAGGGTGCCCTCGTAAATTCCGGAACATTTGGACGCCCTGGATAGAGTATTATGGCCTAGATTTCGACACAGAAGAAGGAGGAATGGGCCTTACCCAAAGCAAGACAGGGATTGGACATTAACAACTGTGATGAATTGCCCACTCTTGACAAATGTACTCGTATTGGAATAAGACCCTTACATCTGTATATCTGTGACATTGGTTTAATCATTTGTTTCACATTGGAGATGCTGCTGCCAAACCTTCTGCTTATAAGTATACCTTGCTGCCCACTGTTGTACCTATATCGTGCATTATTGCTTTCTTTTTTCACCTGGATGTTTCATCTCTTAAAAAACAATTTAAAAAAATGTATTAAAAAAAAGAATAGATGAATAGTCTGGACATTCTTAACAGTAAACATATCCATTGTTGACAGTGCCAAATACCTAGGTGTCATCTTGGACAAAAGACTTAACCTTCAATCCCAAATCAACACCATGGCCAAGAATGCACGCTTCCAACTGCATCTTCTCTGGGGATCCAATGTTACATTCCTAAGCAAGACCTGAAAACTCTTGTCCAATCTTTGCTACTCTCCAGACTGGACTACTGTTATTCTCTCCTTGTAGGCCTCCCTAAGACCCACTAATCTCCTTTAAAATCCATGCTCCACTCGGCTGCTCATTTTGTCTACAGGCCAAAGTAAATGACCATATCACACAAATGCTGATAACTCTTCGCTGGCTTCCTATTAAAGTTAGGACCATATACAAAACTGCTTATATCACCATAAAGCCATTCACACTTCCACCTCTCGATACCTAGTAAACAAACTCAAGATATCAGGTGGCTCTAGACCAGAGGTCTTCAAACCTTTTGATGCCAAGACCCCCTTGTCAAACGTTTTAGCCGTAAGGACCCCCTTCTGACAAAAATTTCTAGAACCTGGTACTCCTCATCATCGACAACTATCGACAACCATAAACGCCCCCAATTACCACAGCAAATAATTTTTACGGTAGGGAAATAATATTAAACAGTGTTTAGCAAACCAAAGGTCAGTGAGCGTAGGGGTGTAGTCAAAGGTGTAGCTAAAAACAAAGGGCCTCATTTATGAGGAGTTGGTGTAGGGCAGTGCCGCAAGTCTTCTTGCTGCGCTGCCCTATGCCAATGTGAAAGGGCAGGAAGGCACCGTATTTATGAAATACGGTGCATTCCTGTCCTTTTCCCTTGCGTTGGTGCACAAATTGCTGCCTAGCACCAGCATAGGCAGGATTGTTTTTATACAGGAAGGGGCACCTTCCTTCAACAAAAACTATCCAGAGAGGCTTTTTCCTCTTTCTATGTGAGCTGCAGAATGCAGCGCACATGGAAAGAGGTAAAAACAAGGAGAAATTAAAACATTTCTCCTCGTTGCGCCTCCACTGGAGAGGCGTCCGTTTCTGGAGCTGCCCCAGGTTTACGTGATTTTGTGAATATGGGGCAGCATCAAAATCAATGGGTGTTACGTGGGAACCCCAAGCAAAGCCCACGGAACCCCTCCTTGACGCAGAGTAAGGCACCGCAGTGACTTGTGCTGCTCTGTCTTACTCCATACCTATGAGGCCATGCAAAGCCATGCAGGGTGACTTTGCACTGCCTCATAGGTATGGTTGAGATGCTTGCGCCACCGGAGCATCAAAAAAAGTGATGCTCTGGCGATGCAAGCCTTTCATATATAAGCCCCAAATATTCTGTACATTTTTAGGTCTTTCACCATCAGGTATCTACTTATAAAATAATGGGCAGCGTAATTAAAAATAAATGTAAAAAGTTGTTACTCAGTGTGAAATGCACAGTAGTACATTATAATGCACTGCAGAGGTCTGTGTGTCACCAGAGAGCCACAGAATTAAATCTTGATTGGTGCAGTGGATAATAGTGATGTGTATTTTTAGTGCTACGAAGTCACAGCCTGTGACAGAAAGCACTGTGAATATGTAAGTCATTATTTTATACTTGCATTACACACATTGTAAGATAGAATGCTGCAAAACGTGCAAATAGTTTTTCTATAAAATGGTGCTTCTAAAATGTATATTTTCGGAATGCCAGAGTGTATGTAATGCAATTTTTTGTTTCCATAACTGTCCCTTCAGTACCTCTTTAGGGGTACTCCGTGCTGTATAAATGCAGTTAAAATTAAAAGTAAGCACTTCCCAGCCCAGTTGTTAACTCTTAGCACTTCACTCAAAAACACAAATCTTTATCATCACATTTGATCAATTAAAGCCAGAACCGCACCCAAGCACCCTTTACACTTGCAGTTTAACTGATAAGGCACATTTGCATTTCCTTCAGGCAAGCAGCTGATAACGATCTAAATTAGCCGGCTGCCTTTTTCCAAAAGGAAAGCAAAGGTTTTGGATTGCAGGGACAAGTGAAGCTGGGGAACAAAGGACCCCCTTCCAAGGACTCCACGGCCCCCTTGGGGGTCGCGCCCCACAGATTGAAGACCTCTGCTCTAGACCTTCATGAAATGCTGAAAATCTGCTACTCGAACCTTCAAAAGGGAAAGCCTTATGGCGCAATCTTTCTCATGTAATTCGACTAGAATTTGGAACTCGCTACCTCCAAACCTACGCACGACCACCACTTTTCGGATCTTCAAAACAGACCTTAAAACTCTTCTCTTCCAAAGACATTTTTCTAAATAATCACTCCTCGCCAAGCTCCCCACCATATGCCCTCACATTTAATGGCGTGACCCTGACTGTTACATGATACTCGAGAGAGTTAAAACAACCTTTCCACTTTAACTCTGTAAATATGTAATGTGTATTTGTGTAACCTTAATTGCATTAACTTTTCTAAATTTTTAATCTGTAATGAATATGTCGTTTGTAAATATGTTACTCTCATCAGTATCCATAGTAGCTATGCTTATTGTCACCTACTACCCTGTTACTCTGAATTTCTCATGTAATGTTCTTCTCAATATTGTAAAGCTCTTTGACACCTCTGGGTAATGTCCGCGCTATATAAAAATGCATAGCTAAATAAATAAATAAGTGTTCCCATTGCTGTGTGTGACATAATTGCCCCAATAAATCCTTCCGTTTGGAAACGTTTCAACCTTTGATGGAAAAGGAAATCTTCAGGAAATTTTCCATTGAGGCTTCCACTTCACTAGATATCCAGTGGCTTGTGTTTCTTTTGAGAAGAAACACTCTAAAGCGTAGAATTCAAGGTACCGATAAAAGAGCTTTTTGCTTTCATGCTACAAGAATAGCTACTGTTTCCTCTCCTATGGCTGTGCTTGCATCTCCATTCTGGAAGGGAGATGCGCAGGTGGGCAAAAATGTCCTTATATGCCTCTATTTGCTTTTTAAAAAAAATCCATATTGAAAATAAGAGTTGCACACATTCAAACAAAACTCGGGTATTTGATATGTTTTATAGCACACTAATAGATAACAGGTGAGACATAAGGTTAATCGGTAAGGTTGTGACAGAAAGGATCACAGAACAGAAAATGGCATAGCAGTATAAACTGTAACATGATTATAAACTCTGTTGTGCAACAAGCTATGCAGTTCGCTTGTTTGGTTTGATGTTGTACCACCACGCCATTCCCGAGACACAATCGGAGGAGAATCATCAAAATGATGAATTGGCCCATCCACACGTAACATATTGAGGTGTGAGAAATTGTGGAATGTGTCAAATAATTCAGTGGGCATCCAATGAAGGCCAGACCCACTGCTGCCACCAGATGTCTAGTCTGTTTTGTGACCCACTCGCTTCCCCTACACCTACAGTGATTTGAAGCTTTTAGTTCTGAAGTGAAGGTTTTCTGCTTGTATATTGTGGCTTGTTAAAAAACATAATGTGCTCAGAGAAGTTGGTCTTCATCCTGAGGTGTGCAATACTGATTTCCGGGCATGACGAAGAAGTGAAGTAATAAAATATTTTGGAATGGAGAAGCTGTTCTGGTGTGGCATTTTGTGTTGCCTGATTGTTTATTTCCTAATATGTAATGGGAGTTCTCCTTTATTTAGTTTAGGAGAGTGCATTGGGGTGCTTGGTTTGCTTCCGCTTTGTACAGCATGTTGAACAGCATTGCCAAAAGGCACCGTCTAAACCAATGGATCCAAAGGCGAGCCCTACTGGCTTTGCAAATACCTGTTTGATTGTTGCTCATGTTTAAGATGACACTTTAACTTCAATCTTCCTCAGCTGATAACTTCGGTGGACAGAGATGGTGAGAGAGGAGTAAATCACCGCTCTCTAAATGAGACAGTTACTCGTTATTTGCATTTCTAAAGGCAAAATTTGGTTTTAAAGCTGCCTTTCGCAGGATGCTTTTTACGAAGCTCTTCCCTCCCGTTTACCAATGGTTGTTACTTAAATATGTCTTTTCAAAACGTAAGTTCCGAGTGTAACATCCCTCAGGGCAGCTCGCTGCATCCTGCTGAGCTGCACGAGGCGCTCAGTGCTTGAGACCCTAAGAAATACGTGTGTGCTTGAGACCAATATCAATCAATTTCAGAACTATCGAATTGCTGCCACCTGTACAGGACTTGATTTTCAAGTTGCCCTGCAGTAAAGAAGCATTTATTTATTTCTATATTGACTACTTACAGGACTCAGTCATTGGCCCTGGGGTAGGGTGACCAGATTTTCAGAATGAGAAACCGGGACGGGCACAGACATAGAAATAGCACTAAATGTTCTATTAGGTATCAGGGCTTCTTATATACAAATATATATATATATGTAACAAGGGCTTTTGAAGCCCGAAACGCGTCATCGTTCGTGAGGACAAGGTTTTAATAAAAACATCTTGCCTGACACTGTGGGGTCTGTTTCTCCTTCATCGCCGTCTGGAGGTTGCGGGAGTTCGAGTCCTTGGATATATATATATTCACTGAAAAAACCATAGGTTTTAGGGACAGTTATAGTTACTTGGACATTGCACTCGTACAAAACCCGTGAAATTCCCCCGTTATAGTTAGTTCAGCTAACTATAACTCGCGCCCCGCAATGCACTGCTGATGACGTCACATATTACATCACTCATGACATGGTCAGTGACATCACTGATGACATCACTGATGACATCTCAAATGACATCACTGATGACATCATCCAGTGACTGTGTGTTTCTGTAAAGTTTAAATATTTTTAAAATATATAGGAAAAGACGTATTGAAGAATGAGTGGGTGTGTAAGTGTCTGTATGGATGATTTAGTAGGTGCGTGACCTACTGAATGCATGGGTAAGTGACTAAACTGGGTGAATGTCTGTATCCGTCTGTCTGTTGCTGTGTAAGTGGCTGCATGTGTTTGTGAATAGCTAAATGAGTGTCTATATGAGTTATTGAATGCTTGTCTGAGTATCTGTATGGGTGCCTGAGTGTTTGTGTGGGAGGGGTGTGTGCAACTCTGTGCATAGATGTGTGAGTGGGTGATTCACTGGGTGGATGGTTTCAAGAGTGCATCTGTGATAGACTGTATGGGTGGGTAAGTGTGTGTAAGAGTGTGTTTGTGAGTGAATGTATGTCCCAGTGGTACATGTGTGAGTAACTACATATGTGAAAGGCAGTATATATGTGTGTTGGAGTATATAAATAGCTATAAGCAAGAGTGAGTGATTGTGATAGTGGCTGTATGGATGATTGTGTGCTTGTATCAGTGATTGTATAAGAGCGTAACAATGTGCTACTATTTGTATGAGTAAGTGAGCTGGTGTGTGTATAACTGTATAGGTGAGTAAATGGCAGTGTGTTTAATTATTTGCATGACTGACTAGGTGTGTGAGTATCTCTATGGATGAGTGGCGTTGTTTGAGTGTCTATATAGGAGTAAGAGTGCATATGATAGTCCTGTACTGAGTGACCGTAAGTATGAGTGACTGTACGGGTGAGTGAGTGGATGTGTGTATGTAGACCTAAGAATCAGTGAGTGGGTATGTAGTTATTGGTGTTGGAGTGTCTATGGTTTTGCGAATGGCAGTCTGTAATTTAGAGTGGGTGTATCAAAGGTTATATTAGGGTGTGAGGAGGTGCATCAGATTATCACGTGGATGATGTCATCAGTGATGTCATTTGAGATGTCATCAGTGATGTCATCAGTGATGTCACTGACCATGTCATGAGTGATGTAATATGTGACGTCATCAGCAGTGCATTGCGGGGCGCGAGTTATAGTTAGCTGAACTAACTATAACGGGGAATTTCACGGGTTTTGTACGAGTGCAATGTCCAAGTAACTATAACTGTCCCTAAAACCTATGGTTTTTCAGTGAATTTCAAAGGTTTTTTAAATGCTAATTTGTAACTATAACGTGTCTGAAACCTATGGTTTTTTCAGTGAATTTCAAAGGTTTTTAAATGCTAATTTGTAACTATAACGTGTCTGAAACCTATGGTTTTTCAGTGAATTTCAAAGGTTTTGTAAATGACAATTTTTAAATGTATTAATTGTTATATTAATTTTTTTCATACTGATTTACTACATTTTTAGAACCAATTTTTTTTTACATATTTTATTTTTAAATTACATTGTAATTACATTATACATTACATTACAAAAAATACTTTCTCAGAATGAATTACTTTAGTTTAAATACTTTGCAGATAGGCAATAGACTTTTAAGTACAGTAGTTACAGTTGTTGCAATGGGCAACACATTTTCAAACACAATGCAACATTCAGCTCAATGTGAATTTCTAGTTAAATGCAATTAGTTACTTTATGGATTACTTTTGTAACCACAGGACTGGATCCTAGATTCAGTCCTGGTACATCTCCTGTAAACAGTTGAGTAAAAGCGTTTTGGTTACAGTCGTGATTTTTAAGGAATATTATTGTATTTTAAAAGTTGACACTTAGAAACTTTTTCTCATAGAATCACCAATGTTATCCTATGGAAGGAAATTCACTTAGCAGGTAAAAACTGTTATCGTTACTTTTTCTTACTCAGTGTTGGATCCTGGATCCAGCACTGGTGCATCTCCTGTAAACAGTTGAAAGAATGCGTTTAAGTCATACAGGCGATTTTTAAGGAATATTTGTAGTTTGTGAAAATCAACACTTTGAAACTTTTTGCTGAAAACCAGTCAATCTTAGCCTATGAAGGAAATTCAAGTTACCGGTAAGTACGGTTAAAATTACTTTTGAGGATCAGTACTGGGCTGAAAGATGCAGCACTGAGGTCTCTCCTGATAACAGGTGAGTAAATCGGAATTCGTATTTCGGCTGATTTTAGAGGAATATTTTAAAGTTCCAAAACTCCACACTTAGAAGAATTTCCAAGTGAAACCAGTCAATGTTAGCCTATGGAAGGAAATTCAAGTTACCGGTAAGTACGGTTAAAATTACTTTTCAGGACCAGTACTGGGCTGAAAGATGCAGCACTGATGTCTCTCCTGATAACAGGTGAGTAAATCGGAATTCGTATTTCGGCTGATTTTAGAGGAATATTTTAAAGTTCCAAAACTCCACACTTAGAAGAATTTCCAAGTGAAACCAGTCAATGTTAGCCTATGAAGGAAATTCAAGTTACCGGTAAGTACGGTTAAAATTACTTTTCAGGACCAGTACTGGGCTGAAAGATGCAGCACTGAGGTCTCTCCTGATAACAGGTGAGTAAATCGGAATTCGTATTTCGGCTGATTTTAGAGGAATATTTTAAAGTTCCAAAACTCCACACTTAGAAGAATTTCCAAGTGAAACCAGTCAATGTTAGCCTATGGAAGGAAATTCAAGTTACTGGTAAGTATGGTTAGAATTACTTTTCAGGACCAGTACTGGGCTGAAAGATACAGCACTGAGGTCTCTCCTGATAACAGGTGAGTAAATCGGAATTCGTATTTCGGCTGATTTTAGAGGAATATTTGCACAATGGTGAAGGGAGGGGGCGGGGCCTGAGGTGACATCTGTGCAAACGCGCCCCGTTGCGCGTTTTAAGTTGGGGGATTAAGTCCCCTTGAATCCTGAGGGTCCCTAGGGGCCAACTAGCCCACCAGGAACCTCCAATATGCGCCAGGGGCTGCGTTGCAGAGAGTGTAGAGAGGCCACACCCCTTTTACACCTCTCTGCAACGCAGCTCTGTGGCGCTTTCTGGATGTACCTGTTGGGCTAGTTGGCCCCAAGGACCTCAGGATTGAAGGGATTTAATTCCCATCTTAAAACGCGCCACGGGGCCTGTTTGCACACATGTCACCTGAAGCCCCGCCCCTCCCTTCACCACTGTGCAAACGCGCCCCGTGGCGCGTTTTAAGTTGGGGATTAAGTCCCCTTGAATCCTGAGGGTCCCCGGAGTCCAACTAGCCCACCATATACCTCCAAAGCGCCACAGAGCTGCGTTGCAGAGAGGTGTAAAAGGGTGTGGCCTCTCTACACGTCTCTGCAACGCAGCCCCTGGCGCATATTGGAGGTTCCTGGTGGGCTAGCCCTCCCGCACCATTTTTTTAAAAAAGCCCCGGGGGCTGGCGGTCCCCGGGGCTTGGGGGGCCCTTTGAGGCCCCCACACATTAAATTATCCCCCCCACCATGCCCCCGGGACTTGGGCCACCTGGGGGCCAATTAACATCGAAGCGCGGAGACCGCGCTTTGATTTTTTTCGGCAGGATTCGCGCACCCTGAGCGCATACTGCCGATTTTTTTTTTTTTAAATGCTTTTTTGCCCAGGGGTCCTTGTGGGACCCCTGAGCAGGCCTAGGGGTTAGGGTGTTTCTACCCTGCCCCCTTTGTGCGTTTTGCGCACTTGTTTCTTTTTTTTCTCGGCGGGATACGCGCACCCTAAGCGCATCCCGCCGATTTAAAAAAATAAAATCTTTTTCTGCCCAGGGGTCCTTGTGGGACCCCTGAGCAGACCTAGGAGTCAGGGTGTTTCTACCCTGCCCCCTTTTGCGCTTTGCGCACTTGTTTCTGTCCCTCGGTTCTACCGAGGGACAAAATGGCTGCCAACACTTCTTGATTTGGAGTGTTGACAGCCAATTAGCATGCAGCTCGTGATCGGGAGGGTACGCGGATCCGACGCGCCCATAGATATATATGTGATTTTAATTGTGAATTTCTCAGGAACTACTGAACGGATTTACACCATTTTAGCAAAAGGCACCAGTCTGAACCAAGGGCTACCTCTTTGCCAAATTTGGGGTAATTCCGTTCAGCAGTTCGAGGCTGTAGCTGCGACTAAAGGTTCCTATGGAAAAATGAATGGGGAAAACGCGTTTTGGGACCCCCTTTCTTCTCGGCCCCCGCTTGACGTATCACCCCGAGACTTTCAGGGTAGGAGCGGTCCGGAGCGCCCAACAAGTTGGAAGCTTTCGCGAAGATTCGTCAACCGGCGCCAACGTTATTGCAAATAGAATGTCGCGGATTTCCTATGGATAATAGGTTGTAACTATAACTATCTACTGGCGACCGCCAGTAGATAATATATATATATATATATATATATATATATATATATATATATATATATATATATATATATAACCGCGAACACAACCTGCGGCGTCTGGAATCCGAGTATATTGTCCGACTGCAGAGCAAGATTTCTGGAGGCCTCAACCGTGAGGAACACCTTCATGTCCACCTAGGATAGAGAGGATACTATATACCAGTGGTGCCCTTCCATGTTTTTGGACACTATATATTGCTATCTATAAATAAGTCTTAGTAACTCTCACCATCTCCTCCTCTCTTGCTCTCTGTCTTCTCCTGTTTCCTTCTCTCTCTCCCCTTCCGTAATATCCCCCCTATAATTCCCCCTGACTGCCTTCCCTTGCTTTCACTTTTCTGCATCTCTACCGTCATGATGATAACAGGAATGTCACTTGCACTGAGCGGCTGCTGAGACCATTAGTGACCAATTTCCACGCACTTGTTGTACAGCACCTAGGGTGGGGTATCGTTAGTGTGTTTTATTTTTCCTTTTATTTTTCCATTTTTATAGAGCAATTTTTTCTCTATTAGCAGTGGGGTCTTAGTGTCTTTTCTGCCAGTCTGGATCACTTGATGATTACTAAGGTAGCCGGCTATGGTGCCAATCAGTGCCACTTGGCATGGTACCCATCTCCAGTTTACACTGCCACTTGGCAGATAACTGGGATATAGAAGAACGCTAGATGCATCTCCTGTTTTCAGGCACATGCCTTTCCTATGCATAGCCATTCTTCCCTGCCGTATATGGCATGTCCTACCGATGGTTGCGATAGATTACTAGCAGCCACAGTGCGTTGAGTATCCCTTACATGCGGTGGCAGCGCGCTTCAGGGACAATAACAGGGAGAGGCGCCTGTGCTTACTACAGCATACCTGGGCTTACAGCGCTATGCCGGCTTTTACGATGCCAGGTGCTTATTTGACCTTGTAAATCCCCGCGCTTAACATACAATATGCACTAATATTGTTGTTTCACGTTCCAATTTTAAATATCACATTCATTTGTATTGTTATATTGCACTCATGTATTAATTTCAATGTGCCTTTTATTTATTTGTTGAAAATGTGAGTAGAGTCTGTTTTCACTCACTGACAGACTCCAACATTCATGTATTTCTTTTATGTCTATACATTAATTTTGAATGCACTTAAATACAGCCACTTCCGGGTCACGGAGTGACTTTGACAAAGACCGTGAGGTTGAAACACGTCAGTCGAATAAATCTCTATTTTTCTTAAAAATCCTGAGTGCGACTTTACCTTATGGATGCAAGACGTAAGGAATCGGCAAATATATATATAGGATGGACTGAGGGCTCTACGTTATTATCTAGCAACAAGAGCATTGGAATTTGAACTACATAATGCAATGTTAATTAATATGGTTGAGTTTTGCCTAAAGAACAACTTTTTCATATTTCAAAATGTTTTATACCAGCAGCAACATGGGGTAGCTATGGGGGCCAGCTTCTCCCCCAGCTATGCTTGTCTCCACATGGGCTGGTGGGAGGAGCTGGTCCTACACAATCAGTTTGTAGCATATGTAACCAATAACATTAAGACTTGGTTAAGGTTCATAGATGACCTTTTTATCATATGGCAGGGTACTAAAGATGAAGCAGAGAGATTTGTTGAGGATTTGAATGACAACAATCTAAACCTACATTTTACGGCATCCATCAGTTCTGAAACTGTCAATTTTCTTGATGTCCAAGTGTATGTGAAGGGTGGCCAGCTACAAACCAAACTACACAGAAAAATCACCGCAGGGAACTCGGTGTTACATGCAAGCAGCGCTCACCCGAAGCATTTGATACAAAGTATACCATTTGGGGAGATGCTACGGCTGAAACGCATATGTAGTTGTAGTGAGGATTTGAGGGAAGCCCAAGCCGCTAGCAAAAATAGATTTTTGGCTAGGGGCTATTCCTCACATTGTATTAACACTGCCATCCTTAGAAGCAATGCAGTAAATCGGGATACTCTATTGAACAAGGGAGCCCAAGTCAAGCAGACAGAAGAAGGAAAGACAGGAACCTTTAGGTTTATCCTCAGCTACAAGAAACAGAGTAAAACCATCAAAAAGATCATTGACAGAAATTGGCCTATAATCTTAGGGGATCCAATGATAGGCCACCTATTGCCAAAGAAAGCGGCAATCACATACAGCAGGGCACCCTCAATGAGGGACACCCTAGTACAAAATGATCCTGGAGGCATTACGAATACTACTTGGCTGAGTCAACGCAGAGGTTTCTTCAAGTGCAAGTCATGCAAGGCTTGCCTACACGGGGTCAATACCACAAGTTATAAGACATCTTTTGGAGAACAAGAACATTTGATCACTAAATCCCTGACATGTAAAACAGACCATGTGGTCTATGTGCTGGAGTGCCCTTGTAACCTCAGATACGTTGGCAGTACTATACTGCAGGGACACAAAAGGGTACTCCAGCACATCAGGGCGATCAAAAATCAAGACCCCACCTACCCAGTGGCCCGTCATTTTGGTGAAAAACATGACGAGGATCCCCAGTACCTCCGCTATTTTTTAATAGACAGTGTACCAGCTAATAAAAGAGGGGGTGACAGGGTGAAGGCATTGAGATGTCTAGAAACAAGATATAACCTAGACCTCGACTCTAAGTCCCCAGGAGGTCTCAATATCACAGAAGACCTTTACACATGCCTCTAACAAAGAAATAAAGTTTAAGTACTTAGGTGAATTTGAGTTGTCATAACAGAGCCAGTTGTCATTTGACACTTACTATTTAAACACAGGTTTTAGATGAAACCGCTGCCAAACCACTATTTTTAGATATATTTTTTTACACGGTTTTATGGTATATTTAAGGCAACACGCTTTAGGAAAAATTAGCACTCAGCACTTTATTTAAGCGAATTTGCACATATCCCTGAGTTGCAATGTTTACAAATCCTATGTTTACAATCGCAGTACTGTATAAATATTGTCATTTATCTATTGAATGGTGGCAACACCAACACCTGGTATTTAAACCTGGACGTTGATTAGTTAAACTAAAATATAATACAAGAAGGAACTACAGTGACTCCTTTTATATATTTTGGTAAAATTTTAAAGTTATGGAAATGCAATAACTTTTAAAAATGTCTCAATACAGTACGGATACTTTTTATTATATGGTATTTTATGAAGAAAGGTTTGAAGGTTTTAAAATAATATGTAATGCATTATTTATTCAATATGTATATGTATTTTAACCTCAACCTACATCCTTTGCGATTGACAACACATGGTGTTTATGTCTATGAATTTGACATCGCTATCAGGGCACTTGTCACTTTAAATTGTTACATCACTTAAAACAAAATGGGGTATATATAATGAGACACCTACCGTGTAGCGCGTCATGTGATCAAGATCCCACGGGATCGAAACGCGTCATGCTGAGGTGTACCACAACAGAGCTGGAATAAACTTACTGCACCTATTTGTGGTCCGGGCTCCTATTTTTCTGCAGAGCCAATGATGGTTGGCGAATGACTAAAAGGAAGGAGTGCTTTGATATATATATATATTTGTGTTCTTTAAAAAAAAATTTATTTTCACGTTGCCTCCAGTTCTGAGAGGAGCTCCAGGGTCCAGGTGCTGGTGGGCATGGCCTTGCCCTATGCCCTCTGCAGCCCTGATTCACACCTCATTAAATCCTGCTGTGCTGCTTAAATGAGGCGAAGCAGCACAGCAGGAGAGTTTAAAGAAGTGAACTTCTGTCGCCGTTTCTAAGAGGGCCGGTCGAAATGTGAGCCTGCACAACACTGGGATTAACGTGCAGGTTGACCCGACCCTCCCTTAAAAACCGGGACATTTCTTTAAATAAACCAGGCACTACCCAAAAACCGGGACATTTCTCCAATTTGGAGAAAAGTGTCGGGACACTTCTCCAAAAACCGGGACCGTCCCGGGAAATCCGGGACATCAGGTCACCCTACCCTGGGGCGGCTCCTCCACTATGGCGCAGGAGCGTCGCCCCACTGCTGCTACCCAGCAGAGGCAACAGTGAAAAATAAAAAGATAATAAAATAATTTTAATATCATTTTATTTTTCACTGGTGCCTCTGCTGTGTAGCCGAGTCACAGAGTTGAGTGGGGTTGGTGTTCCATCGGGGAGGAGTGATGGGCACTGCTAAGTGCGCATGTATGTTTGGCCGGCGTCTTAGGACAGCCAAACCAACATGCGCAGTTAGCATTTCTCTAACCCGAGCTGTGTTGCACAGCTGGGTGGAGAATACACAGGCTCCCAGGCCCTCTCTGAGCAGCAAACGAAGCCGCTCAGACCTATCACAGTGCTGCTTTCATGCTGAGAATAACATTCCCAGCATGAGAGCAGCGCTTGGATTGGCAGCTGGGAGCCTGTGCAGTGTGCACCAGTCCGCCGGGAGTCGAGGATCTGGACAGGAGCATGGGGTGGGGCATGGGGTGGGACGTAGCGGCAGGTAAGAAGTAGTACTCTTATTTTTTTCTCTTATTTTTCTCCCGCGCCCCCTCCCCTCCTCCCCTCCTCTCCTCCCCTCCTTTTCTTTCACAGTAGCCACCTCAGGCTGCAGTGCATCCTCCTGTGTACCTCGTTTGTGCGCCCCGCATTGCCTCTCCCGCTTTCGGTTCACGCTTTCCGTAATCACTTATCACATAGAGATTAATTTTACTTCGGAAGAGGGCTGTTTTTCTGGGTTCAGAGTTCTCATTTTGGGTGTTCCTTAGAGAGCACTCTGCCTCCAGCTAGATGCGTGTTTAACCAGATTAGCAAATACTGAGCGGCCTCTTTCCTCCCCCGCCGCTTTCTGTCGAAGTTTCCAAGTTCAGCCCTCTCCGCAAACTCAATGTCATGCAGTTAGTAAATACGAGTTAAATGAATTTTATTTTCCTCTGACTATGTTACACTATCAGAACAATTTCCAGGGCTTTGGACAAGTGAAGCGAACCGTCCCTAATGTTCTGATTTTTCAAAGCCAGCCAAGAACAAAGTTTAGATTAGTAATATATTTCTACCCAGGGTCATTTTCAAGCTCATGGGGCATGTATGTAATTAGTGCCAAATGTATAAGCCTTTGTTACGATTATTAAAGTAAATGTGCACTAATGTACTACTGTGTAGGCTTGGCTGGCAAGCAGAGGTTCTGATTGTAAATGATGAAGGAGGAAATTAAGTGCAAGACTTGGTACGGTTTCTGATCGCTGCTAACCAGGCCCTTCCAATCCTGTCTGCGGCGGCGCCTAATACCCTCTAAAGGATATTAGTTAGTCTTGTTGGGGGATTTTATGCAATTTCTTTGCAAAACAAGAAGCGCAGCAAAGAGTAAAGGCGCAGCAGAAACTGATGTTTACTTCTTTCGCCAGATTAACATTGATTTTTAATTCAAAAGTGATGCAATTAAAACTATTCATTTAGCACACATATAAGCAGATTGAGGGTCATTGCCTAAAAGGGCCACATGATGCAGATCATGCTAAGAGTACTGATTACAGCTCTACAGGCTGAGGGTGTTAACCCTGCTCAGCGGGAAGTCAGGAGTATTATAAGACCCTTCCCGAGACACTGGACGTCAGAACGTGGGAATCCCTTAAGTGTCAGAGGGACATGGTTGACTTTTTGGAGGAAAATGCTACTGGTGATAGGACGTCATAGTTGCTGTGCACACGCGGCGTGTAAAAATAACTATTGATACATAAAGTAGGCAGATCAGTAAAGTTAGCAGCCAGAGAATGGTGCGAATGGAGAGAGTGTAGGGGAGTGGGACATGAAAGGGCAGAGGCCAAGCGTAAGGCACTTTAGTCCCAACCGGGGGTGATGCACTTTGCTTCAACGTCCTCTGCTGGTGTTCGCCAGCCGAGGAGAGGAGCCACCCGGGGGATGGAGAAGACCAGCCTCACAGTAGTCCTAAGCAGCAAAACTCACAGTGGAAAACCTGCAAACACTTATTTTCACAATACTTTTATCAGCAATACTTCGAGGATAGACGTTGCACACACTTCACTGCAAATGCAGGCGTCATACAGTCAAATGCGTATGAAAATAGCCCCTAGTCGGTTTAAAAATAAAACGAAGTCAAGTGCACCAGGGGCCCAATCACAGCACTTCACTCCTCCTCTCCAATGTATCAAATTAACCTGCGCACCAGTTGTACCCATGGCGTAGACTTGTTCTCGATTCAGGTGTTTTATTGCATATGTTCAAAAGTCACGCTTGTTCTTTTGGAAAGAAGCAGTGGTATTATAAATCCGGCTACTTTTACTTTGCACTTGGGCTGTATTTTATCACATAAAATTGTTTTCACAGTTTTGCTGGTTCAGTAAAGAGAGTGTATGGTGTGGGAACATTTAGCTTCTCGTGTTGTTTTTTTGTGCTGACAGGAGTGAAAATGAAACAATACTTGTGGGTGTCTTGTCACTGAAGACGTATATAACTACTCTCCACCGCGAGTGCCTGAAAAATCCACACCGCAATGCTGCGAAGCACGTGTGAGGATGCAGCACACTCTCTGAGAAGTGTCTTGGGAACAATGCTTCAGTATTCTGACAGCTTGGCTACCGCCCTTCCTTACTCTTAGACTTATTATGAAAAAAAGAATAACACGTGTCTTTCATCGGGCCTCGAACTGCTCAACTTGCCCTGCACCCGGTGGTTAACCTAACTGAATTGTTGTGTTAATTTCCAGAGCAACACTGGCACCCGTATGGTTGCAAACTTTCGGTTGGGTATGTACAGGAAATGCTGTGAATTCTTTCTTTCTTTAAATTACAAGGCTCTTAATATGAGTGTCCCGTGAATTTAGAGGAGAACAGTCCCGTACCCCCCTGCTGAGCGGGGTAGGGCGCTACGATCGTCACCGGGCACTCATCTAGAACTTTTACCACTTTCAAATGTCCCCAGCCGCCACTGCATCGGCCAGCTGCTGCCCTGAGGCCTGTGCAAAATAAATGCTGTTGATCCGTTTTGTTTTTCAAAGTCTTGATCTTCATTGTAATATTGCTTTTTGACAAATCTGTCATTGGCAGTCTCTTGAATTCGTGAGTACAATGTGAGGGAAATTGAACACTTGGAAATCTTTCAGAAACATAATTAAAGCAAAACATGAGTTGAGAACTTCGGCTCCTTTCCACGAGGTGGCAGCAGCGCATACAGGATGACGAACACGCGCTGTGCTAGCGTTTTACAAAAACGAAGCCCGGAATTGAAAAAGTATCATATTTATTTATTTATGAATTTTTATATAGCGCGGACTTTACCCGAAGGTGTCAGAGCGCTTCACAATAGGAACAGTAACATTACATGAGGAGAAAATTACAAGTGAGCATAATACAAAAGCAAGCGTTACATTACATGAGGAAAAAGCGACAATTGTGCAAAAAACAAGAACAAACCAGATACAAAAAGAGGCAGGGCTTTAAGTGGGAAAAAAAACCTGGGGGGTGCTCTAAAAGGGGCGTGGCAAATCTCTTCAAGGGGTGTGGCCTATCCGAGTAGGGGCGTGGTCTAAATCAAGATAACTAGCATTGTGTGCTTAAGAAAATCATTAAGTCGCATCCAGCAAAGGATAATAAAATAGGCAAAAAGGTATATTTATTAAGTATAAGCCATAAAAATACCAAACACTTTAAAAAACATGTAAAAATTATTTACATTACTTAGAAATCTATTGCAGGGTTCCCCCAAACCCTTGAAGATATTCACTGTGTCTATTTTGCTGGGGTTTCTCGGCGGAGTCAGAGGTGTGGCAGAAAGAGCAAAATATCCCAATTTTTAGTATTTGTTTCCCATTTCACTAACCAGTTACAGCTTATTACATTATTTAATTTAACCAATGGATACACATGTTTATTTAAGGTTTAATATGAGTTATTGACATTAAAATACATTCACAAAGTGGGATACGTTTCCAATCACAGAATGTCCCAAATATCCTTAAAAGTGGAATCGCAAGCCATTCGTCTCCCAGCCATGGAGTTTCTGTCATCAGCACTTCCCCACCCTTTTTCCACAAGAGCAGTTCAAACATGAATGGCAAAATATCCTAGTTTGCAAATGTTTTCCACATAATTATGGCTCTGCCATATTTGCCACATAATACTGCTGTATAATCTGCTGACGATTTTAACTAATAAATTGTTTATAGCTCAAACGGATCAAAAGTTACAAAAAAATGTGACTTGTGTTGCTGCAAAGTAGATGGCCCATTGCAAAGGTTGACTGGTCAACTTTCTCACTGCTGCACTTGTATGTTCCACTGGTACTAATAAGGAAAAATCTTTGCGGATACTGTTAGCATGTGTAAAAATGTCAAAATAATAAAGTATCAGAAAATTTACAGCACCACTAATAGCAGTATAGGGTGTCAGAGCACTTTACATCACGTATGATTTCTTATCTCAGTGTAGTATATGTGTGTAAATCACTGTATAGGAAATGTTACATAAGACAAAGGACTATAAGGTGTAGGAGTCACATGACAACCATACTAGTAGGCAGCATAGTTTAATAGTGATTGGTCTGGAGAAACACAAACTCAGAATTTAAAACGTAATACCATGGTTGGGGGTTCTCTTTAATAATCAGAATTGATTTCTACCCAAATGAACTCTTTTTGCAACATTAGGATAATCAAAGACTGTGGAAAAAACATAATGCTCTAATTTATACCTTGCAGTTTGCATGCAGCTCTTACATGACAGTTAATAGCTCACTGTTCTATGTTAGGATTTTAACTTATTAACTGCAAGTAACAATAGGGTCTCTCTGACAAAAGCAGTAACCCACTGACCTATTTACATTATGTGCACTTTGTGATCTGCATGGTACATGTTCTTAGCAGTGGGCACATTAATCCTCTGCGCTTCCTTTCCAGGAGTCAAAACGTCCACTAGACAAAACACCATCTCTCTCTACTAAGAACATTAATCCCTGGAGTTATCATGACATTTTTATTGTTGCCAACAATTGTTGGAGGCCAGGAAGGAGACAGCAAGTGCTTTTAAAACCATATTATACTTGCAAACAGGACGCCCCCACCTGAAGTCAGTGCCACCCGCGGTCCGTGCAGGTAACAGCGGTGGGGCCGGGTAAGGGGGGGTTTCAAGGGATGATGGTGAAGGAAAATTAATTATTTAATTTTCCCTCGGCATCGTCCCTTGAAATCCCCCCTTACCCGGCCCCTCTGCCCCACTGCTGTTAGCTGCACGGATCGCGGGTGGTCAGCGCCTGGTGCGGTCGCACTGCCCTAGAGCCACCCTACTCAAGGGTCCTTTGACCTCAGTGACAGAGTCACTGTCACTCTATGGTGTGCTGCTTCATTGGCCTGCCTGCAAGACTGGAGGTGAACTTCAGAATAAATTGTGGCGGACAGGCCTTTAAGGTTAACCCACACATGCCACTGCTAGGGTCCACCTGCTGGTGCTAAGACACCAGGGCTTTTAAGATCTTGCGGGGCCTTCTAAGGTCTAGCATGGGAATGTGTTCCCTCAGCGGGAGTGGTCTGGTGGACTGGTCATGAAGGCTGAACCTGGTTCCCCAGTTCCGAATTCCGCAGCTCTGACCATAGTTCCACATCCTCTCCCCCACTGAACACCATACTGCCCCACTGAGAGAAACTTGCACTGCACTGACCCGCTATAAACACCTGGATGTGACTCAATTCAAATTACGCAATAGACAAGAGCAATATGCTGCCTACAAAAACAAGCATTGGCATAGCCAATAGGTCTCGCTTTTGGGACCTTATAAGTATTTAGTTATGCAGCACAATATCCTTACTGCAACAACATTAACTGTTGCATGGCTAAACACTTATAAGGTCCCAAATGCGAGACCTATTGGCTATGCCAATGCTTGTTACGTTTTCCTATGAAAAGGAATTTCGGGCAGCATCCGGAATAGCATCATGGTATAGAAAAATCTACACAAACGTATGGCAAATATTATTTGGCTAATTGTGAAGGCGCCATGTGATGTGTTTACAAGCTAGAGAGAAAGGCAACATTTAAAGTGAGCGTTCAGTGCCGCATGATGACGCATAAATGTACAGCTGTGCACATTCTCATTTCTCTGCACATACTTGTCGCTTGGTTGCTCGGCGGGGTACATGTGGCCGGTGCTTTGCTTTACTCAGCATTGTTGTGCATGTATATAGAAAGCTGTCTCTTCATAACCGTCATGGTAAACCCACAATCACGCCCTTCCCCGGAACAGGCGATTACGTGTGTTCTTTAATGTGTGTTTTACACAGTGTATTAAGACAAGCCGCTGACCTTACTAATGCGCGTTCTCTATTCCCATGCCGATTCCAGTTAAGTGAGCGTTCTCCACATTAAATGCACTCGCAAAGTAAACAAATGTGTCCCCTGGCACAACCCTACTGGGCTAAGGGGCTTTTATGGCTCAGACGAGAGCACAGCAAGTATTACCTCAGGGCGGGGCGGCCATAAACTAAGCCCTGGGAGTCAGCGCGACCTCGGCCACTTTCGAAATGTCAACATACGTCAGGCTGGGAAGCAGCATGCCCTGGAGGTCTGGCGCGCGTGATGACGGAGCCACTGCAAAATACATGCGTTTTAATTGCAGGGCAGATGTTGATCATCCCGCCCCACCATCCAACCCCAAAAAGCTAGTCTCTTAAGAGGGCACGTGGGCAGAGCGCTGCGCTCTAGAGAAAAAGTGTCAAATTCTAGAGTACTGCACTGTACAAAAAAATCTCAAATTGACCTGTTGGACAGTGAAAATAATGATTAATCGGGATCAAATGTTATTTAAGAACGTTCAGCAATGACCAGTGACGCTTCAAATGTCACGTTGAATTGACAAAAAGATCCTATTATGCAAACCCATGGAATGATTCTTTGTATGTTTCAAACAATCAAAAGGTCTAAAATTGAATAAAACCAAAACATCACCTTGCTCCTATTATAGGGTAAGAGTGACAACAAGTAATTTTCGATTTAGTACTGTAGGGGGCACCTTAATAATGATTTTTGTTTCTTATTGATGTTAAATACTCAATACGTTTTAGTGCACTGGTCTAATAATTTGTGGTAACGCGGTAGCTAGGTTCCGACGAAGCATTCTTCAAATAAGATGCAGCAGCAGAATTTATATTGACCAATTAAGTATCAGTCAATTGTTACTTAGACCCGGTAGCCAGTTAATATATATTGACTGTAGAAAATGCAGATATGCGCTGCTTGCTCGCTTGAAAGCGCCCGGTAGCAGTATATTGTTCTGTGGGTGGAGCGGTGGCCTGCTAGAAGGGAGAATCAAGGTGCAATATGGTCTGATTAAAGCCCCAACCCACAGGAAGTGTTCAGTTGCCGCCTTGCTCGTGGGATAAATGGTTACTTAATTCCTTTATTAGTCGCGTAGGGAAATTGCTCGGCCATAATAAGCGGTTAGTTGTGGCATGATTGAAAGAAGTGACTTTCTTAACTTTTGGTAACCCAGGGCGAATGTACTTTTTAGTTGGTGTGATCTGACAATCCGACCTGGTTTTCAGTGACTGAAGGTGCAGCTTTTTAATTGATAATGTTCGATTTGGATTATATATGGGCACTAACAGAAATTGGTTGGTACAAAAGAAGAAACAACAAGGGAGACCGAGAAGCGCGCGCGCCTCGCGCTAAAAGTAAAAAAAAAGACGCGCGGCCACGAGACGCGCTCTCTGGTGAGGGAGGGGGAGGAGCGGGAGGGGGAGGAAAGCCAGATGGCGCCTCAGCGATGCGAAGAATGGATGGCAGCTGTGCGCGTGCACGCCATCGTGAACGCAAGCTGGAGGCCAGCAAAAGCCACTGGGTTAGCACTTTCAAAACCCATTTACTAAATCTCTCGCCGAGAGCAGCACAAGCGCTGGCTCAGGCGAGACCTAATCATGAAGAAAACAAAACTGTGATTGAACATCTGATATGATATTGATATAATGGCTTGATTTGCCATCAGAGGGGGGGATTGGTGCAGCGCAAGTCTGTACACTCTTTACACATCACTAAAACACTTAATACGATTGATATCTGACACAAAAAATGAAAGTGCACTTTGCACATGAGTCTTGCTTGTCTTAATGATACTTGCACACGTTGCACCTGATACTGAGCATGCAGAGTTTTTGCTACAGCATTCATAGCGCTCACATCGAATGTTTTACTAATGTCAAAAGAAATGCATTTGATGTTTAACTTAGAACCATTTACTGTGACAAGAGATGCTCTTAATGAAAAGGATTTAGTAAACATTTACCTGATTTTAATTAATAAAGGTGACTGACATTTATTAATAAAATCATATATGCTTTGCTACAGCTAAAAGGAATTACAATCGTAATGCATGCTATATTGAGAAGTGAAACATTGCAATGTGTAGTTTACGTTTTAAACCATCCTCTTTGTACCATTGCTGCAGCCTTTCACACGATTCATAAAATGTGTGCAACATTGCCAGTATAACTGCTAGAAATGTCGTTCTTAGCTTTAAATGCTCCTTATGTGTGTAGGATATTAGAATAGCTTAAATGGTAATGATTA
Organism: Calotriton arnoldi; assembly: GCA_963921515.1. Lineage (NCBI taxonomy): Eukaryota > Metazoa > Chordata > Amphibia > Caudata > Salamandridae > Calotriton > Calotriton arnoldi. The sequence continues at coordinate 463,667 of CAWUFW010004139.1, read as the reverse complement.
CTCAATGTATACATTAACGTTACATGTATGTACTTTCAGTGTAGATCCTAGGCATAGTTGTCATTGCAAAGTATTATTGCTTATTGTGTGACTTTTGCTGTATGAATTGAAAGGACTAAATAAGCATCATGCATGTATAAGGTTAAAAACGCACACACACGTGCATTAGTGATTTCATGTCTTAAGTTAGCAGTATTTACTCAAAGGCCTTAATCTTTGTCCCTTGAGAAACTACTGTGTTCTTAATTTCTGCTGACTTGCTTTCTTTGTAGGACTTATCATGATTTTTTTAGTTTAGAATAGATACATTTCTTGTAACAGCAATAGATGCATGTCTGGGAAATGAATTCTTCGACCAGCACATGAGAACCTGTGGCTGGACAATGCACTATTGTACTGAAGCCTGAGTGTGTGAACAAACCGGTGTTCCCATGTTCAGTGTGGGATGTTAATGGAGTGTTTGTACCATGTGAATCCTTACCGATATTGAAACAAATACAATGGATTTCTATTGATGATGCAACTAAAGGGAAGTTGCAGACGAACTCTATAGATTATAACTTACCGTTTGCCCTGGACAAGGGAGGCAGGAACACATAGAGGCAGAACCCTTTGGATTTTCTTGCAGACCGCATACTGGACTTTCCTTACTGAGCCCCTTTCTGCATGTTCTATGCAGAGCCTTCCTTGGACTCCTACCCGAACCATGCCCGCAACTCCCATTGCCCTTAAAATTGAATTTTATAGACTTTTTCCCATGTCCCTTTAATTTCCTCGTGTGGTTTAGACCTACACTTATTTCTTGTCCTATTGAAGACTCTTGACTGAACTTCTGCAGTGGTATTGCTATTACTACTCGTACTCTTTTGCCTGATTCCTATTGTCTTCTGTAGATTTGCTCTATGCATTAAACCTGTCTATGAGAGATTAGATTGCTAATGCCTAGAACGTACCAAGCCAAATTGTACCCGAGTATCAGATACTCATGTTGTTTTGTATTGCAGCTACAGAGCTGCTTGTAGGTCTGATTCTCGTTTGCCTAAACTTTTTTTGGAGGCTTGGTCTCCCAGTTGCCATACTGTACCTACACAGTCTCATTTTACGAGTAATATACCTGAATCTGATTAATAATTTGTAATAAACACCCTTTTGAATTTGGCTACCGATTCCTGGTCCTCATTGTGTAGCCAGTTTGGCTGCACTGTTCATTAATATTGATAGGGCAAGATATGCGAACTCTCTTTCCCCTCAGTATGACGGCAGAAAAGGTTCATTGGAGGACCAAGTAAGTAAGTGGCTGCAAATGATCCAGTGTAGGAGGTAAATCATAGTTATCAGTTGGGCCCAGAACGCAAAGGTCAAAACGCTGAATCAACTGTCTTGCTCGGGCACAAGAGGCACGTGCGGCTGCCGCCACCAAACTTGAACTGCTAACAGCCAGTGAGCACCAGCCCCATTTTACAAGTTCTCTCTCCAATTTCCGGACCCTGGTAGGCGAGGAGAAAGCGATAGTTGGATGCAGGCAAGCAGGGTAGAAGACCAGCGAGACTACAAGGCAGTAGCATGTGCATGCATGTCTGATGGAAAACAGGCAGGAGTATGATTGCCCACTTCCACAGCAAAGCACTGAGGAGTAGCGCATTCAGCGATGTTGTAAACCAAAATAAACAGTAAAAAATACATTTCAGCAACAGAATTGAACATCCTGCCCCAGGACGACGCACTTGCTTAAAATATACTACAGAACCCTTCACTGTGCTTCAGCTCCAAAGGAGGTAGAACTGAAGTAGTAGAAGGACGTCCGCTACAGAATGCTCTATAGCGCTCTAATACTAAATACCCCACTCGGTCTCCAAAAAACTACAAATTGACTTTGTTTGTACTCGCTGACCACTCTCCCACTCGTAGCTAAAGGACGTGGAGGCAGTTTATCTTGCAAACGTGTGTCATAGACCATATATTTATTAATTTCAGTAGCTTGTCTAAAGGCTGTCCCCTCCCCTGAACTGTCTTGATGTGCGATGGGTGGTTTGTTCTCATTTTAAGCACTTTTTATGACCGTGTTTTATCCCTAAGAATATCCTTAAGACTTTCTAAACCAGGCTTGTTCTTTAACCCTATTTCTGCTGATAAGTGCTGTCAGTTTAACTCACACGAGGTTACATTACGTAATGAGAAACGTAATATGTAGTTGCCCTAGCTCAAGCATTATAAATATAACAAACTATGACGAAAAGTTGAAAAAAGTGCGAGAAAGAGCGCATTCAACCGCGGGTTTTACGTTCCAGCCAGTAGAGAAACAAAGAAAATCAATACAGCATGCGAGCCGTACTTGACATGAAAGGATTTTAATTAGATCAATTGCTATAACAATTGGAACTGAAAAATTAGATATATTTTTTCATGCTCTCTGCTTAAATTGTACTTGTTGCTAATTTGTCGTGCTCTGCGCCGTTGGAGCTGCTTTGGTAGCCTAGTAGTTTATTGATATTTCTTTTAACAATGCAGTGTTTGGGGATGATATAATGGCACCGCAGACTACATACTCCTCCACTCATGTAAAAGCCGCCTGGGCTGTGGCAGAGCGAGTATTCGAACACTGTCATCAATATTCTTGAGCCCCATTGGGATAACCTTCACGTGGAAGGCAGAACTAGTTCCAGGGTCATCCACGCGCTGGCCTCCCTGCCGATATATCCTGTGTGATGCATGAGCTGCGCGAGCCTTCTCCTGTCCGGTACTAATTGGTCTTTGCTGACAGCGCATTTGACATGTTACAGAATAACTGTAATAACTTTGTCATTGCCAAACTGCTTTGGACGGGAGCAAGTGACCTAGAGGTGCGAGGCTCCATATCCCAATGTCATCTCAACGACCCTGTGATGTCCCCCTCATCATTCTTTGTCATGATAGCCGCATCTGTCATGGTAAGCTAGCCTGGTATGGCACCTGAAGATTTAAAAAGAAATGTGCTGCATTCCTTGTTTTCTCGTTGCTGTACAGTCTTTTGTTTAAAATAGCTTATTATATAAATACACCCTTTACACCATTCTTGGGTCTGGCCCAGTCTACGTATTTTTGGGCATTTCCTAATTGTGGTGCTAGTAACCTCTTTAATCCAGATAACTGTTCGTACTACTGTCAGGTTCCTTTGTGCCCAGTTGGATTCACTATCAGGCGGAGATACCTAATTTTGTTAAAACTCTGTGTTAATTGCTGCAAATTATAAATACAGGAGCTCTGGCTAGGGTTCTTCAATATTTGATTGTTTCATAGTGTTTAAAAAAGCTTGTATACATGTGTAGTCCTGAGTTAACTCACGCTCATCGCACTGTTCAAGCATCAGTTAGTAGAACTAAGCATTCTTTGCCAGCTGCACAGTTTCAAAGTCTGGCATTATGTCCTTAATAGCTTACAATTAACAGATACATTGTAGAATATAGTCATGCTGTGGGTAGACGACAGTTGTTCTAAGGCTAGGTATTAAAGTTATGGTAGGCAGAGTAAAACCCAGGTTTCAGAGGTAAGCAGTGAAATACAAAGTGGACAGATGAGGGTAGACTTGAGATGGACAGTAGAAAAAGTAATGGGTGAAATCCTGCACTTAAGCTTACCCACTGGTAATCACTCTGAGACGCATTTTTAGCTCGTCTGTATCCTTCAAGACATATATTGTAGCATTTATATAGCGCTTAGTACCGCTATGTGCGCCACTGAAGCGCTTGCCTACATGGGCACAAGCTACGCCAGGTATAGTATGTGGTTGGACTGATGTTGTCTTTGTGTTTTTTATCCTGTGTGAAATATGGTTGAGGGAGGTTTTGACCTATGAAAAGAGTTTGATGGGACAAATTGCAGTGTTAAAACTGCCACAGTCAGGGGTCGGTGGTAGTCCTGAAACTGTTTTACACTGTCATTGTATAAGTTGGCACAATAGGTGCTGCAGTCCACTAGTGACGTTAAACTTGCAGGTCCTGGGTCCACTTTGAACCATATATTAGGGACTTATTTGTAAATTAAATATGCCAATTATGAGTATACAATTTCATCATGTTGAAAGGAGGAGCACAGACACTTTAGCACTGCTTAGCAGGGATAAAGGGCCAGATGTACGACCCTATTTTGCATGCGCAAACGGGTCTGTGACCCTTTTGCGCATGCAAAATGTGAAAGAGCTATGTACAATTCCTAAATTGTGACTCGCTATTTAGAAATTGCGAGTCGCTATTAGGAAGGGGCGTTCCCTTCCTAATAGCGACCGCAACCCCATGTATGAATGTTTTGCAACCGCAATTGCGGTCGCAAAACACTCGCAAATTACCACCCTCTTCAAGAGGGTGGTAATGCACTTGCAAAAGGGAAGGGGTCCCCAGGGGACCCCTTCCCCTTTGCAAATGCAGGGGAAAATATTTTTTAAGGGCAGGCAGTGGTCCCAGGGACCACTGCCTGCCCTTAAAAAATGAAACGAAAACGTTTCATTTTTTTTTTTCCAAATGCATCCTGTTTTCCTATAAGGAAAACGGGCTGCATTTAAAAAAAAAAAAAAAAAATGCTTTATTTAAAAGCAGTCCCAGACATGGAGGTCTGCTGAGCCCAGCAGGCCGCCATCCCTGGGAGTGCACGCCATTCCTAATGGGGTCGCAAATTGCGAGTGGCTCATTAATATTCATGAGCCTCGCAACTTGCGACCCCATTGGGAATCGCAAACAGTGTCTCAGACACTGTTGTGCATACCAATTTGCGACTCGCAAATTGCAAGTCGCAAATTGCAAGTCGCAGATGCAACGCAATTTGCGACTCGCAAATTGCAGGTCGTACATCTGGCCCAAAGTGCACAGAGTTCTACAGCCAGCAAAAACAGTCAAGGCAGAAATCTGGGTGTACACCACACACAAGATGGCAATTCCAACAGCTTTCATGTCTTGCGTGATGAGCCTCGAGGTGAGATGATAATCTTATGGGATGTATCGCTTAGCAGTGTGATGGATGAAGAGGTGTGAGAGAGCGACTTGCAGTTTATAGTTTTATTTGCAAGTTGACATCTTTGAGCAGCTCTGCACATCTTTGTATGATATTTCTTATGATCAGTGTCTACTCAGCTGGTTACGGCACTGGGTTGTCAAGCTTGATATTTTGTTTAAAGTTTTTGGTTCTGAGCTGGCAAGGTCAGAGGGAGATGTGGTGGAGAGATCTGCTGGGTTAAGCTTTGCCACCATCATCCGATATCTGTATGTCATTGCGAGATGTAAAGAAGCGGTCCCAATCTGTAGCTAGTTGGGATCTTCAGTGGTGGACTAGATTAGAGCCCTCCTATTGACCAGCAGTATGTGACAGATCTCTTCAGTTATTCCATGCCTGTTTAGTTGGTGATGGCTAGTTTATTGGCTGGTACATTAGTACTGGGTGATGGACATGATCCATATTGAATATGTCTTATGTGAGTGTAGGAGGATTTAGCTACAGTTGGCACCAATCACTGAAAGTGAATGTGGGCCAGGAGAGATATATATGTAATGGCATTACTGTATAATACTCGGGTAACCATAAGTCATTTTGTCTTAGCTTACCTGCATATAGAAAGCAGTGTGCGGTTGGATTTTTTCATAACTGTGGGTTGTAAGCTGTAGAGTGCATTTGAAGGTGTGATTATCTTTCGAAATACTGTGCCAGGTTTTTGGGATAGTATAGTTATCTTGGAAAAGGTGGTTTATAACGGTCTTTTGAATTGAATATACTCCTGAATGCTTTGAATCTTGTCTGGTAGCTAGTTCCAAGGCTTGGCCGCTTGTAAGCAGTTCCTTCTATGTGTTTCTTATGGTAAGGTAGCATGATAATCTGTGGTGCAAGGCCGGAGCGCAGTGTTCCGTTTTGTTTGTATTGCCTAACAGAAGAGTTGACTTAAAATTACGCGTTTACACCCTTTACTCATCTATAAAAGAGATACCCACCAGGAGCAGAGGTTTTTCAAGATCTTCAAGTTCATGAGTATCTAGTTCAGTCCAGGTTTTCCTTTGGATTCTGGGACTTGTAGTCCTGATCTTGTTGGGAAAGGAATGGTCAAGTCCCACAAGGCAAAAGGGAAAAAGTGGATGGACTATTTAAGCATTGGCCTGCAAAGCTTGGAAGCTCTGCAAGAGTGTCCCTGTGTAGGGAAGCAAGGTCCTTGTTCTTTTACAGCTCCATTCGCCGCTATGATAAGGGGTCCATGAGCCGTCCATTCTCCTCTATTGTTTCTCTATTAAGATAACTGATCTAATGAGTTAAATAAATTGACATAAATCGTACCCAGTAACCAGGCGGCAAGAAGTTGTTGTGATGAACCCGTGCTGCGTGGTAAAGTGAGGATAACGAGCCGTTGAAATGGATAAAATGTTTTATGCTCACCATGCACATCCATTGGTTTAGTTGTCATTTTTCTAGGAGCATCTATAGGATCCTTGGATGCCACTGCTTTCTCAACTAAACTGCTGGGGATCCTTTGGTGCCATCTTGCATGGTCCTAGGTGCCTGCCCTTTGACCACAGAAATCCTTGGAACCTTGGATTTTCACCCTTGAGCATTTATGGGCCTACTGGTTGCTACTCCTTTGCCCAGATAACACCTGGGACCCCTAGAATATACGCGTGCAGGAGCCTTTTCCCAGGAAAGACTGAGGTGCTTTGACAGAGCTGTTTGCAAGGGTTTTATACTGACATGCAGTGGGAGGGTCTACAGATCATCCCTGGAACACAACATTTAAAGAGGTGATTGTAGGAGCTCTGTTTTTGGAATTGTAAGTTGATGGTGCTGCTGAACACGATTGAGTAGCATAGGCAAAGGTGGTCATTAGGGCTAAGGCTCTGAAACAGTGGGATAATGGTGATGCAGATAAGGACTGAGTCCCATTGGTAGAAGAACTGTTTGTAAGGGCTATGAAAACAATGGGATGATGGCGTTGCAGGTCAGTGCCGAACATATGCAGATCAATCTCTGCCCCACTACACAAGGGACAGTCCAAATTGTACCGCCTCGCAAGTCCCCTGTATTGGAGACAAACCAACTCTAAACAGAGTTTGACATTAATTGGCATCATGTTTGAAGTGCAGCTTCAGTTCTGTGGATGGGAAAGCCCCATTCTCCGTTTGGTCAAACCCTGCCTGCTTTTAGAGAATCTCTTAGAAAGCTAGCAAGCATTGGCAAAACCAATAGCCAGAGCTATTTGCTTTGTTAATGTTTTTTTTTAGCTATGTGGCACAGCAGCATGGCTGCTGTGCAGTATAGCTGAAAGTAAAAAAAAAAAAAAGGGAAAAAAGTGCTATGACCTGGTCAGCACTTGCAGCGTCAATCATAGTGCTGCTTTTTTTTTCTTTTTCACTTTCAGGCATGCTGCACAGCAGCCATCTTGCTGTACAACATGGCTTAAAAAATATTAACAAAGCCAGTAGCTCTAGTAGGGGAGACCTATTGGCTTTGCCCATATTTTTTTTTTGGTGGCGGGAGGGCAATGAATAACATGGGCAAAGTGGAAGAGGGAAAGCAACAAAACTGTAGTGGGACGTGACAATAAGCAAACAAACAGCGCAAGCAGCAATGCAGAGTGGAACGAGGGGTGAATGGGACAGATGGCTTGCAAACACATGTGCTGCTGCAACTAAAAAACAAGCATTGGCATAGCCAATAGGTCTCGCCTTTGGGACCTTATAAGTGTTTAGCTGTGCAACATTTGATGTTGTTGACAAAAGGATATTGTGCTGCAGAAGTAAATACTTATAAGGTCATAAAGGGGAGATATATTGGATATGCTAATGATTGTTTTTTTTTAAGGACAAGAAGTGATTTTAGGCTGCGGCTGCCACTTAGTGTACCGTATTATACGTAGATGTTGTAGCTATATTTGAGAGAGGTAGCGAGAGGTAGAGAGGTGTATAGAGGTAGAGAGAGAGCTAGACAGATGTAGAGATGTAGATAGAGGTAGAGAGGTGGACAGAGGTAGAGAGAGGTAGAGAGAGGTAGACAGAGGTGGACAGAGGTAGAGAGAGGTAGACAGAGGTGGACAGAGGTAGAGAGAGGTGGACAGAGGTGGACAGAGGTAGAGAGGTAGAGAGGTAGACAGAGGTAGAGAGAGAGAGGTAGAGAGGTAGAGAGAGAGGTAGAGAGAGAGAGAGGTAGAGAGGTAGAGAGAGAGGTAGAGAGAGAGAGGTAGAGAGGTAGAGAGAGAGGTAGAGAGAGAGGTAGAGAGAGAGGTAGAGAGGTAGAGAGAGAGGTAGAGAGAGGTAGAGAGGTAGAGGTAGAGAAAGAGATGTAGAGAGGTAGAGGTAGAGAGAGAGGTAGAGAGAGAGGTAGAGAGAGGTAGAGAGAGAGAGGTAGAGAGAGAGAGAGAGAGAGAGAGAGAGAGGTAGAGAGAGAGAGGTAGAGAGGGAGAGGTAGAGAGGGAGGTAGAGAGAGATAGAGGGAGAGGTAGAGAGAGAGGTAGAGAGAGAGGTAGAGAGAGAGGTAGAGAGAGAGAGGTAGAGAGTTAGAGAGGTAGAAGGAGATGGTAGAGAGGTAGAGAGAGAGAGGTAGAGAGGTAGAGAGAGAGAGGTAGAGAGAGAGGGAGAGAGAGAGAGAGAGGTAGAGATGGAGAGGTAGAAAGAGAGAGAGAGGTAGAGAGAGAGAGGGAGAGAGGTAGAGAGGTAGAGGGAGAGGTAGAGGGAGAGGTAGAGAGAGAGGTAGAGAGAGACAGGTAGAGAGTTAGAGCGGTAGAAGGAGATGGTAGAGTGGTAGTGAGGTAGAGAGAGAGAGGTAGAGAGGTAGAGAGAGAGTTAGAGAGGTGGAGAGAGGGAGAGGTAGAGAGAGAGGTAGAGAGATAGAGGGGTAGAGGGAGAGGTAGAGTGGCAGTGAGGTAGAGAGAGAGAGAGGTGGAGAGAGAGAGGTAGAGAGGTAGAGAGAGAGGTAGAGAGGTAGAGAGAGAGGTAGAGAGAGGTAGAGAGGTAGAGAAAGAGATGTAGAGAGGTAGAGGTAGAGAGTGGTAGAGAGAGAGAGGGGTAGAGAGAGAGAAGTAGAGAGAGAGTGGTAGAGAGAGAGAGGTAGAGAGAGAGAGAGGTAGAGAGAGAGAGGTAGAGAGGGAGAGGTAGAGAGGGAGGTAGAGAGAGATAGAGGGAGAGGTAGAGAGAGAGGTAGAGAGAGAGAGGTAGAGAGAGAGGTAGAGTTAGAGAGGTAGAAGGAGATGGTAGAGAGGTAGAGAGAGAGAGGGAGAGAGAGAGGTAGAGAGAGAGAGGTAGAGAGAGAGAGGTAGAGAGAGAGAGGTAGAGAGAGAGAGGTAGAGAGGTAGAGAGAGAGAGGTAGGAGAGAGAGGTAGAGAGAGAGAGTTAGAGAGAGGTAGAGAGAGAGAGAGGTAGAGACAGAGAGAGGTAGAGAGGGAGAGGTAGAGAGGGAGGTAGAGAGAGATAGAGGGAGAGGTAGAGAGAGAGGTAGAGAGAGAGAGGGGTAGAGAGAGAGAGAGAGGTAGAGAGGGAGAGAGAGAGAGAGAGAGGTAGAGAGGTAGAGAGAGAGAGAGAGAGAGAGAGAGGTAGAGAGAGAGAGGTAGAGAGAGAGAGGTAGAGAGAGAGGTAGAGAGAGAGAGGGAGAGAGGTAGAGAGAGAGGTAGAGAGAGAGGTAGAGGGAGAGGTAGAGAGAGAGGTAGAGAGAGAGGTAGAGAGAGGTAGAGAGAGGTAGAGAGAGACAGGTAGAGAGAGACAGGTAGAGAGTTAGAGAGGTAGAAGGAGATGGTAGAGAGATAGGTAGAGAGTTAGAGAGGTAGAAGGAGATGGTAGAGAGGTAGTGAGGTAGAGAGGTAGAGAGAGAGGTAGAGAGAGAGGTAGAGAGGTAGAGAGGTGGAGAGAGGTAGAGGGAGAGATAGAGGGAGAGGGAGAGGGAGAGAGAGAGAGATAGAGGTAGAGAGATAGGTAGAGAGTTAGAGAGGTAGAAGGAGATGGTAGAGAGATAGGTAGAGAGTTAGAGAGGTAGAAGGAGATGGTAGAGAGGTAGTGAGGTAGAGAGGTAGAGAGAGAGGTAGAGAGAGAGAGGTAGAGAGGTGGAGAGAGGTAGAGGGAGAGGTGGAGGGAGGTAGAGAGAGAGGTAGAGGGAGAGAGAGATAGGTAGAGAGTGAGAGAGGTAGAAGGAGATGGTAGAGAGGTAGTGAGGTAGAGAGGTAGAGAGAGAGAGGTAGAGAGGTAGAGAGAGAGAGGTAGAGAGAGAGGTAGAGAGGTAGAGAGAGAGGAGTAGAGAGAGAGGGGTAGAGAGAGAGGTAGAGAGAGAGGTGGAGAGAGGTAGAGAGAGAGAGAGGTAGAGAGAGAGGGAGAGCGGTAGAGAGAGAGAGGTAGAGAGGTAGAGAGAGAGAGGTAGAGAGAGAGAGGGAGAGAGGTAGAGAGAGAGGTAGAGAGAGAGAGGTAGAGAGAGAGATGGAGAGAGGTAGAGAGAGAGGTAGAGGGAGAGGTAGAGAGAGAGGTAGAGAGAGAGGTAGAGAGAGAGGTAGAGAGAGAGGTAGAGAGAGAGGTGGAGAGAGACAGGTAGAGAGTTAGAGAGGTAGAAGGAGATGGTAGAGAGATAGGTAGAGTGTTAGAGAGGTAGAAGGAGATGGTAGAGAGGTAGTGAGGTAGAGAGAGAGAGAGGTAGAGAGAGAGAGGTAGAGAGGTGGAGAGAGGTAGAGAGAGAGGTGGAGAGAGGTAGAGAGAGAGAGATAGGTAGAGAGTGAGAGAGGTAGAAAGTGAGAGAGGTAGAAGGAGATGGTAGAGAGGTAGTGAGGTAGAGAGGTAGAGAGAGAGGTAGAGAGGTAGAGAGAGAGGTAGAGAGGTAGAGAGAGAGGAGTAGAGAGAGAGGGGTAGAGAGGTAGAGAGAGAGAGGTAGAGAGAGAGAGGTAGAGAGAGGTAGAGAGAGAGAGGTAGAGAGGTAGAGAGAGAGAGAGGTAGAGAGAGAGAGGTAGAGAGAGAGAGGAGAGAGGTAGAGAGAGAGAGGTAGAGAGAGAGAGGGAGAGAGAGAGAGAGAGAGAGAGAGAGAGGTAGAGAGAGAGAGGTAGAGAGTTATAGAGGTAGAAGGAGATGGTAGAGTGGTAGTGAGGTAGAGAGAGAGGCAGAGAGAGGTAGAGAGAGAGAGGTAGAGAGAGAGAGAGGTAGAGAGAGGGAGAGGTAGAGAGAGAGAGGTAGAGAGAGAGAGAGGTGGAGAGAGGGAGAGGTGGAGAGAGGGAGAGGTAGAGAGAGAGAGAGGTAGAGAGAGAGGTAGGGGTAGAGGCAGAGGTAGAGTGGCAGTGAGGTAGAGAGAGAGGTAGAGAGAGAGAGGTAGAGAGGTAGAGAGAGGTAGAGAGGTAGAGAGATAGGTAGAGAGTTAGAGAGGTAGAAGGAGATGGCAGAGAGGTAGTGAGGTAGAGAGAGAGAGAGAGAGAGAGGTAGAGAGAGAGAGGTAGAGAGAGGTAGAGAGAGAGAGAGGTAGAGAGAGAGGGAGAGAGGTAGAGAGAGAGAGAGAGGTAGAGAGAGGTAGAGAGAGAGAGGTAGAGAGAGAGAGGGAGAGAGGTAGAGAGGTAGAGAGAGAGGTAGAGGGAGAGAGAGAGAGGTAGAGAGAGAGAGAGGTAGAGAGAGAGAGGTAGAGAGAGAGAGGGAGAGAGGTAGAGAGAGAGGTAGAGGGAGAGAGAGAGAGGTAGAGAGAGAGAGGTAGAGAGTTAGAGAGGTAGAAGGAGATGGTAGAGTGGTAGTGAGGTAGAGAGAGAGGCAGAGAGAGAGAGGTAGAGGGTGGTGGGCACGGAACTCGTTTTGGGCGACCAGTGCTTGTTTTCCATAATCAGATTTCGACCCAATGCAGGCGAGAGAGAGAGAAAGTTAGACAAGAAGGGCTGAGCGAGAAGGGAGGGGGGAATGCCAGCAGCAGAGGCAGGTGAGAGAGAGAGAAAGTTAGACAAGAAGGGCTGGGCGAGAAGGAGCTTGATCAAAGCTCACGAAAAGGGAGGGGGAGAAGGGAGGAGGGAGTGCGAGCAGCAGCTGTGCACGTGCAAGCAGGCTGGCAAATGGTGTGCAATGTGCGCGCACCATGACGAGAGAGGAAAGCCATATGGCGCCTCTGCTCGTCATTGTGCGCGTACTCGCACGCTCTAGGCAAGCCCAAAAAAAAAGTGGTCGCATTTCTAAATGCCCACTTACAAAATGTCTCGCCCAGACCAGCGCAAGCGCTGGCTTCAGGGCGAGACCTAAAAATGAACAACATCCTAGAAAAAGCAAACACTCATAGAGAATGCAAGATTAAGTAAAGCACATGAAATGTAAGCAGGAACAACATGGTTACCTTTTTTTTTTTACACTCATTATTCAGAAATTAGTGAGTGCTTTTGCCCGAAAAGGTAAGGCCATGACTACAGGGCCCAGAAGGGACCCGTTTCAATGCCCATTGCTTATATCCTTACAAAACGTAAGCAGTATGGTTTAAAAAGACCACATTCGTGAACACACAGCCGCTGTACACATTTTGGTTTCCAATTCACCCATCAAGTAGGTATTTCAGTACCTCCAGGAATAGTGCACTTTCCCACCAAGGGAAAACAATGTTGTTCAAAGAGAGACGAGAAAACAAAAGTAGCGCTTCACTGGCAAACACTGTAAAGTGGCGCTAATGTGTTTAGGTGTGAATAAATCAACCTGGCCACCTTGCAACCACTCTGTCTTGCTTTAGCTAGTTACTTTTCATATTTTGAATGTTTTAGTTCTCTCCACCCCGAGGCTGCACTTAGAAATTGAAAAAAGTCAGAAAAAGAGGACGTTTCCAGCAAAAGTGTTTTTCTTTTTTGGATCCATTTCACAGGGGAGCAAATAAACGGAAGCAGGAAAGAGAAAGTGATACCTGTTTCTAAAAGTCTCGGTTTTCACCATCCCACGCTGGCACCACGACGACGTTGCTCCTGCGCTGGAAAAAGAGAAGGGAAATCCTGAGAGAAAATGGCTCTCTTAAAGGGTTTCCCTTCCTCCAACAACGCTCACCTGGCATGAAGTCATGCCGTCGTGCCGTGGACGTCATGCCGTGACCTCCACTACTCAGTGAGGAAACTGAGCTCTCAATGCAGTCCAGAAAAAAAAAAAAGAAAAGAAAGGACTACCTTTCCCAGCCGCGAAAATAGAGCCCGATAGAGACCCGTTTCGAGGGCCCCAAAAAAAAACTGCCGGTGCTCAGATCCGGACAGACCCGGCCCACTTAAAGCCCTGAAAAGAGGTATACGTTACAAGAGGAAAAAGTGACAAGTGTGCATGATGCAAAAGATACAAAATACAAATAGAGGTATAATACTGCAATAAGTGGCAGTCACTCAGAACACACTGGGAAGGCACTTCTATAGGCATGGAGTACAGAATTTCCTATAGTGGAAGAACTTCCTTAGGAAGCAGAGACATGACTCAGAGGCGCAACTGGAGCCAAATTTCGGGGGGGAGGGGGGCTGAAGCCCTTTGAACCCAATGGGCGTTGCACGCCTGCATGACTGAGTATATCTAGCCACTAAAGGTCACTCAGATTTTATGTCAATACCAGAGGCTCCAGGTACTCGCTGCTTTGCTTCGTGTAGCAGCAAGAGAAACTGAAGAAAGGACAGAGAAAAAAGGCATTTGATAAGAACTACATGTTGCGGGGCGCCCTCGTGGTGATGGAGGGCTCCACTGATTAGGCTTTCCCTGGTTCCCCGGCTCTCAAAACACACACTCACACGGGGCATACAGGGCGGCAGTAAGACCCTGTGCGGTCTACGCCCATTTACTTCATAGCCTCTGGCCAGAGCATGTGTTTGGTGCATATTCGAGTGAGGAAAGGTCGAGCGAGTTCGGTGGCTCGATACACTACAATACCCAGGAACCCCTACGGTAGAACAATCAATGACTCTAGCCCGTACCCTGAAAGAACCTACAGCTTTTACACCAGGATGACCCAGAGAGGGCAAAAAGTAGAATGTAAGGGGAGCAATTACTCCCAATGGCGTTACGCAAAATGATGCAACCCCCCTGCAGACGGTGATGAGAGGCTCTTGGGTTTGCCATATCTTACAAATATGCATTGGCCCTGGGCTTAATGGGACCCCCAGAAGAGCTGAGGGGCTCCTGAAGGGTTGGGGGCATCCTGCACCACAGGGGTTGGAGAGACCTGATTTACACCCCTGATTACTACCTATTTATCATCATGCATATAAGGTGTGTATTATCACATCGGCTATTTATCATTACTGGGAAAATGATGTCACTGACACAACCATCCCTCCTTTTGTTTGGTTCATACAACATGCAAGTATTGGCAAAGCCAATAGGTCTTACTTTTGTAAGCTGGTGCGATGGTTTGTTAAAAAAATATGTATATTGCAAGTGCATGACATAAAAAGAAAATAAAAATCCACGTAGCACATTCTACCACATAAACGTGGCACCCATATGCTTACAATAAAAGCTTTAAATTAAAATAAATATCCATTTCTATAATTTACCACAGCACCATGTGCTTCTGAGCAGGTAGGTGTAGAAAACCTTTTTAGTTTTAATGCACTTTACTGGAATATGATTCTTACTGCTGCGAAGAAAAGATACTATTTACTTTGAATCACTGTAACCTGAAGATATTGTTTCAATACAGAAGGATGACTAGAACAAGTGCAACATTATGAAGCATTGAAAACTTGCATTGGTAAAGTATTGGCCACCAGCCCTGGCACTGAAGTGCCTTTCTTTTAGGATGTGCACATGTGATCAGTTAAATATAATCACTCAGAGAAAGCGAGCCAGACAGTGACTGAAGGGGGCGCCCCACTGCCTCATGCTGCAAGCTGAGAAGTAGGCAAACGCCAAATTATGAATGACAGTTTAAGAGGCCAATGGTTAGGGCTGACCCCAAACCCTTCTACGTATGTATATATGTAGGTGTTTTTTATGTATGAATTGATTTGATTACATGAAGCTAAGGAGAGAGCTAAAGCTGTTGCGAGGCAAGTCCTAACAAGCATTGGCATAGCCAATAGGTCTCGCCTTTGGTATCTTATAAGTGTTTAGTCATGCAGCATATTATGCTGGGTCATGTGCCGCTAGGGATAGCTATTCACATTACTACACACTGGGTCATGCAGTGTAATTCAGGAATGCATGCTTGCCTCTGCCGCATTTTTCCTGGGCGGATTTGAAAATTAAAAGCAATGATGGGAGGGTGGGGGTGAACTGAAAGCAACTACGGGAGGGTGGGAGAGAACTGAAAGCAATGTTGGGGGGTTTAGGGGAACCGAAAGCAGCGATGGGAGGGTGGTGGGATTAGGAAACAATGAAGGGGAGGGTGGCAAGTTTTGTAAACATGGTTGGCAAAAGTAATGGTTCCAGCCTGCAATAGATCACACATGCATAAGGACAATCTCGTGATTCCAAGATACTGCATTAGCAACTAGGGCAGGGTGTATATATTATCAAAGACGGATGCAATGCGTCAGAGGCACGCACAGGCACGTTATGAAGTGCCTTGTGTGAAGAGCCAGTAGCCGTGCATCATTGAAGAAATAAACTATAAGACATTATCATTTTTTAGCTGCTCCTTAACAGAAAATGCAGATATCGCGCATGAAGGTGGATTTTGCAGGAGAATCAAGAAATCGCTGAAAGCTTAGGGGGGGGTTGGAGCTCTAATTTGTGTTTTTATGGTAGAATATGTTAATATTTAAGGGTGGACAAGTCAGCAAATTAACAGGGAGAGCGAGCTAGAGCCGAGCCAAGGGTCTGGCTTGGCTCTAAGAAGCTGTGCACGACCGAAGCCTTGAAAATATTTGCCATATAAATCATGCAAGGAACATCGTATCAAAATATGAGAACGTGTCTTCGAAATACAAAAAAGTCAATTTCTTTAACACGCGAAATCGTTTCACCTTAGTACATCAGATCAGATTTTGTCCCTGCATTGATAGGCATTTATTTGAAGAAATAGTTTTTCAACATAAACTCACAAATATGATATCTATGCCCACAGCCCTGACAACAGTCACATTAGTGAACGGCAGGGCAGCTGTCAAGTGCCCCTTTATGTGGCCTATCTAATAAGCAGGAGGTAACATGATAGCCTTTTCATAGGCCGAAGACTGTTTATCAGAAGCAAGTGCTCTGGGTGCTGAGCTGTCTCTGGAGTACAAGGAGACAAGCAGACGTGTTGGGGCTAAAAAAAATGTGTTGTTGATAATAGCCCTTATCGTCTTTGTGCACGATAAATGTCGGGTCTGGGGCTGCGCCCGTGCCGGGTCAGCGCTCCCTCTCTTGTATTTGGGGTTTGAAGATCTGTAATGTTATAACAAGTCTGGGAGGGAGTGCCGGCTCCGAAGGGGCCGAGGAGAGACAGCCTGACCCCTCTTAACATCACCCAGAGAGGCGGACATTTTAAAACAAACTTGAGTGTCGAGGATTAGGGAGAGCAGAGGCAGTCTATGCCCACGCGGGGCACGGGGAGGGCGGCACACACTTCAGATGCTTGTTAGAGGGAAGGACCAGCTTTGCTGTGATCTGTATGCTGGAGAAGAAAAGGGGATGACCTAGAGTAGTGAGTGCAAAAGAGGAGAAACAAGACAAAAGGAAAAGAAAAGCGGTTTCCTGCCTGACTGCCTCATTCAGCCGCGTGCTGACAGAGGAGCTGCAGAGCTGCGCTGATAGGGCTGATGGAGCTGCGTCACTCCGCTCCAGGAAGCAGAACCCGGGTTAGGTGGGGAGGGGGGGAGAAGGCACAGCGGGTTGTGAGGGGTGACAGTAGGCCAGATGTGTTTTTTTACATTTGGGCAGGTGGGAGAGCATTGAAAAGAGGGTGGTGTGAGTGGGTGGAAATACCAGATCTTTTTTTCAAATCAGCCGGGGAGGGGGGGGAGGGGGTTTGACTGAAGAGTGTGCGTATGTGGGGTGGTTGGGCGGCATGGCAAGAGCCTCGCATTATTATTAAAAAATTATTTGTGAGAGTAAGTGAAGATAATGATGAGAGTGGAGAGTACTGTGAGGGGCTGCCAGAATGCCAGGTATGATTTTTTCATTTTTAAAAGTTGAGTGGTAGAGGGAAGTGATTGGCAGAGGTTATTTCAAGTACAGTATTACAATTAGAATTATTTCAAAGCTGTAGCCACAGGGGTGGGAGGGGGTATGTAAAGGCTAGGCCAGCCTGTATTGATTTAGGTCCTCTTTTCACGAAGGCAGGACTGGAAGGTCAAGTGACTTGGCTGTTAAATAAAACGTGCAGCACATTTTAAACTATTATTGAAATCAATTAAAGGATGAACGTGAAAACGAAGGGCCTGCTCTGCGCTATAAAACAACTATTTCCAAACCAGCTAACACGACCTTTCATTTAAGCACATGCGAGAGGAGCTGAACACGGTAAACAAATACTAATGCTGACAACGGTCATAAAAGAAACGCGCGGCCACAAAAGTGAACGCGACCGCCACCGCTCTTTTCACGAAGGCAGGACTGGAAGGTCAAGTGACTTGGCTGTTAAATAAAACGTGCAGCACATTTTAAACTATTATTGAAATCAATTAAAGGATGAACGTGAAAACGCAGGGCCTGCTCTGCGCTATAAAACAACTATTTCCAAACCAGCTAACACGACCTTTCATTTAAGCACATGCGAGAGGAGCTGAACACGGTAAACAAATACTAATGCTGAAAAGACGGTCATAAAAGAAACGCGCAGCTTATTGAAATCAATTAAAGGATGAACGTGAAAATGCAGGGCCTGCTCTGCGCTATAAAACAACTATTTCCAAACCACCTAACACTACCTTTCATTTAAGCACATGCGAGAGGAGCTGAACACGGTAAACAAATACTAATGCTGAAAAGACGGTCATAAAAGAAACACGCGGCCGCAAAAGTGAACGCGACCGCCATCGGTTTCCAATTAACGCGACCGCGAGACAGGCAAATGTAAACAAGCGCGGGCGTGATAATTGGAAACAGATGGCGCTGCTGCTCGCTCCAGCAAGGTGGATGCCGTACATGCACGAGTACTCATTGGAAACAGTGCAGTACATGCACAAGTTTTCCCAAAAAGTACAGACCAATTCCAAGAGGTCATCTCCTAAGCAGCGCTTGCGCGCTGCGCTAGGCTCGACCTAAAAATCGGTTTCTATGGAGAGTGTTGGCATAGAGTTCACCTCTGTCCTTCCCATTCTGCTGACACATTCACTGTAACTGATCAGTGCCACAGTCACTCTGCTGACGTAAGCAAAATGTAGAATAACTTTACAGCAAGTGACGCTGAATAATAATACAGTGACATGGCAAAGCTAGGCTTCAGTCGAGGGCTGGATCTAGGACAAGGCAGCCACCAAAGTCACCAGCGAATGTGGTGGTTGTATGGCGCGGGGGTGGCAGAAGGCGCTATGTCTGTAACACGACTGGACGCAAATGTAATACCATAATGAAAATATTGGAATTCAAAGAAGACCTATAAAAGTTTTCTCTATCATAACATCGACGATTTGCGACTATTGGGTCGATTACGATCTCGTTCGGAAAGGCTCCGAATGGCATTCGGTTCGTCCGAATCTGAATAGGAACCTGCCTTTCCGACAGACTCGGACACTTTTTCTAATGACTGATTACGATGGTTGGGAACCGTTCTGACTTTCCGACTCGGTTCTGAATGGCATTCGGAGTAACCGAGGCGGTCGGAGCCGAATCATAGAGGTCTACGGACCGCGTTTCCGACCGAGCGATTAGGATGTCGGATTCAGACAGCCTTTCCGAATTGGTTCGTCCAACACGGATCGGCTGTCGGAATCTGACTTTAGGGGCCCATAGCAGGCCCCCCTTCACACGGGGGTCTCCGAATGGGGCCCGAGGAGGTACCCATGGGTCCCCCTTACCATGCATGCACAGGGTGCACCTCTTTCTTCAATGGGAGCCTGTGTAGTCGGTCGGAATACAGGCACCCGTTGAAGTCAATGGGAGTCTGACTCAACGGTGTTCGGAAACATCGTAACTGGTCGGTCGGACTCCCAGAATCCGATTTGGTCAGAAACCATTCCGAAACCTAGTTGCTCGAAATGCTTTCCGAACGACATAGTAATCGGCCCCTATGTAGGTGGCAAAGCACATTTAAATATATGGAGACTCGCGTGACTGTGTGGCGCAGTAATGGAATGACATGACAGCTTCCACATGACTGCAGTAATACAACCTAGGGCGGCTAAATTATGTGGCTATGGAGGACCAAAATATGTGGCAGACTGAGAGTTGACTAGATTTAGCGTCAAGATTCAGTGGCAGATCCACCATTGTGGCAAGACACCAAAAGTCTCACCTAACCCAGACCCTCGTCACGCTGGACAGTGGCCACTGCCTGTTGTGTAAGTATTTCCTTAAACTTTATGCAACAGCAGTGCAAGCACCTTCATTGGCTGCAGCCTCGATAGCTTCTTCTCATAGTATGTAGGGAGCACGTCCCGCCTGGGTAGGACAGGGCACGAGGAGGGGGAGGCCAGGCCACCAGACAACTAAGAAATATCATGGAGGGGCTCTTTGAAAACCTGTTCATATTTTTGATGACATGAAAGTCTCTGCATAAGGCAGTTTAAATTATAGATAGTAAGAGGCAAACTATTATCCAACCAATGAGTTTAATTCCCAGTCAGGGTTGGTCTTCGCTTACAGAGCGCAACGGGTGAACCAAAGTCAGTGTCCGCCATCTTATGGTGAATCGTTTGGTCCTCCTCAACTCTTGTGAAGTTTGATTAAAAATGGGAGAGGGAGAGGGAAGAGGGAAGAGGGCACGAGAAGGCAGAGTCGTGAGCATGTGTACATGCAGGATGAATATGAGTGTTAGCGCCCTGGAGAAACATTGATCAAATGTCATTTTCCTTGTATCTGTGTCGGAGGGACACTGGTTCATGTCCTGTATGCAGACAGCTCTCTGAATCCCTCTAAATGTCACCTCCTGGGCCCAGCTAACCCATGCTCATGGCCAACCCTGGTCCTTGTGAGTTATCACCCTTCAGGCAGTGCACTAAGAGTGTGATTTTTCTATCAGACGAGAGCGAGACCTAAATAAAAAGAATACTCAAGCAATTTCAATTTCCCACCTAAAATGTTGCCCCCAGATCACTTTGATTATCTGCGGTTTAAAATCTACTCTTGGAGCTGCTAGGAGCTTTTATATAGAATTTGGACCTTTTGGTAAATCTGCAAATGGACAAAATTCAACTGTATTTCATTGGCTGCTTCGTTTCCATTTGGCTCTTTCAAAAAAGTAAAATAAGATGTTTTCCACCATATGTGTGACTCTGGGGGTCACTTAACATTTGGCGAAGTGGAAGCTTCACCATAAATTGATGGGATTCCCACTTCACCAAACCAGCATTTTATCCTTCCCAATTAGAGTTGGAATATCCCACTGGTCTCCTGCGTCAATGCCTCTACTAGTTCCCCTCTCAGAAACCCTGCACCTAGGCGGTTGCTGGGTCACAGGAGCAGATGTTACACCCTATTTAGGGGAGGGCTTTCGCCACAGATTTTTTCATCTTAGAACCACAAGCAACCCTTGGCGTTCATGAGTGGAAAAATGGTGCAGGAAGAAATCTGCATGAACATCAGAGACACTGAATTTTAAATATTTTTCAGGGTTGTACACCACAGTAATGAGCACAGAAATATTGTCCTACAAAGTTTCAACTTTTCGAACATCGGCTAGCACAATAACGTCAATCTAGGCGTACATAGGAAGTATAAAGGTATATTCTTAATTTTACATGTATCCATCTTGAAGACGTGTGTGTGTTTATATATATATATATATATATATATAAACACACACATATATGTATATACATATCTATCTATCTATCTATCTATCTATATATATATCTGTTCCACGGGAAAGCGATTTTCATGCAAAGAAATCACACGAGCCCACTCGGTCAGCTGTTGCAGTTTATTTTTTGGTACAGCAGGTAAGGACGGCGCATTTCGACCACACACACACACACACACACACACATATATGTATCTATCTATCTATCTATCTATCTATATATATATATATATATATATATATATATATATATATATATATATATATATATATATATATATATATATATATATTTCAATAAGGTACATAGATGTGAATTTAAGAATAGTACATCTACAGTAACCTACATATACTTACCTTGACAACATAGCTGCGGTTGATGTTCTAGAGTCAATATTTTTGGTGGATGATGTTAACTACTTGATAATGTGGCAACCTTGATAATGTCATAGAACACTTTTTCATATACATATGGCCTCTTTGAGGGCCAAAGAAATCCCCACAGCAGAGTACAAGAGATCTAAATATGGCAGGTAGGTGGGCCACGTCCTGGCATCTAAATCAGATCCTTAGTCGGTCTGGGTGAAATTTAATTTCCACCCGCATAATGTTCCATAATTTCACATTATACTTGTTATGCAAAATACCTGAGATTATGCCATTAAGCCACATTGCATAATTGAGATGTTGTTTGAGTAGAAATCCTATCGCAAAAAAATGGGAACAACATGAACGAACAGAACTATGAGCTATTGTTCACGCCATCATGTTTGCTCTTTTTGTAAGTGAAAAATATGTCTTTTTGTCCAAAATGGACAGCTGGACTGGCATTTCATGAAATTTCACGTACATTTTTAGGCATTTTGCGTAATTTCAGTAAAAGAAATTAAGTGAATTTCACCCGGGCCTATGCCTTAGACACTTCTTTCCCACAGGATGATGAGACCCCTGAAAGGTAAATCGAGACCTTCTCCTCACACACTGCTAGAATACTAGAAGTGGTAGCAAACACAGAACAGAGGAAGTGGAACTCAGTACTTAATGCTGCCAACCAAAGGTATAATCTAGAATTGTATGACCTGTAAAGCACTGGTCATAACATTAAATGCCAAAGGCAGAAAAACATTTCATCGGAGGATAGGAAGTGCTACAAAATGTACATGAGGAACAAGCGCAGAGCAACATATAGGGCAAAAATACCAATATGTCTCTGGTCAATGTAGTGAAAAATCAATCCAGAATGTTTGTTTAAGATCTAGATAAGGGAGTCACTGAACCCACAATTCCTAAAATAGCTTCACGTATTGCAACAATATTTCAAAGATCATAACGTCTTTATTGTAACAATACCCATTCCAACACTCTCAGAGTAGGAAAAAGCCCAGGAAAAATGTGGACTGACTGACAGGTTACTGTCAAATCATTGAAGACTGGAACCAACCTTATTGACAAAGGTATGCTTCCCTGCTGACACAAACAGAATATAAGCTTAAGCTCCATGCCATTACTTGGAACCACTACACCTAAACAGCCCCGCATAAACCAGCTGCGGCTTCCTTGACGGGAATAACACCCTGCCTGAGCCCACAATGCTGCTCCAAGCCTGAAGGTCTACGCATGGAGCCGCTGATGTTGTCTCTTTACTGTCTGAGATGAAGAACCCGCTCATCCCAAGAAGACCCAAGGCATCCAAATAAATATCATATCCAGTCGCGGTCCGTGTAGGAGTGCCGGCCGGGCGGTGACGTGGGGCGGGGGAGGGGCAGGGTGGGGGGTAGCAAAGTACGGATTACGGACCAATACAGGTAAGTAAACATTTAAATCAATGAAACGAATTTCGTTGCGCGCACTGCATCGCATTTGGCGATGCAGCGCTCACAACGAAGAGAAGTGCAGGCTGATTCTGCTTATGAGGCATGCTCCCTTAAACACCTCTTGTGTACCAAGTAATTCTGCAGCTTTCATGTTTAATTCAATCTGTGTATGGGCCTCAAAAGCCATAGGTCCCCAGTTGTGTAAGAATGACCCCCAAGTCACAAAAAAGGCTCCCTTGACTCCTATGGGTGTGTAGAATTCTAGCAAGTGGGTGGTTCCCGCGCCCCGGATCTATAGATCATTGATTGGGAATGTAATTTGAATTTGATGAACTGATGGCTCGTTCATGCTTGAATTACAATATTTTGAACAAGGCTGGAGTCAATAAAAATCCTCATCATCCTTTGAACCCAGAACATTTGACCCTGTGGGACCTTTACCAATGCTGTTGGATTCTAATGTTCTGGGGTTCCCTTGCGCTCTCATGGAGGCCATGGAAACCCTGAGCTGAACACAGAATCGGAACTGAATAGGAAAAGAGGAAACTGATCATATGCGCAAGCGGTAGAAAGCCACATTAAGCCTAACTCTATTTTCCGTACAATTTCTTTAATGGTTAGGGCAATAGATTTTAGACCTTTTAAGTGGTAAAGTTGGTTGGGCATTGATGTGTTTTCTCATAGGACACGAATAGGTGTATCATAGTCTGTAAGAATTGGATGTGAGTCTGTCATATCCTGGCCATTCTTGCAGTGCTTAATTTGTGCCGGTGCTTTCCGGTGCTCAGCACCGGCACTTACTTGACAGGGCCGGAGCGATAACATTTTTCTCCCTTTGCAGTGGACCTGATAATTATTTAAAAAATAAATGTACCTGTCCTTCGGGTGGCTCCTGATCTGTTTTTCGCAAATTGGCACACCGAGGTCCAGGCACGATCACGATGCATCATCACGTTAGTGATGTCAGCACGGCATCCTGTCATGAAGACCTGAACTACGGCGTGGCATGCTGGGACAATGCAGGCGCAAAGATGAAGTTTTCAGTTAGGCCTGCGCGGCAAATGAAGAGCAAGCTGAAGGTACGTATGCAACTTTTGCCCGCCTCACTGGCTAGATCTGAAAATGTCTGGCTGTAATTCCCCTTTGTTGGTGTGCTCGTTGCCCACTACCGACTCCTGTGGTATCACTTTGTATTGGAGTGCTGTACAGGCTGTACAGTACTGCACTTAACTGCCAGCACCTGAATTGCTAGTGCTACGTTACCGCTGCGTGAGTTTGGCAAGCACAACATTATGGGGGTCAGCTGAGCAAAATGCACAAGGCACGGGCACCGCATGTAATAATGAGTAGTGGACACCGGTCTGGTCTGCACAAATTAATGAATCGACCCCTACTGGAGCAGGTAAGAGGAGGAAACCATTGGCGGCGCTGGGCCCTTTCTGCTTTTTGCCATGTGCGTGCATGAGACACGGAGCAAAACTGTCTTTATAGATTTCCTTTCGTATCTGCGTGCTCAGAGAGATTTCTTTTAATAATGCTGTCGGATTGACTGATAACAGATTGTTCAATCGGTGTGTCCGATATTTTAGTTAGTGTTTTTTATTTATGTCATTTGGTGTAGACACATCGTTTTATTCAAAGTACTTTAGTTTTTGATGGCAAGGGCTGTGTCAGGCTAGAATCATATATGCCTGTGTCCTCTGAAAGTGAGTCTAAGTCTTCATCTGGGTATGTATCTGCGACTGAGATAGTAATTGAATTCAAGTCTGAACCGTAACATTTAATTAGTTGATTAAATCGAGTTTGCAAAAGAGTTGCCCATGTCTATGTGGGTGTTTGCGGTGGGTTAGGTTGTCTTCAAACTTTCTTCCCTTCCGTTAACGGATTAATTACTCTAATTACTTAAACTGGTATCTATTAATTCCTGCATCTGGGCCATTTTCTGTGCTCTCTTCTTCATGCTTTATTATGTGAGTGCCTAAGTCACATGTAAAGTGCTTACTTTTAAAATGGAGATAAAGTTATTTGAACTTGAAGACCTTTATAAAATGATTCCGGAAATGAGATGATTGCCCCCCTGATGTTAGATAATTTTGCGCACTGGATCCGAAATTGTTATATGATATGCCATAGTCTGTATAGCATATTTAGGTCAGTATTATCGTTAAAATCACTTTTCTGCTCAGACTCCAGTGTCTCCTTATATGGCCCTTTTGTGCTGCTGCTACTAATGTATAGAATGACCAATAGTAGCGCGCCACCAGGGTAAGAGCCGAGGTGTGCGTGAATTACTATACGCAAGAAATCTCTACTGGCACGAAATGTTTTTAAATAGAGGTCATCAGCTCATCAATTCAGGATTTCCAACATGGCACCCCTCAAACACTTTCAAATGTCAAATCTCATCCCCCATGAATTAAGGACATAGCACTAACCCTTGAAGTCAGAAAGGTATGCCCATCTAATCATTACGACTGAATTGCACAGTGCAAAAAGGGGAATTATCCTGGGGATGAATCCCAGCTTTCCTGCTAAACGAAATTGTGTGATCTTAGACAAACATAGAGACCATTGTCGGTGCTTGGCCCTTGCTGCTTATTGTTGTGTGTGTGTAGTTGTGATGGAGGTGAGTGAGCTGCTGAAAGTCTGAGGAGTTTGCACGGGAGGCAAAGGCAACGGAGAGACATAGGGAAGCAGGTTCAAATCCCTGGCCTGAGCAGCACCCTTTGAATTCCGGCAAATCTGGATGTGCCTGGAAAAAAAGTGTAACATAGTCTGTGTCTGCCTTGTGCTCGCTCCTCTGTCTGTCCACGTCAGGGTTTGCACCATGTAAAACAGCAAAAAAAAATGTGGATTCTGCTCCTCACCCCAGCACTAATCTTATGCCCCTTTGGATTAAGGACAAAGTGTTAAACTTTAATGCCAGAAAGAATTACACATCTAAATATGATTATAATTTGTGAATTGCAGAGTGTGAAAGTGGAGAATCTGGGGTCAATCCTGGCTTTCATGCTTGATCAAATGGTGTGATCATTGGCAAATACTTTATTTAACTGAGCGAATAGCCTTTTTGTTCATTTTCACTTTTAGAGCGCCTTCAAAAAACATGAGTTCAGGATGTGCGTTGCACAAAAATCTGTCTTGCCTTTGACTTATTAGCCTTTTTAGCCTAAGTTGCTCCATCAGTCATTATCTAGGCCACATCATGGAGTACATATCATTGGAGCGAATAGTGGAAGTGGGTGGAGCCAATGGAGGATGGGGGTGGAGCCAGGAAAGTGGGTGGTGGCCTCCTACGAAAACATTTCAGCACCTGCACTTCTTATTTTACAAATTAAGCACTGCATTCTTGCAGTATAACCTACTAAAAAGCCGGTGTAATGAGCGCAAGAGAGGCACGTGGGGGTGCTCACTTTCGGCAGGGCTGGGGGTACATGGAGTGCCAGCCAGGGTAGTGTCTACTCTAGTTTGAAAAGTAAACAATACTCCTGAAGCCCATCAGAGTTATGCAAGCATCCAGGTCTGTGTGTGTTGGTTAAAAGAACTCGAGAAAAGCTGCCAATAATCAGTACAGCACTCGCCTTGGAAAGTGTGTCACCGGCAGATTGCAGGCTTTGATGCTAATGAGATAGCTCAGGAGGTTGATGCTGTGATCTGAGAATAGAATGCAGGTCACAAGTTCAAATGGCAATGTGGTAGCTTGTTCGGTTAATGCATATGTGTGTGTGTGTGTGCGTGTGCATGTGCATAGGGTTTCCACGTTCATGTGTGTGAGTACGTGTGCGAGGCAGTCTCCATCCAAGTAGTTGTACAAAACGTAAAGAGATCAGATTATCTAATGTCAATGCTGATAGGATAAGTGGTATATCACAGAAATGTAAAATATGTCTGTGTATTAGCAGCTTACATTTTCAGAGGGATAAGTATATAATGGTATGAGTGCAGCCCATACCAAGAGAACCCCACCGAGACACAGCAGGCCCTACTGGGAGTCTTTTCATCCGACTATGAACCCAAAAATGCATTTATTCGGGGCGGGATAACCCCCACACCAGGGACATCTTAAAGATTTTAGGGGCCCAGGGCCATACGTATTTCTGGGGCCCCTGTTCGGAGCAGCTTTGAATTTATGATTCAATTTCAGTTCTCTCAAGCCCTTTTTGGCCAGGGCGCTGACAGTGCACAGGCACACTCGTCCAAATTCTAAATGTGTTTACATCTAGCATTCAGGAATAGTGACGTGTTTTCAATATTGTAACACAGCAGCAGCTCACTAACATTACTACACATAATCTCTATGACACCCTCCCATTTCTCATTTGTGAGGTCCTATTGTGATCTAAAATAAACTATTTTTTTATGGATTTTGTATGAAAAATAAACACATTTATCTACAAAATGTCTGAAATAGACTCTCACACATCACTCACATTAAAAATAAATTAAGGGAAAATGGTATTTAAAGTAATCTATATAAGAATTATTCAAGTTCATCAGGGCAAGACTCTGCAGAACACAGCTGGCTATATAAAGGGGCCCATGAAAGTTGGGGGCCCTGGGCCAGAGCTCACTTTGCCCATGCTTTAAAACGTCTCTGCCCACACCCTCCCTTTGAAGTAACATTGATGAGCATCCGCGCTAGTTCCTATGAACTCAGCTTTGACTGCGCAACCAAGTCACCCAGAAGAGTCAAGCAGGCTTTCGGGGTCCAACTTCCTCTGTCAGACCAAGAATTTATTGCCCGATTCACAAATGGCCTCCGCATCGTGGTGGAGTACCCGCACTCGTGGTGGAGTACCCACACTCGTGGTGGAGTACCCGCACTCATAGTGGAGTACCTGCACTCGTGGTGGAGTACCCACAGTCATGGCGGGGGGCTCGCACCAGTAGCAGGATCTCCGAACTGCAGTTTGTCATTGCGGATGTCACACCACAAGTGAGGGCCCGCGCCATCACTGCGGGGCCTCCGATGCGAGTACTAAGGACCTTTGTGAATCGGGCCCTTAGTGTTCTGACCAGAAGGGAGCACATGCCATCCCATATGGTTTTAGTTAAACCTAAAAGATATGTGTTAGAAATGGGGGTCTCTAGTTGGCAGAGGTAGGTACCTTTGTCCAAATAGGGACCCTTGCTTCTAGTCAGGGTAAGGGGGATACACACTCTAGATAACCCCTGCTCACCCCCTTGGTAGCTTGGCACAGGCAGACATGTTGGAATAAAAATTGTTTTTAGTCGATTTCTCTTTGCATTGTACGATTTGAGTTAGCATTCATGGCACCATTTTGTATTCAGCCGCCATTTTGAGCCATGACTAACTTCTGTCTCAAGTCAAGTCAAGTCAAGGAAAGCTTTATTCGAGTGTTATTTTTTGACAATCATAAAAGCATTAAAATAATCCATTCACCAATAAAATCCATGAATTAAAAAGCAAATGCAATCACAGTAAACAGTACAATTTGGACATTTTAAAATACATACACATTTCATTAGTTAAAAGACCATACAAATATAGAGAGGTGGTTCATTTATGTTTGGAATTCATCATTAATAAAACTTTTTCTTAATCGAAGCACTCTCTTTAAAAACATGGCTAACCTCCATGCTACATGTTCATTCTCCAGGAACTGCAGTTTTATCAAAGCAGGGCGACATTGCCTCAGCCCCTGAGATTTTAAAAGTGGAATTAACCACACTTTCCTTAACTCTAAGTAAAATTTACAAAAAGGACTAGAAGTATAGTGGACTGAGAGGATTGGTTGTCACAAGGACACAGTGGTAACTGTTGTGAACAGTCGTTCATTTTAGGCAAAGTCACTAGTCTGTGGACAGTATTAAGCCTAAACCTAGTCAATAATATTCTATCATAGGTACCTGGCACAAATGACAAATATGGCTCCATTCTTAGTGTAGTTAATAGTAATTGGTGTTGACTAACACTAGGCTTTAAGAGTTCTCCTGACAATCTGACAGTTTCCACAAGCATAAGCCCTTCTTTTTAAGGACTTTTCTAGGGATTGCCTGCAGGGTCGTGGGGTCGGTAAAGTTTTTTGGGTGACCTAAATCAGTCATAAAGTCACGCACAAACCTGATCCAAGGAATCTTTAAAGCCCCGTCTAATTTGAGACAGTCCTGCAGAATCTCCCTATTTAGCTGTGTCTGTTCCTTTGACCAGATACTGTGCCACAACAGTATCGGTTCTATTTTAATAAGGTCAGAAATAAAAGGGAGACCCAGCTCCTCGTGGCAAACATAAGAGGAGGTACTTGGTGGAACTGATAGAATAAATCTTAAGAATGAGTTTTCGACTTGTTGCAGCAGCATAGTGTTAGCTAGGCCCCACACCCCTGCTCCATACATAACAAAAGTAATGCATTTTGCTTTGTATATTTGTAGGAGCTCCTCCGGGGGTTTCCTTCCTAACTTCTTTGAAAAAGTGGCAAGGGCGGTGGATGACCGAATGAACAGCAATTTTTTCATAGTTATGGTTTGAGCCCATGAGTCATTGTGATTAAATTGTACTCCAAGGTATGAGAAACTTTTAGTTGAAACTAGCTTCTGTCTACCCCAGCAGAAAGCAGCCTCATTATTTTTTCTGTATTTCTCCAAGGTTGAGCTTTACAGAACTAATGAATAGACTGTTTGTCGTTACATACTTTTCCCATTAGATAGGCCTGCTCCCACTCTTATGGCGGCGGGCACAGGCAGAGTAACCTTGACGCTAAGATAGCATGTACCCGGTCCCAGGATTGCAGCTCATCCTTCTGTATCTCCTTTGTTCACCAGCTACTAACTGGAAAATTCCAGTCTGGGCGTGTCTTTAGGGGTATTGGAAATATACTTTATGCATCGCCATGTTGACTGAAGTCAGTCCCTCCGCAGCAATCCATGGAGGCTGATCAGACCGGGCTCCACTTGAGTGTATGTCTAATAAATATCTTTGGTTTGTATTCTCTACTGTCTGACATTCTCTTCATTTGTTTGGAAGGCTTAGAGGTGGTCGTGAGTGACCTGGGTGGCCCTAATCGGGTCACTTCCTTCAGTTGGCACCCATACAGGGACCGCATTGGGTGAGACCCATTCTTGCCCGCGGACGGGTGGGGAAGTCGGGGCCACGTCGGGTCGGACGGGCGGACCGGGGAACCCTGCATGAGAGAGTCTGGTACTCACAGCTGCCCCGTCTGTCTGACCGGGCGATGCCTCGCCCAGTGGTCGTCCCAACTGAACGGCGAAACCCTTGGATCTGACTGCTTGGTCCGAAGAGTTGGCAGTGGAGATTAAGCTCGTTTGACCTGGATGCGCCAGGTGAGTTTGCTTTGGTTCTTCGTGGCTATGGTGCTATCTTGGTTTGTGTTTGGTACGGTCTGAGGATCGTTTTTGGACAAGCGCTTGAATTTGTTTGAGTTCTTCATGAACATGGTACCACTTTGATCTGAATTCGATGAGGTCTGAGGACCGATTTTGGTGAAGATATTTGCAAATATCTGTAAGGCATAAGTAGTTAACACGTTTTCCTTGAAAATGCCTTGCTTCAGTAAGCTGTTTTGTGTGGGCTGTCGTTGTTCTACTGATGCTCGATTGGAAGAAAGTCAGCCAGCGCCTCCAGAAGGCACTCCGAATTTCGACATGTTCGTAAAACATGGCCTTGGCCCTATTATGTTTAGTACGTTATGGCACAAATATACGAGGGACAATGCCGAGTTGCAGTGGCCGTTGACGGGCACTTTTGATGAACAGAAAATTAATTTCCTGCAGGAAAAATCATTTGCTAAAAGGAGTAGGCAGTCGATGTTCGATTCCCTTAGAACATGGCAAAAGGAAGCTAAACAAAGACGAATGAAAACAGAGAAAGAGGCCCGAAAGGGAAGAATGCAGACAGTGACTCAGAAAGCTGTAGCGTTTGATAGAGAGAAAACAGAGAAAGGAATAGAGTGTGCTGATAGGAAATTTCGGTTGCAATGTGAAAAGTCTGATGTTGCCCGAGAAGAAAATTATACATTTGTGGAGGAATTGTTAGATACTCGACCTCCACCCCCATATGCCCCGCAGAAAATATATCCTGCTGTCCCACAGCCTCAGTCGTCTGTTCCTTCTGTCTCTGCTGTTTCTGTTTCTTCTGTTATTGATCCAGTTGCTTCGGCCACAGGGCCTCCTGCTTTTTCTTTGGCTTCGCCTATTGCGGCTGTGATGACTGCAAGTCTCCCTGCTACGCCTATTGTTTCGGCATCTCTCTCTCCAGCCCTCACACCTATGACACAGTCATTAGCGACATTGGTGCCTGTTCCTTCTGTTACTACTCCTTCCCTGTTCCTCCATTTCCCGACAGTTTTGAGTAGCGGAACGCCCGTACGCGGACTAGGGGACGGAGACTGGGCGACTGCTAGGGAGTACCTGGGGCGGATATTGATCCGATCTGATGTGGGCGGTGAAGAGAAAAAGGTGGTAGCCAATCAGGCCGCTCAGTGGGCTCGTAACCCCATTTATAGTGTGGAAGATGTGTGGAGTGTGATGAAAGATTATGAGCCGTTTGTGCAGCATGCTGCCCTTAAGCACATGTCAGCTACTTTGATTGGACTGTGGGAACAGTGTTTTAATGATGTAGCACCCCAGATTATTTATGACATTAGGGACAACGGGTATGCTGCTGGTATGGCCCCTGGTGAGGTTTTTGGTAATGTTGCAACGCTGGTCGCTTATCGAAGTAGGTTACTTGAGAAGAGCCCGAAGACAGTATCCCAGTTTCCGATGAGGGAAGTCCATCCCATATATCACCCTGAACTACCGGAGATACGAGATCAGCAGAATGCTGTTGTTAGACCAAGGGTAGAGGCCCGTTTCCAAGAACAGTGGGTTTACACTCCGTGGAAAAGGAGTGAGGTTTTGTCCCTCAAGACTCAGCTACCTGACCCCAGGAAAAATCCTACTGCATATTATAAGGAATTGACTGAAGCCGCTTCATCAACAGTGATGACGCTTGCGGATATTGAAATGTTCTTTGTTTTACTGGTGCCTGTTGATATTTGGAGGCAGGTGCACACACAGGACCACGCTGCGGAATTGGGTGGTACCTGGGATCAGATCAAAGCGTGGGACCAGGAGAGGAAGCCTAGGGAGAAGCCTATGGCTGAGATACTGGCTTTGCCTGGTCGAATTATTACATAAGTGCACTCTCTTATCCCACCGAGAAGGGTAGATTGGGACAAGTTAACGGCATGTCGCCAGAAGAAAGATGAAAGTGTGTCTGATTTTTTCACTCGATTTGAAGGTGTGTTTTGGGATTTTAGCGTACAGGATTTGTCGGTGGAAGGGGGTGTCCGATTGCTCGTTAACAGATTTGTTACGAACTTGCTTCCTGAGATCGCGACTTGGTTGCAGGCCTCGGAGAGCACTTGGACCACCTCCTCCACTTCTGTAATATTGAGTATGGCACAGTATTATGAGCATAGGGAAAATGAAGAGAAGGAAAAGGTGGAGAAAAAGCACAAAGAATTGAAGACAAAGGTGTTGTTACATCAGGCTTCTCGGGGAAATGGTAGAGGTCGAGGTGGTATGCCCCACCAGCTACCTCGTACTGGCCGGAACACTACGCCTGTAGGGCCGAATCAGTGCGCATATTGTAAGGAGGAGGGACATTGGCGTAGCAAGTGTCCGGTGTTGTTACAGAAAGTCGCGGCCCCCAGAGGACGAGGTTCTCGTGGACGGGGTCATGGGGCTGGTGGACAGGACAGAGCTCAGCATGCTGCCGCCTCACAGGATCGTTCGGATGGTAACTGCTTCGATGACAATAGGGGTGGACAGTACTATCACGATGACTATGACTTAGACGAGGTGATGGGACTGTCTCACAGCTAGGACAGCCAGGGACAGAGTGAGGGACCAGTTCAGATACCTGTAGATCAACGCGGTCCTTACGTTATTGCAGATTTGCATGGCTCACCTAAGGAATTTTTGGTGGTTACAGGTGCAATGAATAGCTCTGTTTCTCAGTCACTGGTCCCCGGGGCAGCTCTGTCTGGCCATAATAACGTTTCGGTAGGCTTTTCTGGTGTACCGGTTGTGAGCCCCATTTCCAAACCTCTTACCCTGACTATAGGTCCTTTTACTGTTGAATCGCCATTTTTGTTGACATCTAATTGCGGGGAAAATTTGATGGGTTTAGATTTGTTAAAGAAGTTACATGCGACTATTTATTGTTCCCCGGACATTGTTTACATGACGATGGGTCCGAATGTGTTCTGCACTAAGCAGTGTCTGTCCAAAGACACGCCCCTCCCTGTTGAGTTTAAGGATGTGCCGCCCACATTGTGAGCAATGGGTGACACAGATGTAGGACTCTTGCGGATACCTCCAGTTTCCATTAAAGTTAAAGACAATGCTATTTTACCTCGTATTCCCCAGTATAAAATACTGTAAGCAGGGGAGCGAGCGCTATTGCAGATTATACTGGACCTGATTCAGTCAGGAGTTGTTGAAGAGATGACTGCTAATGTGTGTAATAGCCCTATTCTACCCATCCTTAAGAGGGCACCTTCGGGCTCCCCTGATGATCACCCCGATGGTTATCGCTTTGTGATTGACTTGCGCGAAGTTAATAAGATTGTAGTTCCTCAGTTCCCAGTGGTCCCTGACATTACTGGCCTTCTGACGATGATTCCTTCCTCTGCCAAATTCTTTTCTGTCATTGATTTTTAAAATGCATTCTTTAGTATTCCGATCCATCCAGATAGCAGGCATTTGTTCGGTTTCACACTAGCTGGCAGAAGCTTTAGATTCTGTCCAGCTCCTCAGGGCTATACAGAGAGCCCTAGTATATATAGTCAGGCCTTGAAAGCCCAATTGGACTCCTTCACGCTTCCCTCAGGTAATGTATTACTTCAATATGTGGATGACCTTCTTATTGCTTCTGACACTGAAAAAGGTTGTAAAGACAGTATGGTTAAATTGCTACTACATTTGGCACAACACGGACATAAAGTGTCCCTTTCCAAATTTCAATATTGTCAACAGGAGGTCACCTATTTAGGTCACCTACTGTCGAAGGAGGGTAGAAGGTTGACCCCTGAGCGCATCACTGCCATTGTTAAAATGCCTATCCCTAAAACTCAGAGCGATGTGCGTGCTTTTATTGGCATTACCTCCTACTGTCGCCAATGGATCCCTAACTACTCGTTACTAACAAAGCCTTTGCTGGCATTAACCACTAAAGATGTGCATGAACCCTTGCCCTGGACGGCTGAATGTTAGCAGACTTTTGAGCAATTAAAAGTTACACTTTGCTCTGCACCTGTGCTTAGTACGCCTGACTACACGAAGCCGTTCGTGCTATACGTACACGAGACGGCCGGTTGTGCGCTCTCTGTTTTAACACAGGCCTTTGGAGGTAAGCAACGGCCGTGTGCTTATTTTTCTGCTCTTCTTGACCCTGTCGCAAGAGCCCTCCCGAGCTGTCTAAGAGCGGATGCGGCAGTGGCCGTCTCTATAAGGCAACCGGCTGGGCTCGTACATGATACTGACCTCACAGTCATGGTACCCCATGCTGTGGACACACTTTTGAATAAGACCAAGACGCAGCACCTCACCAGTGCATGTCTGACCGGTTATGAGTTGACCCTCTTTGCACCACATGTCACGATTAAAAAATGTGCCACTCTAAACCCAGCCACGTTACAACCCCTCCCCTCTGAGAGTGAGGAAATTGACATACATGTTTGTATTTTTCGAACAGAGGAAGAGACGAAGGGATGGGTTGACCTGACTGATGTTCCCTTATCTGACCCCCAAGGGGAACTATATGTCGATGGCTCTTGTTTTTAGTTACCGGATGGGACTACAACTGCTGCATACGCGATCACAACACTGTACACAGTAGTTGAGACGTCACAAGTTCCTTATCAGTCGGCCCAAGCTGCAGAGCTCGTTGCCCTTATTCGAGCCTGCGAGTTGAGTGAGGGACTGGCTGTCAATATCTATACTGACAGTCAATACACATTTGGAGTCGCCCATAATTTTGGATGGCTCTGGGCAGAGAGGGATTTCTCACTTCCCATGGGATGAAAATGCAACATGGCCCCCTTATACATAGGCTTTTGTCGGCTTTGACACTCCCCAAGAAATTAGCAATAGTAAAGTGCAGCGCCCACAAGGCAATCACTGACAATGTGGGTAAGGGGAATGCACTTGCAGACCAGACAGCTAAGGAGACAGCCCGAATGAAGATGAAAAGGATGTTTGTAGCAGGTCCCGCTAGGTGGGTGCCCGAGGTCACTATGTTTGAGGATACGCTGGAAAATGTTAAGGAGATACAGAGTGAGGCAACGATCGAGGAATTAGCAGTAAGCAGTATGGCAGGAAAGCACAGCACGTTTGGATGAGGAAGGGTGCTGAACGGATAAGTCAGGGAAACAGAGATGGATGTTACCAGATGCATATGTTCTTCCCGTAGTCACTATGGTGCACGAGCCAGCCCATATCAGTGCAAAAGGTTTTTGTAAATTGCTAGATCCTGTATGGCAAAATGATAATATCCTAACATTATAGTAGGGGACCCCCTCTAAATAGGGTAATTTGAGGTCAGGGAGAAGAGGGGAAAACAATAACACGTTATAGAGAAACTCCCTCGTGACCTATCTTATTTTATCCAATCTATTGGCTACTCTTCAAAATGAGCTAACAAAATTGTGCTAAAACAACAACAAAGTATGAAAAGAAAAACATGGATACATATGGATTTTTATTTATTTAATTCTTTTCAGTATCAAAAACATTTTTTTTCTTACTTTTTAAAGTTTATCATTTTTTTGAGAATATAAGAATATTGTTTCACATATATACATACATTTGAACACAACAGTTTCATACAATGTTAAATACAAATCATGTTCAAATTAATATCCCTGAATGCAAAATCATGAAAAGGAAAAAAAATAAAATGATAATATCCCAAAGACTGCCGCCCGTTTGGTCAAATACTGCATGGTGTGTATGATGCATAATCCGGGAAAAGGTACCCCTACACCACCTGGTAATTTTGCACCTCCCACTTTCCCTTTTGAGGTCCTCCAGATAGATTATATAGAAATGGATCGAGTCAATAATTTGAAATATGTGTTAGTGGTTGTTTGTGCATTCAGTAAATGGGTCCAGGCTTACCCCACGAAGGAAAACACAGCCATAGCGACTGCAAAGGTGCTCCTGAAGGAGTTCTTTCCTCGCTTCGATTTGCCCCGTTTGATTTGGAGTGACAATGGAAGTCACTTCAATGCGAAAGTTATTCAATTAGTGTGTGAGGGACTACATATCAAACAGAAATTTCATGCTGCAAATCACCCTCAGTCAGCAGGTTTTGTTGAGAAGTACAATGGTACTCTCAAACTGAAATTGGCAAAGACTCAGGAGAGCACAGGGTTGCAGTGGCCAGATGCTTTACCATTAGCCCTTTTGTCTACAAGAGCTACGGCGCACTCTAGGTCAGGACTGTCACCCTACAAGGTCGTGTTTGGGCGCCCGGCAAATGTCTGGGGCGTCCCGCATCCTCGTAGGTTCTCTGAAATTGAATATCCTCTGTTAGTGGACTATCTGTATGAGTTAACTAAAAGTCTGCATTCTATTCACCAACAGATCCAGGACTCACTCCCACCAGTACCTGAGGGGCCAGGACATGACATTCGGCCTGGAGACTTCGTGCTCGTACGCAATTTTCA
Organism: Calotriton arnoldi; assembly: GCA_963921515.1. Taxonomy (NCBI): domain Eukaryota; kingdom Metazoa; phylum Chordata; class Amphibia; order Caudata; family Salamandridae; genus Calotriton; species Calotriton arnoldi. Next base: position 427,390 of record CAWUFW010004139.1, on the reverse strand, counting down.
GCGACAAAGGAGCCTAGAACCGAGGTGGAAGGGGCAAGTCCAGGTGCTCCTTGCCACCCGCACCGCCGTGAAGGTCACTGGCCAAAAGAATTGCATTTATTGCCAGCACTGCCTCAAAGTGCCTCTTCCCTTACCCAACGATCAGTGGGTCCATGAGGGCATCGGAGACTCTGAGTGTGAGAAAGTCCCGCAATTCATTCCCTTTTCGGACGCCCAACTCACGTGGACTCAAACTGAGGCAGAGAATGACGAAATCCTAAATGCAGCAGTGCCCCCGGAGATTAAGGCAATTCCAGAGTCTTCTTCTACTGGCCCCTCCATGTCTGACACCCTTTTTCCTGACCCTTCTGTGCCTGGAGTAGCTAGGTACAATTTGCGTCCCCGACGGAGGAACACTGCACCAAAGGAAAAGTCAGATTAGCAGGGATGGACTCGACAAGTCAGGCAACAGTAGCGTAGGGAGAGGCGAGATTGGTGCATTGTTCGAACATTGTACAGGGTAAGCTGAGTGTGCTCCCCAGATGGGAAGTACATTACCCTGCAACGTGGGATAAGGATCCGAGCTAGGACTGAGCAGCTCCACCACCGGTGCTCAAGAGCGCCAACGTTGAAGAACAATAGGAGTCTACCAGTGAGGCTCAGACGGACACTGGGAACACTTGCCCCCCTTTTTGTTTCCTTGTCATCAGCTCCATTGCATTTCCTTTCCTTTGATTATAATGTATCCATTTGTTCGACCCATTTCTGAGAAGAAGCAGCCATTTGCAGCACCGCGTTTAGAGCGGGATGAGTCTAGTTGGTCTGGTTGGTCCACAAAGAGTGAAATAGTTTTTGTAGTGATCGTTGTGATTTTCTTAATAACAGTACTTGGAGTAGCATGGTTCCTGGAGGAGAAATACCCAGTACATTCCCTGGTTGGTACAACTCCTATTCCCCCTGAACACGTTTGTTACTTTGGCCCCTCATAAAGGAGAACATCGAAAAACATATGTAGACAATGTATTTTTACAAATGTTGCATCAGGCCCATGATACGTCTAATGCTACTAATTGCTGGATCTGTGGGTTACTCCCCTCAGTTACACATAAGAGTGATACTCTGTTATCGATGCCATTATCCTATCTGGTAAGTTGTGAAGGGTGGTTTGAACTGTTTACTATGGTGCATTATCACTTTCATTCCTCTGCTATAAATATGACATCTGCTGACTCTCGCACAGTGGTAGAATATATACGTTTCCACCAAGGGTTTAATTCCACAGGATCAGGAGGACAAGGGACCCCGGGTACATTGTCCCCATCAGCTTGTATGAATATATATGAGAAGGTAAAGAACGAAACATGGCTTCGAAATGAAATGTTGGATTTCCAAGGGTTCAATGCCACTGAATATTTCCGATCCTTTCAAATACGCAATATTACTAAGGAGGAAATGCTGGTGTCAGTAACACAGCAGCTAGTTTCTGTGTCCAGGGAATAGGGAAGGTAAAAGTGGGAGAGATCAATTGTAATTACACATATACATTGAGTACGACTAGTAGCCCGCCTTTGCTCCCACCACATAATGTTTTTTTTGTTTGTGGGTCTCAAGCTTATGTTTGGCTTCCTAGGGGTTGGTCAGGTATGTGTTACCTCTCTTTCCTTCTTCCCCCAGTGTACATAGCACCGTCCAATTACCATAAGGACCATCGATTGCAGCGTAGGAGCACATACCTGTCCCAAGTCAGAAGGGTTATTAACACAGAAGCTATAGATCAGACAGAAACCACTCTGCAGCAGTTCACAGATGCCATGAAGGGTATTTTACCCTTTTGGGGCCCTATGTCCAATAGCCTTAACATTCGTCGGCTCACAAGAGTTGTAGAAGGGGTCATTAATACCACAGCTGGAACTTTGAGCAATATTACAGCTGAGCTCCAGGCTACGAGGCTTGTTGCCTTACAAAACAGGATGGTGTTAGACGTCATCCTTGCTGATCGGGGAGGGGCCTGTCGCGTCATTGGCAGTAGCTGTTGTGTATACATCCCAGACCACGCCCCTAATGTATACGCTGCCATCCAGAAGTTGCACAGGCTCGCATCCGACATTCACCAAGAGAATGGTACTTGGACTCTCTCTGGATGGTTCTGGGGCCTGTGCGCGTCCTGGGGTTGGAAGATTCTTATTTTCCTAGTCGTAATTGCTGGTATAATTTTCACCTGTTGTCTGTGCATACATTGTCTCCCTGCTTGTTGTGCTCATTGTGTAAAGACTCTCACACCCAAACCAAAGGGTCCAGTACCTGACACTAAGACAACGGCTATGATGATGCAGGATATACAAGATCTAATGTCAATAGATGAGGGCATTTTTGAATATTGATAATGCATGTATTGGCTTGTATTAGTAGCCCTTCTGTTATGTAGGGAGTTATTTGCTCTTAGCTATTAGCAAAATGTGTTAGCGAATGCTAAAACAAGGGTCTGTTGGAATAAAAAATGTTTTTAGTCGATTTCTCTTTGCATTGTACGATTTGAGTTAGCATTCGCGGCACCATTTTGTATTCAGCCGCCATTTTGAGCCATGATCGAACTAACTTCTGTCTCACTCTGTCTACCTCAGCAGAAAGCAGCCTCATTATTTTTTCTGTATTTCTCCAAGGTTGAGCTTTACTGCACTAATGAATAGACTGTTTGTCGTTACATACTTTTCCCATTAGATAGGCCTGCTCCCACTCTTATGGCGGCGGGCACGGGCAGAGTAACCTTGACGCTAATATAACATGTACCCTGTCCCAGGATTGCAGCTCACCCTTCTGTATCTCCTTTGTTCACCAGCTACTAACTGGAAAATTCCAGTCTGGGCGTGTCTTTAGGGGTATTGAAAATGTACTTTATGCATCGCCATGTCGACTGAAGTCAGTCCCTCTGCAGCAATCCAAGGAGGCTGATCAGACCGGGCTCCACTTGAGTATATCTCTAATAAATATCTTTGGTTTGTATTCTCTACTGTCTGACCGACTCTTCATTTGTTTGGAAGGCTGAGAGGTGGTCATGAGTGACCCGGGTGGCCCTAATCGGGTCACTTCCTTCAGACAGGCTTATCCCAAAGGCAATGTGTAAAGTATTTGTACCAAAACTCACAGTAACACAGTGATAACACCACAAATGGACACCACACCGGTTTAGAAAAATAAAGTATCTTTATCTAAACTTAACAAGACCAAAACGGCAAAAATCCAACATACACGTATTAAGAAAAATGACTTTCAAAAGGATATTGCAAAAAATCAAGCTTGTAGAAACAAATAGCACCAACTGGGGCTATTATGACGTCGTGACAGCAATAAACCCAAAGTACGGTGCCGACCGCGAGGGGCATGGAGTCACACAGACCCCCAAACAAACAGTACCTTGGAAACAAAGTCTGTGACGATGCACGGCGTCGAGGAAGTGAGGCATCGGTGCCGATGTCGAGGCCGGCTCCCTGGCATCCACGGGTGAGGCGAGGTGTCGTGTCCGAAAGGACGCGACGCGTCGTGTCCAGGACAGGGGAAGGTGGTTGCGTCGGCAGTGAGGCATCGGTTCCGGTGACGAGGCGAAGTCGGGCAAGTTCGTGGAGTCACACTCGGTGGTTATCAGCGCCGCGATAACAGGATGCAGGCGCTGGCAATGACGGAGTCAGTGCGAGCGCTGGCGTCGGGCACGGCCGATAGCTGCAGGCGTCGGCGGGCGTCGAAGGGCGTTGGAGCTGCGCTGTAGGCTGGGCGGTGCGTCGTTCACTTCACGAGCGGTGCCCCGGGCCTCGGTGCAGGTCGCGACGTCACAGCAGCTTCGCTGATGGTGTCGGAAACAGGTTTTCTTGCTTTTCTTAGGTTTCTTCCAGCTCCCAACAGCAAGACAACCTCCAGAGGCCCAACACAGTCACAGGCACCTCTTGGCAGGTCAGAACTCCCGGCAAGGAAGTTCAGGGGAGCTGGGGGTGAAGTCTTTGTGTCCTTGAGACTTCAAAACAGGAGGTAAGCTCTACTCAAGCCCTTGGAGACTTTCCTCAAGCAGGGGACACAGCACAGAGCAAAGTCCTTCTCCTTTCCTTGGCAGAAACAGCAACTGCAGGCCAACCCCAGACACACAGTGGCAGTACTTCTCCTCAGTTTTTCCAGCTCTTCTCCTTGCCAAAGGTTCCTCTTGATTCCAGAAGTAGTCTAAAGTTCAGGGGTTTTAGGTCTAATACTTATACTCCAAAATGTCTTTGTTCTCTTTGTGCAGAGAAGCCCTGTGCCCAGTCAAAACCAGTTCTGTCCTCTCTGGTGCAGCTTCCTGGCAGGAGATGGAGACAGCATTGTGAAAAGCAGACCAGGCCCATTCAGGTGAAAGGAAATCTCCCCCCCCTACTCTAAATGCAGCCCAGGTCGATTCAGCCCAGCCCTGACTCATCAGGCTCTCTGGAGCCACTGCTCCTCCCCAGCCCCTGACACTCTCCAAACCCAGACAGTCAATGCACATCCTAGCAGAGGCACACTGGATGGCTAAACAAGAAAATACCTACTTTCTAAAAGTGGTATTTTCAAACACAGAATGTAAAAATCACCTTCACTAAAAGATGCATTTTTAACATTCTGAGTTCAGGCATACTAAACTATATTTTCCTACCTTGTTCCCAGAAGCTGTTATGTTTATAAGATGTTATAAACAAACTCTCCATTCTGTCCTATGGGAACAGGTAGCCTTGCAATAGTGAAAAATGAAATTGGCAGTAATTCACTATCAGGACATGCCACACACATCAGGGCATGTCCTACCTTTCACATACACTGCACCCTGCCCACAGGGGTACCTTGGGCCTACCTTTAGGGGTGACTGACATGCAAGAAAAGGGAAGGTTAGGGCCTGGCAAGTGGGTGCACTTGCCAAGTCGGAATGGCAGTTAACAACTGCACACAGACACTGCATTCGCAGGTCTGAGTTATTGTTTCAGAACTACTTATGTGGGTGGCACAATCAGTGCTGCAGGCACACTAGTAGTATTTGATTTACCAGCCCCGGAACACTCAGGGCACTTTACTAGGGACTGACAAGTAATCAAATATACCAATCAGGGAGAACCAATCATAATAACAATTTACACAGAGAGCATATGCACTTTAGCACTGATCAGCAGTGGTAAAGTGCCCAGAGTCCTAAAACCAACAACAAAACTGGAAAAAATAGGAGGAAGAAGCAAAATGTTTGGGGATAACCCTGCAAAAAGGGCCAAGTCCAAAAATATGGAAAACGTGGAAAGCACTTAACAAAAAAGGACACATCGACTATTTATTACGCCAATCAAGAATTGATCTAATATATATTGTTTTTTCTGTTTAAAAAATAAAACCCTATTCTCTGTTAGTTGTCAGTCTGGACTCCGGAATTGAGTTTGTGTGAGTGCAATGTAAATAAAGGAAGATGGATAATTGCCTTTATTTCTCATTGTTCATTGTAGAGTTGCCACCCATGCATGTTTTTATTAAAAATCAGAATGACAGACCTTCATTTTTAAAATGAAAATTCAAACTTGTGCACAATTTACTGCACACAAGGTGAGTTTCCAAAATTGTCCTGGTGACTAAATATAGACGTAAAGTATCCTCTCGCGCTCCAATAACAATTACCAGCTCTGTAAGCAGTTAAGATAAGCCCTATCTAATCATTTCACATTAGTTGGCGCAACACAAATAGAAGGCATCACGTAATGAATGGCCTTAATTGTTCTGGAGATGAATGCCCCAGTGTGCATGTGCTCGCCTCTGCCATTGTCTTGGAGGCTTGAATTTGAGTAATTGCTAGGTGGCAGACCCGCCATTTGCATGAGATGCAGGTATCACCCTCTCTGCACACAAGGACAGGCAGCTTTTCTGTCAGCCCTTGTTTTGTTGGCAACTCATAATTTTGGTACTTGTCGCTCTGCCAAAAACCGATAAAGAGACCCAACACTGCGTTTTTACGGGGTCCAAAAAAGGGGCAGCAATGTTATATTAAACTTGACTGAATGGTGCTAGTGATAGTCATAGCAAACTATTGCATGTAACATGCCAGAAGAGACGTGTTATTGTGTATTTAGCCAGAATTGCTGCTCTGTGATTGGTTTAGCGACAGAGCTGTGCAAGCATCATGTCTCAGCTCAGGACTCCAGATTAGCTGTCTCATGTGTAAGTGCAGTTTTTGCTCTTTTCTTTGGTGGGCCAGGCAGGCATTTGTTGCAGTGACATTTCCACCCAGGTGAATGCCAGCGGGCTGATGATGGCAACGAGTTCAGGGGCTCTTTGGATGTTTCATGCATCCCTTAGTTTCAATGATGTGCTACATGGAAGGACTTGTGCGCAGAAAATAGAAAGACTTACAGGAATTTAAACAAAGTAAAATAATTAAAAATCATGTGTGAAGTATTTTCAATTTTCTATCCTGCTGCCGATTGGCAAGCGAATTCAATTAATTTAATTTATTTGAAAACTGTCATACGGACGTAAGATATCTTAATCACCAAATGTAAAAGATTTTTGTTTGTGGCACCCAAAAAATGCAATACAGAGAAGCGGATTGCCTGTAGTATCAAACATTCCTGATATAAACGGTGGTAAAAAAAAGCAAGATCCATAAAATAAAAAAAAGAACAAGTTCCCCAAAAAAAGAGAATAGGAAATTAAATATTAGAGGCCAGGCCCTTCAAAACAATTGGGCACTCATGAGACAGAAAAGGCTACCTCTTTTCACGAAACAAATTCCCTCAACACAATATACCAAAGAGAGAATATAGGACTTGGGACGTGCCCATTTTCTAGTATTACACAGGAGAGACACTGTAATAACAATGCAATGAAACTCCAAGCTCCAACCTGTAGCATATTAAATTAAAACCAAACCCAACAATTCCACGGGTGGTTCAAGGAAAATGTGCGTTGGCAAACCTTAATAATAAATTCAGGGCCTCATTTACAGTGCCCCAGTGCCACCGGAACATCACTTTTAATGACGCTCCGGCTGCACACATTGCAGTGTCATATTTAAACCCTGCATGGCTTTTCATGGCCTTGTACATATGGTGTGAGGCAACGAAGCGCAAGTCACTGCATTGCCTCACACTGCAATGGGGAGGCGTGCCATTTTGGCATTACGATGGGTGTTCCCACGTATCACCCATGGCATTTGACACATTCCCAGATTTACAACATTCTGTAAACCTGGGAATGCGTCTAAAGCCTACGCCTCTCCAGGGAGGTGTAGGGAGGCGCAACGAGGAGAAATAACTTTATTTCGCCTCGTTTTTTCCTCTCTCTATGTGTGCTGCATTTAGCAGCACACATAGAAGGAGAAAATCGACTCCATTGATGTTTTTGTACAGGAAGGTTTCCCTTCCTGCACAAAAACAATCATTCGCACAACACAGAGCACCATGGTGCAAGGGTGCCTGCGCTGGCGCATGGCTGCCAATTGATCACCTGGCAGGGAAGAGAACAGGAAGGCACTCTATCTGATAGATATAAGCAAAAAGAACAGATGATGGACGGAATGCTGAACAAATCAAACATTCACCCCCAGTCACATATCTGAGTTTAATCCATAATTATTTTGCTCATCATGCCACCCCAGTTTGGACCCAGCCATATGCAAGTCAGTCTTGACCCTGCTCTCCATTGGAACAGTCCAGCCCGAAATGCCAGGCCAGGTCCTCCCTGGACCGGAAACAAGCATCCTGGGACCGGTTTCAGAGTATCACCCCTAATCAGCCAGGCTAGCCTGAATCCAGTGGCACAGTGAGCACGGGACCCACTTCTAGGCATACTCTTCCAACTTAGGGTGACAAGAGCAAAAAGAAAAGATGACGAACAGAATGCTGAACCAACATGGTGGGTCCCTTGCTCGCTGCGCCACTGGATTTAAGCTAGCCTGGCTGATGAGGATCCGGGTTCCAGTCTCGGTGTCAACATCCTGTGATTCTGGGCAAATCATTTAATCTCCCTGTGCCCATGGATAGCGCCTGGATACCCTCACGGGTGATAAGCTGCGCTATATAAATCTACACATTTAAATTTAAATTTAATTTAGTAACACAGGCTGTTACTAGATGACCCCAGAGTGAGCAGCAGACGGCTTCAGTACCACAGGTTGCTACTGGGTGTATCTAGATATAAAAAAAATCAGCAATTTATTACAATGACACTTTAAACTAACTGTATTCATTTCTAAAATATTCCATAAATGAAACAATACTCATGTTGGTGGCACTGGATTCATTGTTTCTCTAAAAGAACTTTAGTTAAAAGAAATTCCCACAACTGCACATACCATCAGAAAGACATATGACGGAACATAATTACATATACGAAGAGTGACCTTGAAAATGGATCCTAATGGGAAAAACAACCAATGATATAGGAGGAAGTCAGACGTGGCACCAGGGACGTCGAAGAAGGGCCACAATGGCACATAGAACCAGTAGCGTAGATGTACCACAGTGGCACATAGAACTAGCCACATTTTAGAAGGACCATAATGGCAGATACAAACAGCAACATCGAAGAAGGACTACAGTGGCACATACCACCAGTGACAATGAAGAAGAACCACAATGACACATACAACTAATGACATTAAAGAAGGATCACAGTGGCAAATATGATCTTTGTGAAAAAATAAATTGAAAACCTAATGAAAATAGTGACATAGCTCATCAAGAAAAGTATATAAATGGTGGATAGTGTTATCTGCATTTTGATATAGATTTTTTTCCACAACAAAACAAGGAGTTTCTTTAAAAACGGCATGACACATACGATAAAGTATTTATATACTTAGGACCCTAGTCACGAAAAACCTAGCAAATACGCACCCATACAAGTATACCTACATACAGGGGCAGATTTCCTGCTTTTGGGAATTTACAAATATTCCCAGTGGTACGCCTGCAAAGCTGAACCAGGAGCAGGCTTGCAGGCGTAATACTAGGAATGTTGAGTGACATCTCACACGGGCTCCTATTCCCCCTGTGTGGAAAAGTACATAGCGTAGATTTAAGCACAGTGACTGAACCATGCCCTTCCCATCCTGGACGGGCAGGTACTCCAGCCATTGGTAACTCCAACTCTTACAGATAGGAAAGTGTTGGATTTCAGGTTCTGAATGCTCACAAACATAAATGTTTGTGGGCATTCACAATCTTACAAAGCTCCCCACACCTTGTAACTCCCCCACCTACTAGTAAATAAACAGTATTAGAACATTGGAATGTTGGGAGCTCCATTGAAGACAATGGAGTTGCTCTGGGCTTATAATGGCTGGTATAAGCCCAGCGCTCCAACATTCCAATGTTTGTCTTTTTGTTTCTCCATTTTTAATTTAGAACATTCTACCCTTAGTGGGTGGAATGTTCTAATAGCCTTATAGCCCTTCTGCCTCAGGCTAAACCGGTTGTTAAAGGCCCTCCCCCTCGTTATAGGCCCGAGCCGCAGGCTCAGGCCTATAACTCGGGATCAGGGCCTTTAACAGCCAGTATAGCCCTCGGCAGCGGGCTATAAGGCTATAGTAAATCCAATATATTTCTTAACCAAACAAGCATTGGCAAAGTAAACAGATTTGGTCTTGGCGTACTAGTCTAATAGTAATTCTTTTTCTTTAACATTTTGTATTGATACGTTTGCATCACAAAAATGAAAAAGGAAAGGAAATAAACTGCTACACAAATGAGCCCACTAGATGACTGCAATAAAAATAGTAATTTTAAAAATATTGACTAATGTGGCAGTTTTACTAGCGACTTTTTAAAAATAAAGTCTTTCAGCTATACCCTGCATTTTGACATTACTTTTTTATGAAGGTGACAATAAGGAATCATTACACTGCAAAGCTCTCAAATTACACACAGTCACAATGTCACTTAGATAGTTTATAACAGTAACTTTAAATGGAGGCAGGAAATAAATGCATTGCAAGAAAAATAAATAGACTTTTTAAAGATAACATACAAAAAGAAAAAACACACATTGAAAGAGCTTTGTCACCGAAGAGAAAGGAACTATTTTTAGGCGAATGTAATCAAGGTGCTTTTGTACAGTCACTCAATGTGAAAGAAGCCAATGGGTAAAGTGGGCGGACACAGTGCCCCATGCTTTATGCTGTGGTGGGCGGAAGCAAAATGTAAACGACAAGTTAAAAGACGAATGGATGAAGCTTTCTCACCAAAAGCCCCTCTATGTATGTATATCTGATTTTTTTCCGAGTCTAACAAGAGAGCTAAAGCTGTCACAATGACCAGACCTAAAAATTAAATGCATAGAATACGCATGAATTAGTACCCTCTACTCAGATAGATAATGTTTGCAGATCCATTAAAATACTGTTTGACTAGAAATCAATGAAAATGGTGAGCATTCACACAAGACGAGCTAAATAGTTGAAAATGTACATCAGTTGAACTAGCAATATGCATTTTGTAATGGGTCCTTTTCACTGCTTTCCTCCAGTTCTATGTGGGGTAATCTCCCCTCTTTTGGTTCTCACACCCAGATCGGTAATTTACCAGTTTTTGTTACTGCCTCCATGCACTGCACTGACCTTGCCCTGGCCCACTGTCACTGTTTTTCTCTGGGGAATTTTCCATCATGTAGTAACAAAAGATATTCCATTACTCCTGTTTCCCTTCATTTTACATGCTGCAAGGCTTTCTTTCATCAAACTCCACCTCCATTGGCCATAACGTTTGTGCTGCTTCCGTGCACGTTGGGTTGATAACAACAGAATCACTCATCATTGTGCTGATTAGTTACCAGCAATTATAATTACTCCGAATACCCTTCCTCATCCCAGTACTAATGAGGTGTGTCCACCTACTCCCAGATACCGTGTAACCTGGCTGAAACTTGAAAACCGTCCTCTTTCCACTCCTTTATCCCCTCTCCTCAAAGATTTCTCCTCTTACGAAGACCGTAAAGGGTTGAGATCCTCAGACCTTAGTGTAATCAACAGACAACCCAATACCATACATTACAAGTCATACTGAAAATCCAAGGCCAGGCCGAAGCTCATACCAACAAAAAGAAACAACAAAATTTATTTCCAGGAATAAAAATGCTAAAGTCAAGATTAAACATGTCAAACTCCAAGCTGGAAAAAGAGAAGTCGAAACTTGACCCCCTAAGAGACCTAAATTATAATGGGTTGAAATGAAATAAAATTCAAGTCGCGCTTTATGTACCAAAAGAGGCTAGGGCAGTCACAACTTCGCACAGCAACCCCGAACCCAAGGAGCAGCACAAGAGGAAATCAGAATGATCAAAACCGAAACTGCAAGTTCTAAACACAGCAGAGAGCACAATAGAATGTCAGTGAGATAAAGACCTAATTCACAAACTCCAGATCTATTAGGGAGAAACAAATACGCCAGAACAGTCAAGGTTCAATTCACATGCCTTTGAGCTGCAGAATGATCACATTAGGAAACCAGAGTCATCAAGGTCAAATTCATGACCTCCAAACTCAACATGACAAACAATAGCAACATAGTGACCAAAGTCTAAAATGCAAACCCCAACTGTAGCATGACAAAAAAGGTCTTACTGCAGAGAGCAAGAGGAAGTCAGAATGGCCAAGGCGTAATTCACAGGCTTCAAACTCAACAGAGGACACTTGCAGAAGAAGCTCAAGTGTCTGAGGTGAGAGTACAAGAGAAGGCCACAGTCACCATGACCTAGAGCATCAAGCCCACAGTTGACGAGACAGTCTAAACGGAACTACATTGACCAAGGACTCAACAGGGAACACTCACAGAAACCAGAGTGGCAATGGCTCAGCATAGAATATAGGAGGAAGCCAAAGTCACCAGTCTAACAACCCGGACCCCAAAACAGGCAAGGAGCCCAAAGGAAAGTAGAGTTACCAAGTTTTAACCCACAGACTTCAGTATCAGCAGAGACCATACACGAAAGCTAAAGTGGCTGTGACCTCACAATTCACACTCCATGCCCAGCAGAAAGTACAGAAGGGAGCCACGGTGACTAATGCTTCAGGCCCAAGACCAGTATACAGCATAAGAGGATACCAGATTGGCCAAGGATTAATGAAAACTCTAAACTCAACAGGGAATGCTAACAGAAATCAACTTGTCTATGGCCCAGGCATCTATCCATGCCCAGCAGGGAGTACAAGATGAAGCCAAGATGACCATGACCTAATACCTCATGACCAAACACCAGTAGGGAGCATAAGAGGAAAGCAGATTGGCCAAGGACTAATCCATAAGACTCAGACTCCGCAGGTTGGCCAGTGTGGTTATAATCAGACATGCCACACTCCACGCCCAGCAGGCCATGCAAGAGAAAGTCAATGCACCCAGAGTCTAATAACTAAAGGTCTTAGACCTGCATACTGACCAAGGATTAATCCACAAGCTCAGACTTAGCAGGGAGTACTCATAGAAACCAGAGTGGCTATGGCCAGACACCCCTTATTCTGTGCCCAGTAGCGAGTACAAGAGGATCCCAGAGTGGCCAGAGAATAACATCTCAAGACCAACAGAAAGCATAGGAGAAAACCAGATTGATCAAGGGTTAATGCACAAGCTCCAGACTAAGCAGGGAGTACTTGCAGAAACCAGAGTAGCTCAGCAAGGAATACAAGTGGAAGAGTGGGTATGGTCTAACACTTCAACCCTCAAGACCAGCAGGAAACATAAGAGAAAAACAAAGTGGCCAAAGCTTAATCGACAAGCACTAAGCCCAATAAGATTCACTCACAGTATCCAGAGTGGCTGTGGTCAGACTCCGTTGACTCCAACCCAGTAGGAACTGTACGAGAGGTCAAAGCCACCAATGTCGAACACCTCACACCCCAAATTCAGCAGGGAGCACAAAAGGAATAGATTGGCACAACCAAAGGACTGAAAATTGGAACAACCTCCTAGTCCAATTAAAATACTATCAGGGAGGAAGCCCAGACAATCCTCAATTGAGAGGAATCTCTCCTACATCATGCAACTCCAAGCATATCAAGGAGTACCTTATGAGGTCCAAAGCCAAGGGATAGGTCAGGGAGTCACAGATCACGTCTCACATGGGCAGAGGGCCAGAAATAGAAAAAATATTCAACCTGCAGCTCCATTAGGGAGCCATGGGAAACCGAACATTAGACTGTCAATCTGGTAATCAAAAATAGAAAGCTGAAACCAAAGCATTTATGCAGACATATTTCCAAAAACCCAACCATCCCTGAAAGAAGGGTGCACAATTCAGCCAAAGGCTCAAACACAGTAGTAGCGAAACTTAAGTCCCAAGCTCAGTCAAGAACTTTTGAGAGGACATCTAGAGCCAACCAGTAGGGAGACACAAAAAGAAATAATTAAAACAACCTATCCATTTTTCAACTGAAAGGAAATGTACCAGATATGTAGCCAAAGAAAGAGCACCACTGGCACCAACAATGCTGTGCACTACATAGCCAAAAGCCAGGGAGAGCAAAATAACCTGCAAACAAGTCAAAACACTTCCAAACAAGCCCAGAAGGAAGTGAGGAGAACCAAAGAGCCACACCTTTCGACTGAAGAACTGGAAAAGATATTCTGATTTTAAGCCAGTAGAGTGTCCAGGAAGAGCATCCACAACCAAGTGGGCCTAAGGGAATTTCAACAAGCACTACAGAGACTGCAAGCCCCAAGGACCAATATCTCAGCAAGATTGACCCCTAGCCCAAGCACTTCAAAACCTGGCTACATAAAATGAACATCAACCCAACTACTATCTCGGCCATACAAGGCTCAGAAAAAGAGGTTTTAACAGAGCCTCAGAAAAAGAACGCAAGGGTGCCTGGGGCAACGTCATATAATCTATCCCAGACTGAGCTAAATCTTAAAACTACCGACATCAGCTGGGGCAAAGAGAACGGGAGTCCAGCCAGGACACAAACTGCTAAGCCACAGAGAACTTCAACTGGGAGTGATGATGTGTTTAAGCACATGATCGGTCATGCATTTGAAATGAGAGGCCGATTAAGCAACCAGGACATACCTCAGCACCAGGTCTAATAGGCCCATATGCCAAGACAGAATGGAAGACTACCAATCACATGCTATTGCAACATTAAACATCAAACTGATGCATTGATCCTCTGTACCTTACTCCTCTAAACAAGTCAACCGCATCTGATTGGTTATAACCCTCCCACCCAGTTCCCAAGTTCTCCAGCCTTTTGAGCATCTCCAATTTCTGGACCTTCCAGTCTACATAAACACTAGGCTTTCTTCAACCTGGACTTATGGTTCCCTAGGCTAGCCTATCTCCATACCTTACCAAGCCTTTTTGTAAAATCTACAATACATGTAATTTAGCATCACACAATTGTCATACAACATTTCCACATGTAGAGATTTAACTGGGCCCTTGGCTCATTTACTAATGTGGAACTATGCTGAATTGCTAACTAAATGGCGGTGCAGAGGGCACAGATACAGACAGACAACAAGACACGTTGGAAGAGCTTGGATTTGGGAGTCGAGAGACCAGTTGGGTCAGGTTTTTACACACCGGAGAGGAAAGCACAGACAATGATGGGAATCAGACTGGGTGAAAATCAGAGGAAAGGTTTTGGTCAGGGGTAGTGTAGGAAATGGATGCAGGGATGGAAAAAGACAAAAGACAGGGAAAGAATAGGGGCTTGGAAGACAAAGAGTTTGGAGCAACATGGAGTACAAACAGCATACAATAACAGTTACCTGTCAGTGAAGGATTGAATTAGTTTTATTTAATACTTCTTGTGACTATATTTTAATAGGAATCACTTTTGATAGTCTTTCACCAATTTTAGAGAAAAGCTAGATTTTTCTCTTATGCTAGGTGCCTCACTCATAGCTGGCACGCCTTGGCACACTTTCTTTTTTTTAAATAGATCACAGTACGAGTTAGTTAAGTTGGTTCTCAACCTGTTTCACATACTTCATCTCAGACAACACATCTGTATTCTAGGAATTCAATAAACACAGATCATTTCATTTTAATGTGTCGGATTTAAGATCTAAAAGGTAAACCATACGCATTCTATGCAACAATGGCGAGTGCAAAGATTTCCCATGGGTCACTTGGGAAGACTACAACCTATCAGTGAATCTCCTATGGGTTTGCAGGGGGCTGAACTATATAGAGAATCCAGATGCTGGCTAATGATCTGAACATGTTGAGGAATGGGGGAAGATGTTCCTTTCAGATGCACCATAAAAATTATAGGAAGAGTTTAGAGCCCCAAAAGAATTCAAGGCAGATGTTTTTTGCTTTAGTGGGGTATAGATTCTGGGCCCGTTTGCAGTGGTTCACCTGCTATCCCTCCCTTCATTTGGCCAGAGACGTTTTGAGGCATGGGCAAAGTGGGCAACTGCCCCGGGACTCCACCTTCCAAGTGGCACCCTGGAAAAGTGTTTTTTTCTCTCTCTATATATCACCTCTACTTACCTATGTAACAGTGTAAAAGCCGATTATTCTTTACATGACATAAAACTGATTATGACAAACAAAAACTAATGTGCACTTTGCACACATCTAGAAAAACAACATTGAAACAGAGAAAAGTTGAAGTATCAGCTAAAAGATTGCTTGGGTTTGTAAAAATAGAAGAATTTATTTACTATGAGTATTAAATGATTATTAATGGATTATGAATTATATTAACAAGATCAAATGAGTCTCACACGCAATTATACTAATATGAATGATCAAACCTAGCATCTTTAGCTTCTTTAAAGTGGTGCACAATTAACATGCAATGTTGTATATGAATTAAACCTTCAGAAATGATGCTTAATTCTACTAGGGTCCTAGATTTATTAAAACAAAATCTATACGTTTATCTTTGAGAATATTTTACATGTATGCACTTTTTTTCACAACAAATTTTATTGTTGACAGACACAATAGGCCCAGGTGGCACCAGGGCCGCATTTGTATACGTATCATAGTGATGATAAAGATGTCAACTTTTACAATATACAATTGTCGCAGAAGGGAATATGCAGAAAACTGAATTAAACGCATATAAACATTATTAACTAGAAACAGCAGTGTCACAGAGTCCATATGTATATTGTCGTACAAAGGGCCCGATTCTGATGCGGGTTGGAAAAGCTTCCCGACCGAGGGCCTGATTCTGATGCGGTTAGGAAGGCCTCCTAACGGCATTTGCTCCTTCCAAATCGGATCGGGAACGTGTCTTCCCGATCGAGGGCCCAATTCTGATGCGGTTAGGAACAAATGTTCCCATTGAAGTCAATGGGAGTTCAACCAAATCGTATCTGGAAGCATCCGGATGCATCCTACTCCGCCGGTCGAACTTTCCCGATCCGAGTGGGTCGGACACCATTTCCCAACCGATTCGGTCGGGAAGCTTTTCCAACCCGCATCAGAATCGGCCCCAAAGTCTCCAATCGTAACATGTGAGTACAGATATAATTATTCTTAAAATAAATACCCAACATTTGATCTTTATGGCAGATCTTCTTTGCGTATCGCAGGGGGGATAGGTTCAAGATACAGACCCCGATAATCAGCCCACCGCTTCCAAATCTTCGGGTGTTTCTGGGGACATCCCCGTGCCAGAAAAATCGGCATTTCTAACCCCATGGAAAAATCGAGGCCTCGTTTGCAGGCCCCTACAGATGGCGGTGAAGTCGCCTTCCTATCCTTAGCAATGTCTCGCTTAGCAAGAGTAAGCCCCAGGAATAGCAGGTGTCTTTTGTATCTGTTACCTCCAATGCCCACTGTAATGTGAAGCATAGTTAGACGCGGTGACTGTGGAATGTCCCACCCCAGCACCTCAGAGAAACAGGCCAGCACCCCACGCCAAAACCGCGATAGAGCAGTACACTCCCAAATCGTGTGGAGAAAAGTGCCCGCTGCAATTCCGCACCGCAGACAGAGGGGGGATGAAATCATCCCGGCGCGCCAGAGCCTATAGCGAGTGAAATACACACAGTGAAGATATTTAAATTGTATGAGACGAAGGCGCGCTGAAATGGCCGCCTCACGCGGGGACTCCAGAGCCTCAACCCAGTCGTCTTCATCAAGTGGACCTGAATCTTTCCGCCAGGCCTCTCTGGTCTTATTGAGTGTAGTGTGGCTGTTAGTGACCAATGTGCGATATAGCACTGTGATTTTGTGCTGGCCCATCTCGCCAAGGAACACCTTGGCCTCAACGGGATTAAAGTCGGGAATATTGTCTTGCTGAGCAAGGTACAGGGAGAACACGTGGCAAAATTGTAAATATTTATAAAATTGAGACCGAGGCATTTGAAATTCGGTTTGTACCTGCTGGAATGACTTCAGGGTCTGACCACGGAGGACAGCGCCAACTGTTGAAATACCAATAGAATCCCATCCCGCGAAGCCCTGTAGTTCAGCCAATTGAGGCAGGAGGCCATTGCGCCAAAGAGGAGTCTCTTTCGTGAGTTTGCCCCACCACCCCATCCTACGCAGCGCCTGTTGCCATATCACAAAGACCGTCCGAGTAGCGGGCGGTAGCGGCTTGAGCGTCGCACTAGAATGCAGAATTGTGTGTAGAGATTTAGAGTCCATTAACCAATGCTCGACGGCGTAAGCAGGGTCACGTCGATCCCCGTACCACCAATCATTTAAAATGAGAAAATGAGACGCCGCATGATACGCCTGAATGTCTGGAGTCGCGATACCCCCACAGTATGTGGACTGGAAGCACGTTCTTAGTGCGTTTGCACTGAACCCCCTCCAAAGGAAATGACTAAGGACCGTGTTCAATTTCCGAAACCATGTATGTAGTATTGGGTAGGGATGGTTTTGAAGTTGATAAAAAAGGCGGAGTAGCGAGACCATTTTAAAAATGTCCGACCTGCCGAATAGTGATAAGGGCAAATGTGACCAGACGCGCACCTGTTCTTTGATCTGAGTCAACAGAGGGGCCAGATTCTTATTCCAGGAGGCAGGTTGTGACGCGGACAAAAACACCCCAAGATACTTGAAACCATCCGGGACTACCGTAACCTCATGTGTCCAAGTCCCGAGTTGATCACCCCCGCGCAAGGGCCATAGAAACGATTTGTGGCCGTTCATGTAGAGACTAGAGTTCTCGCCAAAAATTTGCATTATTCGAAGCAGGCGTGGGCCGGATCTATTAGGGCATGTGAGAAAGAATAAGACATCGTCAGCGTACAGCGCTATACGATCGGAGACCTCCCTTGACCACTCGAAGCCCTGTACCTGGGCATCTATTCTTACCCACGCCGCAAGTGGCTCCATGGCGAGTGCAAAAAGATAGGGAGAAAAAGGGCATCCCTGCCTGGTGTCCCTTCCGATGCAAAACGGCAGCGAGATAGAGTCAGTAATCCGTACCGAAGCGGTGATGTCTGTGTTTCGGAGGCGAATATATTTAAGAAGTCGGGGGCCAATGTTAAGGCGGTTCAGGAGAGCAAAGAGGTAGGTCCAACTAAGGGAATCAAAGGCCTTGTCAATATCGGCAAGGAGCGCTGCCGGCTCATTCAGTCGGTCTACAGAGGCAATAGCGTTGTGCGTACGACGGATATTATGTCTGGTGGCACGGCTGGGCATAAAGCCCACTTGATCTGGGTGAACTAATGCTGTTATGTGCGGGACGATGCGGTTTGCAATGATTTTGGCCAACAATTTCGCCTCGACATTGAGCAGGGAAATCGGTCTATATGAGGTATACAGTTCCGGGGGCCGGCCTGGTTTTAAGAAAATCACTATTTCGGCATGGCGCCAGTCAGTCGGAAGCCGGCCGTCTTCCACCGCCGCGTGGAGTGCCGCCAAATAGTGTGCTGATATTTGGGATGAGTATTTCTTAAAGAACTCACAGGGAAATCCGTTCGGGCCCGGTGCTTTACCCGAGCTCATGTCCGCGAGGGCACTCTGAACCTCCTCAGTCGAGATCGGGCATCTAGGTCATCGCGCACGGAGTCCGGCAGAGACCTCGAGGGCAGATCAGTCAGGAATCGGTCAATGGTAGCCTCGGGGAGAATCTCCCGCGGGGTGTATAAGTCTGTGAAATAATGCGCAAAGCTGGAAGCGATTTGAGCGGGGTCTGTAAGCACATTGCCTGTCTGGCCATGGATTTCGGAAAGAATCACGGGTCGGAGCGTCTGCTGGCATAGACGATGTAAAAGGGCACTAGATTTGTCCCCCCACTGATAAATCCGGCTACGCGTAGCGAGCCAATACATCTTGAATTCGTCCAACAAGTCACTAGCATACATTTGTTGTGTTATGGAGAGCTGACGGCGAATCACGTCACCATCTGCAGCCCTACTTCTTCGTTCTAGGTCGATAATTTGGGGCTCAGTCCGGGCAAGTTTTTCCCGGTGCTGCCGACGCCATGCGGTACAGAAGGCCTTAGTGCTGGTTTCATAGCCTCCCAGAGAGTCCCGGCGGAGTCGACGGTGCCGACATTGTGGGAAAAATATTCAGTAATGGCAGTATACATCTGGTGATGATAGTGATCATCCTGTAGTAGCTATGACGAGAGGCACCAACAGGGTGGGGAGCGCCCGAGGCCCAAGTGCAGTAGTAGTGTAGCTGGTCAATGATCTTACAAGCCCCGGGGCAAGATCTCGGCTGTCTCGATTTTGTGGATGTGGGGAGCAGAGATGAATATATAATCAAGGCAAGAAAACGAGTCATGAATGCTTGAGAAGTATGTGTATTCGTTCACAGTCGGATGCAATTTCCGCCAGGTATCAACCCATCCCAGTCCCAGAGTCAATGTTTGGAGTTTCGACTCGCGCTTGTCAGCCCGCAGCCCCGTGCTGCGCCATCTGTCAGTTGAGGGGCACATAACATGATTCCAATCACCCCCCGCTATCGTCAGGCCCTGTGGAATCTCCGCCCAAAGGGAAGTCAGTCGTTCCACCAAGTTCCACGACAGGGGTGGAGGGGCATATACACAGACAAGAGTGAGACGCTCGCTATATAATGTGCCTGTCGCTACTCTTTACCTGCCCTGGAGATCAGACCAGGTCCGATCATGCACAAATGGCACCCTGCGATGAATTAATATCGCTACACCCCTAGATCCCCTAGTGAATCCAGAGTGGTAGGTCTAGACAAAGCCAAAGCACGCAAGGCAGGGTGTCTTGTTGCCCAGTAGATGGGTCTCTTGTACCATGAGAATATCTGTATTGTAGTGCTTTGCCAGGCGGAGTATGGCCCCTCTTTTAATCTTGTCCAGCAGGCCACGGACATTCCAACTAACAATGTTTAGTCGCCGTGGCTGGAATTCGCTCATATCGGGTATCTGATATGCAAAACGACCAATATGTGGGTAGTATGATACAAATGGACTCTATACATGAAATAGAATTCTGTGACATTAGAAACAACGTAAACTTCCCATAAACCCCAAACCCTCCCTTCCCCCTAATACCTCAAGAATGTTGAAGCATCTGTTGCGGTGTGGCGGGCGTCCCGCCCCCAACAGGGGGTAGGAACCACTCCCAACCAATGGATCCCCAATAAACATGTTGTACATTAAAGTGTCTACAAACCCACCAAAATGTACAGGTTCGTGCAGCCCGGATTTAACCAGCCACCAAGATTCATGTGTCTTTACAAACAATTCTGCCAGCATTTGTTATGAAGGTGTAGGAGATTGTTGACCCTCTGTTATCCATCTGCGAGAGGTACTGCGATTTTGGGATCTTCTCCTGGAGCGCGATCGGCTTTGCTGTTTCCCACTGGTCCTGGGTGGGTCCTGGCTGGGGCCCCCGGATGAGGTGTCTGAGTCTACTCCAGAGGGAACATGGGGCTGCAACTTAATCGATTCATCCGTCCAACTGATCACTTCTTCGGGTTACTCAAAGAAATAGGTCAGAGATTTGCAGGAGACACGCAGGCGGGCTGGAAATAGTAGGGAATATTGAATTTTCAGGCCACGCAGACGGGCTTTTGCCTCAGCGAATGATTGTCTGCGCTGTTGGACCACTTTAGTATAGTCTGGGAAAATCATGATGGGTTGGGAGGCATAAGTAAGGACCCCTTTCAGTGTTGGACGATCACATCTTGGTCCTTGTAATTAAGGAACCGGGCAATTATTGGACGGGGACGTGTCACGGGAGGTGGCTTGTGCTGCAGGGCACGATGTGCCCGTTCGATTATGAAGCATGTCGACAAGGAATCAGGAGGGAGCCAATCCATGAGCCACTTGGTTAGGAATTCCACTGTATTATTGTTCGGGCAGTCCTTGGGAAACCCCACAAAGCGAAGATTATTCCTTCGTGCTCGGCCCTCTGCATCCTCCACTCTCGCAGCTAGGCCGCGCGTCAGCGACTCCAGGTTGGACATCTTCTTTTGAAGGGTGGTAACTAGGTCCTCCGCTGTGGAGATTCGTGATTCGGTTTCGGTTATTCTCTGGACTGCGTTACTGAGGTCTTGGCGAAGGAGCATGACGTCCGATCCAACTGCGCTGATTTTGGCCTCCAGCGCGTCCCTGGACTGCGTGATAGCTGCCAACAACGCAGCATTGTCAGGAATAGCAGTCGCCACGCTCTCGGGGGCAGATGACCGGGCACCAGAATCGATGTACTTGTCCATTGTAGATTGTTTGGATGCGGCCCCGGAGGTTTTATCTTTAGCCATTTTACGGAGGTCCGAGGAGATACGCCGCAAGGTAAATGTCTATAGCCAATTGAAAGCCAGAAGGTCACCAACACGCGGCCAGCACCCCGGAGTCACACCACCGAGCATCCAGGGGCGGCTACCGGGGGAGGGCTGCACACCCACAAGCTGCACCAGGACCTAGCCTGGCTGCTTCCGCAGACGGCAACCCCCCCTAATGGGTGTCTCCAGCCCCGACACCTCAACAGTAGCTGGGCCAATGTCACCACTGTAAGTCGCTCCAGCGTCCCTCAGGATCAAATTAGGCAGCACAACAGCAGGAGAGGTGCACCAGGCCCCGAGTTCAGGAGCGACAAGGAGAAGAGACAACCGGGGGACCAATACACTCACCAGGGTGTTGCAGGTATATCACAGCTCCTGGGCCCCCGTCAGGCTCTGCTGGGTTTAATGGCACTCCTCCTCTCAGGCTGGCATCACATGTCTCAGGACCTGTCCCTCAGTAGGACACCAAAGGCCATAGCAGGATATGGCACCGTGGGCCTCACGGCCCGATATGACCATCGAGCCCCGGGACACACCGCCCACACCAGGCACGCACCCGCGGCTCCAAGCCACACCGGAGTCTCCAGGCATCCACAGCCCGAGCGGGCAATCAAGGCAGTAGCAGGGCGGCCAGTTAAGGAGTGTCTCCAGGCCCCAGCAGGCCGCAATTACACCCTGTCTGGAGGCAGCTTACACCCCGGCATCAGCCAATCAGGAAACCCCCCCATGGCTCAACACCTCACCAGGGCACGCAGCGGTGAGGGGGGAAGGGGCGGCCACGGACCAGGGCCCCAGCGTGATCCTAGCCGCAGCGCCCCACGTCACACAGGTAGGCCAGTCTCAGATCAGGCCTCCAGGCCAGCACAGCGCTACCGCAATATTCGGGCCTCAGGAAGGGGGGGCCGGAGGCTTTGCGGTCCGATCCGACCTCCGATCGCGTGATGTGTCAGCGGGGGCCACACTCCTGGATTTCCCAGGCAATCCCTGCATAGTGTGCCGCCCGGGCACAGCAAAGATGGCAGCACAACCCTGGCGCAGCTCGCATGTCAGGGCAGCGACTCACCAGCACAGGATCTGCGTCCCCACCCGATGGGACTAAAGACTCGGCCGCCGCAGATGCAAAGCCCCCGGGAGGGGGGGAGGAAACCACTCGCAGGCGACCTGGCCCAGGGCCGCACACCGCCTCGAGGCAGTGGGCCCGCCTCACCGGAGGCCAGGCACACCCAGGCCGACTCCCGGGCTCAAATCCGGCCGCGGCAGTCTTGGGGCAGTGTTCAGGGCTCAACAAAGGTGTCGCGGGTGCCGCACAGTCTCACAGAGTCCCCGGGGGGGTCAGCGTAACTGCAGCTGCGGCGTGATGGCAGGATTAATTCAGGATTGTCGTCGGGCTACAGGAGCTCTTCTAAGGCGCGTCTGCCATGTCGGACTGCCTGGCCACCACATGTATGCACTTTAAAAAATTTTAGTAGTCGACCATATTTGGGTTGAATATTTCTATACAATGGTTGTTGACAAAACCATAAATCTTTCATCATATGACATACTTATTGAATTTTGTCATGCTTGAAATTAATTATGAGTTTTTTGCTAAATCAAAAATGCTGACTTTAAATGCATTAATTTGCCTTTTTCGCTTAGGTTTGCATTTGTCATAGTAATGGACTTTTGCTACATTCCTTAAAATATTGCTTTATCTGTTTTCTTCACATCATATTCCCCACAAATGAGATACTTTTTCTTTACCCTCTTTGTGTGAAAACATGGGAACTTGTTTTCTACTTCGACACATGAAGAGCAACAAAGTAAATACAGTCTGTGTCGACTAACCTATGGGGAAGGAATGAACAGTCGTTTCTCATGAGCAACATGGGAAAATATGCTTGAGTATAAATCTTGAATCTGGTGAACGGAAGAACAGTCACATGACAGCCAGACCCTCGTATGGTGACAACAGATGTCATAAATGGATGATCTAAAGTATAAAAAGTGATTTCCCTTGGAGGAGGGAGCCCCACTACAGACGCAGACACAGCCGAGCTATCTTGCACCTTTCTCTTTCCTCCATTGACAACTACCTGCCGGAATATCTTTATATGCCCCCTGCCTTTTTCCTTTGCTGATGAACTTGCCTTTTGGACAATTTGGAGCTGTCTGGTGAGAGACCAGTCTTGAACTTTCCTGATTACTGCTCCATCCCCTTTGCCCATGGACTTTCCCCTAGTGGACTTTACCTAATCCCTTTTGCCATGCTTAGAGAACTATGTTGAAACCATCCTCCTGCCTTTATTGGTGGTAGGAAACCTCTGATTCACACAATCCTCTTAAGGATTTCTGTCTTTTCGCTACTGATTTGTTCTGATTAAATGTGTGATTTTATATTACGCGTTTGTGAGACTCATGACAAAAATGCTTAAAATGTTACTTATTTCCATTGATTTTGGGTCTTTAATACAATAACCAAATACTTCTGAATTTGTCGGAATCTTTTATTAATTGTGTCTAAGTGCAGTTTCCATAGAAACTGTGCTTACCAGATTTGATTTCTAATGCACAATAGAGATAATCATAGATTGTTTTCAGAGCGTCATGTTCTATTACTCTTGTTCCGTGTAGCATTTGCAGAATTGCTAGTCTGTATGATTCTTGCTAGACTGAACTTTTCAGAAGGTTTGGTCTCCCTGTCGCCATCCTTTACATTTATAGTATGGTCCTGAGGGTGGTGTATTTGAATTTGAGCTCTAATTTGTCCTCATTGGGTAGCCAACAGTTCAACACCTTACTTCTTACCCTTCACTACGACCAACAAGATCAATCGGAGGACCAATGCCTCTGAGGGAAATTATTTATAAAAATAATTAGGATTTTGGGCCCAGTACAGAAAATAAAAACCGCTTCCCTGCAAAACCTATCTCAACCTCTTCCCCTGTCTCTGCTTACCTCTTCCTCAGACTCTGTCTCTCTCGAACCAGTGTCATATTTCGGCTGTTTTTGAGTGACCCCATTTCTAATAATTTAAGCTATAATTCAATACTTGTTGGCATCTTGCAGGCTTGAATTAGCAGAAAATGGGCAATAAAATTAAAACTAAAGTTGTTCAAAATATTGGGCCCCAAAATAGGACACCAACAATTCTTTTTTTTTGTGTTCAAATATTTTATTGTATTTCAGAAAAAAGGTATACAGTCGAAAGATAATGTGATACAACCATGAATGATGCGGTACATGGGGCACATGACAAGGTAATGAGTAGCATATAACAGTAGTCGCAATCGAATATCAGATAAAAGATCAGGCGTAATAGTGCAAGAGTAGTGGATCGAGCCTGCCATATGATTAATCCAGTATACAACGTGAAGGCCCCAAGAATATCGGACCCCAAAAATTCTTTAAAGGACACTGTTCACCCCAAGTTCTGATGATGCAGCATTCACACTCTCACAAGGGTGAAGTGCTAAAATCTCCATCCTGGCTTGACTTCCTGTGGGATTTGTATCCTCACTTCCTTTGGCAGAAAGGGCATCAGTGTGGGACGTGCCTGGGTTGTCTTCTGTTAAGATCATTTCACATCAAGCCAGTGCTTAACTAGGCCGCCCGCCAAGGAAAATTCACTCAACGCCAACTGTATTTGATAATAAAGAAGTACTTTTTATCAATCAGCACACAAGATCTTCCTCTGATATGGACAAAGGCAGATTTACACTACATTAGTCCTATATGACGTGCCAAAAAATCTTCAATTTCAAATTGTTTGATTGTACAACGTCTCCCTTATCCAATTTGCTAAAGTTGCGGATCGCATTATCAAATAACAAAGTTATATATTCAGGTCTATTTCCAGTTTTATCCCGTCTTCTGCAGAACAAACAGGGCGAACAAAACGAGATGAGAGACGACAGATCTTCATTCACCTGTCTTCGTTTCCTCTTACTGGTGTGCTGCAGGTTGGAGGCTGCACGTTGCCATGGTCACCACAACAAACAATGCCGGATGGAAAAGAGCCACGTGCTATCATTGCGGTCACTATCACAGCTGATTAAGAATTAACAAGACAAGACTGCAGTTTGAACCCGGGGCGCTGCTGGTTTAAATCTCGCGAGCCATAAAGGGGTGAACAAAAATCCCAATTCAGACTGCATTGAGTTTGCAACTGGTCCATTGCTACCAAGAGCACGGCTCTTACTGCAAGTGCTGTGGGCCATGGCTTTAAGTGGGGCGCGCCCTTCCTGTGCTCATACCCGACCAGTGCTTTAAATGGGCCGGTAATGTCCGGTACGGGTACCGGCACTCTTTTATTTTGAGAGGGAGAGTACAGGCACATCTCAAGAGAAACGTAATACTTTTAATTGAAGAGTACCAGCACTTCTGAGAAACAAGCAGGTAACCTGGTACAGAATACCTGCACTTCTATTTTTCTATTTAAAACACTGTGCCCGACAGCAATAAAAAACTAAAGTGGAAGCGGCACGGGTCCTGACAGAACATTATAGTCATGCCCTTAACTTTAGAGGGAAAAGCAGTGATCGATTTTTTTAACAATGACGTTAAAACCCTTATGGTCATCAATGTCAACGAGGCAGTCCCAATTTACTTTAACGTTTTACTTCATCTTGCTTCCACAAGAGTATTTGCTTTTTGCAGATGTTGTGTTTCTGTAGTTTTTTTTCTAAGCAGCATTAGACTCCTGTATAGTGCATATTGTGAACTGAGTCACCCCATGTGTCTGGGTAGTGCGAGGTGTGGACGGGTGGTCTTAATAAGGCACAACTGAGGTACAATTGAGAGTTCTGGAGTTGAGGCAATGTGAATTTTTCACCGTGTCTGTTAGTGTTCGGACTACATGCTTAATCAATCTTTGGCCTCTCTGCAAAAAACACAGAGCATGGTCACATTTGTGCCAATTGCATTTACCACTGTGTGTGAAGGAGGTTTACACTGCTGTTGTGTACATATCCATGTGTGAGAGGGAGAAGGGCCATGGTGAAAGGGGATGGCACAAAGTAAAACATGCAAAAGACATTGTAAAAAGCAGAGATGAAGAGGAAGAAAACGATGTGTGAAACGTCCATGTGGAGGATTTCATATGGGGAGTAGATGTCTAACAGAGTAAGAGACTGCAAAAGAAAGTGCTATGAACGGGAGAATTTGGGTGATTGAGACACTTTGAAGACCACTACCCTTTCCACAGACCTAGGTAATGTTTAATTCACAGTCTTGTTGCCAGAATTGAAATATTTTCAATTTTAAATATTCGGAACAATATCATTGTAATTCTTTTACCTGATACTACTAACATGCATTGATAAACTCAAAAGACCTGGCTTGGCATATGTTCGTAGTTGTGTAGTATGTTTTGATGCAATGTCAGAAAACTTGTTTAGTGTCACCCAAACACTGTCAGGTGGCATGCTGTGTCAAGCACAAGGCTCTAGTTCACTTGTTTTAGCCATTCCTTTTTAGGCCACACCCTTAATTTCACAGGCCACACCTCTTGAAAGGGATTCCTAGGCACACTCCGGACACACCTCTTTTAGAGACCCACCAACTTTTTCATCCCACTTTAAGCTCTGCTTAGGGCTGTATTTATTAAAGCAAGAAACAGAAGGTCTAATTTAAGGCATGGTCTCTAACACGGTTTTGAACTGACACGTGTCTGAAATAGTGGAAGAGCTGGAGCAGAATATAATTTTACCACATTAGTCATTGGTACATAGTTGTTTGTCCCTTTAAATTGAAAGGGAAGTGCTGCTTTCGGATGGAGATGTGCATCATTTATTGTCATATCTAAAGGAATTGCAGAACACAATGCAGTAACAAAATTAAACGAACAACACGACATGAACATAACGGGGCACAAAATAGCAAAATTGTCAAAACAGAACACAAAACAATAACCACAGTAGAATAGAATGTGTTAATATAGCACAAAACAACAAAAAAACACATCTCAGTCGCAACAATAAGCAACACAGCGAATATGCACAAATATTGTCATATATTAGTACACACATAAATCTGCTTTCATGATGCGGTGGTAAAAGAGGTTTGCAAACACTGCCTTTCTCTGCAGCAAGGATAAGTAATTGTATCAGTATAACATGTTTTATGAGCTGACCCTATCTCTCTACACGGAGAAAGCCACCTTAATAGAATAATACCTATAAACAACATTTGTGACCGTACAATCCTGCGGTTGTCCTCCAAGGCAGAAAACCCTTGTGGGACAAAACTAAGCAAAGTGAGTGGCAAACAGCCCCCTGTTATGGTGCTTTGAAATATTTTGCAGTAGTTTAGATCAGGGACATTTTAAGGATTTTGGGGGCCCCTTTTCAGAACAGCTTTTAATTTACGATCCAATTTCAGCTCATTCATGCCCTCTTTGGCCAGGTCACTGCCAGTTCACAAGCACACTCCAAATTCTGAATTTGTTTACATCTAATATTCAGGGATAGTGACGCATGTTTTCAATATTGTAACACAGCAACAGCTCAGTAATATTACTGCAAATAATCTCTGACACCCTCCCATTTCTCATATGTGAGGTCCTGTTTTGATCTAAAATAAACTTTTTTTAAGGCTGTTGCATGAAACGTTAACACATTTTCTGCAAAATGTCTGTAATACTCACACATCACCCACATTAAAAATAAATGAAAGGAAAACGATATTTAAAACAATCTGTTTAAGAATTATTAAAGGTCATCCCGGCAAGATACTGCAGAACAGACTGGGGCCCTGGGCCAGAGCCCACTTTGCCCATGCCTTAAAACATCTCTGGTTTTGATACAAACAGTGGCCAGTGAATAGAAAGCTATTTAATGACCTCAAGGTAAGACCCTCACCTATTTTCTAGAATTGTAAGTAAACTGTTATGATCAGCTGAGTGATAACAACTGTCAAAAAGCAGGAACTCCATAGAAACTGTCCAGCGTCAACAATCTCAGAAACAAACCAACAACAGACTCCATGGTCCAGCTACCTCCCAGGTACATCATAAGGATTCTAGAGAAATTAAACATGGATGTCATTTATGTGTGGCATCTGCGACCCTTGACTTGCCGATGTGATCCAAGCACTGGCTTTGCGAGACCTGGCCTCAGAAGTGGCAAAATCACTGCCAGGACAACAGGAGAAGCTCTGCATTCCATATTTTCAGCATGTTTTTCTTTATACTAATAGTGAATAATATTCTATAATTCACTCGTAGTGTATTAAAAATACAGAGCACACGTAGCTTGTACAGAACCTTTGATGGCAGCTGCATTTAGTAAAAACATTTTTAAATGTATGCTGTGTGCGTGATTGCAGGTGAGAGTGGGTTTGTGCAGGATAAAAGCGTCTGTGTGAGCAAGTGTCTGTATACGTAAACGTGTGCGTGAGTGAAAGTGAAGAAGGTGTCAGTGACAGGTAGTGAGTGAGATTGTGTGAAATTGAGGCCCAAATTCACTATTCTTTAACACAAGGCAACGCTGCACCAAAGATGCTGTTCATCCTTGTGTCAAAGAGAGAGAACACAAACGCACCATATCTACTAATAAATGGTGCATGTTTTGTCTCCCTGTGTGGTGGTGTGCTTTTGGCAGCCAATCACCAATGAACACACCCTTGCACTATAGTGCAAGGGTGTGTGGTTCCCTGAAGCAAGGTTTTGTACTGGAAGGGATACATTCCAATACAAAAACCATGCTTTCAGGTTTTCCCACTTTGTATGTGTGCTGTACAATGCAGTACACATGCAAAGTTGGCAAAGCAAGGAAAAATGAAAATATTTCTCCTTTTTATGTCTGCCTCAAGCAGTCGTAAGATTGTGGCGCAAATTCCTGTCTGCCAATGTTTGGAAATTGAAATTTGCATCAAAATCCATAGGTGGTTGCTCGGGAATGCCTGTGCACCACCCATGGAACACCCATCAATAACACAAAGCAGTGCTTAGCGCAATTTTGCATTACTTTATGATACTATCCAACAGAAATCAGGGTGTGTGTTGCGTAGTAAAGCCCACCCTAACACTTTGTACTGGGTGCAAAACGCTAGTAAACCTGGGCCTGAGTGTCAGTAAGTATGACTGAGTATGAGTGAGATGACGAGCAAATGCGAGTGAGTGAGACTGAATAAGAATGATTGTAAGATGTTTAACAGAGTGTGTGTGTGATGTTGGGGTCATGTGACATGCCTTCCTGGAAAAAATCTGGGTCAAGGGTCATTTGATGTCACGTGATGTGATTAATGTCAAAGGGTATATGATGTATCTTCCGCTACCCCTAGCGTTTTGGTGAATTAACACCCAGGGAATTAATATAGAAGAAAGGACAGCATCAAAGCTGTGAAGAGAAACAACTCTCGGAGTGCCACAATGATACATAGAAAAGAGGCCAGCTTTGCTAAGATTCTCCAGAGGAAAAGAAAAGTGCCTGCGTCAGTTATATCCCTCCAGCAGGACCTACAGGCATCCAGTGGCGACTGCTAAGGAACGAGGGTGGTGGGGTGGGGGAGGAGGATAAATCTTTTTTTTTAATTCACTTACCTGATTACGCATGCAGCTTCTCCTCCGTCCTTTTCTCTTCCTGGCTTCCGGCAACATGCAGGCTCCCCTAAGCCAATCACAATGCTGCTGTCACCAGCATGACAGCAACGTCGTCATTGGTTGAGGTGGAGAACTGCTATGTGCGCATGACTGTTTGGCCAGCCCAAGACGGCTGGCCAAACTGTCATGCGCACTTCTGGTGCACCAACCACTCCTCCCTGTGACCCCAGCCCCGCCCTGCCCTACTCTGGCCCCATAGCCTGTACTAAAAATAAATTGATAATAACGTTGTGTTATTATCACTTTATTTTTCCTTTTTCCACTGCTCTGAGAGCAGTGGGGCGACGCTCCTCCGTCTTAGCGGAGGAGCTGCCGCTGCACACATCACTGGAGAACCCCGCATCGTCAGGCCAACTCTTTCGACTCTTTCTAGGATGGCTCACACTATAGCCTACGGGGGAAATACACCCACAGGGAAGCAGCAACTAGAGATCGGCGAGCCAACAAAATAAAGCGAGAACCGAGCCAAAGGTAAGGGGTTCATCTCTATTCGCCAGCCTTAGCAGGTACTGTTATCACTCCCTATATATCAATAAGAGAATAATCATCACGAGCGCTAGCATAGTTATACCAGGGACATTTTGATACCATCACATGGCCCTCAACTGAACTTTGTTTGTACACATGATGTTTGTATGCTTTTGTCTTTCTCCTCTGGATGCTGCCAGAGGCTGTTATTGAACTGCTGCCAAAGCTAATGCACTGTACCATTTCACCTGTTTAAAAAACCAATAAAAATATTTAAAAAAATAAAAAAAGAGAGAGATCCAAGCAGCGGGTCTGGCTTGTATTTAAGGAGCCTGTCCAAGAGCTGTGCCATTAACATGTTTGCTCTTTGAATTGTGAAATAAGCACGCTCACAAAACATGATAAGCATGCTTCAAAAATGTTTTAAACGTATTTCTTTAACATGCAGAATCGTTTGGCCCTTGTAGATCAGACTACCCCACTGATTGGAAGGCATTTTTAAAAAGTGATAGTTTTTAAACATGGACTTAGAAACATTCATGCCCCATACTCCTCCCCTCGACCTTAATGCATACCATGAGTGAACTAAGAGGCAGGCCAGTTGCCATGTGCACCCTATATGTGGTATAGATTCTTAGTATACATGGAGAAACCTGTTAAATCAAACACAATAGAGGCTTTTGTGTAGCGCACATCCTGAACTCATGAATTTCATGGAGCTCTCATTTGTGATAAGTAAAAGGAGGAATGTTGAAATAAAAAACTTTTCTAGGATCACACAATTTGGTCAACCTGGGAAGCCGGGAACCCAGGTGTTCTAAGTGCATATTGTGCAATTCAGCCACTGGATGGTTATCTGTTTTCTCAACAGTTAATGTTTTGTCTTTAATTCTTATGGCATGAGGTTAGCGAGTGGGTGGCAGGCAGAAACCATATGAAAGCTCAGCTTGCTTTGGGCTCAGGGGCCCAAGAGGGCTTTGAGATGAGCCAGAACCAGGCATCTGGCCTGAGCCTAGTTCAAGCCTTCAGGGGCTCACCAAACTCTAGGAGCCATCCACATGTGTGCTCTAGATTCAAGCAGCTAGAAAATTCTTTGTTAAATGGAAGTTAAAGGTTTGTCATTCAGGAGAGAAATAGATTTGTTCGGCCAGGTGATGCTCTCAATGCCCCTGTCCCTAAATGGTAATGGCCATGGACTTTGGCCCAGGGCACCGCGCAGAGAAAATGGAGCTAGGCCTTCCTTCAGGCCCTGCACTTCAGTCCTGAGT
Organism: Calotriton arnoldi; assembly: GCA_963921515.1. Taxonomy (NCBI): domain Eukaryota; kingdom Metazoa; phylum Chordata; class Amphibia; order Caudata; family Salamandridae; genus Calotriton; species Calotriton arnoldi. Next base: position 395,449 of record CAWUFW010004139.1, on the reverse strand, counting down.
CTCCTGCTCCTGTATCAGATTCATAGATTTAATAGATATAATTGTTGACATTGTCCGCGTCATGAGCTATGAATGAGTGGCAATTCTAGTTGCGTTGACCACCATAACTGGTGAATTACAATGTTGTTTAGGGTTTGTATCTTAATCATGACACTCCTTTAACTGAAGTTGTTTTGGGGATTTTCAAAGATTTTTCAGAAGAAACATAATTTTTCTTCTGAGTAACAAATTGTAAATTCCCTTTAAGAAAGTTTTTGGAGTGATTTCTTTCAAGTTCTCCAAAGATTCACTGTCGTATCTACTCTGTTTACCTCCAGCACCTAATAAGCACAACTGTGATCCACCTGCGGTAGTGCCTTGAAAATACATCCTTTGGAAGCGGAACTGTGGGTTGTGTGCAGTGGCCTTTGACCCAGTGTGTTGCATTTGGCAACATCCTGCATCCATTCCATGTACCCTGAGAACATACCGTTCATGGTGTGTGTCGGTGTTCAGTAGGTTCATGCTGCAAGGCGTGGTCTGCTGTCATACCCTATACTCACTCCATTCGAACGTATAGCAGCATGCTGTGCGTGATCGTTGACTGTATGCAGTGGCCTTAGACAAAGGGTGCCGCTTTTGGCCATGCCCTTTTGGCCAGCCACCTTAACAGCTGACCTTGGCGATTGGCCATCACCTGCACCCCTCTCTTATACCACTGTGCAGGGCAGCAGGCTCCTGCCTCTGGGCATTTCGTGTGGTTATGCTCTACGCCCAGATGTCTTGCCTTCAGAGTCTGCAACAGTCTCAGGTCACAAACACTAATTGCATTCCCTATATTCAGTCATCTTTTGTGTTTTCGTACATCTTATCCTGTTCTCAAAAACTGGTAGTTCTCAAATTTAACTTTGGGGTCTACATATTTTCTAGTCAAACGAAGGGTATTTGCCATGCTTCTGGGCTGCGCCCTGTCTATCTTGGGATGGAGAAGTATCCCTCTTTCCCCCATATGGCCTCTCAATATTGTTTTGTGATCTTTACTACTATTCTTTGCTTGCTTTCATAGAATTTCCTGGGATGGCATTAATATTTATTGAGTTTTATTATTTCCCCAAGTCTCGTCCAGTCACTTTCATCAGTAGTTGCATATTAGTCTCGTCATCCCTAATGACATCACTAGGATATGTGGCTCCCAAGTACATAAATGCATTTGTTTCTTCTTTTCTTTTCTGTGGCCCGTAATTAACGAAATGGCTTGGCCTGAAGGACCGCCTTGTAGGCCTCCCAAAGGGTTACTGGGGAGGTGACAGAGTGTTCATTTTCTTGAAAGTATTGTTGCATTGTGGTAGTTATCCCTTTTAGGATTTTAGGGTTTTGCATAAATCCGGGATATATGGGGAAGGTACGTCGTCGAACCGCTGTATGGTATGTATATTTAATTACAATTGGGGAATGATCGGAGATACCTCTAGGTAGGTTAGTTACTTCCATTATTTTCCCCAAGCTATCTGCCAATGTTAGTACGTAATCTATTCGTGAGAGGCTATTGTGTACCCCGGAGTAAAAGGTGAACTGTCGACTGGAAGGATTACGGAAATGCCAAGTATCTATGAGGCCGAGTGCCTCTAGGAACTCCGTGAATCGTGAGGTCCTATTGCAGTGGTCTCTGGGGGGTTGACAATCGAGAGCACCATTAATGGTGGCATTAAAATCTCCACCAATCAGGAGTTCCCCTTCTGGGAGAGTGGGTAGGAACGTACTAAGGGCCGGGAGGGCCACTGAGTGGAGTGCCGGGGGGATATATACTGATACTATGTTATATGCACGTCCTTCCCACTGGCATGAGATGGCCGCAAATCGGCCTTGGTTATCTGTCCATGTCCGTTTAATAACTAGCGGGAATTGTTTCCGCACAAGGATACCCACCCCTCGTGAACCTGAAGTAAACTCGGAATGAACCACCATCTGGAAGCCCTATCTATCTAGAGCTTTACAGGAGGAGCCCACTTGATCCTTCTGGATCTATCGGCGGCTTTTGACACCGTGAACTACGACATCCTGATCAGTAGGCTTCTAGAGGCAGGAGTCAAGAATTCTGCTCTTAACCTGATCAAATCATATCTGAACAATAGGTTTCAATATGTTTAGATTGGGGACTCTTGCTCAGAGCAGTTTTGCTTCCATGTGGGGTGCCGCAGGGCTCTTCACTGAGCCCTATACTGTTCAATCTTTACGTGACCTCCTTAGCTGATATCATCAGGCAGTTTGGCTTTTCGCTGGTCTCCTATGCGGACGATACTCAAATTGTAGTGTCCATCTCAAGCAAGCTGAGCGCTTTAGTCAATGTATGTCACTGGTAGACCAATGGATGAGCGCAAACTGCCTAAAGCTTAATGGAAGCAAAACGGAGGTCCTCCTGTTGGGCTCTGATACTTCTTTTTGGGCACAGAACTGGTGGCCTCCTGGTATGGGAACTCTTCCAGTCCCAGTCAGTAAGGTGAGGAATCTGGGCATCATCTTTGATGACAGACTGACCTTCCGACATCAGATCAATAAGGTCTCCTCATTGGTCTTTTTAACACTAAAGTCAATTAGGAAAGTGCGCTCCTTCATCCCCCGTGAAGCAGTAAAAACCCTGGTGACGGTCCTAGCCTTGGCTAGACTAGACTATGGAAATGCACTATATATGGGCCTTCAAAAACAGTACATGCTAAAACTCCAGCGGGCGCAGAACGCAGCCGCCAGACTGCTGCTGGATATCTCCAAATTCCAGTCCATTTCCCAAGGCTTAAAAAAACTTCACTGGCTCCCTATGAAAAAAGGATTGATTTTAAATCTCTTTGTCTAGCGTACAAAGCTATGCATGGAACCGGACCCGCGTTCCTGAAAAACACTTCACCTGGTATCATCCTCCCAGAACCCTTCGTTCTTCTCAGAGCAAACTCCTCCAGATACCCAGATTTAAGAAAGCCCGTTGGGGAGGCAGAAGTTTTGTTCTGAGTACAGTGAAATTATGGAACACGCTTCCGTTAGACATCAAAAACAGCTCAACGTTGCTTTCCTTTAGAAAATCATTAAAAACGTGGCTATTCTCCAATTATCTTGCACCTTCATCCACTGAAATTCTGGCAGTTACCTCCGCACAGTGCCTAGACGCCCTTGGGCATTCATGCGCTATATAAGTTTCACAATCAAATCAAATCACTAAATGTGTTTCCTGAATCAGGGCCACTGCCGGGGCGTGGCGTCTTAGGTACTGTAGGACCAGTCCTCTCTTGATTTTGTCGCCCAGTCCGTTAACATTCCATGTGAGCAGTGACAAGGGGGTACCTGGCGCGACGGAAGTCGTCGATGTGACAGTTTCATGGTCAGTCAGTACTGTCGTCTCTGTCATATCTTGTAATTATGTAGTAGGAAATTGAATGATAACGCGTCAGAGGCGCAATGTAAAAGTAGTGATGCGTAACCGCAACCCATTTTAAACATGTAAACAACATAAAATATAAACAAATGAACTTTATCCCCTCTCCTCCCTGTCTCCCTGCTTGACGGACCTGAAATTACCCGCCACCCCAACTGTGCAGAGTGCTTAGTTCCCATACCCGATACCTTGATGGGGGGGAGATAGTTCTCCAGAGGCCCCCCAGTACCCCCTCGTCTATGGTGTGCCTTGTTGGCAATAGCATAATTCGTAAGGTGTAGTTTCAGTTTGTAAATGGGCAAAGTCAAACAATTCCATATCATACAATGCTTGAATAGTGTCTGACGGGTGCGCCATTATGACGTGTAGAATAGCTGTTGCAAAGTCTCTTCGGCTGTGTTCCACGGGGTTGGCCCTTCATAATGAAGGTGCGAGTTGTTTGGTCATCCCTACGTTCGATGTTACCTGGGCTTTAGCATCAGTTCCGGAAATATTGTCGGTGTAAAAGCATTCATTCCTCCCGCTTGGTTGCGACGTGTTTGCCATTGCTCTAGTCTCGTCAAATTGCGCTGATGACTTATCATGCAAGCGTTGTCCGTGCCTTCTGTCTGATCGACCGGGGCCTGGGGCCTTGCGCCACCCCTCTAGCAAGTCTTGCGCCTCTTTGGGAGTCATGAAGAACCATGTTTTTCCTTCAGCCTCAACTCTCAGCTTCCCCGGGAACAGCATTGAGTATTTGAGTTCACAATTTCGGAGCTCCTTCTTCACTTCCAGAAAACTGCGTCGTTGCTTCGTCACTGCTGCTGTGTAATCCGGGAAGATTGTGACAGTGCTGTGTTCAAAGCGTATCGGAGGAGCGACACGGGCCGTCTGTAGTATCACATCCCGATCCCTAAAATTGAAGATTCGAGTTAGTATGGGCCTTGGGGGGGCTCCCGGTTTGTGTCTCCCTCCTGGGACACGATGAGCTCGTTCCACGGACAAGTAATTTGAGAGTCCTCGTGGCTTCAGTTGATTCTTGATCAGGTCTTCAACTAGTAGGTCGAGAGTTATTCCTCCGGATTGCTCCGGGACGCCAATAAGTCTTATATTGTTACGTCTCGATTGTCCTTCTTGATCGTCGAGCTAAGCGGCCATCACCTTATTGTCAGCTTCGAGCTGACGTATTTGTTTTTTCAGAGCGGACGTGTCGCTGGCGAGGGTGGATGTAGTTGTTTCGACTTCTCCCACTCTAGTGGCCAATTTATGGAAATCCGCCCTGATTAATGAAAGTTCAACTGAGATTGCGCCTATGCGTGAATCTAAGGAGGTATGTACATTATTTAGGGTAGTCATGATGTCTTGTAACGTGACGTCTACTTTGTCTGCTGTTGTATGGCTTGTCTTGGTCTGTGGATTCAGATTGGGCTTTAGTATAAGCGTATTTCTCCAGTTTTGCGTGCTGCGTACCCCGTTGGCCCCTGCCTCCCATCGTTGCGCGCCTCAGTGTTCTTCACTTCGAGCAACTGTGACTGGGGTGGTACTCACCGCCGCCTGCCTGTGTGTCGTATGGACACTCGCGGCCTGTCGAGTTTCTCACCCTAGGTCAATCGTGGCACAGGAGCGTTGTCTATGGGGCGAGTGGTCCAGGGAGGGGGGGGGGAATCTGTGTATCTTGCTGTTACGTTGGTGAGGTCACGCTGTAGCAGTATCCAGCTGGTAACTCTATAGATTCGGTCTGATTTTGTGAAATCTGACTGTATTGCGTGTCTAGGTAGTGTTGTATAGAGAGCCTGTGGCCTCGCTGATTGCCCCCTTTGATCAAGTAAAGCGCGTTCGCACACGCAGTCTATTTATGAGCGCTTCGTGGCAAGGCATTTCTGTTTGTGTAATGTGCCTCTGTGCAGTTCATAAATGCATTTGTGGATCATTCTGGAAAAGGAGCACACTTTTTTTTAAGGGGAGCACTTCTGTCTTAGACCATATTTTTTATAGTCTGAAAAAATGTCGACAAATGTCTGGCAAAATCGAATAAAAGTTATTGAGCATTTTGGATTGGATACTGGCGGCCGAGCATAATTTAAAATATTTCCTGGTATGCTTTGTTATATTAGGTACCGCCTTTATCTGACTTGCGTCTCTAATCACACGTTGCCAATGATTCTAAAATGAAATTGAACTTTATAAATAGAATACTGATCATGAGCAAAGAGCTTATAGAACAATTTTGTTTTTTAAGAAATTGTTTGAACATCAATGTTATCGCCATATACTACCAGATTCAATTCGCCCCAAGGAAGAATTAATTCTGAATTATGTACTGAAATGCACTGAAATCATATGAAGGCCTCTGTAGCATAAAAATATGTATGAATCTACTAAAAGTAAATAAATTAATAGAGCAGTGAAACTCTCCTTTGTAACCTTCTTGTATACATATTCAATAGGCACTAAAATAAGAAGTGTTGTACCATATCAAAATTGATAAACCATAATGATGATGAAAGAGGTATGTACCGTACATTAGAAAAAATGTGTTTTCGCTACAATTCGGAAGGATCTCCTTGGCTACAAAAACCTGTGTTATGTCAGAAAGATGTTGACCATTGATGATAAATGCAATCACCAAAACATCAATACTGCTTCCCCTCATTGACCACTGCTGCACGAATGTTTGTAAAAATAGAATACTTCATTAAATTATTAAGTCGATAACTAATCCATTTTTATTTCAAAAATGTGATCTTTTGGGGTTTAGTGGAATGCATATCGGGGTGATATATGTCAACCTCCCCTAGCTACATGCAATGAAGATCCCCCTTCGCCCTAGACTTTCCGGACTATATTCTGTAATGATTCCTATTGCCTATTGTAGTCATGACGCCAGATTCATCCCCCCTCTGTAATGTGATTGTAATGCTGATGTTTGTTAATAAAAAGTATTTACAAAAAAAAAAAAATGTGATCTTTTCCTCTCCGGAAAACATCTGAATAAATTTAGTGTACTGCCTATTTTCTCACAGGACTACAGTGGTGCCATGAGTGTTCTACTGTCTTTTGGGGCAGTTTGGTCCCATTGGATGGGCCTTCTTTTGTCTCGTGGGCCTGGTGTGACAAAAACAACAAGCTCACACACTGACGCTTACAAGATGCCCGATCTGGCATTGCCAGACCACCAGAACAGCGACTCCAACACTGAGTGCCGTGCAGATTACAATAGGCATTCAGATTGCGGGGGTTCTCACACCACTCTCGGAACATTCTAGAACTGCAAACATAACGGACATTAACATCTACCTCAGCCAGTTAGATCCATATGTGGGAATCAAACTCACTGCTCAAACAAGCTTTCTTGAAACATTCTCAAAGACAGCTGTCAAGCCATCCTTATCATTAATCTTCGAAGCCTGCCACATCTCTTTTTATAATGTTAATGTTAATACATTTCTAAAGCGCATGAATACCCGTGGGTGTCTTGGCACTGATAGGTTTAGCAGTTTGGCAAGGAAGAGAGAGGACTAGATGTTAAAGAGCCAAGTTTTGAGCAGCTTCCGAAAAGTCAACAAGGTGGGAGCTGCTCTGATGCTTATAGGCAGACCGTTCCAAAGTGCGGGGGCTTCTGAGGAGAAACAGCTGTCCCCCCATTTGGGTCTCTTAAAACTGGGGCGGTAGACTGTCATAGTGTTTTTAGATCGTAAGTCTCTGCTGGTAACGTACCAGGTTAGAGACTGTTTGAGATGACAAGGACCTGAGTCATGCAAGGCCTTATAGGTAAGGCACTACGCAAATATAATGCAAATATATATATTTTAAAAAAAAGTAGTAAACAGATGCACCAACCAACAAAAAGGGTGCAATCTGAGTGAGGTTCTAATTTTATTATCTTTATCTACCCCACTCATTTAACTTTGCCCACTAGGTGCCCTGAGGCTTGCCCCGAATGTCAGTAAATGGGGGGCGAGATGGGGGCTCTGCCTTTTTTCTTTGACCCTTCATCTCGCCCAGGAGAGCACCCACCGCCACGCCGTAGTCGTATAATGGAGGAGTAAGTCAATGTAAGAATGAGTGAATTGGTGGAAGAATGAATATACACAGTGGAGGATGGGTGACAGTGGGCGTGCATAATGACTTATGAAAATCTTCATCAATCAATCTTTATTTCGGGGATAACTCCATAAACACATAAAATACACACAAGCAGTACAATACAAGTAAAATCGAGTAAATTACATGTCATGTACAATATGTGCAAAATTAATCAGGGATTCATTTTTCGAGAACAGTTACAATTATTCTCCATATTATAAAAACAATCCTTGACTTTCTCTTAAAAGTCATACAACATTAAAAAAATTAGACAGACTAAAAACAATGAGTGGGCTAGTGCCAGACAAAACGACTCTCAAAGTTGTCTGATAATGTCTCGTGCCCAAATGTATACATAGCAGTCTGTCTACTTTCTTCTTGCTGCTTTTTATGCTGGGCAGCAAAGTAGGGCATGGTCCCCACTCTCTAAGTAAACATCTTACAGGTTCCATGGTCATTTTGACTGTGCATCCATTTGCCTACAAAGTTAATAACAAACACATTTTAAAACCTGAATTTAACGTACAGGCTTTTGGCCTGGCGGGGAATAGTCTTGTCCATATAAGGTTCAAAGGAGGGGACAGGCTTGATAGCCAGAAATGTATCCGTAAAACTATCATTTTGCACAGGCCTGTGCCATTCCTCCAGGACAAATGCACAATCACCACCTTTCAGATTTTCTCTAGTCACCTTATTATTAGAGTCAGGGTTGTGCCAGAGAATTCCCAGCCCCAAGAGTTTCATCCAACATTTGATCTGGAGTAGCCATGGAAGAATGTGGTCCTTGTCCAGGTTCTTGATTTCTTGCAAGTCATTTCTAAATGCGGCCACTCAGGGGTCGATCACAACCTCGCTCAATACATAAGGGGCCTGTACTTGGCTAGATACTCTATTTTCTTGAGATCGGTATAAAGAACGAGTGGAAGGCTGGGAGTACTTTGTGGCAGTTTATGCAAATGCTTGAGAGAATTGAACTCACTCATATACAACTCCTTACATTCCCCAATTCCCAGATTTCAGCCCCATATAGGGTGACAGTTTGAGCCTTATTACTATAAACATCAAGTGCTGGAGACACTGATCTAGGGGCAGTCGCCCTAGACATTTTTAGAATTGTAGCAGACCTTTGCAACTAAATATCTCACTTTTCTGGACATGAGGTGCCCAGGAAAGAGAGATGTCAACAATCACAAAGAGATAGTCACATTTTTCGACTTTGTCTAATTGAGTTTCCCCCAACCTAAGGCCCCCTGAAAGATTTGTGTGGGCTAAGAGTCATATATTTGGTTTTTGAGACATCAATCTTTAAGTCCCATATATCGCAAAAGTCAGAGAATCTATTCAATAGATTCTAAAGGTCCACTGGTGTATGTGAAATAAGGAGAGTGTATTCTGTAAAAAGAAGAGGGAGGATAATGCTCTAACTTGGGGGAGTCATGGACACATTGAAGGAGGAAATCAATGAAATTGTTTAAATAAAAGGCAAACAAAGTGGGCATCAAGACCCAGCCTTAGCGAACTCCACGATCTATCTGGATCTGGTCTATGGGTTCTCCCTGTTTGCCTCAGCAAACTTGCACATAATTTTGTTCGTGGATCATAAGTAGGATGCTTAATATATTTTGAGGCACAACCTTCGTCCTGACGGTGCATGAGACTGAATGAATATATATATCAATGAAGAACCACTTTCAGTTGTAAGTCAACGCCTATTGGCTAAGCTAATGCTTGTTTATATACTGCTGATGTGTGGTGATGGTAAACCAGTCCTGCTTACAGTGCTTTATGCATTGGGCCATTGTGAATACTGTCCATAACTTTATTTTGGTTTGTGGTCTCGGGAGCGAAGCCATTTCTCCCCAGCCAGTGACCGAGGGCAGCGTTTGCACCTGTGACTAAGGGCCTGATTTATATCCTTCCGGACGGGTTACTCCATCACAAGGGTGATGGATATCCCATCCGCCAAAATATACATCCCATCAGGTCCTAAATGTTTTCTGTTTCGCAAAGATTTTATCAGCTATACAGCACTCTTCACATGCGCTTTGGACTGTGACATTTTTGCTTACATCTCTAAAAGGGCTGGATCAAAAAGGCACAGAATGGCGAAAAAGACACCATGCCGTCCCAACCTTATCAACTTTCGTTCATCAGTTTTGGACTTCAGCATGGAGTAATTTGCTAGGTTAAATCAAAAAGTGACAAGTTTTAGGACCCATCCTTATAACATTTGACCTGTTTTACCAACCTGAGACAAATTTGTAAAGCTCAAGTTTTAAATTTTGTATGAGGATTCACCCCTGGTTTGCAAATTGCCCCACGGACCAAAGTTATTAATGTGAGAAAAGAAACTGCCTTTAAAGTGATATGTCAACCCTAACTACAGGGGTAAGACTCCTGTAATTTATAAATATTAATACATTTTGTGATATATCGAAATTACCAGTTCAAATTCTTACTTCCTGTCTGCCATTGTAAGGACTTTTTTGTCTACATTTCTAAAAGAATCTGCGTGGCACAGTGAATAACAAAGCAATTGATCTGTACTAATCTGTGAAATTTTCTGTGTGTGCATGAGCTGAGAAATTAGTTCTAAGTATGCATCATTGTGCAAGCGTAAACTCTGCATTTGAGCGCATAGCTTCAGGAGAGAGTGCCACAGAGAGGACACTTAAATACTTTACCAGTTCGACTGAATTTAATCACACGATCAATGGGGAATTATAGATGTCACAACCAGATTCTCTCACATCCAAGCAAGGACTCTGCTGTGTGGAGGAATTACTTGGTCCAGAATCCTCTGCTGATACAGAAAGGGGGAGGAGAAGGCGGGCTCACTAACTGGAGGTGCGCTATAAAGCATTACTAATGTTCCCACTGTGCAGGACGCACATGGGCTGCACCCGGAAAAAATGCCCAGATCAAGGCAGGTCTGTCTGTGCCCGTCAGAGTCAGGAAGAGGCAGGGCATAGCCGGTAAGGAAAGGCCACCCTCCTTGGCCTTGTATTTTAGGGTGATTCTTTAACACTATTTCCATGTACCACCACTTCACATTAAATCTCCAAAAGAGAGCTACACTATAAAATTGAGATGCTTCAACAGGCAGCAGGGCTTTTATCTGCCTTTATTTGTTTGGGTTATGTTGATACAAGGTTTCTTTCTTATGTTTACATTTGTGCCTTGATATGTGTTACTTTGCACAAATCTCACCTGGTATTTATTTAACATGTGCAATACTGTGGATCGATAGAAAACAACGAGCAAGACGGATGTGCGATACCTTGGCTGTAATTCTTTAGCACACCGGGATAAGAGGCGGACGTGATTGCCCCTCGATGCGGAGCAAGTTATGACCCATAAGGTGAGAGGATTAGTACCACGAGAGTCAGAATTTCAAAATTGAATTGACTCCAAACCGATGAGACCTTGTCGACCGGGGTGTCAGTAACAATCTCTGGATAGCGAGGTTGAAGCTCTGGCAGGAAATCGTATTGAGGAAATTTTTCAGAAACTTGTAACATTCGAGATTTTAGAGTTTTTACATTCGAATATAGCTGATTCATAAATAAGGATTTTCTAACCAAGGAGTATTTTAAGAGAAAAAGTGTATGTGTCTTGAAAAAGATGGACTAAATATTTTTGAACCATCGAAACGCGTCGACGCAAACTGATCACATAATCCTTGGAGGAACGGCATTCTGTAATTGCTTAAAGCAAAAGGGCATTCAGACCGGGTCCCTATATTTGGTTGTGAAGGATATGTATTGAATAATGACCAACTTGAGTGTCTAATATAAATTCTTTTCTCTTGTGTGTGGGGGTATAGTGTCATCTGTGTTTTATGTAGCATTGTAATAGCTGTTTATATCAATTCTATTAAGTGTATGAAATATATTGATGTTTTTATTGTGATTGAAAAATCTTTTAATATTTTTGTGATAACAGGATTTTAATTAAACATGTTTTTTAATATTTGAATTATATGAGTCAGTATTTGATGTTATGTGATATGAATAGGAGTGGATAAGTAGTACGAGTTTTAAGTGAACAACAATAGTGGTTTTTCCTTTTAAGCAACTACTAAAGTGTGTGAGGATTTGGATCCAAGGGGAAACTTTTCTGTCTTACTTGTAACAATACTGTGGAACTCCATAGGTAGCCAATATGGGGAAAAGAAATGCTGTTGAACCCCAATGGGGGCAGGAGAGTCCAATAAGGCAAGACATGCGGCCGAAAACTGTACCCTCCAGGAGACTGATGTGCTGATTGAGGAAAAAGAAACTATTTTAAGTGAGGAAAAACACGAAACCAAAAAATCCACTCCCTTGGCCAAAAGAGCATTATGTGGTAAATGTGTTCAGCTTTGGGCCTGTTATTCACCCCAGGTGGGGAAAAACACAAAGAATTGAAACAGGTATTTCCTGGTTTAGGTGTTACTCCTATACTGATCTGTATCCGTAATCATGGTCAACATGTTTCAGCCATCCCTACTCACTGCCCATATGGGTCAATATGGCTTTCTTCAGGATCAAAGGAAATGCTGCATGCACGCTAAGTCATGCGGAGTAAGCTTGTATTCAAACTTACAATGAAGGAATCACCTCTTGGGATGATTTTTGTTGTGTAGAAATTCTTCACAACATGGTCCACCGAGGGGTTGGACCCTGTCGTCACACTTTGATCAAGGTGTCTCACCCTCCGATTCACCTCGTACTCCTCCTCGTGAGCCCCCAGAGCTCACGAGGAGCAGGATTTATCCGAGGTGAATATAGAGGCATTCTTATGAAGTGCACAGGTACCTTGCCTTCCTTGCATTGGCTTCAGACTAACTACAGAGGATATGCAGACCTTTGTAAGGGGAAAGGACACAATTTATTCAAGTGTAAGTGGGGCTGGGTCCAGTTTGTCCCTCCCACCCTGCCAGTGATGGTCCATTCAGTCACACCTAAGCTCCTCAGTGTTTGCAGCTGTCTAGGAGGAATACACAAAGCCCAGCTGTCAACTACACCCAGTCATGTATCCCAGAGACAGGCTGCAGGAAACAAATGGATAAGGCAAGAAAATGCCAACTTTCTCAAAGTGGCATTTTCAAAATTGTAATTAAAAATCCGACTTCACCATAAGTTAGGATTTTTCATTACATATCCATAGACTCCAAACATGAACTAATTACCTGTTACAATTTGGAAATTACACTTATAAAATATAATAATGTAACTCCACTTTTATCCTGTCGGAGAGGTAGGCCTCGCAGTAGTGAACAACTAATTTAAGAGTTTTTCACTTCCAGGACATATAAACTTAATGTACCTGTCATACTTTTTAAATGCATTGCACCCTGCCCTCTGGGCTGTCTAGGGCCTACACTAGGGGTGACTTATATGTATTAAAAAGGAAGGTTTGGGCCTGGCACATAGTTTAAAACTGCACATAGACAATAGACAGGCTGCAATGACAGTCCTGAGACATGTTTAAAGTGCTACTTGAGTGGGTGGCACAATCAGTGCTGCAGGCCCACTAATAGAATTTAATTTGCAGGCCCTGAGCACAGGTATTGACACTTTACTAGGGACTTACAAGTACATTTTATATGCCAATTGGATATAAGCCAATTTAACGCGTATTAAGGAGGGAGCACAATCACTTTAGCACTGGTTATCAGCGGTAAAGTGTGCAGATTCCTAAGACCAGCAAAAACAAAGTCAGCAAAAACAGGAGGTCTGAAAGCACAAATGTAGGGGGAAACCACGCAAAGGATGCCCCATCTAACAGTACTCATTAATGTGTTTTTTAATAGGCCCCATGGAATGTGGCAAATAGGCATTTAATATAGTAAAGCCACAAACAAACTTACTTAGGAAGAGAAAACAACTAAACAAAGGGCAAAGCAGGATTGACAATATTTTTTAATAGTTTAACGCTAAAACCTTGAGTACTAGGAGCAGAATTGCTGCATGAATTTCACTGCATCTGATAACCACTATCATGGTTTTCCCTCACCTGGGTTTCCTGGAACACCGGGAATGATTTTACCAAGCGGGAATTCCGTCTGGTAAAACCGCATGATGCTTCGTCTGCTACAGCCCCTCCCTGAATTATTTCTCTGACACACCCTTCCAGAATTAATCTTCCTCTTTCTCTCCATAAACCCCTCCCTCCACACCCACACTAAACAGAAGCCCCCGCACACATTCACCACCTGCTGCGCTTTAGACCTCTTGTAAAAGAGAATACCGTACGGAACACGGCACGTAATTCCTTGTCCACACAGATATTCTTCATTCTGAGAGGATTTACTGGTAATAGGAGTAAACATGTGCAGGGATAACAGTCAGAAATTATAATGCTAGAATTGCCAGACATGTACTCCTAACTCGCGATCAGGATCTAAACAGCCTTTACCATTACATTAAAATGTGATCCACAATGTTGTAGGCTGGAAAAATAATAATAATAATTCAGTCCAGAAGATATATACCAAGGTTTGAAGTAAATGTTTTTTTTTTTTTAAATTTACAAGGAAAGTAGCCAGGAAAGGAATAGTCAGGAAAGCTACTCCTGTCGCACTCTTCCAGGAGTTTATGTTTGCTTCTGTGTAAATGCCCCTGCAAAAGTAGATTTGCAATTGCTAAATGTTTACTTTTTTCTGTGGGAAAGTATTTTTTCCTGCACAGAAAGCTCTTCCTCTGCATTCCTCCCCAGGGACCCAGTTTTGTATCTTTGCCCTCCCCTTTCCTAATGGATATGTATTTACTCCAGCCTTTGATAGAAGTAAATTTATAACAGTGTCCAGGGTAGGAATATGCCTACCAAAGGTTTGTGAATATCCAGAAACTTACAAGTGTTTGGATGTTGGCCAGCTTTGCAAGGGGTCCTCATTCTGGAGCACCCATAACTGTCACTTTCACTGGGGATCGGATATGCTCAAACGCATGAAAAAATTCCTATACAAGTGTAACATTCTGCGGATATACAACATGAATTTGCAGTGTAACCTAACATCCTGCGAATGTACAACATGAATTTACACCTACATTTACGTTAGTTGCGCGAAAGGATTTGTGAAGCTATTTATGTGCCAAAGTTCACCCCAGCTCTCCTCTCAATAAGTTCTAATCAGTGGCAGCTCACAGAGGGAGTGCTGGGGGGCGGTGAGGCGGGGCGGGGTGGGGTAGGGGCTGGGTGAGGGGGTAGTGGATTTGGACATACAACGGGCAGGAGTAAGGTAAGTAAATACAACTATTTACCTTGCACTCGCTACATCGCCAACTCGGCGATGCAGCGAGCGCAAGGTAAATAGTTTTATTTATTTATTTACCTTACTCCTGCCCGTCGTATGACCGACTCCACTACCCTCCCACCCAGCCCCTCCCCCGCCCCGCCCTACTTCCCCGCAGCAATCCCTCTGCGAGCCGCCACTGGTTCTAATCCCTCCTATAAAGAATGAATTTATTGAGCAAAAGAAACTCTAACTTAAAGTGATGTATTCTTTGATAGCAGAGATCCTTTGCAGGGGAAAACGTATCCTGCCTGGAGCTGTCTGTGGGATTCCACGTGGTGCCTGGTGTTTGCAGTGGATAGAATTTCAGGTGTGGGTAACAGAAGCCGACCCCACGCAGGCACAGGAGGCAGAGTGAAAAGAAAGATCCCCCCTGTAGGGTGAATTATTGATGTGTTTTCTTAAGTAAAGAGGGCAGGTGATCACAGTGAGTAAGTGCAGGAGAAGCATAAAATGTGGAATCATCTGCTGTTGAAAGCTTTTCACTTAACCAAGGGGTAAAACCAAAACTCTCTGTGAAACAAAGTGTGAGGGACGTTGAATAACCGGTGCCCACTGCCGGAGCCATTTTAAGACATGGGAAAGGTGGGCAATTGTCCAGGGCCCAAACTTTGGAAGGGCCCCTGTGCTAAGTCATCTGGACACTCTCTACCAGGCTCTGTGCAAAACTCTACCTCTCTCTCTTCCTTGCTGTCGCTATCTCACCTCTCTCCCTGCACCTCATTGCATTGTTTCCACCTCACCACCTCTCTTTATTTCTATTCTATTTCATCTAGTTTCAACCTCATCCCTCTTTTTCCCCCTCACTCTATCTCTCTTCACCTCCCTATATACCGCATCTCTCTCTGCCTTTTTCATATCCCTATAGCTGCCTCACCATTGTCTAGCTCACCTCCCTCTCTCAAATTATCCATACCTCACATCTATCCCACCTTTCTTTTAACACCTAACAACTCAATTTACCTTACTGTTTGTTCACTACCTTGCTTCTCCACCTCCCTCCACTCTTTCTGCCACTGCACCCTCTACCTCATCGCTCTCACTACCATACTCCTTCCTCGCTACCTCACCTTCTCTACCTCTTATTCTGTACCTGTTAATAGAACATTGGAATGTGGAGCACTCCATTGAATACATTGAATACAATGGAGTGCTCCGGGATGGAGTGCTCCGGGATTCTACGGGCCGGTAGAAGCCTGCAGAGAAACATTCCAATGCCTTTGTATTTAGTAATTAGAACATTCTGCCCTCTAGGGGCGGAGTGTTCTATTAGCCTTAGAGCCCTCCTAGCGGCTCTACCAGCCATTGAAGACCCGCTCCCTTGTTAAAGGCTCTCGCCTTCGGCTCGGGCCTTAAACATTGGAGCGGGCCTTTAATGGCCGGGAGAGCCCGCTAGGTCAGGCTCTAAGGCTATATTACCTTCTCTCTGTCTATCTCTGCCTATTCTCCTTTCTCTATCTTTATTCACCCCCTCTTCCTCATCTCTCCCTCTACATTTCTATCTTTATACAGCTCTCTAATTCATCACTTAGACTGTACCTCTCAATCTACCTCAGCTTTCTCTATATTCCGCACTCTCTCTATCTCTCTCTCTCCTATGTACCAAACTCATCTCTGTTCTGTACCTCACCTATCTCTCCCTCTCTCTGCTTCCGATGATCTCTCTACACCTCCTCTTTCTTTTTAATCTTCTTGCCTCCTTCCACATATCTCCCTCATGACTCTCCTTACCTGTTAGTCTATACATCACTTCCACTGTGCCCTTCTTTCTAACTGTCCACTATCTCTACCATGCATCTCTATATTCTTCTCTCACTACCTTGCCTTTCTACCAGTGTACTCCTACCACTGAAATTCCTCTGTCTTTCTCTAACTCACTTCTATGCACCTTACCTCTCTCTGTGCTTCACCCTTCCGTGTAGACTGCCCTTCTCAACATTCATTTCTCCCCATCTCTGGCTCTCTCTTCCTCCCTACATCACTCTAAAACCTCTCTTATTTTCCACCACTCTCCACCCACTTCTTCCACTTTTTACTCTGTGTCTTTCTTCTGGCTATCTGATCTTTCCCACTTTACTTCCACTTCTAACTGTCCACTATCTCTACCATGCATCTCTATATTCTTCTCTCACTACCTTGCCTTTCTACCAGTGTACTCCTACCACTGAAATTCCTCTGTCTTTCTCTAACTCACTTCTTTGCACCTTACCTCTCTCTGTGCCTCACCCTTCCGTGTAGACCGCCCTTCTCTACATTCATTTCTCCCCATCTATGGCTCTCTCTTCCTCCCTACATCACTCTAAAACCTCTCTTATTTTCCACCACTCTCCACCCACTTCTTCCACTTTTTACTCTGTGTCTTTCTTCTGGCTATCTGATCTTTCCCACTTTACTTCCACTGCTGTTACCCTCTAGAACCAAAGGCACTGTGACTGTCTACCCAGAGAAGTGCACGCATAGAAAGAGAAGAGGATGAACACAGAAGGGAAAGTGAATTAAAAAGAAAATGATCAGATTTCACCCAATGAAATGGTGAAAATCCTAAGAGCAGTGCTTTCATTGACATTGTTGCAATGATAATGTCATTTATGATTAGACATATTAAGCAATTAAAGAGACAATTTCAAGCACTTTGTGCATAATGTCTTATAATGATATTATGCATTACTCCACTGTACATCCACCAAGTCATCCTTACCACAATGTTCATGCAGTGGGAGGAAGAGGATGATTAGACATTGAATTCAATTCAAAATGTTGTTCATGCAAGACAAAGCTAGATGCAAGCACAAAAAGAAATGGCTTTATGAATGTTTGTTCGAGCTTTCCTGCGGTGCTATTTCCCTGGCCCACACAGGGCTGCTTCAACCATGTTGTTTTTGAACACAGGGGCAAATTTAATAATATTTATGCGGGCTCTTGTGCAGTGCAGAGCAGAGCAATTTTGTACTGCGTGCACGGGATTTTAATATAAAAAATAGGTGGGCACTACGTTTTGCATCTTGTTGCACCTTGGTGGGCCTGTCCAAAACTTTAGTAAGTCGTCCCCATAATGGGCTGTTGCTAGTGCGACCAATGGTGATTTTTACTGGATGGTCATTATTTACTGCTGAGTAGTTCAGGGCGATTCTCATAACAGTAAAAAAAAATAAAAGGCAAATTGCTCACTGCTTATGATGTTCGTGATCATAATAATGTGTTCGTTTTCTAATGGGGCCTTGAGCATGTGAATACTAGAGCAGTGTTAAGGGAGGTCTGTTTTAAGCAAAGTTAAGTGACCTTACCCCAGGAAGAGGTATTTACTTCGTTATCCTTGTTTTCGAGGAGATATTGTGGAATTACACACACATCAGTGTTGACTGCACCGAATTTCAGGGTGGTTGGAGTTTTCCTGCACATAGTTCCACAAAAAGTTGAGATGTCAGTGAAGTTAGATCATGAATGACATTATTGATGACATGTCATGAGTCATATGTGAGGTCATAAACAGGGCATGGTAAGTTATAGTTATGTCAGTAAATTATAACTGGTGAATTTCATTGGTTTTTTTAATGTTAGATTTTATAATTTTTCAATACCCAACTATAATGTCACTTTAACCTTTGTGTTTCTAATTGAATTTCTATGGTGTTTTTTTTATTAAGCTGAAATTTTATTACCATACGTAACTATAACATCACTTTAAACCTTTGCTTTTTTCAGTTAATTTCTGAGGTTTTTTATCGCATGCACCCAGCTAAGTACAGCTTTTGGCTATATGAACCGAAGAGTTCGCTGCAGGGCCCAGTGTGCAACCAGGCCCTGCATCCAACCCCCTGCATGCAGCCAAACCCCTGCCATGCACAGCCTTTGGCCATGCACAGTGTGGGGTTAGCCAAATGGCCTAGCCTGGTACTCACCACACAAAAAAATATATTTTCAATTATTGGCCCATGCAGGGGTCCCTCTGGGTCATAACGAGAATATGTGTGGGGTCAGAATACCCCTACCCTGGCCCCTTGTATATTTTTTCACTTTAACTTCAGAATACAGGGAATGAATCCCTGTGTCCAGTATTGGCAGGTGCAAAATTGTTCTTCCTGTTTTGTCCAGCCAATCCGATCGCTCGGTCCCATGGTACCGACCAAATTGATTGACAGGAAAAAGAGCTCTCTTGGCCAATCAGATCACTCTATTTTTTAAATTTATGTTAGTGCCGTGGTCCAGCGGGCCCAACCATCCAGGTATACCTATTTATTTTAACCCCTTCAAGGCTACCCCAGCACTACTTTAAATGCACATTTCTCAAAAACAGCTGAACAGATTTACACCAAATAATGAAAAGCACACTTTCTGACTAAAGCTCTAACTTTCTACCAAATTTGGTGAAATTCTGTTCAGCCCTTTTTTATGTATCGCTTCCCAAAATGTCTTATGAGAATTAAAATGGGAAAATTACATTTTGAGACACCCACTTTTTATCATCCCTCAGTTGACAGATCACCCTCAAACTTTCCAAGAAGGAGCTGAGGGGATGAACTTTTTTCTGGAAAGTTTTGTGAAGGTTCATTGGTGCCAAAGTTATTATCGAAAAGAAAATGCTCTCCCTATAGAAGCTCTGACCTAACTATGTCCATACAATAGTGACTGCCTGTTAGACTTGGCATCTTTGGCGTGGTTTCCCTGACTTTTTGCCTCTATCTCCTGTATTTTTGATGCTGCACTGGATTTCGTTTTTGCTGGCTTAGATGCTTTGGGCATTTTGCCACTGCTGATCAGTGTCAAAGTGCAAGTGCTCCCTCTGTAAAATGTTATTATGATTGGTTCTCCCTAATTGGCAATTTTGATTTACTGGTCAGTCCCTAGCAAAGTGCACTGAGTGTGCCGGGGCTGGTAAATCAAATACTACTAGTGGGCCTGCAGCACTGATTGTGCCACCCACATGAGTAGTCCTGAAATGGTAACTCAGACCTGCCACTGCAGTGTCTGTGCACAGTTGTTAATTGCCATGTCGACCTGGCAAGTGGGCTAACCGTCCCTTTTCTTACATGACTGTCACCCATAAGGTAGGCTCAAAGTACCCCTGTGGGCAGGGTGCAGTGTATGTGAAAGGTAGGACATACCCTGATGTGTGTGGCATGTTCTGATAGTGAATTACTGCCAATTTTGTTTTTCACTATTTCAAGGCTACCTGTTCCTATAGGACAGAATGGGGAGTTTGTCTATAACAGTTTATAAACATAACTGCCCCTGGGAACAAGGTAGGAAAATAAAGTTTAGTATTCCTGAACTCAGAATGTTAAAATGCATCTTTTAGTGAGGGTGATTTTTACATTCTGTGTTTGAAAATACCACTTTTAGAAAGTAGGTATTTTCTTGTTTAGTCACCCAGTGTGCCTCTGCTAGGATGTGGATTGACTGTCTGGGTTTGGAGTGTCAGAGGCTGGGGAGGAGCAGTGACTCCAGAGAGCCTGATGAGTCAGGGCTGGGCTGAATAGACCTGGGCTGCATTTAGAGTATGGGGAGGAGATTTCCTTTCACCTGAATGGGCCTGGTCTGCTTTCCACAATGCTGTCTTCACCTCTTGACAGGAAGCTGCACCAGAGAGGACAGAACTGGTTTTGACTGGGCACAGGGCTTCTCTGAACAAAGAGAACAAAGACATTTTGGGGTATAAGTATTAGACCTAAAACCCCTGAACTTTAGACTACTTCTGGAATCAAGAGGAACCTTTTCCAAGGATAAGAGATGGAGAAACTGAGGAGAAATAGTGCCCTTGCTGTGTGTCTGGGGTTGGCCTGCAGTTGCTGTTTCTGCCAAGGAAAGGAAAAGGACTGTGGTGTGTCCCCTGCTTGAGGAAAGTCTCCAAGGGCTTGAGTAGAGCTTGCCTCCTGTTTTGAAGTCCCAGGAACACAAAGACTTCACCCCCAGCTCCCCTGAACTCCCTTGCTGGGAGTTCTGACCTGCCAAGAAGTGCCTGTGACTGTGTGGGGCCTCTGGAGGTTGTTTCCGCTGCTGGGAGCTGGAAAGCAACGCAACAACAAGAAAATGGATGCATCGCTCTTCTTGCGACAGTTTTCCGACGCAACGCCGTGGGGTGAGAAGAACCTCCACTCATCGCCGCGCCGCTGCCGAAACCGACGCAGCGCCTGTCGCCGCTGGAAGAATCGATGCATCGAGGAATCGCGGCTGAAGAAATCGACGTAGTGCCACTCGATGCCGCCGCATCGTTCACCGACGCATCCCGGATTTCCACGTATCGTCCCTGTGTGGCAAGTTTTCCCCGACGCATCACCCGCAGATCGGAGTCATCTCAGGATTGACGCATCGCTTCCTCTTACAGACCAGACCCGACGCATCACTCCCCTGTGTTCAGCGGAACTGCCGCATCGCATCCATGAAGGTCTCAGGGAGGACGCATCTCTTTGTTTTTCAACGCTTCCATTCTCTGCGGCTGCTTGGCTTGGGGAATTGTGTCGCAACGACAGGTACTTTGCAAGAAATCACACATCCATAGTTTTCTATGGACTCAGTTGCTCAACCCTTTTGAAAGTCATTTTTCTTAATACTTGTATGTTGGATTTTTGTCGTTTTGGTCTTGTTAAGTTTAGATAAAGATACTTTATTTTTCTAAACCGGTGTGGTGTCCATTTGTGGTGTTATCACTGTGTTACTGTGAGTGTTGGTACAAATACTTTACACATTGCCTTTGGGATAAGCCTGTCTACTCGTGCCAAGCTACCAAGGGGGTGAGCAGGGGTTATCTAGAGTGTGTATCCCCCTTACCCTGACTAGAAGCAAGGGTCCCTATTTGGACAAAGGTACCTACCTCTGCCAACTAGAGACCCCCATTTCTAACACTGCCACTGCGTAATATCTCAAAGGAAAACCAGAAGGTTGGTAAAATATAATAGCAGTGTATAGCAGCAGATGTGATTAGTTGAAGTCATGCTCTAGTAACCAATGAAGCTGCAACAGGCCTGAAGATATTATGTATTACACAGAATCACACTAGGGCTAAACCTACAATAAAGATCTCACTATTCAGTGAGGGGTCCAAAATGAGGGTACAGTCTAGAAATAAAATCCTAGGGGAGTACAATTGGCAAAAGGGTGTCTACACATCCTTCTTTCCTTAAAACACATTTTGTTATAATATTGCTTCACATTTCTTTCAATCATAAAACTTTTTCTTTCTGTGGTCACCAGGTTTTCATTGAAAAAAAGAACTGCTCTGAAGATCAGTAAAGACCTCAAAATGTACTTAATGTGGTTGCTTCCAAGCAATCCTTACAGACGGAGGCAAAGAGAGATGTCAATACATTTTACAACTAAATCAGCAGAGCTGTCATAGTCCAGGTAACCAAGAAGGCCATGGTCAGAGTCTGTTCTTTGTTGACATCTAGCAGTAGTGGAATGCTGAATTATCATGACTACAATATAAAATAAATTTATGGCAAAATACGACTATGCTTGGTTGAATATCAAACCTTGTCTCCAGTTTCTTTATAGCCACTGAGTTGATGATCGGGTATTGGTTGCTAAAGTTACATGTTGGAGAACATTGTACATAACGTCTGAGTACTTATATAGGATCTGCATTTCTATTCTATTTTCCTTCTCATTTTCAAGAATGATCTGCTGTTCTCGATCAACGAGCGATCACAAATGGTATACAGTGATTACATCGGGTATACCTGATTTTATTAATGTATTCTCCTTGCATTACCATTTTTACAATGTGAATTGTGAACTTTGTATTACCTGACCTTACTTTTAGAGTACACAAATTAATATACTGATATATCATTAAAGTGTTGGCCATTTACAAACAATCAAAACTCTTCTGGATAGTCACATCTTTATTGGAACTATGAGAACTGTGTTGTACTGTAACCTCTCAACCCTGCACTTCTACTTTTGAGGCAGGCAATGAATTTATGTATATTTATGTATGTATGTCTATGGTATTTCCATAGTGCGGACCAAGCCAAAAGATAGCAGACGGCTGTACTTGTTCAAAGACAAGTGTAAAGTCAACGAGTATGAGGAGGTGAAGCTGGGTGGTGGATGATTAATGCATTGTGATGTAATGTTCTTTAATGAATTGGGGACTAAATTGGAGCAGCTTCGGGGTGGGCCTGATGGATGCACGGATGTTGTTCCTTATCCTGACGAATGCTGATTCTAAGAGGTTGGGAGGCCAGCTTTCTTACACAGAGGAGTACCCAAAGCTATAGTTGGTGGGGCACAGCCAGGGCTGGACTGGCTGTAGCAGGCACTGGGCATTTTCCCAGTGGGATGGTTTTCAAGCGGGGGGGCCGGTTTTGTTACTAGGGGCCAGTTTTGCTAAAGTGGCCATCAGCTGTGCTAAAGCAGTTCAGTGCTTCTCACTAGCAGCCCCCATCCCCCTCCCCTGCCCCCCCCTAGACCCCCCAGAGCTGGTCCAGCTTAATTGCCAGGGCTGGTTTGTGTTCCCATTCCGGCCCTGGGCACAGCTTTTATATTGAAAATGCAAGTAAAGTCTTACAACCAGCGAAATATGTAATTTAATTAAGCACATTATTTCAAATAAGCCTCTTATTAATCAACAAAAAAAGAAAAGTTCAAAAACGAGAATTATACACTAAATTATTCTACGTGTTACTATTTAAAAATCTGTTAATACTTGACAGACCATGGAAATGTGCACAATATCCACACAAGAGTTTGAAATGTTGAAGCAAAAAAACATCTATTTTTAATTAATTTGATTAGCATTCGGAAGTGAAATAATAACAGATGCAGCTTTTCATTTCACTCCATATCACAAGTGAAACTGATATTGTCTAAGCAAAATCGATTAACGAAAGAGTGTAAACAAATCCCTACGGTGAAAATAAATCAAGGTAGATGGTTCTAATGAAGTAAAAGAAAATTATCAAAAAAATAAAATTCTCAAACATCAGGAAATGTAGGGGATTCATGAAATAATTTTGTATATGCCACAAAATCGCATGTGCACAGGTTCCCCAACAGTGTCTACACGGATTATTCTTATTTAGAAGATGCTGTGCTGCAAACTGCCACATGATCATTTCTTTGAAAGCGACAGATTATGTAGACAGTTTATGTCAATCCCTGTAAATAGGATTAGACATTAGCCACAATGCAAAAATCCAGATTGCATATTGGGCCTTTCTGTTTTCCTGTTTGTATTAAACGTGTTTCATTCCAAGACATTGCAACATTTCGCCAAAAAATAAAATAAATGAGAACAATTGTATCCTCTAAACATTAAGCAGTGTCCCCATACAATGCATGTGCCCCTATGTCTCTGCTACTCTCTCTTTAGTTGGATGGGTTCTTGGCCTTCCCATCCTCCACCCAGCCAATCTGCTGTTACTCAGCAGTTCCACACAGCGTACAGTGAGCAGGATAAAGACTGGCAAAGTGGCATTGTTGTTGTGCACGCAATGAGGGAAGCTTTATGGAAGTGAAAATGTGAACTATGAGTAACACCACTATATTTAACTTTTGATTTATTTTATTACTTAGAATTATGCAGTGTTCTATATCCCGAATGGAATATCAGCAGGCATAACATCAAACAACGTGGAATAATCCTTAGACCATCGAATCAGGTATTGAGAACAGGTTTTACTTTTAGAATGCACATAATGGACCCATACAAACAACACAAATAGACCCATGCAGCTATAGGCAATAGACATGCATCGACAGTGTTTAATTTGATACAATAATAAGTGCAGGGGTCAAAAGTTTAAAAAAAAAATACTATCTCAGGCTTTGCCGGATCCTGGCTTTGTCGAATACTGTTAGAAATGGGGGTCCCTAGTTGGCAGTGGCGTTCACCTTGTTCAAGTAGGGACCCTTCCTTCTAGCCAGGGTAAGGGAGTTTCACACCCAAGATAACCCCTGCTCACCCCTCTGGAAGCTTGGCACGAGCAGTCAGGCCTATCTCAGAGGCAATTTGTAAAGTATTTCTACATAAAACACACAGTAGCACAGTGAAAACACTACCAATGGACACAACACAAGTTTAGAAAAATAACCGATCTTTATTTAGACCAAACCACAAAAATCCAACATACATAAGCAAAGATATCACTTTTTAAAGATTTAAGCAAGTTTGTCCATAGGACTCTATGGATGCGTTGATTTTAGCACAAAATACCTTTGATGCATCAACATCCAGAATGAAAAACAGCCGCAGAGGAAGGAAGTGTTGAAATCCCAAGCGATGCGTCAATTCCGTAGTCGTAGTGGAGGCATCAACACTTGTACGCACAGGAGAAGTGTTGCATCGAATCCTTACTGCGAAGGGAAGCGATCCGTCGAAATTCAGACACACAGCCTTGATTCCTTACTTGGCACGATGTGTGGAAAAATCCAGGCGCGCTGGGTCGATGGTGTGGCGAAACAGGCGCTGCGTCGATTCCTTCAGTCGCACAACAGGGTCTGCATTGAAGTCGGAGGGGGGGTCTCAGATGTCGGAGACATGGTGCGCTGGACTCGGGCTGCGGGGGTTCTTCCAGCCTTAAACAGGCACTGCCTCGATTTTTAGTCCGCGGCACGACAATGCGTTGTTTAATTCAACCCCATGGCAAGCTTGCAGCGGACAAAACGGCGCTGAAGGGAGATGCATGGATTTTCAGTCTTTAAAGCAGCAATCCTACCTCCTAGGGCCCAGAACTGGAATTGGCACCACTTGGCAGGTCAGAACTCCCAGCAGATGAGTTCAGGGGGACTGCAGATAAAGTTTTTGATGGTCCTGAGACTTTCAACAGTAGGCAAGCACACACAAGCCCTTGGAGAATTTTGGAAAGCAGGATTCCAGAAAGCAAAGTTCAGTTCTTTCACTGCCCACAGACAGAAGCAGCAACTGCAACCCCACCCAGCAAAGCAACATGGCAAAGGACTGTGTTCATCCTGACAGCTCTTCAACTCTTCTTCTTGGTAGAGTCCTCAGTCCAGAAGTGTTCTAAAAATGTGGGGTTACAGGTCCAATACTTATTCCCTTTTTTGGCCTCTGAAGTAGGCATACTTCAAAGGAAAGTGTTTGTTGTCTGAAAGATCCAGCCTTGCCCTGCCTTGGCTCCAGACACACTACAAGGGGGTGGAGACAGGGGGTGTGAAAGGATAGGCACAGCCCTATTCAAATGTCAGTGACAACTCCTCCCACCACTCTAGCTCAAGAAAGCCCATCAGCCTGGTGATGGGCCATCATGATATGAAGGACACATCTCAGCTCCCTTTCTGTGACTGTCTAGAGTGAATGCACAAACAGCCCCTGTCAGTCTAAACCAGATGTTTATTCCGCAGGCAGGCAAAGACACAGAATGGTAAAGCAGGAAAATGCCCACTTTCTAAAAGTGGCATTTTCAAACACACAATTCAAAAAACAACTTCACTAAAAGATGTATTTTTACATTCTGAGTTCAGGGAGCCCAAACTCCAAACCTCAATCTCTTCCAAATTGAAAGTTACACTTGTAAGGTGTTACAAGGCAGCTCCAATGATAACCTATGGGCGAGATAGCCCTTGCAATAGTGAAAAACAAAACTGGCAATATTTCACTATCAGGACATGTAAAACACACCAGTACATGTCCTACCTTTCACATACACTGCAGCCCCCCCGTGGGGCTACCTTGGGCCTACCCTAGGGGTGCCTTACATGTAGTAAAAGGGAAGGGTTGGGTCTGGGAAGTGGGTGCACTTGCCAGGTTGACATAGCAGTTTAAAACTGTACTGGCAGACACTGCAGTGGCAGGCCTGAGGCGTGGTTACAAGGCTACTCTGTGGGTGGCACAATCAGTGCTGCAGGCCCACTAGTAGCATTTGATTTACAGGCCCTGGGCACACACAGTGCACTTTACTAGGGACTTACTAGTAAGTCAAATATGCCAATCATGGATAACCAATCATAATCACAATTTACACAGGGAGCACTTGCACTTTAGCACTGATCAGCAGTGGTAAAATGCCCAGCGTACAAAAACCAGCAATAACTAAGTCCAGCATATAGTCAAAAATACAGGAGGTAGAGGCAAAAAGACAATGGGATGCCAGGTCTAACAAATAACCCTTTCCAGCCTTGATTCCACCTCTTGCCTCCTTCTTCCACCACTTTCCACTACTTGTCTTTTCATCTCACTATTGAAAGTTCATTTTCATCTCTGCTTTCTTCCTTTGTCACAGCTTTCTTAGTGTTCTCTTCCTCCTTCTTCAGCCTCGTCTACCTTTCGCACTCTGGCTCTGGGCAAAACTCTGATAATGAAAAATAAATGGTCACAAAAATGTGTGATTGTGCCCACCGCCTGCAACTACTGGCATAAGTTCAGCACTGCACTAGTATAAAGGCAGAGATGCTTGCCAAGAGAATACCCATAAAGGCATCAATGCCTTACCCCCATTAGGTAGCATAGGTATGCCCCAAAAGATAATATAGTATTGCCACAGCCAGGCAGTACAGGTATATGCAAATTTGAAAATAAAGGTCATCATTACAATGGGTAAATCACTGAGGGAAGGCTGAGTGGAAGAGGCAGTGTCATACATTTACTACCTTTCATGCAACAAATTGATGCATGACAAATAGCAGCGCTGACTTGCTCGAACAATCAAAAACATCACAGTGTCTTATTTACAAAGAGACACTTGGTGATTATGTCATCGGCATTGCTCGTACTAAAAATGGCTGTTTTGGATGGCACACTGCCTCACACCATGGCACAATGGGAGTCTGCGCTGTCTAGCATAGGCTTTACAGTGGAGCTACACCTCCCAGTACAAATTCATATTTGTAACCAATAGTACATGGGTCAGAAATATAAGATGTGTACATTAGGTTAAAGCACATGTTATATGTTGGTATGTCAGGTGATATAGGGCTTGATCCCTTGCTTGCAGTTACTTTTACTTGCTTTTAGGAATTGGGAGAAAGCCAGATCACCCTGATTTAGTTGATACAGCTTTGTGACAAAACTTAGGGATTTCAGCAGGCTCTCCCATGTCATGCTCCCCTTGCAAACATTAACAGGGGGATGACACAATGGGGGATGTCAGGAGTGTGAGGGTCAACTTTCAGCACAAAATAGTTTTTCAGTGTGAAAGCTGATCTGTACTGCTGTAGCTGATGCACTGCAAATCTTTGCATTGCTTTACGTTGTGGCATCACCAGCACAAACCTTTAGTAAATCTAGGCCAGTGAGTCTGAAGTTGGTATTAGAGAAGATATTTGATATGAAATCCAGAGATAAATTTGTTCTGATGCATTAATGGTGCTACGCGGATAATTCAGAGTTTGAAAGTGATGTAGGAACACATTTCGAGATTGCCTTAAGCGGCGACAGAATGTCAAACATGGACACTTGCTCCATAGCCCCTCAACAGGATGAGGGTTCTGATCTCTTTGGCTGCTGAATGGATTCACCAGATAAAAGGTGATTCATTTATACATTTTATTTTGCATGCATGGCACTTATGCAGATACAGCTATGTCTGAGTTCTAAAGGAATCAGATGAAAGTGGTGTGGTCAGTGTGAAAAGGGGAAGGATGTAGAAGACACAAGAGTATATTTACAAGGGGATATCACCACTAGAACATCAATTTAGCGATATTCTGGTGGCGAAATGCCCTTCTCCATATTTACAAAGCGCCGTTAAGCCACTTTTTGTGGCTTAACACCGCCTTGTAAAAAAGGCCCCTTTACACGCATCACTTAGCGTGAAAGGGGCGTGCAATGGGTGTTGCTGTGGGCGTTCCACCGCAACACCTATTGCTTTTGACACTGCCCCTGTAAATACAAGGGGGTGTAAATCTGAGGCAGCACCAAAAACTAACGCCATGCAAGAGCTGGCGTTAGAATGGTGAAACAAGGAGAAATACTTTTATTTCTCCTCGTTTTTGCTTTTTCTATGTGTGCTGCAGCATAGAAAGAGCAAAATGCCATTAATGATTGTTCATGAGCAGGAAGGTGCCCCTTCCTGCACATAAACAATCATTAAATAGTTATGATTTGCTAGTTTTATGTGTGCTGCATTCTTCAGCACACATAGAAGTAACAAATTGCCATTAGTGATTGTATGTGAGCAGGAAGGGGCACCAAACGATCATTCCCTGGAAACATTTTCTTAAAGCAGCCCATCTCCATTAAAGGGAGAGGTGCTGTGGTGGTGCATTAAAAAAATGCTTCGCATTTGAGAACACATCAGGAGGAGCAGGAAGTAATCCTATAGACCACTGCCTTTTCCTCCTGAGACCACCACCAGAATTCTGAAATTGGAAGCTGTGCCTCTTTGCAAATCAGTTTCCACCCCAACTCTAGGGTTGGTAACTGATCAATGGATTGAGACCCCCAAATGCAGTCAGAAAGCATTGATACATTCCATTGACACTCCCGAAAATAACTTATAACGTCCCCTTTTCTAATCCATTCCTATCATTCTATCCCTACTCTAAACTCTACTATATACACACACAAAAGAGCACAATCTTAACACAACTATTCCACAAGAAAAAGAAAACACATTACAAACCTACTATGAGGAATTGTGGTGTATTATATGGTGTGGTTGTCCGACCTCACCGTGGAGGTCGACTACCTCCATGGATTATTACTAGTCTACTGTGAGGAATTGTGGTGTATTATATGGTGTGGTTGTGCGACCTCACCATGGAATGCACTCGCGAAAGTAACTCGGGTCCAGTGATGCTTGTTTGCTAAACCTTAGCTCAACTCTAGGTATCTGCGGCTTCAAGCAGGCTTATACAAAGGAACTAGTGTAAAGCTTTTTAAAGTACTAAAACAGCAGAATAAGAAAGTCACACAACACAAAAGAAATTCAACACCAATTTATAAATATAGATTATATTTTTATGAATTTTTATACACCAGAACAAACAAAATTCACCAGAGGGTTCCAAAGATATAGATTTTTAAGCGAAACGCATATCTCAGATTTTCACTCCAAAACACGAACAATCATTGAAACCCCCATGTTTGAACGCTTAGTAAAACTTTTAAAGAGTTATGTTTGACTACTCCGGCCTGTGTTGGGTGACCAACTCCAGCAGGGGAAAGTAAGGGGGCTAGGGAGAAGTAGTAGGGCAGTTACTTTGGCACCAAAGATGTTGCAAGTCCAGTTGCTGGCTCTATGGGTGAACCGCCATAGACTTCAATTGAATGGTCCTGATGCAAGGGATACAGCATACTGAAAATGCTGTAAGATGCTGAGGATGCTGTGTGGTCGACAAGTGTCTTCCTGGAACTACTCCTCAGTCCACGGTCCCGGTGGGACAACATTGATCACAGGATTTGATGCCCCTCAAAGTCCTCTTTGGTCCAGCAAAAGCCCAGTTGCCACTGGACTACTGGTCTCCCGTCACAGCAAAACCAGTGGTTTCATTTGGGGAAGGCTAGTGTCTGTCATGGGCGACCAAACTGCACTTCGATGACTCTCCCATGTCTGGCAAACTCAGGTGCAACTTTTGAACATTGGGACTTGGTTGTCCGGGCTGCACGCTGGTGGTCAGCAGTGGTCAAGTGATTTTGGCTACTGATTGACCAGAATGGGCCAATTCAGCTTTTGTGGCCCATGTACTGTAATAGTAGGTCAGCCAACTGACTCTTGGAGTTCACCTTCTCTGTATGGGGCTCTGGAGTGACTTTGCAATGAGACAGGCACCACAGGCATAGTCCTCTGTTTACTAGTCCAAGGATCAGCAGGTGCAGTCCAGCAGTTGGTACAGCCTCTCTTGCCAGGTCCAGGGAACAGCAGGGTGGTCCTTCTTTTGTCCTCTCTCCATTCAAGATGGGATCTGAGGTCCAGGTGCCAGGGGTGCCATACTTATGTCCAGAAAATGCCCTGGGGGGATGTGACAGTCACTAGCTAATGGGCTAGTAGGAGCTTTTCTGACTGATGACGACTTTCTGTAAAATGTGTCATCTAGCTATACCAGAGTGCATTATTCTGTCCACTCCCAAGAAGGAAGACTCCTTTCTCAGGGTGTGGAGCTTGGTAGCCCACCCTAGAGGTCTGGCTACCCGAGGGCTAGAGTTATTACTCTTGGGAGTCATTCACACTTCTCCTCAGGAAGGCAGAAGTCTTGTGGCCAGTATCTGTGTATATGTACTGGAAAACTTGGGCAAAAGGGCGGCAACTTTCTAAATTTTGCCTTTACTGAAAAGTTCCCTTAAACTCGACTTGGGCATCAAGTCAGATTTAATGGGACGATTAATTTGATACCTTGAAGTACCAACTCAAGTAGTCCCATTCAGGAGTTAGCACAGCTGAGTTGTCAGCGTGTAACCAAGTACTCGCCAATGAGGCTAATAGTCTTTCAACAGTGAAAATATAAATTTTACTCTTAGGACACATAAAAATACATGTCCTGGTTTTTAATATACAGCACCGTTCTGCAGGACTCGATAGGACTGCTCTAGGGGTGACATATATATTAAAAAGGCAGGTTTGGGGCTTTGACATTAGTTTAAAAGGCAAAGTTAAGTTAGCAGCTTAAAACTAACCTACCAGTCTGCAGTGGCAGACTGGGACACATGTTTCCATGTTGTCACAGTCAGTCGTGCTGTGGCCCTTGAGGAGACACTTTAACTTACAGGCCCTGAGTACCTCTTGTACCATATACTAGGGACTTATAAGTAAGTAAAGTTATGCCAACTGGGTATGGGCTATCTAACATTACACTCTTAAGGGTCGAAGCACTGGCACTGAGGTCTGGTTAGCAGGCCTCTGGGCATTCTCAGAGTTAAAAAACCAGCAGCATCCGTCCAAGACACTTTGGGTGATCATGCAAAAAGAGGCATTTCCTTACATCTACTAACTAGTAAAGTCTAATCTTGGGTTCCAGAGTAGCATGCTCCTTGCCGCAAAGCACCTCAATGCCTCGTCAGTGGTAGTTAACGCTATATAAATAGAATTTACAACTATGTTTCCAAACAGGAGGGCAACGCTCCGTCATATTTGTGATTCATAATGGATTGCAAAAGCCTTTTCATGATTCAGAAAGACTTTTCAGACTATTGTACATGAGGCTCAGAGTCCTGTATTCAGCACTTTTAAGACTACCTTCAACATGATCAAAGGGACATATGGGGACAGATTTACGGAAATAAGCCAGATAGCTTGACTCAGAGCTTTCCAACATCACATGAGTATATATTTTTGACTTTTTTGAATTCACAAAAGCTATAGAGATAATGCTGAAAACTTGTGATAGTTGCTATTTTCCAGGCATATTCTTGAAAAACTTATAAAACTCATGCAGAAATATCCATATATATCTTAACATGTGAAAATTGCCAGCACAAGTGCAAGTCAAAATTGCTGTATTGTCTGGCTGTGAAAGTATTGTTTCAGAACAATAATGACTTAGAATATTGGTTGAATCCTAGGGAAAATATTTAATGCCAAAATATAGGCCAATGTGGCGAACATTTGTGTAACAACATTTGTGCCCATGTTACGGATTAGTTTCACTGCTCTGTTCTGTGCTACACCACACATTTAACTGGGTGCACCAGACACAGAGCAGGTAATTGCACCCTATCACAATGAATACGCTGTCCCCAGCTCAGGTGTGAGCTTGCGACTGTCCGGGGGCAGCACATCAGTGAATGGTGGACTGGCTATTTGAAGCTGCAGATTGACCTTTAACTGAACAGGCAGCAATGCGGCTTGCTTTTGAATGGAGGGAAGAGATTGGCTGCAGGGAGATGTCTGAGTGGTCCAAGGGGCCTTCTTTCCTCCTTCCAAGGGGCATTCTTGGGGGACAGATGAGCAGTGGCGGCCGGCACGGATCGCGGGTAGGGTCGGCAGGGGGAGGGGAAAAAAGCGGGAGAAGCGGGTGTAAATAAAAAAATAAGAAATGAGCTTACCTTCTCGCCACTTCCTCGCCACGTCTCTCCTTGTAGTCCCTCACTCTGGCCAGAACAGGAAGTACACCCAGGCTCCCAGTCAGCCAATCACAACGCTGCAATGCAGCGCTGCGATTGGTCTGAGTGCTGTGGTTCGGCGCTCAGACACTGACTGGGAGCCTGGGCATGTTCTCCACGCAGGCTGTAATGCAGCCTGCATGGAGAACATGCAAAGTACGCATGAATGTTTGGCAGGCCCGAGACGGCCGGCCAAACATTCATACGCACTTACAGTGTGCACACCACTCCCCCTGCTCCTGTCGTGAGAGCAGCCCCACCCCGCAAAGCTGCCGGATATCAGGGCGAAATAAAATGATAATAACACGAGTTATTATCATTTTATTTTTCCTTAACTTCACTGATAAAAAGCAGTGGGGCGACGCTCCTCCACCTTAGCGTAGGAGCCACCACTGCAGATGAGTAGTGTCTGGGCCACTTTTATGTCATGCACAGTCAGTGTGCCTCCTTTTGCAGCCATTTTGCCTCTGCATCCAAATCTGTAATACAGCGTAGATGCACAGTGTTTCTTCATTTGCATTGGGCCAAGCCCCAATGCAAATGAGATAACGCCCCTTGGGATGACGCCAGGACTGCACATGTACCAGCATGATCTGTATTATCATAATACAGCCTCTGTAGTGTTCCAGTAATTGCACAAAGAAAAGTCAGACAAACCGCAATAAATATTTTGTTACATGGATAGAATGAGAAGAGGTGTATGGGTTCATTGGAAACCGTCCAGTTCACCTGGAGGCATGTATCCTAGGATTGACGTTTGATATCTGTTACCCACCAGGGGCTGTATAATATATTCTACACACTGTCCCACTCTGCGCTGCGGTGTACCCTTAAATGTGTGCACCAGTCATAGACCAAGACAGTGCTCCATATCACAGTGAATGCACTGTTTATACTGAGGGCACAAACTTGTGCCTGTACTAAGAACACCGCACTAGTGAAAGACGGACTAACTGTTTGAAGGCACTAGTCTCCTTTTCATAGTGTAGATGCACACACCTGCAAGTGGATGCCTGGTAATCCATTAGACCACCTTTCTCCCTTTCAAAGGGTGCCCTCTCACTGAGTGTGTACTACCTCAATGAGGTGCAAACAGGTCCTTTACGTTTGCACCCATGTCTGAAATATGGTGGGGGTACACAGGCAAAGTGGTCTCTCATTTGCACTGAGCCACACTCCAATACAAATAAAGGAATGCCCCTTTTAGATCATGCGTGCTCACGTAGCGCCAGCAAGATCTATATTACAGAAGGGGGCACACAAGCACCTGCGGTCCTTTCCGTAATACCAAACTGCTCTGAGAGTGCAGAAAAAAGATGCAAAAACCAGTTGCTTCCCCAAGGCACTGACTGTAATAGGACCCAGGGGCTTTAAATGTCTGCAG
Source organism: Calotriton arnoldi (assembly GCA_963921515.1). NCBI lineage: Eukaryota > Metazoa > Chordata > Amphibia > Caudata > Salamandridae > Calotriton > Calotriton arnoldi. The sequence continues at coordinate 361,383 of CAWUFW010004139.1, read as the reverse complement.
AGGCACCTTATAAATCATGTAACTAGGGAGTCAAAAATCTGTCTAAGAGGGCCATCAATAAAATGTAGTCCCCGATTGCAGGTAAAGTTCATCTCTACGTATATACAACTGGTAGGGGTTCTGGATCATCTTATGAATGCCTGACCACATAAGGTGAGGGTATTGTGTTGTATGGTGCAGCAGTATTATGCCGCTTTGTAGGTTGGAGATCGCATGGGCAGCGCTGTGCAGAGTGACTGGCATAGTTAGTGGTTGGTGTGATTGGCCATGGCACTATACTAGAGAATGACACAACTATTTAATTTTGCCTAACCTAGCTGAAAGTGAAGAGCAGTTCTTGGCGATGATGAACGCCTGACCTAGTCTCTACAGAAAAATGAGTTTTGTTCATGGCTTTGCTTGAATTTCCTCAGTGCTTAGTTAGTAAATAAAAATAAATAAATATGTGCAGGTACCCAATTAGACATCACTGGCTTTTCTCAATGACCCTGCACATTTCTTCACTGGCACCACCCACTTCCCCTACTGGTGCCACCCACTGCTTTGAGACACAGAGTCCAAAACCACACTGTGGCAAGCAAATCTGCTTTCTTTGGGGAAGGGTGAGGGGGATTCTGCAAAGAAACTGTTTTTAAAAGGTGGTCAAATGGTGCATTTTACAACCCAATTTTCACTTACAGTTGCTAAAACAAGTAAGTATCTGCATTTCATTTTTAACCAGCTAGGGTAGCGAGCCAAAGTTCATATTCATCCCACCTAGCTTACTGCAGGGTGACATTAAACACAATATAAAGACAATAATTGTTTTGCAAAGGTGTAAGCAGTGTAGGAAAGACACTTTTTAAAAATAAAAAAGGTTGTAGTTCAGAAAGTGTGATGACACGCAGAACGACTTCTGGTATCCTGTCATGAACTATAGCAGAGCAAATATTAAGCATGCTGCCATAAATGCCTCCTTTCCAATAATGGCCGTTTATTGGTGGGAAGCAGGTAAGAAGAGCTGACAAGCTAGGTCTATTTTAATTGTTTAAAGAGCGGTTGTAATTTTGCTCCATGACCAGCCTTTGACACTATCTGCAGGCTCAGCCAGTAAGCAGTGTGACACCACAACTCAACTTGATTAAGGTATTACAGTTGAGATGCTACCTCATTTTCGTATTAAGGGTGAAAAGGGAAGCCACAACTACACTGTAAAAAGAAAACCAGAGCAGGTTTTTGTACAAGGAATACAGTCTTCCATGTGCTAAAGCAGCTTATCTACAGTGAATGCACCATAAAGGATAACAACATTATGTGGGGAGTCAACTATGTACAATGCAAATATAAACTACTTTAAATGTACCCAATCCCAAATTGAAGTATTACCCTAATACATATGTTGATTAATGTCGGGATCGTAACAGCTAAATTTACCAAAGGTAGAATAGTCCAAGAAATAATATTTATAAATCATTTATAAAAGACAAAGGAGAAAGGGGGTCATTGAGACCCTGGGGGAACTCTTCATCCTGCCTTTGGAACAGCATCCTGGAACAGGAGATACTGGCTGCTTACGTCGCTCCCACGATTACCACTCGGTAAGCGCTGTCGGAGAAAGGGGCGGGGAATGGTCAAGGGTGCCTGGGGTTGGGTGCAGTAGGAAAACAGGCCGGCACAGGAAAGTGCTGGTGATGGTGGGGTGCTAGGAAATGTTTTCATGTGAGGGACACACAGCATTGGACAGAGTAAGGTACGTGGAGGGACCGCTTCCAGATTCAATTAGGAGCTCTCCAGGCAGAGTATTGTGCTGAGGGGGCCCCCTAGAACTTCAGGGGCCCCCGCACTGCGGGGCTTGCGGGGGCCTGTGTTCCATCACTGAGTATGGCTCACAAGCAGTACCGTTCCTTGCGTTACCCTGGCTCATGAGTAGGGGTGGGCGGCAAATTGCGTTCCGCTCGGGAACTTGCGAAATTTCGGCATTTCCGCGTTCCGCGCGGAACACGGAAATGTCGAAACTTCCGCGATCCGCGGCGGAACGGAATTCGGGTGCATGAAGCACTTACAGATTTAATTAAAGAAGGTGCCCGAGTTGAAGCTCAAATTCTGTAACGCATTAATCAGCACAAAAATTCGTGAGCAAGGTCGAGGCTAAGCAGGAGTGCTTTCTGCCCAGATCTACCGCCAAACATTAGCTGTAATCCCTGATGGAGGTCTTTGCATCCTTGATTTTCTCGAGCGCAATCCCGTGTAGGTCCAGAGGCCAGGAGGTTCTTTCTCCTCATCTGCTGCTCAGATCGTGCTCTGACCCTTTATAAACAAGATGCATGTGAACTCGCATGGATGCCCCGCCCGTTTTGCCCCGCCCCACATACACTAGCGGTATGCAACGTCTTCCCGCCCTTTCCCCACTATGATGGACAGCTTACTCAAAGGACCCCGGTGCCTTTCCGGCGCGGTGGCAAAGTTACAGACACACAAGGTTACTGGAGACAATTCTTCTGGTCCTTTACGCAGCTGCAGTGTAGGAAAGGCACTATACATTTACCCAACGAGGTAGCACTTACTGATTAGCCAGTAGAAAGTACTCCAGTTGAGTAGAGGTAGTGCACAAAACGGTGGCATCTTCGTGGATAAATATGCAGGGCAGGATTCATTCTGGCACGATGCTACGATGCTCCTGTCACAAAAATTAAACCTCAACAGGAAGCACTTACAGATATAAACGGGCGCAGCAAAATCTCCGCGAGCACGCGAAATTCCGCGTGCTCGCGGAGATGTCTTGACGTTTCGCGGAATTTTGCGGAACGCAACTCCGCAAATTCCGCCCACCCCTATTCAGAGGCAGAAAGAACTTTTGCAAACTGCTGTGAAGCATCACTGTAGGTCAGGGACGGCTATAGTGCGGTCCGACCGGTGCTACTGACCCGGGCGGTGAGCTCGTGGGGCACTGTGTTTTGAAATATATTTTAGGTTGAGAAGCTCCAGCTGCAGAGTTCTTTGTGTGTCCAGCAATTTACAGGCACCAATATAAATGTTGAGATAACTGGTGATTAATGTGCCTGCAGGAGAGAGATAGGAGTGTCGTCTAGTGGCAGTTTTGACTCATCATAAAGTAGCGTAGAGGGCAGTCGTGGTCCGTGTAGGAGTGCCGGCTGGGCGGTGACGTGGGGCGGGGAGGGCATGGTGGGGTAGCAGTACGGATTACGGATCAATACAGGTAGTAAACATTTAAATCAATGAAACGATTTCATTGCGCGCACTGCATCGCATTTGGCGATGCAGCGCTCACAACGAAATTCGTTTTATTGATTTAAATGTTTACTTACCTGTATTGGTCCGTAATCCGTACTTTGCTACCCCCCACCCTGCCCCTCCCCCGCCCCACGTCACCGCCCGGCCGGCACTCCTACACGGACCGCGACTGGTAGAGGGTTAATATGCTCGCTGTGAAGAACGTGTACCATGCAGATCACAGCACTGTGTGTTATGTAAATAGCTCAGTGGGTTACTGCTTTTGTCACAGAGATCCTTTAGTTACTTGCAGTTTATGAGCTACAATCCTACTATAGCACAGTGAGCTATGAACTGTAATGAAAGAGTTGCATGAAAACTGCAAGGTATAGGTTAGAACATTATGGTTTTCCCCCTATCTTCATTGTCCTACTGTTGTTAAAAAAAAGGGTTTGTTTGGGTAGAAATAACTTCTTATTAATTAAGCTAAACCCAATCACTGTGTTACATTTGAAATCCTGTGGTCGTGCTTCTCTAGACCAGGCACACTTAAAAAAATACACTGCCTCCCAGTATGGATGACATGTGACTCTTACACCCTTGTAGTCCTCATTGTCTTATGTAACGTGTCCTATACACTGACTTACACACTTATGACTCATTGTCTCTGTATAGTGTGTGGATGAGGTAAAGTGTTCCGAAATCCTACACTGGTATGATTAGCGCTATGAAACAAATGAAATACTAGTGAGAGAGGTGCTATGGAGTGATGAGGGGCACCATTGGAGGGTGGCAATGAGGGAATCCGCAGAGAAGGAGGTCACTGGGGTGGGGTACCAACAAAGATTGTCGCACCGGGTGCTACCAGCGCTAAAGCTGGCCTTGCTGCAGGTGTCACTTTGATGCAAGTCAGGAGACTTTGCAACTTTGCACATCCTTACCTGATATCTGAAATCAAGGCAAGTCATTCTCAAGTTCAGATATCAGTTACAACTAAATAGTACAGAGAGGTGACTGGAATGCGTGTGCTATGAGATAGCTCAGTGAGTCAATACCACAAGATTACATCCTTGCAGGGTCGACTCAGGTTTCGATCTTCCTAAAGAAAGTAGCATAAGAGCATAACATTGTGCAAAAGTTACACCAGTTTTTGCAAGACTTAAATTGATAAGCAATGTATACCAGTGCTTTAAATGGAAAAAGAAAAGTGCCGGTACTCACCAAATTGATTGAGGGTCTGGTAGGGGCGTGTCTGGGGGCGTGGCTTCGAGGCAGGTATTTAACAATAGCGTCATTTTCTTATTCAATGCACGAGCCCCCTAGTGTCCTTCGGCTAAGTTCCTTCATATGTGCAGGGCGTAATTGGTGTTTTTAGCAGTTTTATGTAGTGCGAACTTGGCAAAAGGGCATTAAAGCTTTTTACTTGAGAAGCAGAAGTTTTACATGAAAACATATTTTTTTTGTTTTTATGGCACGGGGAGATTGCCCAGAATAACAGGATTGGATTTCAACTCCCTGTGCCACAAAAACAAAATAAAGTATGCTTTCGTGTAGAACTTGCACTTCTCATTTAAAGTGCTTTAATACCCTCTTGCCAAGTGTGCGCTATATATAACTGCAACCAAAGTACAAATTGCGCACTGTACACATGAGCGGAACTTGGCCAAAGGCGTTGGGCGCTCTGACAGTCAGTGGCGAGTGTATTCCAGCGCTGCAGCCTTACACTCTAACTGACAGCGCAAAAGTTCCAAAGTGAGGAGCTCTGTCCGTCAGGCCACATCTCCTTACTCCTGTCATGCTGTCAGTTAAAAGTGTAAGGCAGCAGCAGCAACCTAGCGCAGGAATACACTCACTATTGACTGTCAGAGCACCTCACAGACATGCTCCCTCTGAATGTATTCAGCAGCACCTGCGCTGCATGTACCCATACGCCAGAGCCTGACCCCAACATGCCTCTAGGAGTACCGGTGCTCTCTTGACACAAGGAGAAGTTCCGGTACTCTAGGGGAGAAAATGGAGAAGTGCCGGTACTCAGTACCGGTGAGTACCGACCCATTTAAAGCACTGATGTATACTGTACACGGTATTGTTCATGGCCATGCACCTCTTTCCCAGACCAGGTTCTTTAAGCCCCGGCATAAATTAAGGTCTGGAAAATATCCTTGTTAAATTTCCTAACCACTCGGGTGCCCAAACTTAAAAGATGGTATGGTTGATGATCTCTTCAACTAAAGGGAACAAATACCCCCCCTGTCATAGACAATGCAAAAAGACTTCCTAAACTGCAGGTGAGGCCGAAACACATTTTCTGCTCCTCTTATTGCTGGGACTAGGCAGGCACCAGCCTGACTCTCTATCTAACTTACCTCTTTCTGCTTTCACCTATCTGCCAGTGACATGGCTAGACCTGCTCATTCATTGGATAAACCTTCACCTTGGGGGCTTTCCCACTTTGGGAAATATTTTTAACTTTGTCTTGTTGTTATTATATGATTATGGCATTACCGATGTAGTGACTCTCTGTTGCCTCCCTCTTCCCCCCTCCCTCGTGCTGTAAGACAACAATAGTGGCTGAGCGCTGTAAAAGCTTTAAATAAACACATAAGTGGCTTTTACAATTATACGGGAGAACGATGTGATTTTAATGACGTCATCCATTGCTTCTTCATCCAAAGATGATTTTGTGCAAACAGGAGGGCACTGAACAATTAAAATTCAAGATGGCTGCCGCATATGAAAACATGTAGCTGAGCCCATCACATGAAAGTCTTTATCTTAACCAAACGCTATATTTAGATGTTCCTCTTTTTTACGATGATTAAGGGATTTCAGATTTTGAAGACCGCTCTATCATTTTTATAACAGTTCTAAATTCCTTTACAAATTGAAAGGTTATCTTTGCTTTGTGTAGGTTTCTCTTGTGTCTCTCCGTCTTCCAGGCCAATCCATTTACAAACCGGGGGGACAAAGGCGAGCTGTTATCACAGTGCCTCAAAGCCCAGGCGAACAATCGCTGATCGACACCAGTTACAATGGTGAACAATATTCCCGTCAAAAGCTGAGGTTTATGGCCCCACCCTTTGTGAAATCTGCACTAAAAGTACAAAATGTGCTCATCTTTAAACATCATGTTAGGTACCTGTCATGGCGGAGACAATGTACGGATTTACAAAAAGAAGCCTTTCTCAAACCAGCCAGAACAAATCTAATAAAATCAGCATCTAGCACTAGTATTGTGACGCCTAGGGAAGGATTTCCATTTTCCAGGTTAGCACAGTGGTGCTGGAACAATTTCTAGTGAAGGGGTGCTGCCATCGAAGTTTCATCACTTGACTCATAAGATTCTGAAAATTCAAGCGTTAAACAAATAACAAGTATCGAAAAATAAGCCACGCCCAAGCAGAAGGACAGTGGTAATGTGTGGTAATTAGGTTTCAGTGAATATTGTCAATTGTGTATCAGCAAGTAATGTGTCTTGATTTGTATTGATCCAATTAACATCTTTTTGTCCACTACACTATAGAATTGCTAAAAGCCATTCATTTGTGCTTGCCTAACTGCATATTTATTTTAAAATATGTGTACAGTTCATTTATAGGTATTTACATTTTGTTGTGTGTTAGAAAACAAAACAACATCCTTTCACAACAGCAAAATTGTCACATAGTGTATTTTACAGACTCCTCTAACTTTGCAGTCAGAGATTGAAAAGTAAACACCAATTTCCATGTTAAAAGAATAAGCAGCAATTTGTCAGATTAGCCTGACATTTGCCCTTTTTTTGAGCCCACAACAAATGTGACAAGATAAAAAGAAAATTTAGTGTCATCCTTAGTACTCATTCACATTCAGAACTCCAGTATGGTTATTTTGGGGACGCTGCAGCACACACAAACCCTTACTTCCAGATCACCTGGGTTAGTATGTAAAACTCTGGAAAAACAAGCTAATGACACAGGGCAATCAAGCAAAATATTTATTGTGTAGGGCTTCCATTAAATACATTTGGTAGTAACAGATTTTCTGGCTCCTTGTTATTTACTGTGGTGATATCATGACAGTGAAAAACTAGATAGTTTTTTCACTGCCAGGATATCAAAGCAGTGGGAAGCGGTACAAGATCTTCTTCCCCTTTTTTCAATCCCTTTGCCAAGCAGGGTTGGACTGCCCAATATGGCAAACTGGCCCAGCCAGAGGCGCTGGTCTGACAGGTCAGTGTGTGGGCCAATGTAGTGTCTGTTTGTGGGCCTGTTGTATGGCCTCGTGGGCCGGTTTGTACTGTTGATTCCTCTGATGTTACCACTAGCATTGCCTGCAGCAAGCACACATGCATGCAGTCTCCCACACCTTGCAAAATGTGGATGATGTCCCGTCCACCATATTAGAAATCGATTACAGCCAATCACACTTGTAATATGGCAGATATGATATCTGTCTCATTTGTGACAGAGTCCCTGTCTGCCAAACTCTAACGAAGGCCCAAAGTAGCTTAAATTCTCTACCGTATATGCACCAGATTTGCCAGTGGTAGACACCGGCACTTGTTAACGCACATTGTTCATTATTTTTATGACATCTGAGCTACATGGTGGTGCACAAGCACACAGCCTGCCTAAACAGAATGCTTTCTTTGGTGCTGTGCTTTGTCCAGTCCTGCTAGCCACCTGTTAGACCTGTCAGCCTAGGGGTGGTCTTCCCCCAAATGTTTTGGCTACTTAACTCCATTTTTGGTGCTGATATTCGTTATGTTGGCCTTAGGACCCTTTGCAGTGCTAAAGTGCTTGTGCTCAATCCCCTAAACATGGTTTGATCGGCTTACATCTGACAGGTATATTTAATTTATTTATGAGTGCCTTGTAGAGTGGTATATCACACACCCAGGCCCTTTAAATTAAATGCCACCAGTGAGCCTGCAGCAATTATTGTGCCACCCACTTAAGTAGCACCTTAAAACATGTTCCAGGCCTGACATTTCAGCCTGAAAGCAGTTTTAAACTGCCATGTCGACTTGGCATTTAAACCCCTTTGGCAAGCCTTAAAGTCCCCTTTTTATTACATATGTCACTCCAAAGGTAGACCCCATAGGGCAGGGTGCTGTGTAATTAAAAGGTTGGACAAGTACTTTTAAGTTTTACAGGTCTTGGTAGTGAAAAGCTCCTAAATTTGTTTACTCACTACTGTGAGGCCTACCCCTCCCATATGATAACATTGGGGATTCCTTATTATATTTAATAAGCCATAATGCCCAATTGGGAGTAGGTGGCTATGTCATGTTTGGTATCTATGGAATTGTAATGATAACTCCTCTTTAATAGAAAGTTGGCATTATCCTACCCTTAGCCCTTTGTGCCTGCAGCCTGTTTTGTGTCACATGACTGGATGTAGCTGACATACGTTGTGAATTCCTCCCAGACAGTCAGTGAAGGATTGGGGTGGGGGGTGGAGATGAGCACAGCCCCACTTGCAACTGCTCTGCCTTCACACAAAGGCCCTAACTCCTACTCATTGTCACTGCAGCCAGCTTGGAGCCAGGGCGTGGGAGGCAGGAAGTTCCATGCACTTTAAAGTACCTTTCTAGAAGCTTCTCCTACCTTCCACAAGAAGGGCACCAGGGTATAAAAATAGGACCTCCAGACCCACTGTTCAATTCACTCCAGGACCTGCGGAAGGACTCTAAGAGGACTGCCTGCTGTTGAGTCCTGCATCTTCACCTGAACCCAGGACTACCAGAGTGACTCCAAGGGCTAGTTTGCTGGCCTCCTGTTCAGAGCCACAGGGACACAAAAGGTTCCTACCAGCTTGAACCCACACCTGGACCCATCATGAGTGAGTCCTGAACCCCCAAGAGGTGTCTCACCAGTCCTAGACCCTTGGTTGTGGTGCCAAAGGTGCCCAGATGGCCAAATTCCAAAACTGAGGACTTACTAAATTTTCTGCCAACAACTACTCTGAGAACCAGGAGGAGACCGGGACCAACCTGCTCGCCTATCCGCTTGAGCTGTATCACCAGTCATTCACAAATGCACTTACACTCACTCTTTCACAATCACTAACCCTCACTCACAACTACTAGTGTACAGGGGTATCTGATTCAAACTCCTGGTTTACCGTCACTCTGCTTTAACAAATCAGTTTCAGTAGGCTTCTAAGACCTCTGGGCCCTGGTGCAACTGTGCCTACTGCACTATTGATATCGGTGCTCCTGACACTCTCTCTCACAATTTCCCTCTCATACACTAATTCTAACTCATCCACACTCCTTTTCTCACTCCTCCACGCTAATTTTCACTCCATACTCTCTCACACTCACTAATTAATCATCACTTCCACACTAATTGTCATTCTCAAATTCACTACGCTAACACACACACTCTCACATTAATGGGGGGAATCACTTTAGGTTCTCTGCCACAATAATTTAATCCTGATTTCTTCTGAGTAGTTCGATATACACAAAGTTAGAGTGTAGGGCTAAATGTGTATGACAGTGCCTAGGGTAATGTGGTAAACTTCAAAAAATATACACAAGAAAAAATGCAAAGGAACCCAAGAAACCGAAAGCTATCTCTTAGGAGCCCCAGAAGGATCAGAAGACATCATGAGTAACAAGCATTTGCAATGCAATAGGTCTCGCATTTACGCAAGTTTAAGCTATTGGCATTGTAAATGACAATGCCTTTTATTTATGTTTCAAAAACGAAAACAGAAATAAAAGGCATTGTTATTTGCAATGTCAATAGCTCAAACTCGCGTAAATGTGAGAGCTATTGCATTGCAAATGCTTGTTTAATTTACAGCAGTTTTGGGATTAAAGCTTCTAAAAAGCGGCCACTAGATGGCAGCAGTACATTGATTTTTGGCACTGTAAGAGGGCTGTCCCGAGAGAAAAGTTTTAAAAGGCGTTGTTTTGAAAATAGTTTTCTTTAAAAACACATTTCTACACAATTGCATCAGTAGGCGTAAAAGGCTGATGAAAGTAAACATCCATATTTTCAGAGCTTGTAACTAAAGTTCTATAATTTCTTGTCAGGCTCTTTAAATGATGCCAAATCTTCCGGAGCAAAACACAGGACACGGTTCAAAAAGGAACAAGTGGTGCGCGCGCGCGATGGGAAAAGTGAAAGCAGGCTGGCGAGTGGTGTGCGATGTGCGCGCACCATGACGAGAGAGGAAAGCCATATGGCGCCTCTGCTCGTCATTGTGCGCGTGAACCGCACGCTGGTGGCCGGAAAAAGCCTCTTTGGTAGCACTTTCAAAAGCCCCTTACAAAATGTCTCGCAGAGCAACGCATGCGCGCTGGCTCAGCGAGACCTAAAAAGGAAGAAGGGAAAAGAGGGACAAAACTAATATTTGACTATGACTATGGATCTGTGATAAATGTTTGGGAGTTAATTATGAAGTCTCCTGGAGAACCTTGTTCACCATGTTTTCAGGATGTCTATGGGGAAGGAAATGTCTCTCTCCGATTCATTCTTTGTTGTATATACGGTCATGAGGAAGGCCCCTACGAACACTAAGAAGGGCTCACATGGCATTGTTACTAAATAGATCTGAAATCTCATGACCACTATTGTGATAAAACGGAGGCGACGTTATGCAGTCTACATAACTGTTGATGCATAATTGCATAACTGAGACAGTAACAGTCCACTTTCACTTTCAGAGATCAGCAATCCCCCCCATTCATTATGTTGACTTTGTCTTTGCTTTTGATCCTGTACAGCTCTCTTATGCAAACATACAATCATAGCCTTTAGTCTGTATTTGTGTCAATGATGCCGTGCCTGAGAGATAACGGAGACTTGAATGGAGATTTAGGGGCGCCCGGAGTGAATATAAAGTGTTTAAATTGTATGTGTAACTGATGCGATCTTACTAATAATGCATGAACTTTTTACTTTAAAGAATTTTATGAAATATATTTGTATGACATTTTTATGTGAAGTTGGTTTTGCTACATTTTGTAAATAATTAACAGAAATAAAAAAAAATATTGTACTAATCTCGCACAAAGTGTTAGTTCGATTTCACTAACGGTGACCCTTGGTACTGAAGGCTAAGGTGATGTAAGGATTTAAACTACACAGTATACGCTTGGCTGGTATATACAAAGTATTGCTTGGGATGTCTGAATGAATTTTAAGTGGTTTATGCGTGGACAACTCTCCTAACTAAGGCATGTTTCTGGAAACATTTGGAATCAGGGGCAGTTGTGTGAGGTGTATGGTGATCCAGAGGCGATGTTTATTGGGTCATCACTTTGATTTTAAATCCTATGAAACGTCAGCACCAGAGACAGCTCCAACTCCGTCCAGAGTGATGAAATATTTTTAAACTGAAATCTATAGGGTGGCAACTAGAGAAGTATATAAGGGGAGAGGAGTTGGCCTAACGGCTAGGGCGGTCGACCTCGGAGCTGGGGAGGCAGGTTCGAGTCTCAGCAAGAACACGCAACATCCTGTGATTCCGGGCAAATCACTTAATCTCCCCGTGCCTAACAAAAAATGAATGTGTCCTCATGTAACGCAACTGGTGCTCGTGTAAAGCGATCCGATACCCAGGTCAAGTTCGCGCTATATAAAACTCTGTAGAAAGAAGGATACAGATGTTTGAGTCACAATGTATCCTCTTCAAAAGGCCTCAAATTCCTATGGTGTTATTTTGGGAAATACGCTAATGGCTGAATAAAGACAATTTAATATTAGTCAAGTCGTCTAAAAGCCAGCTATTGCAAATTTAACTGCTCATAGTTTAATTTTTATGTTACCCCATGCTACCATATGGTACCAGATCTAATGGGATTTCAAAAACTAAAACATACCGTCAAAAAAGTTAATTTGCAGTGAGCTAGAGATGCACTGGATAACCCAACTGACTGGTCTAAGAAGCCAACAAAACATTAATGCCTGTAATTTTGGTACCACTGGTGCCGATAAAAAAAAAAATCCAATGGGGTGTTACACAAGGGGACGCAACAGTCTTCCTATTAAGATTAGAGACTCCCTTGAACTTCAACATAGTATGTCACAAACCTCAATAGATAGAGCTTGGGGCAATAGGTCAATTCACAGGACAGACACTATTGAACCTGAATCGGACTCCACAAGTCACTGAGTCCATGTAGTGCCGTCCCCCTATACTACACTCTCCAATAAGAAACTGAGTAATAAGGATATTAGTTAAGACGAGACAACTCAAAGGGAATCTGTACAACTGGGCCCTATGACGACGAGCAAAGGAGTGAGCCAGTTAGGGGGTGGGGGGTGGGATAATGGGGAGTTGGGGAAGGTTTTCGTGTTACAGATTGGACTGCTTTATTACAGAGTCATCAAGAAAGTGTATAGGCACAACATAGATAAAAATGGAAACAATTGTACATACAAACGTTGTTCGATTATAGCAAGTATAATGGGAAAAATTTCTACGCCACTGAACGTATTTTTAGATGACCAACTGTGTATTATGGTGATGACTTCTGAAATGTAAAACAATGCCATGCTAGATTGTCTTGCTTACATGAATAAAATCAATAAAACTATGTTATTAAAAAAAACTGAATCGGGTAAGGACTTGCTCCTAACCAATACTAGGTTGCAACCTGAGTTTGAGTGTGCGAAGGTGAGCAACAAAGCAAGGCCTAGATTTCTTTAGTGTCTAAACTAAATGGTATCCAAGCACTCAAAACACTTTCTTTAAGAGGCGAGCCTCAGGATCTGGGGTTGCAGAGATCACTGCACAGGCAGGTCCACTGCACAACTGGGTAATATCTCTTGTTGAGATGTCTCTTTAAGGGTTCGAGTAACTCTGCCTTGGCTCTATTGGCTCTATGAGCTCACTGGAGGCTTCCATGCAGGCAGAACTGCCAGGCGACTTCATGGCAGGGCAAAACAACAGGGCCTCGGGTAGTTCATAGGCTTGGTCTCATGCTTGTTCAAATGGACGACATGAATCCAAGGCCTATATTACCAATAGGGTGCACCGTCCCATCTGCACCATGGTGTATCTTTAACTGGATGTGCCGGCGCAGTACAATAAATGTGCTGTGTCCAGCGCAGTCAAGAAATTGTGCCTGCCTTTGGGGCAGCACATTAGTGTAAGATGGACCAGCTGTCTGAAGCCACTGATCAGCCTTTCATTGTGCAGGCAGCAACCTTGCCTGCATTTTAAAGGGAGTTAATGATCCGCCTGCAGGCGGGCATAGACACTGACTGCACCCAACTATAGTGGGATGCCTGGGGGATCCCTAGGAACCTCTATTACCCCTCTTCCAAAGGGTGACTTTAAGAGGCACACTGTGTGGGGCACGGTCAGTGTGCCTCCCGGCAGTTTCTTTGATCTGCACTCATGTCTGTAATACAGTGTATGTGCAAAGGTAAGGAGCTTCCTCATTTGCAAGGAGCCACATCCCCATGTAGATGACAGAATGCACCCTTGAGTTAACTCTGGCGTATAATGTGCACAGTTGCGACCCTTAATATAGAAAGGGATGCACAAGCATCTGAGGCCCCTTCTTTAATACCAAAGTGCCACAGGAGCGCATGAAATGTGCAAACACCTGTTGTACCACCAGGGCACTTAGTGTATATGGCCCCACAGCTCCAGAATGCTCCAGACAGGTCTTGTATAGACTTTTGAACCTCTTCATCTTGACAGCGGGCTGCTGCAAGATGTTTTGCACTTTGACGCAGTACCCACAGCAGCCCTCAGCTAATCAAACTGAATATACAGGTTCAGGCATCAGTCACTCAGGTTTAGAACAACTCTCATCTTTATCAAGCCCTTTTGAGACCAGGTATGGATTCGGGGCCACGAACGTACAGTTTTGGTGGGGAAGTTGTTTGCTGTATGACAAAGGAAACCTGGTCTATTTATGACTGCATCAAGCCAGGCTACTTGCAGGGAAGCTGCTGTGGTGGGGAATGTGTAGCTTCATTATCAGGCAGTATATTCAAGAATTGAGAATGGGCAAATGCTGTTCTTTCTTTGGGTGGTAATCGACCATTTTTATATACCCCAGGCACTGCTGAGTGTGGCACAGTAGCAAACAAAAGCCCTCATCGCAAGCATGGTGGAGCCGGACATCAGCTGGAATCAGGGATTCTGGGTCTCAGATATCCCTGCATCTCCATCTGGTCAGCTCATAATGAGGGCTGAAGTGATGGTTACCTCAAAAAGCTCAAAAGAACAAGAGCTCCTTACTACTGTGAAAGGTTCGATATCACCTGGGGCAGTAGAAGAAGTAACATTTTGTGAACAGGCATGCTACCACAACCAAAAATGATGAATTATTGCCTTCAGTCAGCATTCTCACAACAAGGGAGTTTAGGGGTTATTACCTCTTGTGGAAACATGACAAGGGGACCATTGTCGTATAACCTCTGTCCCTGCAGCATAAGAAGGAGCAATGACGTCGATGTATGTATCAGTTTCTAGGGTTAGGGCCTAAATGTATATGTTAAAAGCAAAAAAAAGGGGGGAACCTCAGATGGGGAATGTGCCAAAGCAACTTGATGCACGCCTTCTGTGCTAAACTAACAACTTTCTGAGAAATCACTGCATCATAGAAAGGTTCCAGACTAATCAAATAAATTAACTGAACTCAGCTGACAGTCTATTCTTGACTTTTTTTGTCAGACAGCCAATCTTGGAACTGATCATTGTCTTCAGGATTCTGGACCTAGTCCTACTATTCTCTGATGCTAAGGAGGTTGGACTTTGAGGTTGGACTTTGAGGCCAGAGCCGCAGTCAGCGGTTTGCACTCCAGGCTCAGTCAGGAGCTCAACTGAGCTGAGGTTCAGTACCAAGTGATTTTAGCTCAGCTGACGCTGCAGCATTTGAGACCGTCAGCACGCGATGCCGGGAAGCTGAGCTTGAAGACAAGCAGACATCAAGCATTGAGAAGGAAAGGTGCTAGGGAAGTTACAGGCTCGGGTGGCTTCCTGACACATTGGAGTCAGTGTGCTGAATAGAGTTGAAGTGATGTCGGAAGCAGACTACAGAAAGCGAGTGCGTTTGTCGCAGACCTGGACAATGCAGTATATAACAGCAAATTAGCTGTTGAAAGTGCATGTGCAAACTCTGTGTGCCGTATGTATGTGGCATGTAGTCATAGCACCTGCAGCCCTCCTCTTTGCCTTTGCGCCAGCGCCTGTAATATAGCTCAAACGCAATGACAAACGGTTCCCTGAGTTACGTGGGTCCACGCACCTGTGCAAGTGAGGAAAGATTTAATGCCGATCCATATTACAGAAGAAGGTGTGCAAGCGCCTGAGGCCCCTTCAGTAATATCCTCATGGGAACAGTCCAGCCCAAACTACCAAGCCGGGTACTCCCTGGACCGGAAACAAGCATCCTCGGACCGGTTTCGGGGTAACACCCCTCTTCAGCCAGGCAAGCTTGAATCCAGTGGCACAGCAAGCAAGGGACCCACATCTGGGCTTCCCAATCCCACTTAGGACGAAAAGTGCTGCATTAACAAATGTTAGACGGAATGCTGAATGAATCAAACATTCACCCCCAGTGAAGAGATATGGGTTAAATCCATCGTTCTTTTGCTCACTACGCCACCCCAGTTTGGCCCCAGCCATATGCAAATCAGTCTTGACCGTGCTCCTCAGGGGAACAGTCCAGCCTGAACTGCCAAGCTATGTCCTTCCTGGACCGGAAACAAGTATCCTGGGACTGGTTTCCGGGTAAAATCCCTCCTCAGCCAGGCTAGCTTGAATCCAGTGGCACAGCGAGCAATGGACCCACGTCTGGGCATCCCCATCTCACTTAGGGTGAAAAGTATTGCAACAACAAATGATGGACGGAATGCTGAATGAATCAAACATTCAACCCCAGTCAAGAGATCTGAGTTAAATCCATTGTTCCTTTGCTCACTACGCCACCCCATTTTGGCAAAGAGAAATCCAGCAGGTCAAGGACATATTTAACGTGGGTCCTAGAAGTATACCCTCACTTTGATGGCACATTTGCAGAACCTACATTGTTTTGGGACCAAGGGAGACAGCAGAAGCTGAAAGTGGTAAAAAATACAGGAGTAGCTGAGGAGAGGCACAGTCATGGCAGAAGAGATAGATCAATCCATGAGAGCAAGGAGAAGAAGAAAGACGTTCGGTGGAGTGGGGCAAGTTGTGAGAGCTTATCATCTACAGGAGCTCCTGCCACACAGATGGTACCAACCGTGAGTGAACAAGCAGCCACTGGAGGTGACGTCTGAGGCCATGAAGGCAGCCTTAAGTCACCATCCGATTCCTTGCTGTGGTGATCTCGAGACTGATGCTCTCAGCCTGGGGAACTGGTTAGAGGGCCGTGTTCTTGATTTGGCCCCCCTTACCACCCGAGTGGCCAAACCTACCCGCGCCTCTGCTCCGTGGTTCACTGAGACCCTTAGGAAGAGCAGAAGTGCTTGTAAACGGTTGGAGAGAGTGTGGAGGATTAAGTTTGATCCTGAGGACAAAGTTAGATACAAACAGGCCCTGAAAGCCCATTACAACAGTATTCGTGAGGAGAAGAAACACTTTCTTTCCTCTAAAATTGAAGTAGCAAGCAATAAGAGTAAGGAAATCTTTAAAATTGTTAAAGATTTCTCTTCCCCGAGTGCGGTGGGAACTCCGTTTAGCCCCTCTTTTGCTTGGGTAAATCACATCGCAGACTACTTCCACAATAAAATCTGCACCATTCAAAAGTCTTTTACGACTTTATCTCCTGTTAAGGAAGACGGTGCGGGGCCTCTAAGTCTGGCCAGTCCTGGCACCAGATCCCCCTTCACTCAATTTCTGCCTATTTCTTTAGAGAAATGAACTCCTTGAAGTCGGGTTCCCCTTCGGACCCCTGTCCAGCAAAAATACTGTCCATCATTGCAGAGACCCTAAATCCAGCCGTCAACTTGGTTTTGAATTCTTCATTACAAAAGGGGCTGGTCCCAAGTCGCTGGAAAATGACCAAAATTATTCCCCTACTGAAGAAACCCTCTGCAGATCCGACAGTAGCCTCTAATTACAGGCCTATATCACTGTTGCCCTTCTTTTCTAAAGCTCTAGAAAAGTACGTTAATCTCCAACTGACGGAATACGTGGAGGCCAATCATGTACTCCATGATAGTCAGGCTGGTTTCAGAACCCATCTGAGCACTGAAACTGCCTTATTGGAAGTCTCTGAAACCATAAAAGAGCAACTAGATAGAGGGGGAAGCGCAGTTCTGATACTATTAGATCTGTCCGCTGCTTTCGATACCGTGCCCCATGACCGGCTCTTACAAAGCCTGTCAGATTGTGGCATCGGGGGCACGGTACTTAAGTGGTTTACCTCCTTCTTGAACGACCGTCGTCAGGAAATTTGGTCTCCACCCTTCGCGGCTCTCATCCCGCCTATGAAGGTGGGGGTCCCGCAGGGGTCTAGCCTGAGCCCGTCATTGTTTAATATTTACATGGCTCCTCTTGCACTTCTAGCTGAGTCCCACGGTGCCAGGATAGTGTCATATGCCGATGACACTCAACTCTTGTTCACGTGTGACAAAGGCTCTGGTTTTAGAGGCGAGGAGATTAACACCTGTCTTACGGAGGTTTTCTCTTGGTTGCGGCTTAATCAACTAAAGGGCAACCCAGAAAAATCAGAGATGATCTTTTTTGGTTGCCCGCCTTGCGAATCATGGCACCAATGGTGGCCTTGGGATATGTCCCCTCCTACTGCTCCTGTCGGCATTGTGAAGAACTTAGGGGTCAAATTAGATACTTCCCTAACAATGAAAGCCCAATTCCAGACCGTGGTGGGCACGTGCTTCGGCATGCTGAAAATGTTAAAAAAATTCCTTCCTCTGCTATCGGTCGAGTACCGGAAGACAGTAGTCCAAGCCTTGATTACATCCAGGCTGGATTATGTTAATATCTTGTACCTGGGCTTTCCTGAGTATTTACTGAATCGTTTGCAGGTGGCTCAAAATGCAGCGGCTTGAGCCATTCTCAGGGTAGGTCCCAGAGCACATATGACAATCCACCTGAGGGCCTTACATTGGCTTCCGGTACGTAAGAGGATCCAGTTTAAAGTGCTAGTTCTAGCATTTTGGGCTTTTCACGGCACAGGGGCCGTATATCTTAGGAGAAGGGTTCAACACTATGTGCCGCAACGGGCCCTGAGGTCCTTAGGACAGTCATTAATGCACATTCCCAAGTTTGCCCGCTCTCGGATAGGCGGTCGCTCGTTTCAAGTGCTGGCCGCTTGCTCGTGGAACGGGCTGCCTCCCTATCTTAGGTCCAGGACTTGATGACTTTTAGAAGACAGTTAAAAACATGGCTCTTCCAGCAGTAATTCTCTGTTCTGCCGTGGCTTGAATATCGTGCTCTGTTTTCTATCTTTCGGTGGTCCTTTTTTCAGCGCCGGGACACTCTGTGGAGTTGCCGTGCGCTTTATAAGTACCTATTTTCATTTCATTTCAAGTGTTATAGAGTTCTTCCCTCCATCTCACCAGCAGTTTGGTAGGCCATCTGCCAAACCATAAACCCTTATTGCCTAATTTAAAGTTGAGTGGTAAAGGAAAATCCTTTACTTTCTTGAGGCAGTTCGAAATCCTCAGGACACCTCATTGGTGGACGCATATTAGGTTAATGTGGCAGAGAAAGTCCCACCAGTGTATTTAGTACATCCTACAGAAATCATGGGATTTTCATTACCACCCAACTGACCTTTAATGACAACTGTGATGCCTTTACTAATTTCTTCACCATCCTTATACCTTACTATAGATTTGCTTTGATTTCCATAGAAGGCTCCTGTGATGGACTTTTGGTGGAATCATTAAACCCAGTTTTCTATGCTTTCCAATGATCGTTTTCTCTACAGACTGGTTGTGGTGAGTAATTAATACATTTTTATGAACTGGACTTTGACCTTATAAACTTTATTCTTTAACTACATTGCCATTCAATACGTTGCAACCTGGCACTACCAATCGCTGTTGGAGAGCAAGATGGTAATATGGAGTTTTTCTGCTGGAATGTCCATCTACTAGTGCGGTAAATAAAGATCCTCCATGTTTTGAGACAAAAACCTGCCATATTGCGAATTTTCTGCAATGACAATAGAGGATTCTATCTTACAGTTGCTGCCTTCAATGGGGAAGGAGCCACATTGTGGGAGTTTGTAGGTAGAAATTCTGCCAATGTCCATTTCACGATGGTAACATATGCACCACTATATGTAGACATTGGAAACATACCTGAAGAAGGTGTGAAGGGCAAGCACAGTTTTTGCTTTGTGGCTAATAAGGTGCACAACAATAATTTGAAGCAATCTTAGTTTTGCCAATGGAGAATTCCACTAGCAACTCTGTTGTGGGAGTTTTTCAAGTCACATAAAATGTGTTTGGCCTACTCTCCCTATCATCCTAAGATTTCTTGGAAGCAACGCAAAAATATATGTTTTGAACCCCAGCCTGACAAAGCAGCATATAAAGTTATACATATTCTTGGTACACACTACCAAGACACGAGGAAAGAAGTACAAAAAAGTGGGGATAAAGGAAGGAAGTGTCAACAAATTCCACACATGATGCAAAATAGTCAGGACATTTTCTAAAGAACATACAACTGTTTGGCCAAACAAACCTTTCTCTGATCAGAAAATGAGACATGAAAGAGAGAGTTATATTATCCTTTGATACAGTAAAACATGCCTGTTCCCTAGGAGAGACTCCCATATAGTGGTACTGGCCATTGGGTGGCCCTGAGATGCGTATACATTAATCCGAATGGTTTGGGAATGTTAAGACTAAATATTTGCTTCTTGATCCAACTCCAGCATGCCTAACCCCATTCTGAAATGGCGGTCTTTGTGATAAACCTTTACTTTAAAAATGGGATATTGCCAAAACAACTCAAGCAGTGATTTAAAGTTTCTTTACCTAACAAAATACTTCTGGGTCTATCTCTTGTCTACTACCACTTGATTACTAATCTAATAATTGCTTCCAAACTGATTGTGAAAATAGTGATGGAACAATTTCAGGACAACTTAGATGATAGAGTCACACTCATGACCATTCAATCCAGCTACAGACTAGCCACAAACTGTCCTTGAAGCAGTTTGGGATGAACTGGTGGGAATTCTTGATGCAGTTATCTTAATATCTCGATCCACCTCCCACATTTGGCATGATGATTATCCACCTCTAGTGAAACTGCTGAGAATAGAATAACGTATTTGTGTGCCATGGAATTCTTTGATTATTTTTTGTTGGCTCATTATCACAGACTAGGCTTAACTAGTGCTGCTCTGATACTGCACTACTAATCTGTAGGGTATGGAAGGGGCATCCTTTATCCTTTGCAACCTCCAACTGCTAGATAATCCCTCTTTTCCAGATCATACAGGGATTTGGGTTTATATGTCATTCCTATGCAGATGATACAATATTCTATCTTTCATTTTTCTACAAGTGTTGTTGGCTTTGTATTCTACAGGTCTGATAGCAGAACACCTGGACAGCATTGAAAGTGAGATGACAAGCAAGTGACTTCAGCTTTACTCCTGCAAAGGAGATATTATTCCGGGACCATGTCAATCAGTATGCATGACTTACTTCTGGAACATCAAGAGTAGGTCGGCCGTAAGTGATTCCTGCTTACAGAAACTTCTTTATGAATCGGTCCCTCTATTCTGGGTGAGCAGGAATGTCACCACAATTTACTCACAGGACCTACCTCTGTTCTTAAGCAAACAAAATCACAATACAAGGATTAAGAAACCTTTGGACAGAGAGATGTCTCTCTCCCTTAGATCATCAGAACTGTTACTTGCAAGTTCACCTTCTAAATCCTGTAGTCTCTTCTTTTATCAATGGTATTAGAGTTGCAGATTTAATTAGTTCAGATTAGATCCATAATCAGGTCTCCCTGAAGAGCAACAGGAAAGATAGGAACTATTTCCGAACGCCATGATGCATTTGGCAAGAGCTTTGAGAAGGAGGGATTATGTGTTCAGGCACTCAGAGTATTTTCACTGGTTACTGGCGAAAGAACATATCTCCTTCAAGGGACCCTGCCCATGATTAGGAAGCTGTTCAATATTCACTCCAACACCTACCAAAATATTTTCCAACAAGATGTCTCAACTTTTCTACTCAAGCCTCCCAACCTTTCCCGACTATCAGGCTGGTGTTCAAGGAAAGTCGAAATTTGCCTATGTACTAACTACAGCTCTGGAGTGGAAGCCGTTTCAGATCCATCTCACCAGTTCTTTATCGTATTTCTATTTTTAATCTATAACTTTGAGATTCATTTGGCTTAAAATAGTATATAAAGTTTACTTTTCAGTCCATTTAAATAACTAACCAAAATTAATTTATATTTGGAAAATACTAAAAAAAGCATTAATAGGTGTAAGGTTCTACATTTGATTAAACTATCAATTTAAACAATTCAAAGTAAAATCGCTTATTAGCGAACTGATTATTTTGCAATCTTTTCACAAACAGCTTAAGTTCATTTGATTCTAAGTTATGCACAGTTTCTGAGTTTTCGTAACAATTAATTTGACTTTATTAACACTTTATGCCACATAGTCGTTCATGAAGGAATACCGTCATACATGTTTGTACAACTGACCTCCTGTGTCAGAAAGCAAAGGAATTACTTGAATAAAAAGTATTGAGAGATGGAGGAGGGGAAAAATGTCAACAAATGTGGTTGTAAATGAATAAGTGCAAGAAGTGTATCAGTGATTTGCAGAAACAGCCGCAACTTGGGCAAGAAGATAAACCTGAGTGAGCCCCTGCAGCCAACGTTTTGGTGAACAGAAGACTGATGCCACGAACCATAGAGAGCTACCTCTTCTGGTCTAATGAAATTTTCATCCTAATGTATGTGGCTGGTTGTTTGGCTCTCGCAATAACTTCTGGGTAAAGGAAGTGTTTTTTGTTGGCTTCCACCTGTGTGTGTGTTCTCTGGA
Source organism: Calotriton arnoldi (assembly GCA_963921515.1). NCBI lineage: Eukaryota > Metazoa > Chordata > Amphibia > Caudata > Salamandridae > Calotriton > Calotriton arnoldi. Next base: position 339,227 of record CAWUFW010004139.1, on the reverse strand, counting down.
ATCCTTTCTTGTGTTGATGTTGCATGAAGAGCTTCCTTACTACCTGGACAGCAGGGAAGGGTCAGCATATGCTCTAAGCCAAGACCTCCCAACTCCTTCTCTAGCTGAAGCACACAGGTTTTCTTTTAAATTGGAAATAAAGGAGTAATTTAGGGTTTGGCAGGCTGTGAGATTTGCCATAAACAGATGGGTATCATGCCCTGCCAATCCCGCAGTTTCCATCCCATTTAGAGGTAAGGAGGTAGGCAGATTTCCAACCGCAGAACCGCAGCTGATTCTGCCATCAGAAACCTTTGACCAGCAGCCCATTGGTCCATGCACAGCCAGTGGGTCAATGTAAGACCACCTACCCCAATTCTGATAGGCCTTCAGATGTGCATTATTTCTGCCATGGGCAGACATACATGGTAGGATAAAGAAATCAATGCTTACCAAGGGCAGTGAGAAAAATCCCTACATATCGGGGCCACTGATGCTTTGTTCAGCCTGAACGCAACCCCCGCTTGGGAACTTTGCTTCTACCAGACAAAAAAATGCTGACAGGGCCACCTTCACATGACACCTTATGCTTTGCATTACATTTTTGTCTAAAGTGCTTTCGTCGTGTCAACGGACTGCCAGACAGCAGGCAGAAGTGGGGACTCCACCATGCTAGAAGGTTTGCAGCTCACCCACCAATCTCCAAATAACAACCTACGTGCCTGTTTCCAGAATCTATTGAGCAGGTGACTTTCTAACACAAGGTGCCCTGAATGCATCAAAAATGTTGGGAAGAAGTCACTCTCTTTTATAGGCTCTTATCCAAGATCAGCCTCAAAGGGCCCATTCTCTGTGGACTGGGATATGTTATTCTGCTAAAAGGGAAATCCTGTCCATTTACAAATAGTCCATGTAGACAACTAGATCAACTTAGAGCACCCATTTATTCATTTGTATTTCACATGCCTTCAAGTTACCTGCGTTGCCAAGTAAGCACAGTAACATCAAATTACATAAAACCTTTTTTTGCTGTTCTAATTACAATGAGATGAAAAATCAAATAATTAGCTAATAATAACACCCAGAGAGGAGAATTGACCCAGTCGAAATACAGATTGGCTATCTATGGGCCTATGCACTGGCATGCTGCTGCTATGTTAAATGAAAGATTTCACAATTAAAGAGCATGAAACCTATACATCAGCATGGGTTTATACCCGGCAGGAGCACGGTCAATCATATAAATAGAGTAGTCACTCTGATAGATTATGCACAGGTGAACCGAGTTAAATTAGGGTTGATATTTCTAGATGCTGAGAAGGCGTTTGACCGTGTTTCCTGGCCTTTTTTATGGGGAGTTTTATATAAAATGGGATTTGGCCCGCGATATATTCGAGCTATCCAAACTATGTATATGTCACCGAGAGCGAGAATATGTGTAATGGGTAAGGAATCTGATCCGGTGGTTATAACAAGGGGAACGAGGCAGGGATGCCCATGCTCCCCGCTATTATTTGCATTGTATATAAATCCGTTCTTATGTATGTTGGAAAATAGCAATAAGATTACTTCTATGACCTGTGGTCAATATTCAGTTCGAGTATTGGCGTACGCCGATGATATTGCGGTGGCAACATCAGATCCACGGCAAACACTAGAAGAGATAGAAAACCTTGCCCAAGGATTTGGGGAAGTGTCTGGATATAAACTAAATCGGGCAAAAACTCAGATTGTGTCTACGGAGGGGAGTGCCCTGGAGACCCCAGGGTAGTAGTAGAGGCTACATACCTGGGCATTAAAATTAGAATGGATTTGCAACAGTTAATAGAAGTAAATTGGAGGAATATAGCTGTTGGAATTCAGCAATTTCTCGATCGACTGGAGTGTCTACATTTGACGTTAGAGGGAAGATGCAATGTACTTAAGATGTGTGTATTGCCCAAACTTATGTATTATTTTAGGGCAGTGCCCTTAGAGTTAACACGTTTGCAACTTCAAAAAGTGCAAGCTATTGGGGACAGGTTTCTATGGGGACAAAGGAAAGCTAGGAGAGCTTTTAAATATATGATGTTACCAAAGGATCGTGGGGGATGGGTAGTTCCTAACTTTGCTTTTTATTATTATGTTTGTCTCCTTCAAAATATGAGGGTTATGTTAACAGGAGAAGAGGTGGGCGCATCAGCAGAAGCACCATCAGTTTATCAGCTGCTGCTGGGATCAGAGGCGAGGAATTGTTTATTTAAATTTTTGGAGTTTAGTTATTATAAGAGAACGCGTTTTAAGGTGGTCATTGCGGCATTCAAAATTTGGAAGTTGTTGAGAAAAAGAATTGGCTTAACAGAGATTTGTTACTATACTCCCATAAACTCTACTTTAATGTTGCCACCTATCTGTTGGGATTTTAGAATGGAGAGATGGCGAGCAAATAGGATCAGGCAATTAGGGGATTTCTTTGAGAAGGAAGGAGTAGTCTCTTTTCAAAAGCTGTCTGATGGATTTGGATTGCATAAGAATGAGTTTTTAAATATTTGCAAATCCGTGATTATTTTTTTAAACAAAAGGGGATGAAGGGGATGAAAATCTGCCCCCTTGTTGAAGCAGTTAAGAGGGAGTTAAAATAGGAGTATTGTATCAAATGTTGATTGATATACAGCAAGATGATATTGAGATCCAAGATAGGAATTGGAGTGCCCGGTTACATCAAGATGGAGAGTATGTGCAGGACTCGTTAGATGTTACGGGAAAATACTGTTGTCAGCTAATTTAAGAGCGCAACATTTCAAAACATTATTTAATTTGTATTATACACCGTTGAAAATGATGAAATGGGGAGGCACAAATAATGGCAGATGTTTTCGATGTGCAACGGAAAGGGCGGATATTACACATATCTTTTTGGGTGTGTGAAGCTAAAATTATGGAAAAGGCAAATTGAATGCTTTTTAACAGAGATTATGGGGGTCAATGTACAGATAACGATGGATATAATGTTGACAGGAATAGGGAAACCCTTAAAATTGGGAAAAGCTGTTATCCATTTAGATATTTGATATTCATAGCAGTGGCGGTAGCTAGGATATGTGTTGCGTCAGTGTGGCTCCAACAGGAAGCTCCCTCTTTTGAAATGTGGCGGGCTAAATTCTATAATATTTTTAATTTGGAGCATAGTTTATATTCTTTGAAATCAATGAAAAACGTAAGTTGGGTATTCAGATATGGGGGCCGATGATCGAACATATGAAATAAGTGGATTTTGTGATGGGTATAACATGTATGTTTTATCTGTCTGGTTTTTGATTTTGGATTATTTATTGTGATATTGATGTATGTACACGGTAAGATGAATTAATAGTTTATGTATTTATGTATATGATTTTGATTGTACTACTCATGGATTGAATAAAAATGTTCAAAAAAATAAATAAATAAATAAATAAATAAATAAAGAGCATGAAACAGTGCATGGAATATTCAGTGGTTGGTGTAGTAGTCATGAAATATGTTGGTTAGCTGTTGAGTCAGGGAAAGGGCCACTTTTTCCAGGGAAGTTTCATCATGAGTCCTTTTGTATTTAAGCTGCAATGAAGGTCCCCATCAGTCGCTCATAGTTATATGTCGTATGCATAAAACTGGATGATATGCCGCTAATAAATGTATGCTGATGGATATTTAAGAACGATTTTATGACGAGAGGGAAGAAATAGCACAAAATTAACTATGAAGTCTTTCACCAAATCCTAGCAGTTCCTTTAACATCTCTGACATTTTAGAAACTTGTTTTCAAAGGTATTAGTGTATATTGTTTGGATCTACATGCACAAATAGTCTTTTTAATTCCAAAAAGTTGTTTTTCTCAGACAAAGATTTTCATGAGAGTAAATCAACGAGCAAGGATGGAGATCAGGTGTTACAGGGTGAGAATGCCCTATGAGTATGGAAAATCCAAACCTTAACACATTTTTGGCTATTTACGATCAAGTCTCTGACCCTCCCTAACCATGCAAAAGGTCGAAGATTTACTCCTATTAAGGAAAGGAGTAAACCCCTTTCAAAGGTAGAAATGTAAAAGGTTGTATGCCAGTATAAGGTACACAAAATACTGTCTAACAAAAATGTTGGGCTCTAAATGACCTTTACACAAATATTGGCTCATTGGGTGTAGATTTTCTGTTACTAGCTGAAATTGGGGATGATCATTTTTATACAACATTTAAGACGCCATATTTATGCCAAACAATATTCTGAAGAAGATATTCTGGTACCACAACATGGAAAAGGAACACCTCCTAAAACCTGTGGTGGGTTAGGGATTTCCCCTTGTGACAATATTTCCACCCGTGGAGTAAAAAATAAAAAAGCTAGCAAGTGTGTTTGCACTTTTTCTGTTTTTTCCATAGGTATAAATTTCTTTGTGCTTATCTTTGCACATGAAAAGGCACTTCGCTAAATGTTTTCATGATTATGCCCACATTTTTACAGCTAGTGCAGATTTCAAGGCAAAACGGGAAAGTTTTGAAAATCAAAAATGTTTCTAAATCTGCATCCATGAAAAGTTGGGAGCCTGCAGGACCTGAGCTGCGTCTCTGATCAAGAATCATGCATGGCGAAATTTGTCTTCGGGACTTGAGGGGACAGATTAAGCATGCGTAAAACTACTGATGTTAAAGGCTGGAGTAAGAGGCGTACCTTTCTGGGGTAGGAGGGGAACTCAAGGGCTGAACCCAGGAAGTTACCAATGGGGCAGGTCTTGAGCCTTCTTGTTAAAGACAGGAGTTCGGGCCGTGGACAGAAAAGAAGGACCAATGCTCCTATTGGTTGATAATAAGAAGCGGCTCCTCCGCTAAGGCGGAGGAGATTCACCTCACTGCTTTTCAGCAGAGCAAAAAAGGAAAAATAAAATGATAACAACGCAATGTTATAATCATTTTTTTTTCTGTACTGGCTCAGTTCTAAGTGCGGGGTGGGGATGGGTTGTCCAGAGCAGGGGGAGGAGTAGTGGGCATACTCTAAGTGCGCATGACGGTTTGGCTGGACGACTTGGGCCGGCCAAACAGTCATGCACACTTAACATGTTCTCCACCCAGCTGTATTGCACAGCCTGGGTGAAGAACATGCACAGACTCTCAGTGTCTGAGCACCGAATCACGGCGCTGAGACCAATCACGATCCTGCTGTCATGATGGTGACAGCAGCGTCATGATTGGCTTAGGGGAGCCTGTGTGCTTTCTGCTTCCGGGATTCACCAGGATGGAAGAGAAGAGGAGAAAAGATGACAGAGGAGAGACGGCGGCCCGGCCGTGAAGAGGTAAGTGTAAAATGTATTTCCTTCACCCTTGCCCAGCCACCACTGTTGATAATACAGGACAATGTCTGATTTGTGGACCCGGTAAAATAATGTCGTCTTTTCTGCAGTTTTGTGTTTCTTGTTCTGTTCTTGTTAGTGTGTCTGCGAGACACTATGAAGGTGTAATGTATCCTTATTTTACAATACGTTTAAATGTGATTACTTTCGAACAAACGTGAACAAAAATAATCACGTGAATATTTTATTTGCAAAAGTTAGTAACCATTGAAAGAGTTTGGTGCATGCTGGGTATTTAACCCAGGACAGACACCAAGGTCACGACAGTTTGCAGCAAAACACCACAAGCCACCACTGAATGCTGCAAGGGATGCATTAATAGACACTGAAGAAACATCAAGTGGAGAATTCGCACACTGTAAAGTTCTATCATCCAAAAATGTTGGGCAAGAACATGCCAAATAATGTTATGGAAGGGAAAAAATGAACGACTTTACGTTACCATCTTTTTTTCTCTCGCGAGAGGATCGTGAGTGTAAACCTTTGCTGTTCATTCCTGTAGGATCATGAGATATATTAGTTTTATATACGTTATTTCTGCATTTTATTAGCAAGTAAACTGTTGTATCTTCACATACCAACAGTGTTCAAACGAGAGTGAAAAAGTTGATAATGTAAATTCTTTACCTACTCAGCCATCTTCCTCGACTCAGTCTCTACTTGTGTGTGGCAGCCCACCTTCTCGAGACAGTTTACCCAACAATTTATGGCTAAAAGTAAGCTCAGTTCCCTTTCTATTAAGGGAGCCAATATTTCCTTTCCATTTTTTTTTTTTAACTCCGCCCCCTTCCCTACATACACATATTGTGCCCGGATTGCGCTATAAGCGATACCACAGTCCCACCTCTAGCGGGACTAGGATAGCAGAAAGGGAGCTACACAATTCCTCAGTCTCACAGAATTCTGTTTTTCAGCTGCTTGAACAGAGAAATACTCTTCCTGCCTAAGGAGAAGCCTTTTTTAAATCTCACATTCTCGAAGTTATGTGCCCATGTCAGAAAAGGGTATTGGTTTTCATAAGCTCCCAGCTGTTCCAGGAGTTAATTTTCCTTACTTTAATATAGTTGTGATGTCATCATAATCAGGCCCCAAACTAAAAAGTCTATGTACTTTCATTCTTGCATTTCATAACACAGGCCCTTTCTGTTCTCGTGCACAACGAGATTTGGTTCCCTAGCAACCGGCTGTTTAAGTAAGACTGTCCTGAGTGTGCTTCATTCCATGGTTGGAAATATGGAGAGAAAGCAGTGCAGTGAAAAAGGCTCAATGTAGAGCCTACTCCTAAATTAGAAAAATAAATCCTTTCTGTCTCTCGTTCAGAGTTGCAGGGTCTCATTGCAGTGCCTGTGGCTGCAGCTTTAGGTTTTGGTGGCGTTCCTCCTGATAAACGTAAAGGAGAAAGATCTGTCAGTAGATCTTGTTTGAAGTGAGTAGGATGAGCAGGAACCTTAACCTAAAGAGAAGCATGTGCAAGTACCAAAGTTACAAGACATTTGAGATCTCATTGAGTTCCAGGTGCCTGAATTGGCGGTATCCGATCACTTGAACAAAGTTTTTGGGCGACTTTAAACCTCGATGGTGGATCCTTCCAAGTCTCTATTCATTCTACATCTATATAATACTCTATAAATAAAATAAAATAAGGTGTGCACAGAGAGACCAACCTTCCCATTTCAGGGTGCTGCCTTGTGGCCTACTCTGAACCCTGAAAAGTATTGGCCTTACTGGTAGCTTCCTTGCAATTGTAGGGGATATATTCCCTTATTTTGATGAGTGACTGATCTCTTCTCCTTTCTCAAATGCTGTCTCCCATACCCAGAAGAGTTGCAGATGCCTGACAGACCTGGGATTTCTACTGAACCTGTGAAAACAACATCTCATTCCTGCTCAGCAGCAGACGTTTATTGAAACAGTTTAAAACCAACTTGGGTATAGTATTTCTACAAGGAAAAGAAAAGTTTGTGACACCTATTGTCCCTTTCTTTTGGAGGTGAAAGAGATTGGTTAGGGGTTCAAGGGTTCATGGTAGCCACCTCAGCAGTGGTTCATTGTGCTCACATTCATATCCAGCTACCAGAGTCCTGAAATTAGGAGACACTCACCCCTATGACTCCTGCATTGCCCCCCTGCCCTTAAATGGTGGGTAGGTGCAGAATATCTCTGGAAGGGAATAGCCCTAGCTCCTCCATTTTCATCTGTCCTCACTGCAGAGGCCAGTCATTCGGAGAGGGAGCCCCATTTCAACGTCACATGCTGGAGAGTCAGTAGTCAATACTTAACTGGAATCATTCCTCAAATTAGATGGAGCTTTCAGCAATCCTTTAGGTCCTTCAGGCGTTTGCCTTACTTTAGGGTCATGCGGTCCTAGTCAAAACTGATGATAAGGTTGCCAAAGCTTATATCGATTGGGAGTGGGGCACAAGGTGACCAGCTCTGGCTCAAGTGCTTCGATCAATCCCCTGGCCAGAGAAACATCTTGTTTACATTCGAATTTGTTAGCTCCCTGGGCATAAAAATCATGTAGGAGTTCACCTCAGGTGGTAGCTCCCTTCGTCACTTTCCTTCTACATGCCCAACCAAGTGATCCAATTTTTAGCAGACCATGTAGGGCTTCCCTGGTTGAACATGTTTGGTGTCAGGAAGCCTGGGGCTGGGTGCCCTATCTTTTGTTTGGCCCAAGAGGTTGCTTTATGCATTTCCACTGTTCTCTTCACCCCACGAGTGTGCAGGAAGTATGTGGGAAGCAGCGACGGCGATCTGGATCACCCTGTTCTAGCTCTGCCTCCCATGGTTTCCTTTTGTCATCATGCCAGCCCATCGCTTACTCTAAGTAGGGTTCTTGGGAATTCTGGCCACAACCTTATGATTTTTTTCAACACAAATACATCTTAACATGTTTCAAGAGTTTATTCTGCCAGTTTTCCAACCAAATGAAGAGGAACGTTCATTCCATTCTTTGGACGTTCACATATATTATTCTATATATTTGAAAATAAGTGAGGATTTGCATTCGTCTGATGCTTTGTTTGTGAGACATGCTTCACTTCTATTTCTTAAACTTATGTGGAATTAGGTCAGCAGATTCCTGGGAGAATTCACTGACTGACTACTAGAGGAGCAGCTCTTCATGGGCAGAGGCTAGTGGAGTTACGCTCATTCAGATCTGCAGAGTAGCCACTTGGGTTCATTCCTATACATTTAAACTTTCTGTAATTTGTAAAAGAACAGGTTCCTAGGCCTATTTTTTTTCTAAGAAGCCTATCTGCTTCCAAATGTCGGGGTTACAGAACACCAAGGCGGTCTCATCTTTATTATCCTCATGCCTCTTTCATCCACCAATATATTATCCCTGCCCTAATATGTATTTTTCTTGTTTTAAATAGCGCAAACCTAGCCCAGGGGAATGGGAGTGCTTTACATGAACACCAGTTCCATTACACAAGGTAAGATCATATCATTGCCATAGGTTCCTTTTCATCACTGCTTTCTACCTTTGTTTACATATGTAGCTTTCTGTCCCTCTTTTTTATTCTGGGGCAAAGTCTGATGATTAAAAGTGCGTCCCAGTCCCCAAAAAATAGTACCGGTGGGCCCATCTTGCAAGCACCAGCTCAAATTAAGAACTGCCTTTATATAAAAGTACGGTCCGGATACACTAAATTCTAAGGTGGTTCTTTTGCTTCAGGAATCTGGTTCTATTTAGAGACATATTTCAATTAATGTGAGTTGGCGGGGCAGCCCGATTCATGTCTTTTGAAGTGCGTCCTCAGTTAACGTAGCTTTGTGAGGTGTTTACACAAGTAAGGACTGGGACGAGGAGGAAACCGGATGAAGAGGAGGTGTTGTGATGACGCACTGGTAATTTTCATTACTCTGAACCCTAACATTCCTTGTCCCAGTCCTCTCTTCCTCCTACCCTGCCTTCTCTTCTCCTTCCTACACCCTTAAGTGTTAAGTGTATTTGTGCCACTTCAAAATGAGGTAATGGTTTAGGATGAGAGAAGAGGGTGTGTAGGGAAAGGGCCGAGTGATATCAAAAATAGCAGGAAGGGAAATTGCCGATTTCTTAAAATTTTGGTTAAGCTGTCTCGAGCAGACTCACCAACTCACACAACTATGGTCTGGGATCAGGAAGACTAGGGCTTTGTGTAATGACGATTGCTGGTAAGTAATTAGAGCATTTATTTATTTCCAAATTGCAGCATGGTGCACCGACATTCAAAATAATGAGGCAGCCAACTTTAAAAAGACAACAGTTTTGAACTGAATACTGTTTTTTTTTTGCGTTAATTTCTGTAACCAAGTGTGACATTTTAAACTGTAATGTAACACCCAAAAATACAACGTTTATTTTGAGGTGTCTGCACGACGAAATACATCACATCTACGTTTTATTTTAGTACTAATATATGTTTTACAGCCATTACTATTACGAGTATTTTTCAAGAAAGAAATCTGGTTGCAGTCATTGAACTCAGCTTTCAGTTTCATTTAATGTATGTAATGTGTCATGGATGCAATATTGAATCATGCTGTGAGTTACACAATACCACTGATGCAACAATGCCTTGCATTTCTGATAAATGCATACCAGCCATAGCATGTTGTGACGTGTCATGCCCAATGCACCATGATTGAACCTACTTTCAAACTCAAAAGCGCTTCACCAGGGTCAATGCAGTGTAATGGTTGCAGTCATTGAACTCAGCTTCAGTTTCATTTAATGTATGTCATGTGTCATGGATGCAATATTGAATCATGCTGTGAGTTACACAGTACCACTGATGCAACAATGCCTTGCCTTTCTGATAAATGCATACCACCCATAGCATGTTGTGACGTGTCATGCCCAATGCACCATGATTGAACCTACTTTCAAACTCAAAAGCGCTTCACCAGGGTCCATGCAGTGTAATGGTTGCAGTCATTGAACTCAGCTTCAGTTTCATTTAATGTATGTCATGTGTCATGGATGCAATATTGAATCATGCTGTGAGTTACACAGTACCACTGATGCAACAATGCCTTGCATTTCTGATAAATGCATACCACCCATAGCATGTTGTGACATGTTATGCCCAATGCACCATGATTGAACCTACTTTCAAACTCAAAAGCGCTTCACCAGGGTCAATGCAGTGTAATGCTCATTTTCAAACACTACAGCGAGGTGCGCACTCCAACAAACCAGCAGCTAATAACTTGCAGGTCAAGCGCATGTTTTTCTTCACGCTTGGCATTATGGGCAATCTGACTGATTTCATAACTAGAATTAGCATCTGGTAAGAGCTTAAGCTGACTGGGTGCTTTGAGCCACCTTGAGCAGTCCAAAAGGATGTATCTCATGCTGCCCTGCACATGCAACAGTGCAGAGGGCACCTGTGAGGGTCTAGCATTAGTTTACAAGCACGTGGGGCATATGTGGTGCAAACTCATCATAAGTAATGATCATAAAGAGGATTATCAACAATTTCAGTATTGAACCAGCCCCGAACAATAATGTCACTGGTCCCAAAACCTTTAATCAAGTAAATACCTCTATGCTGACCTATTTAGTTTAACAAGCGACCTAGCAAGGTTCTAAATTCTAATTCTAAGTATTATGATGAAATATCATGTAAACCAAATTTATCAAATGTCTTATACATATATGTAATGTGTGAATCTTAGAGATAAATATTCATGTTTTCAGAATAAAATATAAAAGAATGTTATAAAAAATCATACTGCATTATTATACGTTTTTTGAGTTATATGTGGGGTATCCTTAACTATGTATGATGTGTAGAGGGTTTTGGTAATTTAGAACCTTGCTAGGTCGCTTGTTAAACTAAATAGGTCAGCATAGAGGTATTTACTTGATTTGATCTTTCTTTTCCTCCCTCCTCTTGGACCTAAAAGTAACTCAGGGAGGGCCTTTATACTTATTCAACCCAAAACCTTTAATGCCAGGTGATCCAGCCTTAGCCAGATTGAGGAAGTGGCCAGTCTGTCTTTAGGTGTGCCCACAGTGAGCGTAGTTAAAGGGATCTCAGATAGGTTCTTGTCGCTCCTTAAACAATTGCATTCTGGACTTAGTAGTACTCGAATATCTATTCGTTTCTTACTTCATGCTCACTAGAGATTACACTTGAAACTTGTTTCTGCTATTGCTGCGAGATACTTTGTTTCACACAACAAGGACTCTGATGAAGCACCGTACCCTATGAAAGTGCGTTGCCGAATGTACACTGAACATGAGTCATTCTGAACATTATATTGACACAGGCGCGCAACGCCCATTGGGCTCAAAGGGCTTCAGCCCCCCCCGTCGTGTGTGTCAACCCGGGCTAAGACAGCTTCCCGGGCACACACAGAGCCACACCCGAGTACTTCACAGGTCTTTAAAAGACCATTTACTTGCTAACGTGGCTTTGTTGTGTTTTCACCCCTTCTTAGAGCCCCTGCACCTCCACTCTGCATACTGCTGGAAGAATCAGCCCCCCCCCCGAAATTTTTGGTAGCCCCCCCGAAATTTGGCTCTAGTTGCGCCTCTGTATTGACATAATGCTGCCTTCCATAAGTGCAGCTATCCTACTTCATATTGTACTTTTATTAATAACCATGATTGTTAAATGAAATTTTTTTCTTGCAGGCTTCAAAATCTCCTAATATAACATCGAGGGGAAGGATGCCTTTTTGTACAAGGAACTCATTTCCAGCCAAAATGTCATTGATATATTTCCAAGTTTATGATATTTGATTGTTTAGTCCACCTGGTGTAAGCAGCCAATCATAAGGCTTTTTCAGGAGACAACTCGATATTTTTGGTCAAAATGATCTTTAAGTAATTTTCACAGAAGAGCACTGTTGAACCTGGTCCTTTCTGCAGGGTCACTTCCAAACTTTTTGCATTCACCCCTCCTGTTTTGCTGAATTTGTTTTGGCTTTAGGACTCGGTGCACATTAGCTCTGCTAACCAGTGCTAAAGTGAATGTGCGCTCCACCTAAAACATGGTACAATTGGCTTGCATCCAATTGGCACATTTAATTTATGTGTAAACCCTAGTGAACGGTACTAAATGTACCCAGGGCCTCTAAGTTAAATGCTGCTAGTGGGCCTGCAGCACTCATTGTACCACCCGCTGAAGTAGCCTTTTAAAACATGTCTGAGGCCAGCCACTGCAGCATGGGGTACAGTTTTAAAACTGCCCATTCAACCGGGCGAAATTAAATTTTTGCCAGGCCCAAACCTTCCTTTTTAAAACATATATTGTCACACCTAAGGTAGGCCCTAAACAACTCACAGGGCAGCATTCATTATGGGCATGCACTTTCAAGTTTTACATGTCCTGGTAGTGAAAAACTCCTAAATTTGTTTTTTCACCACTGCAAAGCCTATTTCTCCTATTAGATCACATTGGGTTACCTTATTACATTTGAGTGCTAACTTTAGATTGGGAACAGACACAAAAAATGTCAGGTTTGGACCCAATGAATTATAATTTTAAATCCTCTTTAATGGTAAAATGGGATGGATTTTAGGTCACAATTCTGAAAATGCCACTGTGTGTCTTTTGTGTTCTCTCCTTAAGTGCGCCAGGTATGCCCAGACGTGGGTCAAGGGCTCACTGTGCCACTAGATTCAAGCTAGCCCGGCTGATGAGGGTTGAAACCCTGAAACCAGTCCTAGGATGCTTGTTTCCGGTCCTGGGAGGACCTGGCTTGGCAGTTTGGGCTGGACTGTTCCTATGAGAAACAGGGTCAAGACGGATTTGCATATGCACGCAGAGACTCGCCATCTCACTTTTCGGAAGCGTCTAAAAACCTGGCTCTTCCAAGAATACTAACCTGTGAGCCTTCAAATCCTCCTCTCTGTTCTGCTGCTAGCGCTGGGATGCCTCAGGGTAGCTACGCGCTCAATAAATGTTAATTAATAATAATAATAATAATAATATGGCTGGGTCTAAACTGGGGTGGCATGGTGAACAAAAGAACCATGGATTTAAGCCAGATCGCTTGACTGGGGAGAATGTTTTGATTTGTTCTGCATTCCGTCCATCCTCTTTGTGCCTTTTACTTTTAGAAAGTTGGCATTCACGCTTTTTGGTGCCTGCTGTCTTTGTCCTGGGTCACAAGATTGTGAATAGCTTGGCAGTTTGCATTTGTGCATTACTCCCAGACAGTGAGACAAAGGGGGAATAGGTAGTGGCAGGATGGGTCATCCTGCCAGGATGGTTGGTTGAGGCAGAGCTGTTTCCTGCCCCACTTACATTTCAAAGGGCTGCTTCCGGCACACACACACAAAGGAACTTGGCACCGTCTTTTTAAACCCTAGACTACTCAGAGCCTGGGAAGGGGAAGGAAGGAACTTTCCAGACTCAGATGTGGGAGCAGTATAAGGAGTCCCCACACTTCAAAGTCCGGCAGCAAGTATAAATATTGGAACTTCTGAAACACCCATCAGATCACTTCTGAACCTGTGGAAGACTCAGACAAAGGACTACTTGCTGCCCTGCTGCTGGAAGGATTGCCCTGCTGTCTGAGGAAGGAAGACTTGGCCTTCTCTTTGAACTCAGAACCACCAGACTGACTCACTGGACTATCTGCATTGCTTCCTGTTTGAGCTGGAAAGACATAACAAGCTCCAGATAATTGTCCTGTATCTGCCCAGCTGACCGGACCCAACTGGACCTGCCTGTGCCCACCTGCTGACCTCTGCTGGTGTGAGTCCTGATTCCCAAGAGGTGCCCCCAGGACCTGGACCATTGGCTTGCATTAGAGTCTACTTCTCCTTCCCCAACTGAGGGTTCCTTCAAAACTGACGGAGCTCAACACAGGACCTCGCATCGCAACATCTAGCAGCTCCTGATCAGTGGCCTCATCGGAGCCTACACAGCGCAACACAACTCGAGGCCAGACCTTGCATTGCAGCACCTCGCAGCTTCTTATCGGTGACCTCATTGAAACTGACGCAGCGCGATGAAACTCAACAAAGGACCTCGCATTAAAGCACCTTGCAGCTTCTGATTGGCAGCCTCATCAGGATGGCCGCAGCACGAAACAGCTCAATTTAAACCAATGCAGCTCCCGATCGGCAGCCGGATGGAAACCAATGCAACTCTATACAGCGCAACGCACGACCTTGCTTCTAAGCCCAGGTACAACCAGGTACACTGTCCAGCACGTAGAAGACGGTTCTGCATCCAGCCTGCACTCCGCCAGAGTCGGCCTTTACCAGACCGGCGTGACTGGATAACCACAGTTGGGGCTTTGCACTTTTTATTGTCACTTTTACTTTAGAGTTTAAAATTGCCAATCTCAAGTTCTACTGATTGGTTGTTTGTCATTTTATCATTTTATTTATCCAAATCAACTATATTTTTCCTGATTGGTGTGCGTTTTTTCTTGTGCCATTGTTGGACTTGGCCCTTTTTGCAGGGTTATCTCCAAACTTTTTGCTTCTTCCTCCTATTTTTTCCTGACCTGTGTTTGGTGGTTTTAGGACTCTGGGCACTTTACCACTGCTAATCAGTGCTAAAGTGCATATGCTCTCTTTGTAAATTGTGAACATGATTGGTTATCCATGATTGGCGTATTTGACTTACTGGTCAGTCCCTAGTAAAGTGCACTAAGTGTGCCAGGGCTGGTAAATCAAATGCTACTAGTGGGCCTGCAGCACTGATTGTGCCATCCACATGAGTAGCTCTGAAAAGGTAACTCAGACCTGCCACTGCAGTGTCTGTGCGCAGTTGTTAACTGCCATGTCGACTTGGCAAGTGCACCCACTTGCCAGGCCCTAACCTTCCCTTTTCTTACATGTTAGTCACCCCTAAGGTAGGCCCAAGGTACCCCTGTGGGCAGGGTGCAGTGTATGTGAAAGGTAGGACATGCCCTGATGTGTGTGGCATGTCCTGATAGTGAATTACTGCCAATTTCGTTTTTCACTATTGCCAGGCTACCTGTTCCCATAGGACAGAATGCGGAGTTTGTTTATAACATCTTATTAACATAACTGCCCCTGGGTACAAGGTAGGAAAATAAAGTTTAGTATGCCTGAACTCAGAATGTTAAAATGCATCTTTTAGTGAGGGTGATTTTTACATTCTGTGTTTGAAAATACCACTTTTAGAAAGTAGGTATTTTCTTGTTTAACCATTCTGTGTGCCTCTGCCTGTTTGTGTATTGACTGTCTGGCTTTGGAGTGACAGGGGCTGGGGAGGTGCAGTGGCTCCAGGAGTCTGGATGAGTCAGCACTAGGTTGAATAAGCCTGATCTGCATTTGGAGTGGTGGGAGGAGTAGCACCTGTACCTGAATAGGGCTGTGCCTGCCTTCCACAATGCTGGCTCCGCCCCCCTGTGGTGTGTCTGGAGCCAAGGCTCACACTGACAATGGATGTTGTTGTGCACTTGCAGAGTGCCCCACCAGAACTGGTTTGAACTGGGCTCAGAGCCCCTTGCACAAAGAGAACAAAGACATTTTGGGGTATAAGTATCATACCCAAAACCCCAGACTTTAGACTACTTCTGGAATCAAGAGGAACCTTTGCCAAGGAGAAGAGCTGGAGAAACTGAGGAGAAGTACTGCCCTTGCTGTGTGTCTGGGGTTGGCCTGCAGTTGCTGTTTCTGCCAAGGAAACGAGAAGGACTTTGCTCTGTGCTGTGTCTTCTGCTTGAGGAAAGTCTCCAAGGGCTTGAGTAGAGCTTGCCTCCTATTTTGAAGTCCCAGGAACACAAAGACTTCACCCCCAGCTCCCCTGAACTTCCTTGCTGGGAGTTCTGACCTGCCAGGAGTGCCTGTGACAGTGTGGGGCATCTGGAGGTTGTTTCTGCTGCTGGGAGCTGGAAAGCAACGCAACAACAAAAAAATCGACGCATCGCTCTTCTTGCGACAGTTATTCCGACGCAACGCCGTGGTGCGAGAAGAATCACCCTGCACCGCCGCGCCGCTGCTGAAACCGGAGCAGCACCTGTTGCCGCTGCAAGAATCAATGCATCGAGGGATCACGGCTGAAGAAACCGACGCAGTGCCGCTCGACGACGACGTATCGTTTGCCGGCGCATACCTGGATTTCCACGCATCGTCCCTGTGTGGCAAGTTTTCCCCGACGCATCACCCGCAGATCGGAGTCATCTCAGAATCGACGCAACGCTTCCCCCTACAGACCGGACCCGACGCACCGCTCCCCTGTGTCCAGTGGAACTGTCGCATTGCATCCACAAAGGTCTTAGGAATCAAAGCATCTCTTTGTTTTTCGATGCTTCTCATCGCTGCGGCTGTTTGGCTTGGTGAATTTTGTCTCAAAGACAGGTACATTGCAAGAAATCACGCATCCATAGTTTTCTATGAACTCAGTTGCTAAAACCTTTTGAAAGTCATTTTTCTTAATACTTGTGTGTTGGATATTTGTCGTTTTGGTCTTGTTAGGTTTAGATAAAGATACTTTATTTTTCTAAACTGGTGTGGTGTCTATTTGTGGTGTTATCACTGTGTTACTGTGAGTGTTGGTACAAATACTTTACACATTGCCTTTGGGATAAGCCTGTCTGCTCGTGACAAGCTACCAAGGGGGTGAGCAGGGGTTATCTAAAGTGTGTATCCCCCTTACCCTGACTAGAAGCAGGGGTCCCTATTTGGACAAAGATACCTACCTCTGCCAACTAGAGACCCCCATTTCTAACAGCCATGTTTTCACTTTATTACTGTTTGAGTGCTGCATAAATACTCTAAGTTAAGCCTGACTGCTTTTATGCCAAGCTACCACAGGGTTAATTATAGGCTAATTTAATTACTTTTTGTGGTTCACCCTGACAAGTATTCTGGTTGTTGCTTGAGAAGGGTTTACACGCCCCTCAACAATAACCCAATTTCTTACAAGCACCAACAATAATACAATGTTAGAGGTATCACATATGGTGTGCTGACATAATATCGGAGACAAAATATCATGTGGACAAAATATTGTGTCAAGAATATTGAGGACAAAAATATGGTGAAGGTAAGGTTCTATATTTAATCAATAAGTTTTACTATTTTTAAGTCCACATATATGCACCTTGACATCTTATATATCTTCAAGGTAGAGTTACCTGAAGAACTTTGAATCTCAAAAAGTCAAAACTTTTTTAAATTAGAATTGCTTTTCCCCCCATATTTACTAAGCGCAGCAATAGAATTAGATGACTGGCAAAAAACTGATGGTAATCTGCTGAGAGTCATGGAGCTAACAAAGGTGATGTGCACTAACAGCATTGATCAAATGCACATTAGGCAAAAAACTGCTGAGACTAAAGAAGGACAGATGTAGTCCCACTTCAAGAAACTGGAAGTAGATAGTAGGCTACGACGTACCTGCCAGTGAGCTTGATGACAACATGGAGGAAATTAATGGAAACATTTATGAAAGAAGAAACAGACACACACCTTCATAAAAGCAGGTTATATCATAAATGTCATACATCTCAGAGATAACATTTCAAAAGAGATATACACAAATTGGAGGCAGTTTGGAGGTAGACTACTAAAATAGTAAAGGGTTAACATTTCAAGTACAATGTGGAAAGAAAGATAGTTTTATTGTGCATACTACTCATTAACTGGTTTGTGGAGATTATGTTACCGATGAGGGCATTTTATATGTTATTTTTAATGCTACCTACAATGTCATTAGCTTTAGTTCTTGGAGATTATGTCAATCACATTATTTGTATAGTTTGAATTTTCTGACTTTGTTGATCAATGTGATAAACTTAAAAGCCTTGGTCCTCTTTGGCGAACTAGTTCAGCAAATGGAGGCCAGGGGAGAGATGTCACAGTCTTTATAAAGTCTGTGACTGAGCTCCCACAAGGGCCAAGTTTTGTGCCCTACAAATTTAAACTGGTTTCTGTGAGGAATCCCTGATTCACCATTTGCAGCCAGGCTCAAGAAACAAGGCCTTCTAAAGGGAAACTATGTGGTGTATGTGTAATATCAGGGTAAGCGATGATAGAGTTAAGAAAATAACTTGTATATATTGTATAGGAGGAGCGGTTGCTCAGAAAAGGAAAAAATCGAAAATCACTTTTTATGGTTTAGAAGCAGGTGGGACAAATATATATTTACATTTTACTTCCCATATCTATAAACAGCTATGCAAAGTGTCAATTTCAAAATAGAAATGTCTTTCCTTTAATTAGAGCACATCCTTTCATAGCCTGGCTACTGGACTATTAGTCTGGAGTGTCTCCGCAGCTGAAAATATTAGAAGTCCAGAGCAAACTAAATAAAAGGAGCACAGCAAAAAGATGGGTTTACTTGCAGTACACACACAGTATACACAATAATGTTGTTTAGGTTAAGAGATGGCTAGCTTGTTTTTTCATAACTTTTAGAATTTGAAAGAAGAACCTTTATGTAAGAAATTGGGATACTGGTTGAGTGGGGGACCCTTCTCAAGCAGCAATTACAATTCTTCCCAAGGTGAAGTCACCAGCATACCCTAAATGAACCTGTGCTCAACCCTCTGGCAACTTGACACAGAGCAGTCAGGCTTAAGTCAGAGGCAAGGTGTAAATTACTTGTGCAATCCTTCAAACAGTAACACAGTGAAACTACACCACAAAAGGATCCCACAACAGATTTAGAAAAAGAGAGTAATTGTTGGAAATGGCCCTTTTTGCAGGGTTATCCCTAAACCTTTTGCATCTTCCTCCTATTTCTCCTGACCTGTTGGCTATAGGACTCTGGGCACTTTACCACTGCTGATCAGTGCTAAAGTGCATATGCTCTCTGGGTAAATTGATATTGTGATTGGTTCTCCCTGATTGGCATATTTTTTTTACCAGCAGGTCCCTAGTAAAGTGCACTGAGTGTGCCAGGGCTGGTAAATCAAATGCTACAAGTGGACTTGCAGCACTGATTGCGCCACCCACATGAGTAGCCCTGAAAAGAGGTCTCAGGCCTGCCACCGCAGTGCCTGTGCACAGTTTGTTAACTGCCATGTCGACTTGGCAAGTGCACCCACTTGCCAGGCCCTACCCTTCCCTTTTCTTACACATAAGGCACCCCTATGGTAGGCCCAAGGTGCCCCCCTGGGCAGGGTGCAGTGTATGTGAAAGGAAGGACATGTACGGGTGTGTGTAACATGTCCTGATAGTGAAATACTGCCAATTTAGTTTTTCACTATTGAAAGGCTATCTTGCCCATAGGACAGAATGGGGAATGCTTTGTAACATTTTACAAGCATATCTTCCCATAGGAGTAAGATAAGAAAATGGAGTTTGGTATCCCTGAACTCAGGATTTAATAACACATCTTTTAGTAAAGATGGTTTTTAAATTGTGTGTGTGAAAATACCACTCTTCGAAAGTGGCTATTTTCTTGTTCAACCTTCCTGTGTGCCTCTGCCTGTTTGTGGATTGACTGTCTGGCTATGGAGTGACAGGGGCTGGGGAGGTGCAGTGGCTCCAGGAGTCTGGATGAGTCAGCACTAGGCTGAATAGGCCTGACCTGCATTTGGAGTGGTGGGAGGAGTAGCACCTGTACCTGAATAGGGCTGTGCCTTCCTTCCACAATGCTGGCTCCGCCCCCCTTTGGTGTGTCTGGAGCCAAGGCTCACACTGACAAAGGATGTTGTTGTGCACTTGCAGAGTGCCCCCCAGAACTGGTTTGAACTGGGCTCAGAGCCCCGTGCACAAAGAGAACAAAGACATTTTGGGGTATAAGTATTAGACCTAAAACCCCTGAACTTTAGATCATTCCTGGAATTCAAGAGGAACCTTTGCCAAGGAGAAGAGCTGGAGAGGCTGGGGAAAGTACTGCCCTTCCTCTGTGTCTGGGGTTGGCCTGCAGTTGCTGTTTCTGCCAAGGAAAGGAGAAGGACTTTGCTGTGTGCTGTGTCCCCTGCTTGAAGGAGATCTCCAAGGGCCTGAAGTGAGCAGAAGACTCAGGGAGACACAGACTTCAACCCCAGCTCCCCTGAACTCTGCTAATGTGAGTTCTGACCTGCCTTGAGGTGCCTGTGCCAGTTTTGGGCCTCTGGAGGTTGTTGCTGCTGTTGGGGAGCTGGAAGAGAGAAGAAACTCAAAGAACTACAGAAATCGACGCATCGCTCTTCTTGCGGCTGTTTTTCCGATGCATCTTCACGGCACGAGAAGAATTTCCACGCACCGCCGCGCCGCTGCAAAAACCGTTGCAGCGCCTGAGGGCCCTGCTGGAATCGACGCATCGAGGGATCGCGGCTGAAGAGGACCGATGCAGCGCTGCGCAACGCCGCTGCATCAATCGCCAACGCATCCTGGATTTCCACGCATCGTACCTGTGCGGCAAGTCCTTCCGACGCATCACCTGCGGGTCGGAACCGTCTCGAAGAATCGACGCATCACTCCCCATACAGACTGGATTCGACTCAACTCGTCCTCTGCATGGCGCAGAACTGTTGCATCGCCTCCCCAATGTCTCAGGAGTGTCGCATCTCTTTGTTTTCCGACTCTGCGACTGTTTGGCTTTGGAACTTTGACACATCTACAGGTACTTTGGTGAAAAGTCACGCATCCATAGTTTTCTATGGTACAAGTTCTTGAAACCTTTTGAAAGTCATATTTTTTAACTGTGTATGTTGGATTTTTGTTGTTTTAGTCTTGTTTAGTTTAGATAAAGATACTTTATTTTTCTAAACTGGTGTGGTGTCCTTTTGTGGTGTTTTCACTGTGTTACTGTGAGTGTTGGTACAAATACTTTACACATTGCCTTTGGGATAAGCCTGTCTGCTCATGCCAAGCTACCAAGGGGGTGAGCAGGGGTTATCTAAAGTGTGTATCCCCCCTTACCCTGACTAGAAGCAAGGGTCCCTATTTGGACAAAGGTACCTCCCTCTGCCAACTAGAGACCCCCATTTCTAACATTGGTGGTCAGCGGTGAGGATTTGAACCTGTATTTGTACTTGACCCACAGTCATTGGTGTACATCACTAGTTTAGTGCAGACCACTACGCAACCACATACTGTGTTTTGTTTTGGTTCTATTTTTGATCTGACCCTTGAAGTATCCACGCATCATGTCTCAGAAGGGTAAAGCAGCAAGTGATGTTGCAGAACTGGAGTTTGATATTGAAATGTTAAGTAGTTACAAAGTAGGTCAACTCAAGCAGTTCTGCAGGAACTTTGGATATTCCATGAAGAACAGCTCCAGGAAGGAGGAGCTACAGAAGGCCTTAAGGGCCCGGTGGGAGGCAAGAGAGGCTGGGGAGGCAGAGGATGCAGATGTGGATGAGGATGCACAAGGGAATGGTTTCAGGTCACAGGATCTGCCTGTGTCAAGAGCAGCCTCCAGGGCTGGCAGCAACCATTCCGCTGGAAGTCTTTCCCCAGAGGAGCGGGAGGAGAACCAGAAGGTCAGAGAGCATGAGCTGGAGGTCATGAGGCCCCAGGCCAAGGCAGAGGAGAGCAGGAGAGCTTATGCCTTGGAAGAAAAGAAATTGATCTTGGCATATGATATGAGCTGAGAATGAGAGAGCTCGATGAGGAGTTCGCGAGGCTTGAGGCCCTGAGTGTCTCAACCAAGCAAAAAGAGATGTGTGTAGCTCAGGAAGTGAGCTTGGCTGGGTTGGAGGTGGAACCCAGCTCAGATGGTGGCAGCAAAATTGTGTTATCTAGTGCTGAGGGAGAAGTACACACACCCAGAGATGTGGCACTTGACTTGAGGGAGGGGGTTAACATACACCAGGGGGTTCAGGTTTATGAGGTAGCTCCAGTGGTGTGCAGTGTCCCTGAAGTGGATTGGGGAACAAACATCGGGGATCATATTCCTAGTGGTGGGAGGGACACTCTATTAACTCTAGATGAGAGGTGTAGGGAGAGGGGTTCCCCCATGGTCGAAGCCTTGGTGTGTGAGTGTGGAGACCGCCCAGAAGAGTGTGGGTTAAGTGACAGAGACAGTCAGACATTGTCTTGCCAATCTCAGGAGAGTGGTGTGGGGTACTTGTGTGAGGCACTGGATGGTGGGGCAAAGGGTAGTTTGGTTAACAACTGTGGGGGGCTGTGTGATTCAATTGTTGGAGAGCATATTTTAAGTCCCTGTTTTCTAGAGCTACGCCAACACCCGGTGGAGTGTGAGCTCTCTGATTCCAGAGAGCTTGCGCTGGAGGCAGACCTTTTGGTGAATTCCAGAGGGTCTGAAGAAGCTTTTGGGAGTGATCCTAAAGGGGGTGGCTCAGGCGTTCCCCAACCAAGTGAGGTAAGGGAGGTTTGTGGTAGCCCAGATAGGTCCCAGTGTAGTGGGAGGGATGTAGGGTCCCACGTCATGTCGCAGAGGAGAAGGAGTGGAGTGGGCTGTGTCCCAAAGTGCCCGAAACCCAGTATCAGGACCTGGTTGGTTCCATAAGGGAACACCAGGAAGGGGGCCTAGTGTGTACCGGGAGACCATTTCCTGAGGGGGATCCCAAAGTGTCAGGTGAACTGGGGAGGACTGCTATAACCAGCATCCCACCAGTTCTGGTGTCTGGCTGCACCGCTCCAGTGGGGAGGGTGCATGAGTCCAGAGAAAAGGGTGAGGGGGGGGACGCAGTCCCCAGTGGAAGGACCAGTGGGTCAGGGGTTGCAAGCTCTGAGGTCAGAGCACCCCAGGACTGACCCTGGTGAGGCCACGTCTGGCCTGGGGGGTCTTCATGCTCTGTCAAGTGGACAGGAGGCTGGAGACCTGTGCCAGGCAGACTCTTGTACCACTCATGGGGAGTGTTTTTCCCTTGGGGGGGGGGTTGGTGTACTCCCCCGCAAGTCCTGGGTTGCCAGGCACAGGTCCAGCCTAAGGGTCCAGACCCTGGGATGGAGGACCAGGTTCAGGGTGTCCCCCCTGACCTGGAGGAAGGGGCGACTGCTAACAGTGCCCCTACCAAGTTGTCTTCTGGGGGTACCGCTCCAGGTGTGAGGGTGCAGAGCCCCAGGGCCAAAGACAGTGTGTGGAAGAGACCACCCCAGTCTCTTGTCCAGCAGCAGGGTACAGACCCTGGGCTGGTGGGCCACTGTCAGGATGCCATACCTGACTTGGCAGGAGGGAGAGTGGAGAAAAGGTGCCAGGCACCTGGGGCTACTGCCCCCCACTGTCTGATGCCACAGAGGTTAGAGAGGCCTAACTCTCATCACTGACAGCTGTCAGTGGCCACTGTGGCTGATTGTCCTGGTGGACAGAGTTGCCCCTGGGAGGGGGGCAGGAGTCACACCCTGGGGGGTGGACTGGGCCACACCACTGTGTTGGCCATGTGGGTACTGTCTACCTGTTGGGACATCTCTGTTAGCAAAGTAAGTTTAGGCGCTGCGCAGATGGGGTCCCCAGGTGAGGAGAAGGGTCCCCCATGGGTTAGCCTCGTGGGCCCTGAGAGTATGGATCGAGGGATCCAACTGGGTTCAGGAAGGCGTAGAATAGGAATAGACCCCTGCTGTTCGGGTCAGGTTCTGTGTTCTGTCGCCCCAAGTCGGGAAGCCCATCGAGGTATTGATTGGTCTACCCTGGCTTTAGGCTGGAAGGGGGTTGTGTTGGAAATAGCCCTTTTTGCAGGGTTATCCCCAAACATTTTGCTTCTTCCTCCTATTTTTTCCTGACCTGTGTTTGTTGGCTATAGGACTCTGGGCACTTTACCACTGCTGATCAGTGCTAAAGTGCATATGCTCTCTGGGTAAATTGATATTGTTATTGGTTCTCCCTGATTGGCATATTTGTTTTACCAGTAGGTCCCTAGTAAAGTGCACTGAGTGTGCCAGGGCTGGTAAATCAAATGCTACTAGTGGGCTTGCAGCACTGATTGTGCCACCCACATGAGTAGCCCTGAAAAGAGGTCTCAGGCCTGCCACTGCAGTGCCTGTGCGCAGTTTGTTAACTGCCATGTCGACTTGGCAAGTGCACCCACTTGCCAGGCCCTACCCTTCCCTTTTCTTACACATAAGGCACCCCTATGGTAGGCCCAAGGTACCCCTCTGGGCAGGGTGCAGTGTATGTGAAAGGTAGGACTTGTACTGGTGTGTGTAACATGTCCTGATAGTGAAATACTGCCAATTTCGTTTTTCACTATTGAAAGGCTATCTTGCCCATAGGACAGAATGAGAAATGCTTTGTAACATTTTACAAGCATATCTTCCCATAGGAGTAAGGTAAGAAAATGGAGTTTGGTATCCCTGAACTCAGGATTTAATAACACATCTTTTAGTAAATATGGTTTTTAAATTGTGTGTTTGAAAATACCACTTTTAGAAAGTGGCTATTTTCTTGTTCAACCTTCCTGTGTGCCTCTGCCTGTTTGTGGATTGACTGTCTGGCTATGGAGTGACAGGGGCTGGGGAGGTGCAGTGGCTCCAGGAGTCTGGATGAGTCAGCACTAGGCTGAATAGGCCTGAGCTGCATTTGGAGTGGTGGGAGGAGTAGCACCTGTACCTGAATAGGGCTGTGCCTTACTTCCACAATGCTGGCTTCGCCCCCCTGTGGTGTGTCTGGAGCCAAGGCTCACACTGACAAAGGATGTTGTTGTGCACTTGCAGAGTGCTCCCCCAGAACTGGTTTGAACTGGGCTCAGAGCCCCTTGCACAAAGAGAACAAAGACATTTTGGGGTATACACATTAGACCTAAAACCCCTGAACATTAGATCATTCCTGGAATCCAAGAGGAACCTTTGTCAAGGAGAAGAGCTGGAAAGACTGAGGAGAAGTACTGCCCTTGCTGTGTGTCTGGGGTTGGCCTGCAGTTGCTGTTTCTGCCAATGAAAGGAGAAGGAGTTTGCTGTGTGCTGTGCCCCCTGCGTGAAGGAGATCTCCAAGGGCCTGAAGTGAGCTGGCCTCCTGGTCAGAAGTCTCAGGGACACAAAGACTTCACCCCAGCTCCCCTGAACTCCGCTGTTGTGAGTTCTGACCTGCCTTGAGGTGCCTGTGCCAGTTATGGGCCTCTGGAGGTTGTTGCTGCTATTTGGGAGCTGGAAGAGAGAAAAAACTCAAAGAAATACAGAAATCAACGCATAGCTCTTCTCGTGGCTGTTTTTCCTACGCATTTTCACGGTGCGAGAAGAATTTCCACGCACCGCTGCGCCGCTTCGAAAACCGTTGCAGTGCCTGTCGTCGCGGCAAGAATCGACACATCAAGGGATCGCGGCTGAAGAGGACCGATGCAGCGCTGCGCAACGCCACCACATCGTTCGCCGACGCATCCCGGATTTCCACGCATCGTACCTGTGCAGCAAGTCCTTCCGTCGCATCACCTGCGGGCCGGAACCATCTCGAAGAATCGAAGTATCACTGCCCATACAGACCGGATTTGACGCAACTCGTCCTCTGCATGTCGCAGAACTGTTGCATCGCCTTCCCAAGGTCTCAGGAGTGTCGCATCTCTTTGTTTTCTGACTCTGCGGCTGTTTGGCTTTGGAACTTTGACACATCTACAGGTACTTTGGTGAAAGTCACGCATCCATAGTTTTCTATGGTACAAGTTCTTGAAACCTTTTGAAAGTCATGTTTTTTAACTGTGTATGTTGGATTTTTGTCATTTTAGTCTTGTTTAGTTTAGATAAAGATACTTTATTTTTCTAAACTGGTGTGGTGTCCTTTTGTGGTGTTTTCACTGTGTTACTGTGAGTGTTGGTACAAATACTTTACACATTGCCTTTGGGATAAGCCTGTCTGCTCGTGCCAAGCTACCAAGGGGGCGAGCAGCAGTTATCTAAAGTGTGTATCCCCCTTACCCTGACTAGAAGCAAGGGTCCCTATTTGGACAAAGGTACCTCCCTCTGCCAACTAGAGCCCCCCATTTCTAACCGTAGTTTTTAATTAATAGAGCAAGACCATACCAACAAAATCCAAGCAGTAGAACCAGAGTTATGTAATTTTAAAGATTTTAGTCAAAATAGTGCTAAAAGCAAAAAGCAGCAACTGTGAATATCTGGTCGTTCTGGACCGGGACAAAGTCACAAGTTCAGGTCGACCGCGATGGACCGCAGGCTGGCTACCAGGACCCAGTTAGGCCCACTGAACAAAGTACCTCAAATCCTGGTTTGCGGAGCGTTGTGAGGATCTGCACCAAAGGTGTGTCGCACAGCAGAAGCAATGAGTCGGTTCCAAGGAGCAGCTAGGCTGCAGTGAAAGAACCTGTGTCATCGCCAAGGATCCTGTTGACGAGGTATTGCGATGCGAAGTCTAGAGTCGAGGATGCAGTATGCAGTCAGGGTGATGCTTTGGCTCTGAGGATCTGTGAGGCTGTGATGTGGAGTCCGGCATCGTGGTCGAGGCTGCCATTGACGAGGAATGTGAGGGCCTGAACTGTGGATGCCTCGCACAACAGCGGATTCGATGATGCAATGGACTGTGATGCGATATGGGTCTGTGCAACAGGAGAGATCCATGCAGCAGCGGCGATGCATTGGTTCTGCTTGGAGTTTCGCTGTGCAGAAGAGGAGATGTTGCTGTCCCGCTGGATCCACAGAGGCTGACAGAGCACCTTCAGCCCACTTCCAAGGGTCCAGGATTTGGGGACCACCTCTTCGCAGGGTAGACTCACAGATGGCAGAGGCCAGGTGCTTCGGTTCAAGGCTGTTGGAGCCTTCTGTCCCTGAGGCAACGAGCCCATGGAGTTGCTCTGGGGTACTGGGTTCAAGAGATGTAGTTCCAGCCATTCTCATCCAGGCAAGAGGGCAGCAGGCAGCAGTTCAGCATAGCAGGGTAGCATTCCTTCAGAGCAGCAGTCCAACAGAGTGGCATTCCTTTCAGAGGCACAGCAGTCCTTCCTCCTGTCAGAATATACACAGGTCGAGATGTGTACTGAAGAGTTGGTGTCTGAGGTTCAGTATTTCTACCCAGTTGTGCCTTTGAAGTGGGGAGAAGCTTCTAAAGGTTTCCCTTTGAAGTCTGCGGCATCTTGCCTTCCCAGTCCTGGCTCCATACTAACTTCTGAGGATATGCAGCGCTTTGCAAGGAGGTAGGACACATCCTATTCAAAAGTAAGTAGGGGTGTGTTCAGTTCCGCCATGCCATCCTGCCAGTGACGGCTCATCCAGGTGCACCTAAGCTCCATATTGTGTGTGGCTGTCTAGGACGAATATATAAAGCCAAACTATCAACTACAACCAGTCATGTGACCCAGAGACAGGCTACAGGCACTAAATGGCTAAGGCAGGAGCATGTTCACTGTCTAAAAGCGGCATTTTCAAAATTGTAATTTAATGTATGACTGCAGTATACGGTAGGATTTTTCATAACAATTCCAAAGATACCAAACATGACCCGGTTACCTGCTCCCATTTGGAAATTACAGCTTAATAAATGTAATAAGGTAACACTAATTGTAACCTATGGGAGAGGTAGGCGCTGAAGTAGTGAAAAACAAATTTAAGAGTTTTTCACTACCAGGACATGTACACATTAAAAGTACATATGCAACTTTTTAAATATACTGCACCCTGCCCTCTGGGCTGTCCAGGGACCACCCAATGGTGACTTGTTTACAGGGCTACTTAAGTGGGTGGTTTCAGGGTATGTCACCCTTCTTCAGCCAGGCTAGCTTGAATCCAGTGGCACAGTGAGCAAGGGACCCACGTCTGGGCATACCCATCCCACTTAGGGCGAAAAGTGTTACAGCAAACAAATGATGGACGGAATGCTGACAATGCAAACATTCTCCCCCAGTCAAAAGATCTGGGTTAAATCCATCGTTCTTTTGCCCACTATGCCACCCCAGTTTGGACCCAGCCATATGCAAATCAGTCTTGACCCTGTGCCTCATGGGAACAGTCCAGCCCGAACTGCCAAGCCAGGTCTTCCCTGGACCGGAAACAAGCATCCTGGGACCGATTTCTGGGTAACACCCTTCATCAGCCAGGCTAGCTTGAATCCAGTGGCAAAGTGAGCAAGGGACCCACGTCTGGGCATTCCCTGCCAACTTAGGGCGAACAAAGCAAACACAAGGAGATGATGGACGGAGCGATGAAACTGGCTCTTGAAAAAGAGTTCAGTCTTCTTACAGTTGTAGCTTCATACTGGTTTGCTCAGTTCTACACTGAGGAGTGGAACTGTGTATTCAAATATATAAGTGAAATTAATTCAGCCTTATGTGAAATAAATGACAGGCATTGCAACAGCGCCCCAATCAGCCTAGATCTAGACAAGATGGGAGTTGAAGACATTAAAAAAAGGTATTTTCCAAAACCAGCAACATAGCGAAGCACAGATACTTATTGTCCTGCCAACTACCACTACAACCTTTATTACCTCTCACCCCTCACCGAAAGAGACAAAACATACCAGATGTCCTGCCATCCTTCCACATCACACTTGTTGGTAACAAGTGCTATCTCCAATTACAACAATGATGCCTGGTATCCTGCAACCATCCCACACTACCCTCTATAACATCCACCCCCAACAGACCTAATGTTTAAAAAATGCATTACCCGGTGTCCTATGCCTCTTCCACTCTGCCCTAAGCCACGCTCTGAATGTCAGAGCCATGTTGACAGCAGCTCTCTTAAAGACACCTCAATGTGTCGTGCATTTTTGTATTAACAAAGGTATGTACAGACTTACAGCTTTCAGGGAAGATGTTCACCACCTGCCTTGAGTCTGACTAGCAGCCACTATTCCACAACTTCCCCTTGGTCTCTATATACCAAGTCAAGACGTTGGCCCCCGCCTCACCTTCGCTTAAGTCCTGTTTTTTTCATTTTCAGGTCCTGATGTCAGAGGAGTAAATAACTAGGTTTCAAAACCTATAAAATCAATAATGCCTCACACAGTACAAATGAATCGGTATATCAAGAGGAAATAGAAAATCTTTGCTTAAAAATACCAGGGTTTAAGAAAAACGAAATACTAATTTTCAGCTTCTGACCATAGGGTCGGGAACCCTATGCAAAAGCATACCAATCTTGCTGCCTCTCTGAGGTCTCCCAAAAGAACTAAAGGACCAGCAACTGATTATCTGCCAATAATGTTTGAATGAGATGTCAATTTTCTCTCTGTCTTGATAACAGTACACTTCGTAAATTTGTTATAGTAGAGTCTTTCAGAACCACCAGAAAAACAAGCTGCGCCTTAACTAGTTTCTTTTCATAGGACTTTAAAAATGTTCATTTTGATTTATGTATATTCACTTTGTATGTTGCATGTATCTTGGCGTTATGCCAAACTCTATGTTTATTATCTTTGTATGTTTTACTCTTATAAGTTTAATACTCCAGATAGTCAAGCATAGATGTACATGACTATTTTTATGCTGCTTGCACTGAGCCTAATGCCATTACTGAAAAGATATGGCCCCTGCCATAATTGGAGACTGTAAGCTTGCCCCTTGCGGAGACATACAACAAAATACTTCCCATGTGCATATGCTAAAAAATCAGTTTCTGACCAGCAACAAACCCCATGCTTTATATTTTTTTGGGACCTTCTGTTTTTTCGACTATGAGCGCATCTCCCAAATGGAGCCTCACTCACTGTAAGTTTCTGTTTAAATATGGACTTGAGCGGCAACAGTCAGTACCTATCTGTTAACATAAGGTCAGCCATTGTGTAGAGCTGGGGTACTCAAGTTGTATGCAAC
The DNA here is from genome assembly GCA_963921515.1 of Calotriton arnoldi. Classification (NCBI taxonomy): domain Eukaryota; kingdom Metazoa; phylum Chordata; class Amphibia; order Caudata; family Salamandridae; genus Calotriton; species Calotriton arnoldi. The sequence continues at coordinate 309,364 of CAWUFW010004139.1, read as the reverse complement.
ACAGGTTAATATGTATGTGGACACATGTAGAAGCTGAGTGATGAACTGCTTGTTTGATTCAGCCCATTATCTTTGCACAGGTAACACTGTCATTTGCAAGACTCAGATTAAATTGGCTATGGTTTGCTAAGGCCCTATTTTTCAATTGCGGATCAAAGAAGAGATGCCCCCTTTTTCTTGGCTAAAGTGTAGAATGTGTAGTTTCAAACTGTTTTTACACTTTGGGTAAAATGCCCCTAAAACGCAACTTTTGATGGGCACGATGTAGGAAAGCCATTGAAGAGCCCTTCCCTAATAATTTCCTGGTCCCAAGTGCATTCTCACTGTCAGTATCATTCTTGATGTATTCATTTTTGTATTTTTACATTGGAGAGATTTTCTTCAACCTGCCTTAATGGAAATCATGTCTTCAGCTACCCTGATGAGTACAGGTGATTACTCTGGGGGCCCTCTAGCAGTTCAGAGCCTCCATCTGAACAAAAGATCTATCTGGGGGGATTAACCTTGCACTTGGAGACAAAGAGGATGGGAAGAAATCTCACTAAGGCGATTATCTGTCTGTCTTTGTCAAGGTAACACAGGATGCTCCCATAGTAGGCAAAAGCAGGGCCGGCAGACGTCGGGCATCAGTCACCACAGAGGTTCTCTTGGAAACTTGGAGGGGATAAACCAAATCTGTTGGAGAAGAGTTTGGCTCAGACAGAGGGATCTTAAAACAAAAGAAGGTGCACGGCGTCGAGGAGGTGATGCTTCGTTGGCTCCAGGCGGCGTCGGTTCCTTACGACCACAGGGGAGGTGAGGGTCGGTTCCTTACTGCGATGCAGAGGAGATGAGGCGTCGGTTCCTTACTGTTGCCGGGAAGGTGACGTCGCTGTGGCGTCGAGACGTCGGTTCCTTACGACGATGCGGGGTCGATGGATTCGGGAGGTCCCCACATCAGGTATCGGTTCCGCGATGGTGAATCATCGGCGTCAGTGAGGTCGGGCTGTGGTGCGAGTCGGGGCGGTGCGTCGTGAGTGTCATGAGCTGTGCCCTCGGGTCCGGTGCAGGCAGCGGCCTTGGTGATGGCATCAGAGTCGGTACGGTGCAGCATCGGCAGGCGTTGGGCACGTGGTGCAAGTCCGGACGGTGCGTCATGCACTTCATGAGCGGTTGCCCACGGATCCGTTGCAGGTTGCTGCGTCGCTCGCTGGCGACGATGTTGCTATTTTCCTCTGTGGCAGCTGAAACAGCAGTTTCAGGTGCAGGAGGACAGAGGAAACAAAGTCTTTGTGTTCCTGAGACTTCAGAACAGGAGGCAAGCTCTACAACACAGCTCAGTCTTCGTCCCCTCCTTGGCAGAAACAGCCACTGCAGGCCAACCCCACACAGTACTCAGTACAGGGGCAGTACTTCTCCATCAGCTTTCCCAGCTTTTCTCCTTGGCAGAGGTTCCTCTTCAGTCCAGAAGTAATCTAAAGTTCTGGGTCTGGGCCCCTATATTTATACCACATTTTTCTTTGTTCTCTTGTGGCAGAGAGTCTCTTAGTTCAGTCCAAACCAGTTCTGCTCTCTCTGGTCCATCTTCCTGGCTGGAGGTGGAGACAGCATTGTGCACAGGAGACAAGGCCCATTCAGGTGCAACAAAATCTCCTCCCACTACTCTAAATGCAGCCAAGGTCCATTTAACTCAGCTCTGAGTCATCCAGGGAAGGCAGGACACACCTCAACCCCCCCAGTTGCTGTCTGCAGTGAATGTACATCCCCAGCCCCTGTCACTCCAAAGCCAGACATTCAATACACAACCCAGCAGAGGCACACAGGATGGCTAAGCAAGAAAATGCCCTCTTTCTAAAAGTGACATTTTCAAACACACAATTTAAAAAACCATCTTTACTAAAAGATGTGTTATTAAATTCTGAGTTAAGAGAGCCTAAACTCCATTTCTCTATCTTGTCCCAATGGAAAGTTATACTTGAAAGATGTTACAAATAACCTCCCATGTTACCCTATGGGACAGATAGCCTTTCCATAGTGAAAACCTAAATGCTCAGTATTTCACTATCAGGACATGTCACAACCGCCAGTACATGTCCTACGTTTCCCCCACACAGCACCCTGCCCACATGGGTACCTTGGGCTTACCTTAGGGGTGTCTTATGTGTGAGAAAAGGGAAGGTTAGGGCCTGGCAAGTGGGTGCACTTGCCAGGTCGACATGGCAGTAGAAATTGTGCGCAGACACTGCAGTGGCAGGTCTGAGAACCCTTTGAAAGGCTGCTTGTGTGGTTTGCACAATCAGTACTGCACGCCCAGTAGCATCATTTGATTTCCAGGCCCTGGGCACACACAGTGCACTGTACTAGGGGCTTACCAGTAAACCAAATAAGCCAATCAAGGAAACACGAATCCATAAACACAATTTACATCGGGAGCCCTTACACTTTGGCACTGATCAGCAGTGGCAAAGTGCCCAAAGCATCTAGACCAGCAAAAATGAAATCCAGCACACAGCAAAAATACAGGAGGCAGAGGCAATGAGACAAGAGGAAACCACGCCAAGGATGCCAGGTCTAACAGTGGACTTACTGAGGGCCCAAAAAGAAAAGGGGTCCTCTTGAATTTCTATTGACTGGTCCAGGCTGTGGGTGCCCTACGAAAGGGAGCCACGGGATCCTACTGGACAAACAGACAACCTGCAAGTGGTAATGTCTAGGGTGCTTACAGAGTACTCTCATGGAGAGTGGTCGGCCTTTAGCACTGTATGGTGCTGCTGCAAAAGGCATCAGGTCAGGTTGACTACCAGGCGCACTGAAGAGAAGGACAGTTTCAGAGCCTTTCAGTCAGCTACTGTCATAACGGAGGAAGCATCAGTGCCAGAGACCGGAAAAGTGCACAAAACTGCCAGGAGAAACCATCCAAAATGTTGAAAGCCAGGAGGACATAGAGATGCACACCTGGGCCCATCTTGTGTACCCAGCGCACAGTCATGTTTGTGTCACAGCACACCTAAAAACAGGTGCACTGGGTGTAAACATGAACAGTGCGCCGGATTACAATGAAGGAGCAGCCCTCAGGGAAACCATGAACTTGGGGCTACCCTGAGAGCAACGCATTCTGTGTAATATGGGATGGCTGCTTTAATCAGCCGCTCTGTTTTTCACTGAGTAGGCGGCACTGCCTGCACTTCACAGAGGGGACAAAGATTCCCCTGCAGGTAGGTGTAGTGAATGACTGCACCTGCTTGCAGGGGGATGTCTAGGGGGTACATGGGGCCCACTTAGTTCCCTCCAGAGGGCAGCCATCAAGGGAGCACAGACAATGCTCCAGCTTTTTGTGGTACACTTTCAGTGCACCTCATGACATGACAGCCTTTGCGGCCAGGTCCATAATATGGCAGGAACACAAAGGCAAAGAAAATCCTTCATTTGCATGAGGCCCCGCCCCCATGAAAATGAAGGAATGCACTTTCAAGATAGCGCAGACGCTAAATGTGTGCCAGCGCTATCAGTATTATAGAGGCGGTAGCACAAGCGTCTGCAGCTCTTTCAGTAATACTAAAGTGCCCTGGGAGTGCACAAAGCGGGCGCACATGCCGATTGCGCCCCAACGCACTTTGTGTAATACAGCAACTGGAGGCCACAGCACTGCACCAGGAGAAAAAAATCCAAACTCAATGAAAATGGCCCATCCCGCTCCACACGCACTCAGAGCAGCTGAGTGGGAGAGTTGGAAACCCCCGACTAACCTGCCAGTTTATGACTGCTGAGTGCAGGCTGACAGGGAAAGGAAATGATGCTACATCTCAGTGGATCACTTGATGGTCTACCGCAAGTATGTGCAGGTGCCCAGATGGGCAAAAGCACTTTAGTGGGAGCTCCCCACAATTGTTCAACAGTAGGCATTTAAAAAAGGAAAAAGAAAGAACAAGCATTTGCAATGCAATAGGTCTCGCATTATTAAAGTTTGAGCTATTGGCATTGCATAAATAATGCAACACCAATAGATCAAACTGTAATAAAGCGAGAGTTTGAGCTATTTTTATTGTAAATGACATTGCCTTTTATTTATGTTTTGGTTTTTGAAACATAAATAAAAGCCATTGTCATTTACAATGCCAATAGCTCAAACTTGCGTAAATGCGAGACCTATTGCATTGCAAATGCTTGTTGTATATTTGTTGTGTTATGTTTTTATAGTGATATAGATAGGCTTTGGCAAACGCTCTTCTGTCAAGACCGGCCTAAACAGACATTTTAAGCCTTTAATGCGTTTGCTTAGTTGCTAGGGTATGGGCCTAAAATAGATAACTATGAATAAAAGGATCTGCAATGGAACATATTTAGTTGTTTCAATTATTTCTACAGATGAACTTTGGCCAATTAAAATATTATGTTTATGGATTGTTTGACTTTATTTAAGATCGCGGTTCTTGAAATTTACTGTGCACAAACATGGCAAGGGATGAATCAAGCCTTCGGCATTTGTTGATGTTAATTTGAGCATATTTCACTGAGTAGCGATTTCTAGATTAAAACAGCCGGAGGTCAGTCTAATCGGAGCCATTGTTGGGAACATGCAAAATGCAAAAACACGATTTATGGTTTCCTTAGGAATATAATTTTCTGTTTGCCCTGGCGAACTTTGTTTTCAGTGCACAAGGTGCGAGGCAACGTGCTGCAAGTAGTTCCCCATATTTTAAACTTAGCTAATAGAAAATCGTATTTATGTAAACGCATTAGTTTTGAATTATTACCTTAATAAACCACCGCCCACCATGTTTGTGGTTATGGGCTGAATCACAAAACATTGTAGACTGGCGATATTTAATGTCCTTGGCAGTAGGTAAGGTAGGTGGGGTTGGTGCAAACATCTTTAACCATCGTACTCTGAAAGCACAATTATGGCCGTAGTAATGTAAGAGTATTTATGCATATTTATTGTGATGCGTTTTGTTGTGATCTGTGCAATTGTTTTTGTATTACTGGATTTCTGTGCTGAGTTATTGTATTATTTGTTGTGCTGCACAATGGTTGTTGTTTCACATTCAGCTTTGCCTGTTTTGTTGTGCTGTTCCCTGTTATGTCTTTGTTGTGTTGTTATTCAATGTTGTGTCATGTTATTGTAGAGTGTTATGTTGTGCTCTGAATTTACTTCGGGATGTCAACTGCTTAATGGCGGCCGCTGCGTGCACCAAAGGCAAGCCAGTCTGTGCCCATCCATGCCTGGACCGCGTCCAGCACTAGGGACCCGTGTTCTCGGACCTCCCACAGCTATGACGCAGCACCACCTCGCCCTCAACTCTAGGGTGGTCATGCTGGTGCATAATTCTCTGTAAAGTTATGGCTCTGAGTATTTTTACAAGTATTGAAGTAGTGCCACTCGAATGAGTGGTATCCCTCTGGGCACAGCGGTGACTGAATGAATCAGATTTCAAATTGTGACAAAAGTTGAAAAAAACGTGACGTTTATAAATTTGTTTTCATCATGATGACTGTAATCTTTATTCATACATGAGTGTATCCATTAACTCATGAATTGGAGATCATAATATCCATTATGTATGAACTCCCATGTTTTCCATCAAATATAAACTCTCCCGATGCATTTCGGGCATGCAAAGCCCTTCGTCAGGGGAAAAGAGTCTGAAAACAATAATGCGGAGACAAAAGAGTGTCACGATTCTCTACAACGAATATGTATAAGCATTCAAACAAACTGTATAATGGTGAATCATGCCTGTGATCACATCTCATAAAGTAAGTAAAAAGTGGTTAGAAAGACCCGTTGAAACCACGTGTACTGTGAATGAAGAACGTGCTATCAAAATACATCAACTGTGACATCAGGACACCTCAATATGTCCATACTGCCTTATTAAAAAATGCCCGATTAAAAAACCTATATGGACAAGCATAACAGTGAGAAGTGCTACTTAAACTGAACTCGCCGCGTTATGTGCGTGACGAATACACCGAAATGTTCACAGAAAAACAATACCCTTACCGTGTACAAAAAATGAATAATGAATGAGCAGTTAGGTGCAAAAGGCTAAAAAGAACCCGAACAGGTACATGCCAGTGAGTAAACCTACTTGTGTCCGAAGTGGTTCGAATCAACGGTGGCGGGAAACAAAATGTAACCGGCTGACTGCAAGAAATAGTCATTCGATGTGCAAGTGAAGAAGGACTAAACCATTCATGTCAAGTAGGCTAAAATTTTAAACGCCATCTTGGAATGTGTTAAATGCATCAGTTTCTCCAATTTAACCGGTGACCAACTACTTAAACAGAACGGTGTGCTAAAAGGGTTAATTCCGTGATGATTACCAATGAATAAATCTGATTGTATGGACAAAAATGAAATCATTTGATATACCTACCAAAAATAAACCACGAAAAAGCGTTAAATACAGTATAGAAACGTCAGCAAACGAAGAGATAAAAAATGCATGAAGTGACAATAACAATAAAGTTTGAAAAAGAAAGAAGAAACAAATCAGAAAGATAAAGAATGAGACAGCGTGAAATAAAAAATGAATGAAATGTGCGTAACAAAGAAGTGAATCAAATGTGCAAAACGAGTGTGCAGATAGAGATATCACAGATAGCAAAGAAATTCCATCCGGTCATTCAGACCGTTCGGCTTCATAGAGTCCAGAAACTTAATCCAATAATTCTCTCTTTGAAGAATTAAAGCATTGTTATTAATGCCTTCACGTTTGGTAATTGTTTCCAAAATAGCAAACTTCAATTGGCTAACATTGTGCCTTTGTTCCGTGAAGTGTATGGCTAGAACTGATTTGATGTTGTTCAAACGGATGTTACTTTTGTGTTCATTCAAACGGGTCTTCATTTTTCTCTCGGTCTTGCCCACGTAAACCAATCCACAGGGGCATTTCAACATGTAAACAACGTTGCTGGAATCGCAATTGGCATTGACTCTCAGTTTGATTTTGGTCCCTTTCATTGGGTGTGTTATAACTGGTCCCTTGATCATATTATTGCAATTGTTACAATTAAAGCACGGAACATTTCCTTTGTATATCGTTTCAACAGTTGGAGTATGTGTTCTTGTAATTAATTCCTTGATGTTTTTGCCTCTGGTATGAGCAAAGATGGGTGATTCTTGAAAAATACCTTTAAAATCCGGTTCCATATTCAAGATAGACCAATGTTTGAGGATAGATTGTTTGTAGCGTGCACTGAGCGTTGAAAATTTAGAAACAACTACAATGCGTTTAGATAACGTTTTCTCAGTAGGTGTCAAGAGTTGTTGGCGATTCTTCTCAGTACAGCGCTTATTGGCTTGATCAAGTATGTTCGGCGGATATCCTCGTTGCGAGAACTTCTTAAGCATGATTTTTACCTGTGAGTCTAAACACTCTGGATTGGACACTATACGTTTCACTCTGAGAAGCTGAGAAAAAGGTAAGTTGTTCTTCAAAGATGTCTGATGAAAGCTATCATAATGCAACAAATTGTTCCGATCAGTGGACTTCCTGTACAAATTGGTTTCTAAGCAGTTGCCTGTTCTGTGAATTGTTACATCCAGAAATGCAATTGAATGTTGATCAAATTCAAAGGTGAACTGTATCCTATCATTGATGTTGTTGAGACCATGTAAGGCTTCTGTAAGACTGGACTGGGTGCCTTTCCATATCACTAGAATGTCATCAATGTACCTAAGGAAGGTAATGGCGTGTTCCTGCCATGATGTTGTATTGAGTATGTTGTGTTCTTCAAAGTAATGCATGAAGATATTCGCATAAACAGGCGCGGCACAATTGCCCATAGAAGTTCCGGATAATTGAAGGTAGTATTTACCTTCCCACTCAAAGTAACTCTGATATAATGAAAAGTTAACCAATTCCATCAAGAAGAGTTGAAGATCTGCGTCTAGATCAGAATTTAATAGTGTCTCTTCAATTGCTTCCAGTCCTAGATTGTGTGGGATTGTCGTGTACAGGGACTTGACATCCACTGTGCACAACCAAATTTCTTCTTCTGTTGTGAACTGTACGTTGGAAATTTTTGAAAGCAAGTCGGTGGTGTCCTTAATGTAAGATCTTGAACAAACGACAAATGGCTGAAAATATTTATCCACAAATTTGCCCACAGGTTCATGAATGCTGCCTTTGGTGGAAACGATAGGCCTGAATGGAGGATGGTGACGATTCTTGTGTACCTTAGGTAACATATATAACGTGGGAATGCGTGGAAATTGTTGACCTAAAAATTTAGCTGTCTTTTCTGAAATGATCCCGTTGTCAGTGGCTCTTTTGATGATTTTGTTAAGAAAGAGAGTGAACTGTTCAGTAGGATTGTAATCAATGATGCAGTAAGTATTAGTGTCGGAAAGATGTAACTGCACTTGTTCCCGGTAAAACTGAGTATCCATTATGACCAATGCTCCGCCTTTATCGGCGTTTTGACAAGTGATATTAGGATTATTCGCCAGGTTTTTCAATAGTGAGAACTCTTTATTGGATAGGTTACGATGTTTAGAAGAACGGCTGTAATTGAAAGAGTTAATGTCACGTTTAACTAGATTTTCGAAAATGTCTAAACTTTTATGACTCACTGGGGCCATATAGGTGCTCCTTGGTTGTAAACCGCGAAGTTGATCCGTTGTTTTGGTCTGTTGATCAATAACGTTGTCAAAAAAATGGCGTAAACGCAAATTGCGCATCAGTTTGAACAAACTGATTTCCAGTTCAAGACTGTTGGTGTGGCTGGTGGGAACAAAGGAAGTTCCTTTCTCTAAAACCTTCAATTCTGTGGTTTTTAATGAGTAGGAAGAAATGTTAATCACTAAACTATCGGTATCTTCTTCCCTTTGGGACCCTTGAGAGCTGCTGTGCTCCTCGTCGTTCTGTCTCCTTCTTTGTCTTTGGTTTTTTCTTTGGCTCCTCCGGGGTCGTCCTTGTCTCTGGGGCCTACTTCTAAAAAGAAACCTCTGTGGAAGCTGGTAAGATTGAACTGGTAGACGTGGTAGCTTGATCAGTATGGATGGTGCGTGATAAACGTCTGGAATCCTCTTCAGACGACGAGGTTTCAGTCTCTGTGTTCTGGCTGTATGGTTTGTATTGGCGGCGTCTAGCATAGGCTTCAGCCCATGAGTACACCTCACCAAGTTTGTAATCTATTGTATCACGTCTATATTTGCGAATTTTCATTTCATTGATCTCGTTTGTATATGTTTCCAACTGATGGTTGGTTTCTTCAAGAATTTTGTTCCATTCATCTGGTGGTACCATCTCTACGATGTCTTCTTTAATCTGGCTGATTTCTTTGTTAAGATCTTCTAGTGTTTTGGATAATTCTTCTACAATCAACAGGATTAAATCCAACGAACATTTATTTAAAATGGAATACCATTTTTCAATGAATTTTGGGTTGTTTTTGCATAGAAGAGGTTTCAACGGAATCCGTAATCCTCTAGGAATCCTCTGTGCTCTGTGGTATCGCACCAATGTGCAGGCATGTAATCTTTGATTAATCTCTCTCTTAGTTAGATATAACAATTGTTTGATATTGCTTTCTTTGCTTTTTTTGTTGCTGCGTGAGAAGTGGCCTCTGGTATCAACGCATATATTTTGTTGACATCTTCATCTGAAAAGGCAAAAGTTTCTGCTCGAATGTCAGTCAGACTTGTAATATCAGCATAAGACATGTTGAAAAAAATAAATACTGTGCGTGCAAAGCTCAGAAATGTTCCAGAATCGAACTATGAAAATGTAGGTGAGCGATGCACAGCGAAGTTGAGTTCGGTTAAGAATTGTAGCGTGCTCCTGAGGTATCACCCTCTGGACGGGGTGTCTAAATAACTCTTGAAGTAGTGCCACTCGAATGAGTGGTATCCCTCTGGGCACAGCGGTGACTGAATGAATCAGATTTCAAATTGTGACAAAAAGTTGAAAAAAACGTGACGTTTATAAATTTGTTTTCATCATGATGACTGTAATCTTTATTCATACATGAGTGTATCCATTAACTCATGAATTGGAGATCATAATATCCATTATGTATGAACTCCCATGTTTTCCATCAAATATAAACTCTCCCGATGCATTTCGGGCATGCAAGCCCTTCGTCAGGGGAAAAGAGTCTGAAAACAATAATGCGGAGACAAAAGAGTGTCACGATTCTCTACAACGAATATGTATAAGCATTCAAACAAACTGTATAATGGTGAATCATGCCTGTGATCACATCTCATAAAGTAAGTAAAAAGTGGTTAGAAAGACCCGTTGAAACCACGTGTACTGTGAATGAAGAACGTGCTATCAAAATACATCAACTGTGACATCAGGACACCTCAATATGTCCATACTGCCTTATTAAAAAATGCCCGATTAAAAAACCTATATGGACAAGCATAACAGTGAGAAGTGCTACTTAAACTGAACTCGCCGCGTTATGTGCGTGACGAATACACCGAAATGTTCACAGAAAAACAATACCCTTACCGTGTACAAAAAATGAATAATGAATGAGCAGTTAGGTGCAAAAGGCTAAAAAGAACCCGAACAGGTACATGCCAGTGAGTAAACCTACTTGTGTCCGAAGTGGTTCGAATCAACGGTGGCGGGAAACAAAATGTAACCGGCTGACTGCAAGAAATAGTCATTCGATGTGCAAGTGAAGAAGGACTAAACCATTCATGTCAAGTAGGCTAAAATTTTAAACGCCATCTTGGAATGTGTTAAATGCATCAGTTTCTCCAATTTAACCGGTGACCAACTACTTAAACAGAACGGTGTGCTAAAAGGGTTAATTCCGTGATGATTACCAATGAATAAATCTGATTGTATGGACAAAAATGAAATCATTTGATATACCTACCAAAAATAAACCACGAAAAAGCGTTAAATACAGTATAGAAACGTCAGCAAACGAAGAGATAAAAAAATGCATGAAGTGACAATAACAATAAAGTTTGAAAAAAGAAAGAAGAAACAAATCAGAAAGATAAAGAATGAGACAGCGTGAAATAAAAAATGAATGAAATGTGCGTAACAAAGAAGTGAATCAAATGTGCAAAACGAGTGTGCAGATAGAGATATCACAGATAGCAAAGAAATTCCATCCGGTCATTCAGACCGTTCGGCTTCATAGAGTCCAGAAACTTAATCCAATAATTCTCTCTTTGAAGAATTAAAGCATTGTTATTAATGCCTTCACGTTTGGTAATTGTTTCCAAAATAGCAAACTTCAATTGGCTAACATTGTGCCTTTGTTCCGTGAAGTGTATGGCTAGAACTGATTTGATGTTGTTCAAACGGATGTTACTTTTGTGTTCATTCAAACGGGTCTTCATTTTTCTCTCGGTCTTGCCCACGTAAACCAATCCACAGGGGCATTTCAACATGTAAACAACGTTGCTGGAATCGCAATTGGCATTGACTCTCAGTTTGATTTTGGTCCCTTTCATTGGGTGTGTTATAACTGGTCCCTTGATCATATTATTGCAATTGTTACAATTAAAGCACGGAACATTTCCTTTGTATATCGTTTCAACAGTTGGAGTATGTGTTCTTGTAATTAATTCCTTGATGTTTTTGCCTCTGGTATGAGCAAAGATGGGTGATTCTTGAAAAATACCTTTAAAATCCGGTTCCATATTCAAGATAGACCAATGTTTGAGGATAGATTGTTTGTAGCGTGCACTGAGCGTTGAAAATTTAGAAACAACTACAATGCGTTTAGATAACGTTTTCTCAGTAGGTGTCAAGAGTTGTTGGCGATTCTTCTCAGTACAGCGCTTATTGGCTTGATCAAGTATGTTCGGCGGATATCCTCGTTGCGAGAACTTCTTAAGCATGATTTTTACCTGTGAGTCTAAACACTCTGGATTGGACACTATACGTTTCACTCTGAGAAGCTGAGAAAAAGGTAAGTTGTTCTTCAAAGATGTCTGATGAAAGCTATCATAATGCAACAAATTGTTCCGATCAGTGGACTTCCTGTACAAATTGGTTTCTAAGCAGTTGCCTGTTCTGTGAATTGTTACATCCAGAAATGCAATTGAATGTTGATCAAATTCAAAGGTGAACTGTATCCTATCATTGATGTTGTTGAGACCATGTAAGGCTTCTGTAAGACTGGACTGGGTGCCTTTCCGATAGTTTAGTGATTAACATTTCTTCCTACTCATTAAAAACCACAGAATTGAAGGTTTTAGAGAAAGGAACTTCCTTTGTTCCCACCAGCCACACCAACAGTCTTGAACTGGAAATCAGTTTGTTCAAACTGATGCGCAATTTGCGTTTACGCCATTTTTTGACAACGTTATTGATCAACAGACCAAAACAACGGATCAACTTCGCGGTTTACAACCAAGGAGCACCTATATGGCCCCAGTGAGTCATAAAAGTTTAGACATTTTCGAAAATCTAGTTAAACGTGACATTAACTCTTTCAATTACAGCCGTTCTTCTAAACATCGTAACCTATCCAATAAAGAGTTCTCACTATTGAAAAACCTGGCGAATAATCCTAATATCACTTGTCAAAACGCCGATAAAGGCGGAGCATTGGTCATAATGGATACTCAGTTTTACCGGGAACAAGTGCAGTTACATCTTTCCGACACTAATACTTACTGCATCATTGATTACAATCCTACTGAACAGTTCACTCTCTTTCTTAACAAAATCATCAAAAGAGCCACTGACAACGGGATCATTTCAGAAAAGACAGCTAAATTTTTAGGTCAACAATTTCCACGCATTCCCACGTTATATATGTTACCTAAGGTACACAAGAATCGTCACCATCCTCCATTCAGGCCTATCGTTTCCACCAAAGGCAGCATTCATGAACCTGTGGGCAAATTTGTGGATAAATATTTTCAGCCATTTGTCGTTTGTTCAAGATCTTACATTAAGGACACCACCGACTTGCTTTCAAAAATTTCCAACGTACAGTTCACAACAGAAGAAGAAATTTGGTTGTGCACAGTGGATGTCAAGTCCCTGTACACGACAATCCCACACAATCTAGGACTGGAAGCAATTGAAGAGACACTATTAAATTCTGATCTAGACGCAGATCTTCAACTCTTCTTGATGGAATTGGTTAACTTTTCATTATATCAGAGTTACTTTGAGTGGGAAGGTAAATACTACCTTCAATTATCCGGAACTTCTATGGGCAATTGTGCCGCGTCTGTTTATGCGAATATCTTCATGCATTACTTTGAAGAACACAACATACTCAATACAACATCATGGCAGGAACACGCCATTACCTTCCTTAGGTACATTGATGACATTCTAGTGATATGGAAAGGCACCCAGTCCAGTCTTACAGAAGCCTTACATGGTCTCAACAACATCAATGATAGGATACAGTTCACCTTTGAATTTGATCAACATTCAATTGCATTTCTGGATGTAACAATTCACAGAACAGGCAACTGCTTAGAAACCAATTTGTACAGGAAGTCCACTGATCGGAACAATTTGTTGCATTATGATAGCTTTCATCAGACATCTTTGAAGAACAACTTACCTTTTCTCAGCTTCTCAGAGTGAAACGTATAGTGTCCAATCCAGAGTGTTTAGACTCACAGGTAAAAATCATGCTTAAGAAGTTCTCGCAACGAGGATATCCGCCGAACATACTTGATCAAGCCAATAAGCGCTGTACTGAGAAGAATCGCCAACAACTCTTGACACCTACTGAGAAAACGTTATCTAAACGCATTGTAGTTGTTTCTAAATTTTCAACGCTCAGTGCACGCTACAAACAATCTATCCTCAAACATTGGTCTATCTTGAATATGGAACCGGATTTTAAAGGTATTTTTCAAGAATCACCCATCTTTGCTCATACCAGAGGCAAAAACATCAAGGAATTAATTACAAGAACACATACTCCAACTGTTGAAACGATATACAAAGGAAATGTTCCGTGCTTTAATTGTAACAATTGCAATAATATGATCAAGGGACCAGTTATAACACACCCAATGAAAGGGACCAAAATCAAACTGAGAGTCAATGCCAATTGCGATTCCAGCAACGTTGTTTACATGTTGAAATGCCCCTGTGGATTGGTTTACGTGGGCAAGACCGAGAGAAAAATGAAGACCCGTTTGAATGAACACAAAAGTAACATCCGTTTGAACAACATCAAATCAGTTCTAGCCATACACTTCACGGAACAAAGGCACAATGTTAGCCAATTGAAGTTTGCTATTTTGGAAACAATTACCAAACGTGAAGGCATTAATAACAATGCTTTAATTCTTCAAAGAGAGAATTATTGGATTAAGTTTCTGGACTCTATGAAGCCGAACGGTCTGAATGACCGGATGGAATTTCTTTGCTATCTGTGATATCTCTATCTGCACACTCGTTTTGCACATTTGATTCACTTCTTTGTTACGCACATTTCATTCATTTTTTATTTCACGCTGTCTCATTCTTTATCTTTCTGATTTGTTTCTTCTTTCTTTTTTCAAACTTTATTGTTATTGTCACTTCATGCATTTTTTTATCTCTTCGTTTGCTGACGTTTCTATACTGTATTTAACGCTTTTTCGTGGTTTATTTTTGGTAGGTATATCAAATGATTTCATTTTTGTCCATACAATCAGATTTATTCATTGGTAATCATCACGGAATTAACCCTTTTAGCACACCGTTCTGTTTAAGTAGTTGGTCACCGGTTAAATTAGAGAAACTGATGCATTTAACACATTCCAAGATGGCGTTTAAAATTTTAGCCTACTTGACATGAATGGTTTAGTCCTTCTTCACTTGCACATCGAATGACTATTTCTTGCAGTCAGCCGGTTACATTTTGTTTCCCGCCACCGTTGATTCGAACCACTTCGGACACAAGTAGGTTTACTCACTGGCATGTACCTGTTCGGGTTCTTTTTAGCCTTTTGCACCTAACTGCTCATTCATTATTCATTTTTTGTACACGGTAAGGGTATTGTTTTTCTGTGAACATTTCGGTGTATTCGTCACGCACATAACGCGGCGAGTTCAGTTTAAGTAGCACTTCTCACTGTTATGCTTGTCCATATAGGTTTTTTAATCGGGCATTTTTTAATAAGGCAGTATGGACATATTGAGGTGTCCTGATGTCACAGTTGATGTATTTTGATAGCACGTTCTTCATTCACAGTACACGTGGTTTCAACGGGTCTTTCTAACCACTTTTACTTACTTTATGAGATGTGATCACAGGCATGATTCACCATTATACAGTTTGTTTGAATGCTTATACATATTCGTTGTAGAGAATCGTGACACTCTTTTGTCTCCGCATTATTGTTTTCAGACTCTTTTCCCCTGACGAAGGGCTTGCATGCCCGAAATGCATCGGGAGAGTTTATATTTGATGGAAAACATGGGAGTTCATACATAATGGATATTATGATCTCCAATTCATGAGTTAATGGATACACTCATGTATGAATAAAGATTACAGTCATCATGATGAAAACAAATTTATAAACGTCACGTTTTTTCAACTTTTTGTCACAATTTGAAATCTGATTCATTCAGTCACCGCTGTGCCCAGAGGGATACCACTCATTCGAGTGGCACTACTTCAAGAGTTATTTAGACACCCCGTCCAGAGGGTGATACCTCAGGAGCACGCTACAATTCTTAACCGAACTCAACTTCGCTGTGCATCGCTCACCTACATTTTCATATTTTTACAAGTACACACTATATATGTCCAAAGGTTCAATTATTCTCTCATTCTCTACCTATCCTAACTAGAGGCCTTATTTCGAGTTTGGCGGACGCCATACTCCATGCCATAGGCTATAATGCACTTCTAATACAGTGGACAGGTCATCTACCACTTTTGTGACGAAGTATCCTGTCTGTCAAACTCCAAGTAAAGCCCTAGGTTGTTAACCATGGGAAAAGCACCTTTATTGTCGCTTCATGGGTCTAGAAAAAATGTACTACACACGCTGTGTCAAAACCTTGATCTAATTCAGACGCGAGTTTAAGTCTCAGCTCTTCTGGATTGCACACACAAGCATGTAATCCTCACTCATCTCTCTCTGAAGTAGTTGTGGACAATACACTTGAGGCCTGCTGGTTGTCATGCTGTAGAATCTCAAGAAAATATTGACCTGATGTGAAGAGGGCTGTACTGTTTCCAATCACAGAACGCGCGCCAGGGAGGCGCCATGCTGTCATGCCGCAGACGTAGCGACCGGCGCCCCTGCTGTTCTAACACAGACCCATCCATTTCTGCAAGTTCAGAAACTCTCAGACACAACAAAGCAAAGAAAGGATGACATGTTGTAAAGTATTTTAAATAAAATACGCCAATAAAGTATTATTGTGAAGATAAAATTGAAGTAATTCAACCTGGTGCCTAAAGCTGTGTACTGGACCCGAATTTCAGTGACATTCTAGTCATTCCTTGTGTGCACATCATGACTCTAGGGACATGGGCCACAGTACCTTGGATGGTACTTTGCTTGGCCAGAAGATAAAAGAGTGACTTAGCAAGAGGTTTAACTTCACCTTTCTTTTTTTTTTTATTATTTGCACTCCAGTCTGTGGCATAGTGCAACCCCCTAAAGGCTACAGTGTACAAACACGGGGTCCAGTCGTCATCTGTATGTTTAAACCCCCTCAATGTAAATGTGATCGAATCCATTATATAATAGTCACAGTTATATGAGGGCAACATTTTACATAATAAAAAATAACGATGAAGAAAAATAGCTAACGATTCAGACAACATAAAACAAACCAATGCATTGCGTGAATATTTTTACATCACTTTAAACATACCAAGATGCGATAGGTACAATGCATCATATTTTTTTTACATTTATCTGATATATGTTAGCAATACATTTCCCATTTTGATAATTTGAGGCACGGGTAGAAATCGTTAATATGGTAGTAGGATCCCAGGGAAGGGCCGGAACCGGAATTTGTCCTGAGTAACCGGGTTCTAAGGCTTCAGCCACCAAACACAGCGGGTCCCCACGGTCAGTTTTATATTCTGGATTCAGAAACACAGCGATGTAGTGAGACGTGCAGTTGTTTTTTATGCTTGTGTCCTACCAGTCCGAGTTTTGTGGTGCGTCTTGTGCTTTTTCCCGATCAAAAGGTGCTTTCTTTGCTGTATTTGGGGCAAGTAAAGAACGGAATGTCGAAGATCAACAACCCCTTACTGGCCGCTCAGGACAGATATTTCTTGTGTAATTGTCTAATTGTCGTAAAACTGGCATCCGAAATACAGACCGGGCTGCAGCAATTACACATATGTAATTGCATAACACCGTGCTGCTGAAGTCCTGGGAAAGGGTTTTCTCTCCTTGAACTTCGGGGGTGAGGTGCAGGGGGTGGCAATAAGGGGGCTGGGGTGCTGCTGGATCAGGGCTGTGTTTACATCTGTATCTCCTCACACAGGCCAGCGAGGAGACGGTGCACTTCATTGTGTCACGGCAGAGCAGAGCGCCGACCCCTGACATCTTGCAGGAGGCCGGGTGGAATAACAACGGAAGCCCCCCGCCATGCCCCAGTGAACGGAACCACCCAAACAAGGTGAGGCCTGCTTTTGTCAGACTTCCAAGACCTTCTTTTGATGCAAAAGAAATGAAAGCTACAGTGAGGGCCAGTGACCGAGAAGGGCAGATCAGCAAAGAGAGCTCATGTCTACCCAAGGGCAGTTTTTTGTGTTTGACCCGACGAGGAACAATGCAGGTTGTCTTTGCATCCGATGTCTGCTCTTGCTCGCTGCATACACTTCACATGGAGGGAAAGGCTGGGCATAGCACCAAGGTGCACGTTTTATTATGTACACACTGTTTGCAAACCTGTCTTCTGCACTGAGCCAACAAATGAAATGTGTTATATGTAATAAAAATAAGGGGATTAACTGCACTTACCCTGTCTGGAACTGAGCCGGAAATAGAAAGCGCATGCGAGCTGGCTGGAGCTCTCCCCAGCACCTCGTGTGTACCCTATTCACGTTTTAGTAGCATAGCAGCCTTTCAGAACACAACTTAAACTAGAGCGCGAGTTTACCCTCTTCTTTAAAAAATGTTTTTGTAGTGACCAGTGGTGCGCGCGCACCACAGAGGAGCGACGGGAGGGAGCTCGGCCGCGACAACGAGGCGAACGCACGTTCGCTTCATTGTGTAAACGTAGCGCGCGCGCACCACATAGGAGCGGGGGCTAGAGAGCGCGGCAGCAAAAGCGAGACGAACGCGCGCTGCTGCGCGTTCTGGCCACCGTCGGGAATGGGCGCAGCAAAGGCGGGACATGCGCCCGCCTTTGCCCAATAGAGTGCCGTTTTTCCCAAAACAACGCACGCTACAGCCAATGAGGGCTTCTGAAAACAAAACCACACGCACGAGCGTGTGGGTCGTTTTCAGAAGCCCTTTCTAGAGGTCTCGCGCTGCGCGAGCAGTGCTGCGCACTGCAACGCTAACGCGCGAGACCTAAAAAGGAAAAAAGATTACAGCTTCGGTGGTCCCATCAAAAGAAAGCTGAGGAGGGTGAGAGGTCTCCCATTAGCACTGTAATATTTGCAGATTTTTATTTTGTGCTCAATAAGGGGGTGGTGTCCCACCAGAAGAGTTTTTGGTCTTTGAAGGGTTGCCCAGAGTTGCAGCAGTCCCCACACAAATGCCCCCTTGCATTTTAGAATTCTCAAGTGTTCCTGGAGCTGATTGTTCGGTGTGCCTAAGAAGTTCATTTCCCCATAGAGTTTCTGGGTCCTCTGTGGTTTCTAGGTAACATTATTTAATGGTAAAAATAAGACTTTCACAGAAATGTTCAATATTTTGCAATAATTGTTATGTGCTGTATGTCAAAACCCCACGGGGATGATTTCATTTATCGTGAAAGAAAATGAAGTGCATATTGATGGAGGCATTGTGAAATTAAGTCATATTAATTGGCTTATATTCTACTGTAGATTATAAGGTGACATCTTACAACAATTGTTATATATCACCTGATGGCTGTAGGCATACTTGGGGATACTGTAGTTGTAGGAGTTAGAGTCTCCTTCCATGAAACCCCTTAAAGGTGTCTCAGTCAAGGTATATTCCATATTTAGGGGCTTATTTAACCTTTCTGACATTTTTTTATTGTGTGCCATTTATACTTTGGGATGTCCTTTAGACGGTATCCTCATTGGTTTTTCCACCAGCCATCTTGTTTATATTTGTAAGGTTGTGCATATTATTTAGTTTTGCATGCATTACTGTACTTTTCCATCTAAAAGAAAAAACACTGACTGGACAGCGATTTAACCCCTTAGCTGCTGAGGCTTTCCCATCCCCAGTGCTGAGCGCTTTTTTATGTTTAAGGCACTTTGCGATTAAGCTCTCATAAAGTTTTCCCCACAAAACACACCCAGGCTAAATCTATATCCCTTTCTCCCCACGTATGGGAGCTTCTAAAGGTACTTAGGGTTTGTGGATTCCTCTAGACGGAACCGAGAAAATAGCCAAAATGTAGCTACCTTTTTTTTCTTTGGAAAAATGTGGAAAAGTGCTGTGCAAGAAAGTGTATTTTTTCCTACAAAACACATCAACAAAAGATTTCAGGTAAGGCAGATGTTGTAAAAATATTTTTAACCACAGTTTTTGCATTTTTTAAGTGGTAGTCCGTTTTACTATGTTTTGTGGTTTCTGCCTACTTGCAGTTTATCGTGAAAGCAGGTATGAAACTCCTAGATGGACCCAGAAACCTATACATTTCTGAAAAGCAGACAGAATTTAGAATTCAGCACTGGGTCATTTGTGTATATCACTTATTGTTTTCTTAAACTAATCGTTGACATAAAAAATAACATAAACCATAACAAACATGAAAATATGTGACAATGCTTTCATCTGTCATTTTTTCCCCTGATGACTGATTTACCAAAGTAATATACCTTTATGCCAGTCATATCCTTATGATCACAGGGAAATAGTGTATGTTGGTTGACCAAAAACATGCAATACGCAGAGCCAACAAATGAGCTCCAGCTTTAAATGATATTTCATTGTGGAACACCTTGCAGCAATTCATGCAGTAAAATCTAATGAATGAGTATGAAGGAAATCTAAGCAGTTTTGAAATGTGCTCAAGATAATGAGATTAGGATTAGTGGTTGTTTGTATGACTCTGAATTTGGGGTTACCCATTCTATCATGTGATTCATAGGGAAATTTGCAAAATGCGTTGTTTCTTGGACAGTATCTTGCATTTTTAAGCCAAAATTGGACAGAAATGTAGTTTGTTATTTTACGGAGTTTTATATAGCGCAAACTTGACCCGAAGGTATCGGAGCGCTTTACATAGCATCAGTTGTGTTAGATGAGGACACATTCATTTTTGTTAGGCACGGGGAGATTAAGTGATTTGCCCAGAATCACAGGATTTTCAGTGTCATTGCCGAGACTCAAACCCGGATCCCCAGATTCGAGGTCGACAGCCCTAGCCGTTAGGCCAACTCCTCTTCCCAAGTGATTAATAACTTATGTTCTACTATTCTGCGTTCATTCATTTCTCCCGATAAACACGGTACAGAACTTGTGTGGCTGGACCTATCATCTGTGACCGGAAAGGCCTCAAAACGCATTGTTGAGATATCAAATGTTTGCCTTGAAAATTGACCCATACTGGTGATTTAGGTATTAGTGGTATGTGGGTTTGGTCTTAGCAGTCACCAAGATAAACCCACCAAACCCAGACATTTCCGACAATGAGACATCTCGGGCAGTCCAGTGTGGTGGGACTTATATGGATCCCACTACCTTTTCTTACCCAGAACGCTCTGCAAACATCAAACTATCTCTACAATCATGTCTTTTACTCACATATGTGTAAAGGAAAGTCTGGAATCTGTGTGACACACAAAATTTCTACCTCCCAGTGGGTTTAAACAGTTCTCTCAATAAAAATGCAACAGGACAAGCCCCAAAACACAACATGAAGGCATCACGTTTTCTCCCTCAAAATGGACCAGTTTTGGCAACGTGTGTAGAAGCAGTATTTAGACCCAGGATTGATGCCACGCAGAAAAACCTAATAAAAACCCACAAATTTCTGAAAACTAGTCACCTAGGGTAGTCCAGGGCACTGTGACATGTCAATTTCATTACATTTTCTTACCCAGAATGCCCCGCAAACCTCAAACTTTGATTAAAATTGACATTTTCCTCACATTTCTGTGAGGGAACGTTTTGCAAATTGTGGAGATCCACTACTTTTTTACCATTACACACTGCTCCTCATAAAAATGGTACCCCACTTATGTGGCTGGACCAATCATCGGTGAGAGGAAAGAACCCAACATGTGACATCAAAATGTTAACTTAAAAATTGACCCGTACTGGCAATGTGGGTAGCTACAGTATTTGGATACAGGCTCGGCCACCACCAACGGAAAAATTTATTACCAGACGTTTCACATAACTAGACACCCATTGAAGTTCAGGGTGGTGTGACTTTCAAGGATTCCACTACGATTTCTTACTCAGAATGCACTGCAATCCTAAATCTTTGGTTAACATCACTAATTTTCCTTATACCTCTCTGAAGGAAAGTTCCAGAATGTGTGGGGATCACAAAATTTCTACTACCCGACGTTCTTAACTTCTCCATTGGGTGCTGACTGCTTTCACTTCCACATTGTGGAGAGGTGTGGTGCAGCGGCCAGGGCAGCTGACTTCAGAGCACAGGGTTCACGGTTCAATCCCCGGCTCCGGCGGCAGCTCAGCTCAGCACCATGTGACTCTGGGCAATAGCTCACTTAATTTCCACGACGGCCCCCAGCGCCTTGAGACCCGTAAGGGTGAGTAGTTCGCGCTTTACAAATACGGATTTGGATTGTGATGTCAGCATGCTGAGCGCGCTGATTGTCAAAGTGTAAAAAAAAACGTCGGGACATGAGGGAAGCTCTTCTCTCGTGTTTTGAATTTCTTTTTTTTTTTTTATATAACTTTTTATTAAACATACATCGGGCACATGGACAACATACAGAGGAAGCATCAAGGTATACATCACATAAATCTCAGGGGTAGTTCTAATCGTTTTACACAGAAGGAATGCTACGGAGTGAGGGGAATGTCCAGTTCAGCAGTACAGGGAGGGGCACAGATTTCTCCGCGATAGGTATTCCAGGGGCCCCATATTCGGCCCATTTCCCAGGGCAACCCCTTGCCAAATATACAGTCTTTTCTCTAAACATACACCAGTCTAAATCCTTTTCCCAGTCATCCAGGGCGGGTGTGTTCGCTGCTCCCCATAGCTGTGCAATGTTTCTCTTGGCGAGCATGAGCCCGAGTGTAACCCATTGTATATGGTGGGTGTTTAGGTCAGTAGGCTCCCAGATATTCAAGAGGCACCGCCGTGCTTCTGGGAGGAGACGAACTGACAGAACCGAGTTGATCACGTCATGGATTTTCTGCCAGTAGAGACCCACCTGTGTACACTCCCAGATAATGTACATGAATGTCCCTATGTGTCCACACCGTCGCCTACATTCCCCACTGTCCGCAAGTCCCATGCGGATCAGGCGGGGTCCTGTGACATAGGCTCTATGTAGGATTTTAAGTTGGACAAGCCTGAGACGTGCTGAGATGGCTACCACCCGGGGGAGGAGACCGCATCCTGCCAGTCCTCGTCATCTATTTCCAGCCCGTCTTGTACCCATTTCCTCCGCAGGGCCTGGAGAGGATCTTCGGTGTTGTTAACTAATTTTTGGTAGATCAGTGAAATAGTTTTATCGGGTAGGTGGCCATCGAGTATCCTATCTTCTAATGGGGAGGCGTCAGGAGGGAGCTTGCCCTCGGGGAGTGCCCGTAGGAGTGAATGGAATATCTGCGCATACCGGAAGTACTCGGTGTTTGCAAGTTCATATTCCGCTTGGAGCTCAGTGAATGTCTTGATCCCTCCCGGGCCCCAGATGTCTTTAACCTGAGAGATGCCAATACAATCCCACCTGTCAAATCCTTTTGTTTTCCATAGGCTACCTAATGTCTCTGAGTCCCATAACGGGGTAGACATCGTTAATTGCCGGCCCCACCCGAGTGAGGAGGACGCCTCGTGCCAGACTCGGACCGTATGCTTAGTAGGCCCCGTCAAGACATATTTCCGGGGTCTTGCATATAATGCCCTATTATAATTACCCCCAGGTAGCACCCATTTATCCATCGCATAGCCAGGATCATCAACTCCATAGGTACCATGGTTAACTGCTGCCAATTGCGCTGCCCAATAATATTTTTTAATATCCGGGAGGCTGATGCCTCCGTCATACCAGTTTAGTGTCAGTTTGTTTAGGGCGATTCGAGGTCGCCCCTCCCAAAGCAGCTGTCTCTGTAGTCCTTCAATTTCCTTAAAATAGTGTGAGGGGACAGGATCCAGAGTGTTATGCAATATGTATAGGAATCGCGGCAGGGACATCATTTTGAACAGAGTAGCTCTACCCAAGAGGGAGATGGGAAGTGATTTCCACCTGGCTACATCTGCTTTAAGTCTGCTCAGAGGGGGAAGGAGGTTATGGTCATAGCGGGATTTGGGATCTAGGGAGATAAAAAATACCCAAATACTTGAAGCCCACCGTGGTAATTTGTATTGGACAATCTTGGGGGAGCAGGGGCCGATCCCCACTCAAGACGAATAGGGAGGACTTGTTCCAGTTGACCGTGAAGCCAGAGAGTCTGCCAAAGACTTTAAGAATATCTAGCACTACTATCAAAGATCTTCTGGGGGACGCAAGGTAGAGCAATATGTCATCTGCGTACAATGAGATGCGGTCCTCACATTCCGAAGACCACTTCAAGCCTCTCACTCTGGGGTCACGTCGTATCCATGCTGCCAAAGGCTCAAGGGCCAATGCGAAGAGGAGGGGGGAGAGTGGGCAGCCCTGACGGGTTCCCCGGCTGAGCCGGAATGGGGTGGAAATCTTATTGTTAACAACTACCTGGGCCAAGGGTTCATTATACAAGAGTCGCACCCACTGAATAAATTTCGGGCCAAAGCCCAGTTTTGACAGTACCGCCCAAAGATACGGCCACTCGAGTGTGTCGAATGCCATTGTCGCGTCTAAGGAAGCTATTATCGCGGGCTCCTGAATGGTATGCGCTCTCCCTATCACTCCGTGCACTCTTCGGAGATTCAATGCCGTGTTTCTGTGGGGTATAAATCCGGACTGGTCCGGATGGACCAGTTCACTAATTACTTTGATAAGGCGATTGGCTAAGAGTTTGGCGAGAATTTTAGGCTCCGCATTCAGGAGGGAAATCGGCCTGTATGAGGCACAGTCTGTTCTGGGTTTACCCTCTTTATGAATAGCCACTATGGTGGCTATCCTCTGGTCCCTAGGCAACATGCCCAACTCCCTAGACTCCTCAAACATAGATTTTAGATATGGCGCTAATTTGTCAGGTTGTAGTTTATAAAGCTCAATGGGGAGCCCATTGGGGCCAAGGGCCTTGCCTGAGTTCAGAGATCGGATTGCTTGCACAATTTCGTCCGCTGTTAACTCACCATCCATAAGATCTCGATCGCTTGGTGACAGACAGGGGAGTGCGATGTCTCGTATCATTTCTTGCGAGTCTTCCTCAGAACCCCCGGCCAATGTGGTGTATACTGTCTGGAAGTGGTTAGCAAAGCCATTAACAATTTCTTGGGGGTCCGTGAAGATAGTATCAGTGTCGCCTCTGAGTTCAGGGACTAATCTACCCGCCAGTTCCTTTTTGTCGAGCCATGCTATCAATTTCCCTGCTTTGTCCCCTAAATCATAAAGTCTACCTTGTCGTTCTCTACCAAGGATTTTTGCTTTCTCAGTGACCATCGCCTTGTACTCGTGTTGCTTAAGACTCAGCAGATGAAGCTTCTCTGGGGTGACTCCCGCCTCCAGATCACTTTCTAGCCTGTTAATGTCGGCCTCCATATCTGAGGCCTCCTTCTGGTTCTCTTTTTTGGTTCCCGCGATCAGTGAGACTGCCTGGCCATGGATCACCGTTTTAAATGCCTCCCATAGAGACTGAGAGGAGAGCACCGTACCCACATTTTCGGTAAAGTAGTCACTCATAGTTTTGATGAGGTGCGTGCGGATTTTGGGATTGCGGAGATGCCAAGGATTAATGGGCGCTATTTTTCCCACTGTACTATGACTAAGGGCGATGTGGATCCACAGTGGTGAATGATCCGATATCCCCCTGGCCAGGTGCCGGATCTCATGGATATCTGCTCTGCCGGCACCTGGCCAGGGGGATCTGCTCTGCCGGCACCAGACAGTAGTCCAACCGAGAGAGGTTATGGTGTGCGCTGGAGTGGAAAGTGTATTGGGCCTGGTCTGGATGATATGACCTCCACCAGTCTACCAACCCCATAGCGTCAAGAAAGTCGGGTAACCACCGGGAAGAGGGCCCTATATCCCGCGGAGGGAATCTGTCAAGTGTACCCGAGACTACGGCGTTAAAGTCGCCCCCCATAATGAGAAGACCCTCCGGGATAGAGAGTAATACCGAGCCCAGGTCAGTAAAGGTAGAGCACTGCAGTCCAGGGGGGACATATATTGACATGAGTGTGATGGGCCGGCCCTCCCACATCCCCGAGACTCCTACATATCTGCCCCTGTCATCCACCCAAGTCGATGTGACTGCGAGGGGAAGGGAGGTCTTAATCATAATACCCACTCCTCGGGACCCCGTCGTGAATCCTGCATGTGCAGCCATTTTATAGCCCTCTCTTTGCATAACCTTACATACATTTCCCATCAAATGTGTTTCCTGCAACAGGACTACGTCTGGAGCCTGTTGTTTGCAGTATTGAAGTACAACACTGCGCTTTATCTTGTCCCCCAACCCGTTGACATTCCAACTCAGCACTTTAAAATGTTTGTCCCCCATGTTACATGCTGTACATAACCTCGGATTGCAATTTCCTCACCAGCTATTTCGGATTCGGACGCCGATGCAATAACAATAACATAAAACCAATATAACACTCCCACCCAACTACCCCCACCCTGCTACCCTGCCCTCTGGACTTTAAACTGCCCATAGAAAACTTGCAGAGTGCCTGTCGCCCTATTGTGATCTAATAGTAGAACTTGTGTAGACGTGGCTTCTCGTCCCTCTGCTTCCTCCTCTGAGGATGAACTCCCTTACTGCCCCCCCGATGCATCAGTCCGCGCCGTTGAGAATACCATTTAATGAAGGAGAATAACCCCTCTGGGACTGGCCGCCACCCCCCCCTTAACCTATCTCAGACCCCAGCAGGGAGTATTATACATTACATTCGGAACCATAGTTAGTCTGTGTAGATCGGCTAGACAGAAGTCCGGGAACCTGCTTCTCCTCCCGCGTCGCCACTTCGCTCTGTCCGCCCCATGTGGTGTTCAAACCAGTCATCTGCCTCCTCCGGCCGTTCAAAAAACAAAGCCTTCCCCTCCGCTTCTACACGGAGACGTGCAGGAAACAGCATTGAGTATTTCAGGCCCGAGTCTCGTAGCTTACGCTTTATCATCATGAAAGATAGTCTTACGTTGCGTAAAGTCCGGGAAGAAGGAGATGGCCGCGTTTTCGAAGCGGAGGGGGGTCCCGTTCCGGGCATGCTGGAGTATGGCATCCCTGTCGTGAAAATTGAGGACTCTTGCCAACATCGGTCGAGGAGGGGCCCCCGGTCTAGGTGGACCTCCAGGAACTCTGTGTGCCCGTTCCACGACAAAGAACTTACTGAGTCCCTTGGGCTGAAGCTGCTGTAATATGAGGTCTTCAACGAATAGGTCCGGCGCCTGTCCTTCCGCTTTCTCCGGCACCCCCAAAATGCAAAGGTTGTTGCGCCGGAGGCGCCCCTCATAGTCGTCCAGTTTAAGTTCAGTGGCTTTGCGGAACGTCTGCAAGTCCCGGAGCTCGCCCTGCAATTGGTTCACATCCTCGACCAAACTAGCAGTAGTAAGTTCCACTTGCGCCACTTTTTCATGGACCTTGGAAAGGTCTGCCCGGATCAGGCTGACATCAATAGCCATAGTGTCTATTTTATGTTCCAAAGTGGTCTGGACCGTTGAGATAGCCTTCATTACGTCTTTTAGGGATAACTCCGGTTCCTCTGCGCTCTGTTCGGCTGCTGCCCCTCCCAAGGACTGCCGACCATGCAGTGCTTCCTTGGGCAAAGCATATCGGTCCAATTTATTGGTTTGTATTGTTTTGGACCCCCTAGTGCCTGTCCCTTTTCCTTTTTCCATGGTAGACATAAGTTGTAGCCACCACGCTGAAGGCGCGCACCACCGCAGCTCCTCTTCGATTAGAAGTGACCTCTGTGGGGACAGAGAAATTATGTGGTTTACAGTTACGGCAGCGCCAGTGGTCGCGAGAGTCCCCGCTTGACTAGGGGCAGTTTCTCTTCGCCACTGGCCACAGCAGCGCGCCAGAGCAGGGTGTCGGCTCACAGGCGGGTTAGACACCAGCGCACCGCATGCACCGGTCCGCCAAGGTGCACCGCAGCCAACACCCAGCTGTACACGCAAGTTCAGTCCGCCAGGAATCCTGCCCACCAAGCCGTCACCTCACCAGTCGCTCATGGGCTCTCGTGGACCCCTGCGAGGCACGTCCTCCATCCGGTGTTGATTGGGGGCAAGGGTCACCCAGACACCACAGCATCACAGAGGCCATCGGCACCCCCAAGCAGCCGCTGCATCTTTACCCCCGGCAGAGACCGTCTCCAAGACGATACCCCCTCACACCACCCGGGTTGGCAACTACGTGCCTGCTCCCGAGGCCGGGAGGGCTCCGGTAATGTATTCCTGGGGGGCTGCAGGCGGAGGCGCTCCAGCACCGATCCACCGGCCTCCTCCCCTGTCTCTGCTTGCAGGCAGGTCGCAGGTTGCGTCTCGCAGGTCCCTGCAGCTCCAGCCTTGAGCTCTCAGCCTTGGGCCCTCAGCACGCCGACGTCGGCCGGCTTTCCTCCGTCCGGTCGATGGTCTCCAGTTAACAGCTGTGGCAGCCAGACAGACACAGCCCCGCTCGGCCCTCCCGGGTCTCGCTACCGTGTCAATCCTCCTGTCGCCCACACGCGACTCTTCAGCAACGGCTACGCAGCTTCACGGACCCGGTCCGGCCGCAAAATCGAGCCCCCGGCTTCACCGCTTCGGACAGGCCCGGAACCACCGGGGCCCGTATCTCCGCTCCCAGATGCCGTAGCTCCGCGGGGGTGGGGTGATGGTCCACCGCTGATGTTCCGACGCGGACACCCGCTTCGGGCAGTAAGGATATTTGAGCAGGATAGACGGAGGAGGAAGGAGGATCACGGAGCTAGTGGCTTAAGCGGCCATTTTGCTCCGACACTTGGCCACGCCCGTGTTTTGAATTTCTTGTTCAGAAAAACAATCCTTCTAGTGCAAGCACCAGGAGTGTTTTCACCCCAATGAAGAGGATACAATGTTCGCATCCTGAATGCCAAGTTCCTATCATTTAAGGGGTTATTGATTGTTATGTGTTGCATTTCTGAGTTCTGTGTCTCTGGGCCCACAGATAATCCCTAAGTAATCCTTGGCCTGCTCTACCTTGCTACCACGAGAGGCAAGTGCTAAAAGGGGTACTTGATTTCTTGTTTGGAAGTCCTCAGTACATGAGCCCAAGCACACCAGAAACAAAACATCTCAGTCTGCATAATTGGGGGCCAGTAACTTCTCATTGCCCAGAAGCCCTCCAACCTGGATTTCTCACATATATATTAGCTGTAAAACTCTATACTGTCCAAACGTTCCAAGGAGACCATTTAGGATCCTGTGATGAAAGTGCTTCTGCTAACATAGCAGAAACATTTTCATTAGAATACAATACTGGGTAGGCATTTGTTTTTGTTCTTTTCAGAAACAACCTTCCAACTAGGGGATTTGCTCATTACAAAAACCAAAGCGGGCTTCTTTCTGCTCATGGGGGTTATTCTGTTTTCTATGGGTGATCCTGGCAGGGAAATCTGCAATGTGAAGACAACCCTAAGTAGGGCAGACCACCTGATGCACAAATCAGCAGCCAAGTGGATGATCAGCCACTGTTAATTTGAGCAACATCAGATGTTGAACTGGCACACAATCAGCAGATTCCCCACCTCTGATGGAGGATAGGAAACAGGTATTTTGTAGGGAAGATGACTCGTCAGTTTATTCTGGCACTCATGCTCCATCATGCCCTTAGTGAAGTCCAAGGTCACATTGCCAGAACATTAATTATGCAAAAAGCAGATATTCAGTCATATTTCTGCGTAAGGGTCTAAACACAGATCTTATGTTCAACAGGTAAAATGTCCACCCCAGATTGGTTTTTCTGCTTTCAGTTTAAACCGATAAGCACCACACATAGGGAAATAGCACTCTTCAGTACAAATGGAGAAACACTCATAACCATAAATTGTCCTGCCCTCCTACATTATCGAAAATTCCATCCCCAAAATAGAATAGCAGGTACTTAGGGATGCTTTTGAATCAAACTAAATGAGTATCCAAATAACCTAAGAGAGGGAAAGAGAGAGAGAGGTTAAAGTTTGTGTATTTGTCAGAGAAACAGAGAAAGTGTGAGAGAGAGAATGAGAGAGGGAGAGAGAAGTAATAATATTTTTATATTTTTCTGCCAGCTCAGCACAATATGCCTTTGTCCTAAAAGGCAGGAGCAGGGTTTTTGGTTTTCCTATTGATTCTACAATCCTTTGCTTCGTGCACAGAGGTGCAGGTTTTTCAAATGTGATCAAAGTGTTTTTTTCATAGTTTAGAGAATTCGGAAGGATTAAATCACATGTGATCTTTTCACAATGTTTTTATGCTATCACTGTTCTACGAAATGACTGATTTCTCATGAACCTTTCATCACAAGCCTACATCCTTATTAAGACACTCTCCACTGCACTTGGTGGTGTGGCAGTTACCTATGAGATGTTTTAGCACCATGCACATAGCGAAAGCACTGACAGACTAACAATCCTTCCAGCATTCCAAAACAGTGTAATATAATATCCCTAACTTCCAAGTAGTCAGAATTGGCTAACGGTGTCACACTTCACAGTAGAGTCACTTGGCACCTATTATTATACACATATTAGGAGCACTACTGTGATGTAGGCACAGGGCCGGCGCTAGGCATGGGCAGCGTGGGCAGCTGCCCAGGGCCTCGCACTCAGCCCACCAGCATGGGGCCCCGAACCGATCGTGTGCCCTGTTGTTTCCCTGTCTCCATGTAATTAGGGTCCATGGGAGGGATCCCCTCCCTGGGCCTCAGGGATGGTGTCTGGAGGCCTGGGGGGGGAGGGAGGGGAGAGAAGCTTCCCCTGTTCCACTTGCAGTGAGACCCATTCAGAGACTGCGGGAGGCTCAGACCAGGATTTAGTGCTCCCACAGTGTCACTAGCCCACAAGCAATTCTTACACCTATCAGGCTGAAGGTGTGAGAATTGCTTGTGGGCTGAAAGTTAAAACTGTGGGGCCGCTAAAATCCTGTACAATGGGCCTCCCGCAGTGTCTCTGAATGGGTCTCCTTGCAAGGGGTCACTTACGTAAATTAGAGGGGCCTCGCGCATTCCCTTAAATAAATTAGAGGGGCCTCGCGCATTCCATTTTGGCCCAGGGCCTCGCAAATCATAGGACCGGCCCTGTGTAGGCATATGCAATATAGCAGTGGACAGCATGCTGAAGGAATCAGGTCTGAGGTGTTCAAGAAATTAATGGCACAGATTGCTCTAGTGCCTTTCAGGTTAATAATTTCACAAAGGTATTACACTGTGGCGTCTTCAACCACCCCTACACATTTCCTAATATTTAGTACACATTAGGTGAATGAACTCTGCATGTTCATTGGTTGCTCAGCAATATTTGAAAGTAACAAAGGGCCTAATTGCGAGTGACAGCCAAACCCATGGTAGCAGTGCTACCACACCGGCGGTCCAACCGCCGTATTTTAAGTTTAGTGGTCGGATCACCACAGGATCACTGCAACTGCCAGAGTTCATGGGTCCCGCTGTAGTGGCGCAGATGTCAGAGGCCGCAATATGCTGGCGGTGCCAGTGCTGAGCATATTAGGAGTTGCCTCACTGCGACCCTATCCACGGCTGTGAGTACACCATGGAAAGGGTGAAGGTGAGACTACTCATGGGGCCCTTACTGGGCCCCCTGTCACCTCTGTGGAGGGGGGAGCATGCACAGGGGCACATGTTGTGCCCTCCTCCATGTTTGCACCCCCAGTTCCTGCACAGGAAGAAATGCAAGACATGGTGCTTTTCTCCCTGTGCAGGAATGTGCTGCTGCGCTCCCACAGTGCTGCCTTTCTATGGCTGTCCTTTGAGCCTTAGAAAGGCACCGCCGTGGGACCGCTGCAGCAGGACTGTCTGCACAGGATTAAGTCGTAATCCGGTGGTCTGACTTCGGGTTTGGTGGCCCTGCAGCGGGGCGCTGTTGTGGCGGCCCGCTGTAGGACCGCCAACTCATAATCAGCCCCAAAATTGTAAGCCATCTATTTATCCTCTAAACCAGCCAGAATCCTGAAAGTGTGAAACACACTGAGCATGTGAGTGGAGGGTGTGGAAGACAGAGGCTGTGAGTATGAAACAGAAGAGCGGAGTGAGATACAGGCTGAGCAACATAAATATCTCGATACAAAACATTGAGAGAATGAGGTAAGCACAGTCTACAAAAAGCTCATTGCACAAATAGACATAACAGCATGTATATCCTGCAATCTGATGTTGCACAAGTGATGCAATAAAAGTAAACTTTTTAGTAAACACTGGAAAGGTGTAGTTTTATGCATTTTCTTTGAGGTTCTTTGAGATGTACAATCACTCATAAACACTGATTTCCAAAAGTAAGATAGACACTAGCGAAAAAACACACTTGCCACAAAAAATGCACACTGAAAACAGGAAAAAATAATCGTAGACTACAAACACTAGAGAATCACATAACCAAAACCACCAATGGTACATCAACGTTTCATTTTACATTAGACTGACAATAATTACAAACCAATAACAAAGAATAACAAAATATTCTTTAACATTTACAAAATTGCTTGCATTGATATAAATGTAACTCCGACCATATCCAAGTCCTGACCCTAACCCTTTTTATTTATTTAGTTTTTATATATCCTGATCCAGGATCAAATTGAACATTAGAGTATAACACATGAGAAAACAGCTAGGAACAAAACAGTCTTTAGAGAAACAAAATAAAGTACTATTTTGAAAGCCATTAAGAAGCAGATTTAAACAAGCATGGGCAAAGCCACTACGGGCCCTTTTATGAGTCTGGCGGTCCGACGACCGCCAGACTCTTGATGGTGAGGCGGATCCAGCCACTGCCTTACCGGCGGTCTGACCGCCTCATTAGGAGTTGGGCGGTCAGACCTCCCTGGGACCGCCGACTTCGCCATTCCCTGGCGTTGGAGCAGCGGTCAAAGGCCGCAACATGCTTGGCGGGACCACCATGGTCGGGCATATAGTACACGCTGTGAGGACACACTCTGAAGGAATCCATATACCGGAATGGGTTTGAACATGGAGATACACTCATAACATCAGAGCCTCCATCTGCTGATACTGATGAATGCAAATGGACCACTTTGAGAATTGGATTTGCGGTACACATTGATATAAATCATTCGACATTGTGGATAGTACGGGACGGAATTACAACCGACATTAAGGAATTTATGACTGGAGAACATAGCCCTGAGAAAGTCGCAGGACAATTTTCCTTTCTATGCGACGAAACACGTGTTGGCTAAGGCAAAAGAACTGTCCAGCTAAGACAAAAGAATTGTATAACTGAACAAAAGAAGAATAAAGAAATCAATGAAGAGAACTACTGTTACATATTAACTGTTTTTTGATATTAGCGTGTCCTGGGGAAATGATGTAGTTGACAAATAAGGAATTATAAACAAAAAGGAGGAATTATATACAAAAAAGAGACACAGTAACGCACATTTTATAGCTATAGACTAGGGCATTTTTCATGAGCATGTATGGCGCCTGGTCCATTTCTCCCATCTGGCAAACAGGTGCAACCTAAAATATAAAACTTTGTGCAACTTGAAGTTGCATCTGCATTACTCAGGCCCCTAAGCGCATGGAAGATGTTGCACGACCTGCACCGAATAAGGAGGGATCCTCTGCACCACACCTCCACTGATGTACACAACAAAGAACATTATGATCACTGTACAATCAGTATATAAATGATGTGTCACCTTGCTTTGTTTCAGTGGCTCACGTGGCGCATTTCATTGCAAAATATTGGAATTGAAAAAAATACAGCTTTTCAAATAACCAATCTACTTCATTTCAGTTTGAGATTTTAGCCACATAAATGAGTGCATATGCAAGTGACCTTTAATTGGAATGTTTAATTCTGTGACGTCAGCATGGTTGTGACACACCTCTTGAAGTTAAGAAGGTTAAAGGTTGTCTTCTTTTGTCTACCTCGCAGCACTTCGCTGATTTATCAGCTTGGTATTGGGTGAACTCACTGAGTTCGAACTCATTGAGTAGACCTTGTGCTGCAACAGTTTCATGGAGTAAACGGTAGGCGGTGGATTCACACATGTACCTTTTCATGGACATTGTGAAAACGTTACCAGAATTAAAACAAGATATCATATGTTAGAGCAGTAGCATGGTAAGGCTGCCTTGGGTCCTGATGTAACCAAGTAAGGTGGCTCCCCAATACCCTGGTTTGGTGGCATAATCTAGCTATAATGTGGGTGCATTGAGACACGCAGAGCAATGGACCTTGGTGCCACTGCACTTGCTGCAATATTGATGACCACGCCTCTGTGATTGGGACTGCCGTGATGGGGTGGATCATCCATTAAAAGATAGTTGCAAATGCACTAGTAGTAACAGTGGTGCTATAATTAGCTGTGGTGCCAGTGGAAGTGGCACCAGTACTAAATTTAGTAGGATTAGTGGTTATCCTGGCACTAGAAGTATCATGAGTAGTAGTATATGAATTAGTCATTTTCTGTGCTACCTGTATAAGCAGAGGTGCAGGTAGCAGTGGTACTGCTAGTAGTAGGACCAGTAGGCTTTCTACCAGTAGCAGAAATAATAGAAGAATTATTCAGAAGTAATTTTCAGTAGCAGTAGTAGTAGTAGTA
Source organism: Calotriton arnoldi (assembly GCA_963921515.1). Classification (NCBI taxonomy): domain Eukaryota; kingdom Metazoa; phylum Chordata; class Amphibia; order Caudata; family Salamandridae; genus Calotriton; species Calotriton arnoldi. The sequence goes on along the minus strand of CAWUFW010004139.1, from coordinate 275,281 downwards.
GTAGTACTAATAATAGAACTAGTGTCTGGTGCTCAAGCACTATTACTAGGAACTGATGATGTGGTACCAGTAGTACTTATAAAATCAATAGTAGTTGTACTATATATAGTAGTAATAAAAACAATAGCAGTGTTAGCATTTGTATCATTACTCAGTGCATTACTACTACTTGGAGTAGTAACAATAGTAAAACTAATAGCAGTAATTACGGTATACATGATAGCTGTTGGTACTATAGGGGATAGAACTACTTGTAACTACAGTAGAAGTAGAACTAAAAATGGAAGTAGTATTAGTAGCACTAAAAGAAGCACTGGTAGTAGTTGTAAATGACAACAACTTTGAAATGAGAAGGCAGTCCCCCTTTCTCTTTGTATTGAATAAAATGCAGCTTATAATTGTCCTTGGTTTATTTTGGAAATTAAATAAACTGATTTTTACTCGGTGTATGGAAATCCCGATATTAATGCAATTTTTAGATGCAAACAAAGTAAATAGATTAAATTAACTTCATGTGTTAGTTGAAGATGAATTTGGAAAGATCTGTCAGGATCTGTGAGCATACAATGTTAGTAAACCTTGCAACAAGCTAGTAGTCTTTTTAAATATTGTAATTACACAAGACAGCTCATGAAAAATATGTATACTTTTAGCATAACACAAAGACATGACATTGGACTTAATAACCCACCCATATTCCCACTAAATCAGGCTCACTGTTTATTTTATGTTTGTGAGTGAAATAAAATCCTTACTTTGGACAGTCTTCTAACAAATACTGTAACGAGGGGAGATCTCCTTTGGCCGCTGCATAGTGAATAGGTAATGCTCCTGTGTCTGTAGTAACCATTGCGTCACTGCTTCCGAATCGCAGTAACCAATTGATTATTTCGTGGTGACCGAACCTCGCGGCGATATGCAGAATCGTGGCACCGGAATTATCCTTGGCCTGTGGAATGAACACAAATGTAATTAAGTCTTTGATTATGCTACAGAAAAAAAATGCAAAATAGGATGATAAAGAGGCTTCTGGTGAGCTTCCTATAGGTGAAAATAAAATCAACACAACCAAGTACATCTTTCCTGAAAGACTACCTACCATAAAATTGAGAATTCCATGTATACATTTTTGTAAATGGAGAAATTATGAGTGTGATAGGCGCCTACACATAAAAATATTGTATTGTATTGTAGTTGCATTTATATAGTGCTTCATCTTTCTAATAACGTCCCAAAGCGCTTTCTACGGACAGTAGCATGCTACACCGTGTGTTGTGCTTGGTTGAAAAGGTGTGGGTTAATAGTGTGGCCTGTGTATTTTGGTTTTATACGTGATGGAGAAGGTGTGCTCTTATGGTATTGTAACAGTGCCGGAAATGGGTTCATTGGACCTGAGTAATTACCAGTGGTCCCGCTTTGATCATAACATTAATAACTTCAGCATTCTGAATATTGTGCTGTGCATTAAACTTCATAAAGGAACCAATATGGTTGACAATAATAGAGGATTGAAAACTGGGGCAACGTTCAGAGTGTTATTGGAATGGAAGTGTTTTATGTATATAATTGTGATTCCTGCTGGTACCAAATATACTCTCATTTGGCCTAGGGTTTCAATAACGTTTGTTTGCAAGCTTTTCCCATCCACTTTACTGCCTATATGTGTATTGCCTAAGAATTGCAATACACATGTATATAGGTAAGATGCATTAAAGATTTACATTCTGATTCTTAGGTCTGATAATGCACAGGGCCTTCGTTTGCTACTAAGCATACATTTTTGTGCTGTGAAAATCATTGACAATTCAAGTCGAGCGTTGGCAAAGCCAATAAGTCTGGCATGCATTGTCTGCTGACATTTTAGCTTTGCCAATGCTTTCTTTTAAAAAAAAAAATCTTTATTATTTTGCAATGCAACAGGTCTAAAACAAGAGACCAGTCTATAAGGCTGAAATAGTTATTAGGTTAAGGCGAACGTACAAAAAGCATAGCATGATCAACAGCAGCAAAATAAATTGATTTAAAAAGAGAAAAAGAAAAACAAGGAAAGTAATACAGATGTCGCCATCATAGTACACATCTGGAACACCCCTCCTATCCGCCCCCACTCCCGTTTTACCACCCCCTCTTCACCCAGTGCGCTCCTCTGGCTTGTGTAGCGGTCTAGTAGCTGCATTGGGAGGCGACCCCGAAACCCCTGGCCCGGAAGGGCCTGCACACTTTGTAACACTCTCTGGCCAGGCGTGGCCAGAGAGCATAAATAAACGGGCGGGAGTCGCACGGGATTTCCTGCCCACACCAGTAGCCCTGTGTGATGAGTGTTCATTTAGCTGCTCCTTCCTAGGCCCTGTCACGGGGCAACTTAACACTGGCGACGAGGGTGGGCGTCTGCCCACAGCGGTTGTGACACTCCATACTGCCTCCTCACCTTGGTCCAGCGAGCCTGCACCCGACGACGGGTCAAGAACTGAACTTGCCGGCTGGTCCGCCGTGTGCTCCCCTGCCGCCGCAGGCATCCTACTGAGCGGCGTAGTGACACGGATGCCCGGCTGTACACCACACTCCCCCACAGGTACCATGCACCGCAGTAGCCCGCTCGGCACCTGGAGCGGTGAATCGCCGCATGCTGCAGAATACCTGCGCAGCCCCGGAACGTCCCGAACAGTGCCTCAGGAGCGCGCATGCACAGTACTGCCAGCAGCCTACCTGAAATTTGCGGCGGATCCACCAGCTGCTACCACCGCCTCCCGACGCGGTCTGAAGGCACGTAGCAGGGCGCAGTCACGCGGCACAGCCTGCTGCGGACCCCGACGCCTAGAGCGGCACTGGTGCAGGGAAGGGATCAGAGAGAGCGGAAGACCACAGAAGTAAGACAAACAAGTGCCCCAGTACACCTGATCCCTGAAGGCCCACAAGTGGAGCAGCATATAAGGGTGAATCCAGGGAAGTGAGTGGACGCTCACTCACACGACGCCCATCAGCATAAGCCACAGAAGAAAGAAGCAGATTGGTGATAACACAAGGAGAGCGACATAACCCAGCGCCCAGGCATGTTGAACCCAGCAGCGCAAGCCGCCCCTCTAAATGCGCCACCGATACAACAAGCAGCACAACAGGTTTCTCAGCACTCCCAAATCAGCGCGCTGCCTCCATTCAGCGAACTAATTGACCCCGCCACTGCGTCCCCCAGATGGACAGTCTGGGTTGGCAGATTAGACAACTACTTTACTGCCACAAGAGAAACGGGCGGCGCAGTCAAGAGGTCGCTACTGCTACACTTTGCGGGGGAAGAGATATACAAGCTGTTCGCACACCTGCCAAACACCGGAGCGCCCACCGACTACGACGCTGCGGTCAGAGCGTTGAACGCACACTTTGATCCTCAGCTTAACCCCGACTATGAGCGTTTCAAGCTCCGACAAGCGCGTCAGAGGGAAGGGGAGTCGATGGATGCGTTCCACGTGCGCCTACGAGAACTGGTTAGCACATGCACTGATGATGACCAGAACAAGGAGGTGAGAGTTCAACTCATCCAGGGATGCCGTAACAAAAACCTACGGACCCTCATCCTGAGACAGCCAGGGATCACTCTGGAAAACATCCTTATCCTGGCATGGTCCCATGACCTGTCGGAAGCCAGAGCGACCGCGATGGACGTCGCAATCACCCAACAAGGGGAGAAGACGGTGGCAGTCAAGACCGAAAGGGCGGATGCCGTGCGCATGCAGAACAGGGGCGCCCAGACGAAGTGGCCGACCAGAAGCTCGAGCAAGTTGCAGTGTGGATATTGCGGGAAAGAGGAACACCCCCAAGAAGAGTGCCCACCACGCAGGTCCTGCATGAAATGTGGCACCCCCAATCACTTTGCGAGCGTATGTAGAGGAGGACCTCGGAGCAGAGGACCTCGCGGAAGAAGGCCACCATCCAAGGCAGTAAGGCACCTATCGCTAGAGGAGTCAGCCAATTCAAAGACGCCCAAAGCACTAGCGCAGTGCAGACAGTACTTAGAGGACTCATCCACTGAAGATGAAGAGGAATGCTACCTCATCTCGTTTGCCAGTGATCTCAAACGAAGAAGGCGCCCACAGCCTACGTGTGCCATCGAGATTGCCGGATCACCAGTTACAGCGCTAATCGATACGGGAGCATCTGTGAACGTGATGGGGTGTCAGCAATACAAACGGCTGAATCCAAGACCCATACTGACCCCGTAGCACGTGAAAATTCTGACGTATGGCAGCCAGACGGCGTTACCCCACAAAGGCAAGATGATGGTACAGGTCAAATCAGAAGATCAGGAAATCACCACAGTGTTCCATGTGGTAGATCGAGAGGTGGACATATTAGTGGGAAGTCACACGGCTGAAGACCTTGGCCTGGTCACTTTTGCCAATGCAGTCAAGACACTGCAAACCGCGGACATACTTGAAATGTTCCCACAGCTGTTCAAAGGTCTCGGGAGCATGAAGAGACCACCCGTGAAACTTCATATTGATAAAGCAGTGAAACCAGTTGCCTTGCGACACCGGTGCATACCTTTTCACCTTCGACCGCTCGTGGAGCAAGAGTTGCAGATCCTTGAACAGCAAGGAGTCATAGAGAAAGTCACGGGACCAACACCATGCGTGTCGCCCATGGTGAGAGCTGAGAAGCCGAAGCAGCCAGGAAAAATCAGACTCTGCATTGACATGTGCATGCCCAACCAAGCGATAAAGCGCGAGAGGCACCTAACACCGACAGTTGACGATATCCTAGCTGATCTCAATGGGTCCCGCTGGTTCTCCAAGCTAGACCTCAACGCCGGATACCATCAGTTGAGGCTAGCGGAGGAGAGCCGATACATTACAACATTCTCAACTCACCTGGGGTTACGCCATGACAAAAGGCTGAACTTTGGTATCTCCTCGGCAGCCGAGATTTTCCAGAACGCAGTCAGAGACGTGCTGTCGGGGCTCCAGGGAGTGTTGAACGTCAGTGACGATATATTGATACACTCTGCAACAATTGAAGATCACCATCGTCATCTCCGCGCCACCCTCCAACGCCTCGCCGATCACGGAGTAACTCTTCACGGTGAAAAGTGCCAGTACTTCCAAAAATCCATCGAGTTCTTTGGCTTCGTATTCAGCCAAGAAGGCGTGAAGGTAGATCCCAGGAAGTCGCAAGCCATTCAGCAGGCCCCCGCGCCCATTACAGCATCTGAAATCCAAAGCTTCCTAGGCATGGCCACATACTGTGGGCGATTTATACCTAACCTGGCTACCATATCTGAACCTCTGCGGGCCCTACCAAAGAAAGATGCAGTCTGGAAGTGGGGAAAGGAAGAGGAAGAGGCGTTTCAAAAGGTGAAATCAGCGCTGTTAGGGAAGACCACTATGGCCTATTTTGATACCACCCGGCCGACAGAACTAGTCATGGATGCTAGCCCCTTGGGGCTGGGAGCGCTCCTTGCCCAAGAGACCGAACCAGGGAAATGGGCCCCGCTAGCATTCGCAAGTAAAGCCCTCACCCCAACTGAGGCCCGCTACTCCCAAATCGAACGAGAAGCACTGGCGATTAAGTGGGCCTGCAACCACTTCCATCTGTATGTCAGCGGCCATCCTTTCAAGGTTGTGACGGACCACCAGCCACTGCTTCCATTGTTCAAGGGCACTGCGCCACACCCACCACCACGAATCGAGCGGTGGGCGATACAATTGCAGCATTACCAAATGGAGCTTGTGTATAGACCTGGAGCAAAGAATCCTGCCGACTATCTGTCGCGACATCCCCCCGGACCTGACAGAGGAAAATCCCGAACATGAACAACAGACGGAGGAGTACGTCAGCACGGGCTCTATCCTTGGAGGAAATTAAGGCAGAGACCAACACTGATGTAGTGCTCCAGAAGGTGATGGAAGCCCTGCAGAAGGGGTCGTGGGACGATTTCCTTCACGGCGTCAATGGATGGAACGAACCGGACCGGACCCGGCTAGGGAAAGTCTTACGAGTCTGAGATGAGCTGTGTGCCGATGCAAGCGGCGTAGTGCTAAGGGGATCACGAATTGTCATTCCAGTGAGTCTCCAGGGGCAAGCAACTGTCCTAGCACACGAAGGTCATCAGGGAACCGTGAGGATGAAGTCGAGGATGAGAGAGAAGGTGTGGTTCCCTGGCCTGGAAGCAGCCGTGGATACAGTAGTCAGGAACTGCCGAGCCTGCCAGCTAACCAGTGCCTCAGAAACCCCAGCGCCTGTAATCACAGAAGATCCTGCGCCATCTCCATGGTCGTGGGTGAGTCTAGACTTTGGGAGCTTCCCAGATGGACGAGTAACCGATGTCCTGGTCGACAGCTACACGAAGTACCCAATAGTTGAAGTCTTACCGTCCACATCTTTCAACCACCTGCAGCCAGTGCTGGGAAAGACGTTTGCTCTTTTCGGACTACCACAGGTCATCAAGACAGACAACGGGCCCCCGTTCCAAGGAGGAGAATTTAAAGATCTGTTAACTCGATTGGGAGTGAAACACCATCGCATCACTCCACAATGGCCGCATGCCAACGGCGAAGCTGAACGCTTCATGAGAACTCTGAACAAGGTTCTTAGAATAGCAATGGCAGAACAGTCAGACCCGGAGATAGCGCTCCAATGATTCCTGCGGGAGTACCGGAGCACCCCACATTGCACAACCCAGCGGTCGCCCTGGTCATTGATGCTCGCTGGACCCCAGCGGGATACTATCCCTGTAGCCGACAACTGGGCACCTGAACCATATGACCCAGTCCAGACCCAAACTCGACGGACGGTGTCCGTAGAAAAGACCAGCAGGCGGAGGAGAGCGAAGACCCGCGTCATAATGCCAGGGTGCACTGTCCTGGTACGGAATCGCTGTAGCGGAGGGAAGCTCCGCACAACGTAAGAGCCTGGGTTGTGGACTGTGCTGAAGCTAAATGGGACTGCCCTCACAGCAAGGAAAGGAGAAGAGATTATTACCCGGAATGTATCCTGGTTCAAAAGAGTCCAAGCGCCGGACATGGAAGTGCCACAGTCAGGACAACTGGAAGATAGCGAGACTGTGAGCGGAGAGATATCCCCGTGCCTAGAAGAAGATCAACCGGGACTCCATGTGACTCCGACTCAAGGTGTGGGTGATGATCCGAGTTCTGTCTCAAAAACCAGGGAGAACACCAGCCCGATGGGACGCCGAGAAGTACATCAGCGCAGATACAACCTGAGGACAAATCCCAGACCGAGCCAAAGGCTTGCAGACTTTTTGTGTTAAATCGTTTTACGAATTTGTTTGAACAGTGACTTAAGATGGTATGTAGTGGTCTAGTAGCTGCATTGGGAGGCAACCCCGAAACCCCTGGCCCGGAAGGGCCTGCACACTTTGTAACACTCTCTGGCCAGGCGTGGCCAGAGAGCATGAATAAACGGGCGAAGTCGCACGGGACTTCCGGCCCACACCAGTAGCCCTGTGTGATGAGTGTTCATTTAGCTGCTCCTTCCTAGGCCCTGTCACGGGGCAACTTAACAGCTTGTACATCCCTCACAGTTCGTCCGACAAGCACAATGCAGGAATGGAGGCAGTGTGGATCTCTTCAACCTCAGTATGTAAGTCAAGTACTTCTTGATGACAGCAACAAGTACCTTGGGCCTTGGGGACAATAACTAATCCCCATCAATGTGGCAACGAGGGCTAAATTATGGTGGCACTGTTTTAAATTTTGATTCTCAGGACTGTGGGACCCCTTTTCGGCCAATTACGGTCAGACTGGGACCAATTTTTAATTTCCCAGAATTAACGGTGGAACTGAAGTGCAAATCTTAACCTTCACATGGTTTATATTTTATTCGGTAATCTACTTTTAATGCATTACTCAGATTTTATTTTTATTGTGTAAGAATGAGGATTCTATGTCTAGCCCTGAGGCGTTTGATCCACGGTTTGGAGCTCCTTCTCCTTGCTATTTTGCATCGATTATCATTGATTTTTAATTGGTTATAACTTTTTGTATACATGAGCATGATAATGTCTCTTAACATGATTACGGCAAGCATTTTTTATTAATCGCGCCAAATGAAATCTAATCTAATGAAGTGCTTCTGGAGCCTGTGGAACTCTGTCAGTTCAGTCTAACAGCCAGTTCCCCCTTTATCTCTTCTTTGTTTTGGGTCGAATCATGTGCCACAAAGACAACATGGCGGTCGGAAAGCTCCCTCCCTCACCAAGTCCCCCCAGTGCAAGTATATTTTTTAAGGGGTGTGCGTATCTGTCCACTATCTCAAGGCACATAAGTGAAGGATCTAAAAGTCGCATGAACAGGCCCTACACACCCTCAAATTGAGGCAGTTTGTCCTGGACTTTCCATATGCGCCTCTCGTATGTGACTAATCGTAAAGGGTTGGTTTATCATTCTTGGCGTGTTGGGAGAATCAGCAGGCGCCAGTGTCGGAGGATGCAGATCTTTGCGACCGTTAAGGCTGTCGACATCCACCTCTTCCAATGAGAGGTACTGTTATCCACGTCCAGAACATCCTGTAGGATAGTAAATGTTGCTGATGTGGTTGGGGCTGGTATTACGTAACGTGCTTAATACACTTGTCTAGTAGTGGGGCAGTTTCATACAGGACCATAGTACATGGAGGTGGTCACAACCAAGTTCTAAGCACCTCCAGCTGTTGTCATGTGGTAGTAAACTGGCCTTTCTCAGCTTGTTCAGGGACCAGTATCAGTCATGCAATATTTTAAAATATGAAAACTTTAACTGGGTCTCTCTTAGGGTTTTGTCATGTTTGTCCAAAGGGTTTGACCAGTCCTCATCAGTGTATTAGATGGCTAGACGGGCCTGCCAATACTGTCTGGCCTTGCAACTAGTACTTTGGGAGTACAGAGAATCGATAAGGATCTGGTATCAATTGGAAATGGCGCCCCTGTAGACACCCCATGTGACCATGTATATCTGAGTAGGCGACTCCGGGTATACTTTTTAAGCAGTGTTGTAATTGATAATACTGCTAATGCAGTGTAGGCTGTAATGAAAATTCTGTACTACGGGTCTCAAAGGACTTTATCACATTGGTGTCATATAGGTCCTCTATCTTCATGATCCCTCTTTCCGAACACTGTGGCCAATAGAATGTGTTGTGGCCTATTCTAAGGACCATCTTGGACCAGATCAGCACCTCCTGATGGAGACAGCCATTCATGCATAAGAGCCTGTGGGTGTCTATTCAGGCAGCCCACATCGCCATCATCGTGGGGGGATATGCTGGTGAATAGAGGTCCTGGTCACTGCATAGTATGCCCGGACCCCGCAGAGTTTATCCCTCAGATTTTCCTATAGTTACCCAGAAAGTCTTCTCGCCTTCAGGGACATAAAGTACCCCAATTGTGAGAGGTGATGGGCAGGATAGTACTCAAACATATCCGGTAGTCACAGGCCCCCCGCCCTTGTGTCTGCATAGAATTTAGCAGGTTTGAGCCTGGGTTTGCTGCCCGCCCAAATGAAAGGGTTAATACATTTATTTAGAGTCAGGAGAAGCATTTTAGACATTGCAAGCGTTATCACGCCTAAAGCATAATTAAACCTGGGTGCTATCACTACGTTTACCATCTGTGTTCTGCCCCACAAGGAGAGTTGTAGCAAGGATCATCTGTGCAAATTCCTGTCCATTTGCACCATCAGCTGCTGTAGATTTGCCATCACCATTCCCTCCAGGCTTCTTGTGATCTGAATGCCCAGGCACTTGAGCCCAGAGGTTTCCCATGTGAAGCCAAAGTCGCTATGGATTCTTCTGATTGGGCACTTCATGATCAGTAGAGCCTTGCTCAATCAATTTTGTACCCAGAGAAAGCTGAGCATGCTGAAATCAGAGACAGTAGTTGGGGTACTGAGTCATCAGGGTCACAGAGTGTAAGGAGAATATCATCCGCATAGAGCAGGATCTTGGTTCAGCCAGCAGCCATGCCAACACTCTTCATCTGGTGTTATTGATGGATAGCTGCTGGGAGGGGCTCTAATACAATTAAGAAGAGGAGAAAGTGAGGACCCCTGTCTCATCCCTCAATGTATAGCAAAGTACTGTGATAGAAACCCCCTGAAATCGATCTCTGCAGTAGGATTAGAGTAGAACAACTTTATTTTCACAAAGAATCCAGACCTTTGACTACTCTTTGCAGCATTCGGAATAAGTACCTCATTTGACCCTATCAAACGCCTTTTATGCCTCCAGTCCAGGAACATTAGTAGTTTGTCATCCATGTCATCTTTCACTTTCTAAAGGACATTTGCTAGTAATCTCATATGGTTCTTGAAGTAACGCTTAGGAATGAAACCAACCTGAAAGTCATGGATAAGACTTGGAAGAACTTTCATTAGCCTGATGGAGAGCACTTTGGTTAATATTTTCATATATATGGTGATTAAGGATATTGGGTGATAGCTTATGTATTGCATTTTGCTCTTATTTGCTTTCCGGATGAGGCTAATGAGAGCTTTGTTGAATTTGTTATGCAGTCTGCCTGTAGTTTCCACATCTTTCAAAACTCTGTAAATTAAGGGCACCAAAATGGATTTATTTAACTGAAATAATTCAGCGGGGAAAACGTCTACCCCCGGGGCTTTGTTATATGGCATGGCTGAAATTGCTGCTGCTATCTCTTCTTCGGTAATCTCACCCTCCAGCAGCACCATGAATGTGTGTTAAGACAGTGGTAAGCAGTGACTGCTGCACTATATAGGTTCGCTAGAAACTGAATAAAGGTCTCAGATATGGTTGTAGGGTGTGTAATCAGCCTGTCTCCCTGGTCCCTGTTCACCACTATGGCTTGTGCCTCCCTTTGTGGAAGCTGTGCCGCCAGCCTTTTCCCCTTGTTCATAATGTCTCCACTTAAATCGAAGTAGGGCATTTTCTGCTTGGGTAGTGAAGTGTGAGTTCAGATCAAATTTTGCCATTCCAAGTCTTCTAAGGAGCTGGGGGTTAAGGTTCCTCATATGTTGTGAGTCAGGGTAGCAATGTCTAGTTCTAAGCTTGCTATTTTCTCTCGCATGGCCTTTTTTCTTATGGCTGAGTACCTCATCAGGTCTCCTCTAATTACGGCTTGCTCAGCCACCCAGAGAACATGGGGTAAGGTAACCGAGAGTTCATTTGCAACTAGGTGTTGGTGTAGGTGTGTGGTGAGTTTTCGTTTGTCTTCCGGGAGCTTGTAGATTTACAGCTTTAGATGCCAAATTTTGGTGGCAGTGGCAATATGACCGAAAGCCAGTTTCAGGACTACCAGTGAAAGATCTGATTTCCCACCCTCCACTATTGTTTAGTCCCACAAAAAGGCCGGGGTACAGTGGTTAACAAGGTAATAGTCAATTCTAGAACATGTACTATGTACACAGTGGAGGAAGGTGTACTCCTTAGCTCTCAGTTGTAGTATACACCAGGGTCCACCAGGACATGGTCTCTCGAAAGGTCCCCCAACATCGCCGTACCCAGTTTTTTGGCATATCAAGTTGAACGGTCCTGTCAATAATCAGCTACCACCACTTGGCACACCCAAATTCCATTAACCGTCTCAAGAGACTCCAGAAAAAGGTTGCTCTGTTAAGGTTGGGTGCATATATGGAGCGTGGCGTCCATAGTCTTCAATTTCTCAACAACATATCACCCAATTGGATCCCTCCCGGTTTTTTGAATGGTATATGGTAATGATTTTTGAAAGAGGATAGCTACCCTATATTTCTTCGGTGTTGTGTTGATGATTCTGTCTGGGGGAAGTTGTCATCCCTGCTGGTAAGACTGCTACTAACTATTCTGCCAGCCCAGTCCCTCTTAAGGTGATCTGATTCATCTTTCGATAAGTTGGTCTCTTGGAGAAGTACACAACCTGGCACTTTAGTGGATAGATAAGCAAGGGTCTTTTTTCGTTTGATGTAATGTGCCAATCCATTAACATTAAGGCAGGCGATATGAGGTCTCTAGAATGTGATAATCCTGCCAGTGTATTGCTAGGGTGGTTATTTAGTAGTGGGTAATCCTAGGGCAGCCATCGGCTGCTGAAGACTGTGAACGAGGGGGTGTTGAACGAAGTGTACCACACCCTCGCTGAAGCTTGTCTGGGTTAGATGGGCAAGTGATCACACTTGCTCTATGAGAAGAATTGCAAAAGAAAGGATTATATGTGTAAACTCCTCGGGAGCCTCAGAAAAGACAGTCCCTCCAAATCAACAATAGAAAATGAGAGGTAAAGAAACAAGCAAGACTAAACACTGTGCAGTGCACAATCTCAAGGAATAGTGTACCAATAACAAATGAACTCATACTTTATTTATATGAGTGAGTTACTACCTCCAAACCTACCACCCAGCGACCCATGTACATGCTGTCCGGGCAACCATGAAGTTTTCATCCAGGAAATAAGGCAGTCCTAGTAAAGAGTGAGACAACCAGGAGGAGGGGGTTATCAAGGCGGAAGTTCCAGAGTAACAGTTCAGATTATTAAGGCCTAAGAGAGAAGGACCCGTGGGTAGAGAGTTTGCCCTGTCCACCCGGTAGTCTGGAGCCCAGTTCTACCCCAACAGATAGACCTTACTTGGTAGCTGGTGTGGCATGCACCATCCACTGTGCCCTGCCAAGAGAGTCAACTGTGCAGCCTTCAGGGTTTCAGTTGAGACTGTGATTTGTCTCTGTCCCTGTTTTTCTTTGAATGGGGGTGTTCATTCATCTGTATTCTCCCAGGGTTTTATCACTGCCTCAAGACACTTACGTTCCCTGTAGACATTCTCCGTGGGCCTGTTGGGAGCCAGCAGGTTGGCCGTGGTTAGCCCGGTGAGGTGTGCCCCGCAATGTGGAAGTGTCCATGTTGGGGGTCTCTAAAGAATCCAAGAGCAGTTCAAGGTTGGTGGGTCTGTGAATTCCCTGTGTGTGCCGTTGATAGTAAGCAACATCATGGAGGGTTCAAGTAGTCTGTGTTGGATCTTCAGCTTTCAGTGGGAGGGCCTCAGTGCCAGGAATTCTTTTCAACATACCATAGCACCATGAGAAAAGTCCACTGCTATGTAAATGGGTGCATTTTTGTAAACGAAGGGTCCATTACATTGTTTTGCCACTGTCACTAAGGGCCATATGTATCAACCAAAATTGCGATCGCAAACGCATTTGCGATCGCAATTTGGCTAAGTGGTATGTATGAAGGCAAAACTGCCTCGCAAAATAAGGAATCGCAAAATTTGCGATACCCTATTTTGCGAATGCATTTAAGGAATCGCAAATTGCGATTCCTTAAATGCAATGTAAGAAGCACAAAAAAGTGCAATTTGGCTTTAAGGAATCGCAAATTACCACCAACTTCAAGTTGGTGGTAATTTACATTTCTTTGAAAAATGCACTTTTTGTATTTTTCAAAGTGTAATGTGGCGCACATACATGCCCTTAGGGCATGTATGTGCGCCACATGTGCACCCATGCTTATTTCAGGGTGTAACAGGGTGTCCATTTGACACCCTTGCACCCTTGAAATTGCATTCTCAATTTGCGATTCTCTAATTGCTAATCGCAAATTGAGAATGTCTTCCCATTCATTCCTATGGGCCTCTAGGCCCATAGGAATGAATGGGGAGGGTTTCCTTAATTGCGAATCTCAATTTGCGATTCGCAAATAAGGAATATGTAGGATTCGCAAAACTTTTTGCAAATCCTACATACATCGCGTTTTGCGATTCTCAAATAGCGATTCGCAAAAATTCGCTATTTGAGGATCGCAAAACATGGGTTTGATACATATGGCCCTAGATGTCTAGCCTGGTGGTGGCGGAGGAGACATGCTAAGATCGGCCTGGTTGTAGGTTGGTTCCGGGTTGTGCACATGCATAGTCAATGGGCATGTTGGAATTCCAAGGGTGGTATAAATGTAAGGCCAATGAGCTCCAATAAGAAGGACATCAAGAAACTGGCCATGTCAGTCTATGCCCCTTCAGGAGTGTCAATACAATGGATATTGTTGCTCCTACTCCAATCTTCCAAGTTCACCAGTTTCCCCCTCAGGACCCACAGTCCCTGGCCCAGGTCCAGTTGGTCTAAAAAACTGTAAGTCTGTCTTTCAATGCCACTTTTTTCCGTTCGGTGGAATCCAAGCAAGCTTGGAAAGTTCCTACGTCCATTTGCAGGGATTTTATTTTAAATGACGTGGATTTTGTATCCTCATGGATTGAGTCAATGGTCGATTTGATGGAGGTGAGTTCTTTCAACAGGGTTTAGCATAGTTTCCAGCGGACCTTCGGCCATAGCTGAATGTAGAGGTTTTTGCTTGCCCACCATTACTTCCCTAAAAAGAAGTTGATGGTTCGCCTTGCCCTTTGACATCCGGAGCGACAGGGCTCATGACAGGAAGCTCAAAGTGTGGTGGGCCTGGGAGGGAGGCTTGAGCGAGCAAGGACAGTGCCACGTGGTTTTAGATATGGTAGTCCTCCAATGGCTGTACCCCACTGCTCACTGGAAGCATACACTGCACAGAGTGTAGTAGTCCTAGGGCATGTGACTCCCTGGTGTGACGACCAAGGGGCATATGCAGGGCTCCCCATTGGTAGGTGAGAAGAAGGGCCGTAGGCAAGAATGAGGAGAGATGCAGATCTGGTGTGAGACAGAGAGTGTATACTGCCAAAAGTGTCAAGCTCTAAGGTGCAGAGGGCTCACAAGGTGCCATCCTGTGGTAGTCTCTCTGGGAGGCTCCAACAGTGCAAGTTAGTGTCCTAAGTGGCAAGCTGTACCTGGTCTTGCGTCTCCAATACTGCTGCTGCTGCTGCTATTGCTATGCAGGGGTAAGCTGGGTTTCACTAGTGTGTAATGTCACCAGCTGTGCAGGAATGTGGCGGGAAGAGTCTGCTACATGGCGGGAAGAGTCTGCTACATGACATGAGGCTGCAGTTCAGTGCTCAGCTTCGGGAGGGGCAAAGTGTGCCAGCAGTATATCACCCTCCGAGCTCTGGGGTCATTGCAGATGTTACTGGCAGGGTGAGGTTCACATCCACATATTGTTATAATCACTAGGGCCTTCGGTCATGAGCCGCCATAGCAATGCCTCAGTCTGGCGAGTGGCTCTCACTGCAGTGGAAGAAATGTAGGTGCGGCAATCTTCACCGGTGAAGATTCGCCAGGTGAGCCTCTGGGTTAGGCCATTGAAGGAATAGCAGGGAAAGCTGAGGACTCTGAAGACCCATATCCCATAGCAGTGTCCACTATTTGCCAGAGTGACCGCCCACCTGGTGCTGTAGGTGTTGGAGTGGAGCACCAGGTGGCTGGAGCGGTTTATCAGGGAGCGGCCATCATGGGTGAAGACAGATTTTGCCCCCAAGTATACATTAATGAAATATATTGAGACACAGGAATATATTTATAGGGTAAGATAGATAGTTTTTGTCTTGGGAATATAGAAAAATTTTGAGATACATGTAATGCTTTTACTGGTAATTCAATATCATAATTACTTACATTACAGTTATTAGGGGTGGGCGGAATGTTTCATTCTTCCAGTGGAATTAGGGGAATTTGGTGGCTCTGTGTTACTTTTGTAATACGGAGTTCTGGCCAAATTCCACCAATCGCCTTGTGGCAGAATTTATTTCCCACGAGGCTCCAGAAATGAAAGCTGGCAAGTGAGATTTATCCTCCCCGAGAGTGATTTTCTAACGCAGGCAGTTGCAATCAGAGGGCTGCTTCTAGAGCAGACTTGCTGCCGCTCGAGTAGATTTGCTGCAGCTCGAGTAGATTTGCTACAATTCAAATGGCTGCTCGCTCTTGCACACTGCATGGTGCCATTTGTGCTGATTTTTCAGCGATGCTCACACTACTGGTGCTAAATTGGAGTAAGAACAGCACGATGTGCATATATTCTGCTCGTTGGCGGAGTTCCGTGGAATCTTGCAGAGGTTTTATGTAACTACAAGGAATTCTGTGGTGTGAAACTCCACGAGTTCCGCCGATCCCTTTATTAGAGTTTATGTGAAGTTAACATTCCTTGTTTCAGTACATTGATTGGGTAGGTGACTAATGTCTTTTACACGTTGAATGGAATTTTTTTATGAGTGACATTTTTTAAATAAGGAGCTAACAATCTAATCACTGGAGGACGTCAGGTATTTTTGGGAAAAAAGCTTAGATAGGTCCTTTGAATTATGATAGAACTGAAATATATGCATTAGTTTATAATGAAAATCGATTAATAATTTTAGTCAAAATACTGTTAATAACTTTTAAATTACACTTTTGTTTTGATTCATTATGAAATAATACATATTTCATTAGTACAAGCTATTTTCACACATTTGTTACTTATAGCAGTTCCATGGCTTTTGAAAATGTCCATAGGTTTGTGATAACAGTTCCCAAATTCACATAACTTTTCCAGGAAAAGTTATATGAATGAGGGAACTGTTGAAATATGTTCAATTGTTTTTGTATGTATTACGAACTTGGGGCTATTCATGGGGCTGTTTATGACTGATTTTAAAGTATGGTAGAGTGTGACTGTGGATGGTAGATGTATGAATGGTGTGTTTTTAAATGGTCAGGCTGCAATAAAAAACTTTTTCATAAAATATTTTCTTCTTTCTTTTCCTTTTTTTATTTTTTCCCATTCATATGATTTTATGATGAAATTGTGTATTTAAGACTATGAAAAAAACTTTGGGATTGCTACAATGTTATCTAACGATATTATTGAAACAAAAATACATGTAATATCCATTTATATGAGTTGGTTTGCTCTGCATTGATATTGCATTAGCGGCTTCATGTACCTAGTGTTTATTTAAAGTGGGTGGCGGGTTATTTACCTTGTGGTTTGTACACTTAGCTGCATTTACAGTCTCACTGCAATCGGTCAGAGCACATCTATAGCCCTCAAGCAACATATTCAACATATTACATATATGACAATCTGACCCACACAAGTCCCGAATCACCTACATCCTTTTGACTGGCTGCATGACACAGTGCCCATATTACCATATTGGAGCAGTGGCTCTTCTGCTGAGGCGGAGGAGCATCACCCCACTGCTTTCAGAGCAGTTCAAAACGGAAAAATAAAATGATAATAACGCAATGTTATTATCATTTTGTTTTTCAGCATTGGCTTAGGTGCGGGGCAGGGTGGGGCCGGGCTGGCCAGAGCAGGGTGAGGAGTGGTAGGCACTTTCTAAATACGCATGAAAGTTTAGCCGGCCCTCTTGGGCTGGCCAAACAGTCATGCGCACTTTGCATGTTCTCCCAGACTGTATTGCACAGCCTGGGTGAAGAACATGCACAGGCTCCCAGCCCCTGTCTGAACGCTGAACCACGGCGCGCAGACCAATCACAACGCTGCTGTCATGCTGATGACAGCAGCATCATCATTGGCTAGGAGAGTCTGGGGGCCTGTGTGCTTCCTGCTTTGTCATAAGAAGAAGGACAGAGGAGCGCAGTACCCAGGTAAGTGCAATTTTTTTTTCATTCCTCTCCCCGCTCTCTCCGCCTCGCCACCTCTGTTCAGTAGCAGCCGCCACTGCCACATTAGGGCCGTAGTGCTCAGAAAGTCTACTGAGTAAACCAAAATCCTTAATCATATGATATCATTAGCCAAAGGGTCGAGTGTTATTTTATTTTCAATGTTTCAATTCACAATCTACATGTTTGTGTTTGAGGTTAAAAATTGTCTTGTAAGATGCCAGGAATTTCTGTTTTTGTTCATTCAACAGTTCAACTTTTCAATAAATGATGTGTTACTTTAAAAAAAGAATATCCCTATCTAGAAAGTATTAAGTGAATTGAGTGAGTGAGTAAATCTGGGCCGAAGTGTCATGACTGATAGTCACATCATAGACATACTTTTGCATTATTAGACCTGTAACAAAATAGTCTTACCTGTTGAGAAGAAAGTGGCACCTAACCTATCCTGTTTTATGACCCAACAGACAGTCTCCAGGAGACTGAAGTCGGTTCAGACAGATGGTCTGATGAGTAAATGACTGGATTATGTTCGGAATGTGGGAAGAGAGGCTGGAGAACCGCCAAGTGCAAGGACAAGACACATACATCTGTGGGCCTTATAGAAGAAGCATCTGGTCAGATCTCTAACGTCTCAAAATTGCACACCGAAATGGAAAGCTGGTGGGAGGGGTAGCTGAAAGAATATGTCAAATCAGCAGTGGAGCCTGTCCTTAAAAGAAATGTAGGGCGCAATTTGTCCTTTTATGGTCTACGGTCCGTTTCTTATATAGCGCAGCATACACCAAAGCTTCTTGGCATTTCAGGAAAAAGACAAACACTGTTACAGAGTAAGTCATTTTATTTACCAACCTAACAGAGAATAAAACAAGAAACACAGAGAACCCATGTCCGGGCATATCCTTGGCCACTTAAGGAGTTACATAAAACACACAAAACATGATAGGCGGAATACTTGAAAAAAGTCTAACCATCGGCAATTGCTCACGTAGCATCCCAACCCAACTTTTCTTTTGCCCACCATGTCACTTTAGACCCAGCCATTTGCAAATCATTCTTGGCCCTGCTCCAATAAGAACAGTCCAGCTAGAACTGCCAATCCAGGGGGTCTTCGAACCAGAACACAAGTAACCCAAGACCGGTTTCGCTCTGATTGGGGCTTCCCATGCAGGTGTAGCTTGGTTGCAATGGCACAGTGAGCAAGGGACCCACGTGTGGGCATACCCACTTAGGGTTTTACATCAACACACAAAAGGTAATGGGAGAAATGCTTGCAATTTGTCTAATGACTTGCAAACGTTTGGGCAGTATTCCAACCCATCAATCTTTTGCCACCATGCCACCTCAGATTAGACCGAGTCATATGCAAACCTGTCTTGTTCTGCTCCAGTAGTAACAGCTCAGCAGAACTGCCAAGTCAGGTCCTCTCTGAACTGGAACACAAGCAACCCAGACCAGGTGTAGCTTGGTTCTAGTGGCACAGTGAGCAAGCGACCCACGTGTCACAGAAGTCAGTAAGTCTTAGTGACTTTATATGTGTATTACATAAAGTTTCATGCTGTGTATCTGCACCATGTGGCAGAGTACTGAGATGTATGTTGTCCTGTTACAGGTGGACGTGGTATTAAGTTGTTCTGATGCTGTCCATGTACCTGCTGCGCAGGGGTTAATGTTGCTGTGTGTATTGTTCTCCAAGCTGGGTGGGTGGAGGTAAGGACTCTGAATTTCTACCAGTGACATTTTTGCATTTGAACACAAGTTTTCTTCAGAGTATTATTATCTTAATGCTCCCTATATTTTGGGAGCACGGATCAACTGCTAACGCTGTAGTTGACATTTGCATCTGGTGAACTTGGAAAGTGGGAGGTTGGAAATTTTCACCCGAAATTGGACCAAGCGAGTGGTTGAAGTGAGCAAACCAGACTTTCTTTATGGTCTATGGGAAGGTCTCTCTAGTGACAACATCCTGAAACAAGCATTTGCAATGCAATAGGTCTCGCATTTGCGAGAGTTTAAGCTATTGGCATTGTAAATGACAATGCCTTTTATTTATCTGCTTTGATAATTAACACAAAGAAAAGGCATTGCCATTTACAATGCCAATAGCTCAAAATCTTGTCAATGCGAGACCTATTTCATTTCAAAGAAGCGGCCGCCATTGTCCCGGGCTGCTTGGAAATGTTGCAGGAAAGCATGTTGTGCCTGCAGGAAAGCAACTATATAGTCTGCAAGCATATTAGTTTGAGAATTCTTGTTATTATCACCATCTTGTGGAACAGCCATTACTTTCTGGGTTATGGGGTATGAGATCCTGACTCCCATTGAGGGGACGGGATAGGAACCATACTCCACTTCTGCTTCCAATTAGAATACGTTGAATACTTTTAGATCTTGACAACTAATGACGTTATTTATGGTTTCAAATCCATTGGAGTATTAGAGGCAAAAACCTACCATGAAATGCATCTAATCTGTATTTCAATTGTCATTTAGTCCTGATTTTTAAAGATGCAGCACAATACCCTGAGAACAGTGCTGGAATACAATGCAAGTTCTATAGGTCCTTTACAAATATAAGATAACAGACACACCCACAATGAGCAAGTCACACACAGTGATCGCAGACACACACACTTACACTAAACCACAGATATATGTGCTCTGTAGACACATAGAATGCACACACAGACTACCCTGCAGATGCACGCTGAAACACACCCGCTTTGGAATTACACGTACTCTGGAAACACACAAGCAAACACTCACACCAGCAGACGAATACACCCTGCAGAGACAGGTAAACACAACTCAGACGTATCCAAACACACGCAGTCTCAGCATACACAAGCACATGTTGCATATACACACACACTGTACAGACAAATCCTGCAAGCACATGCACGCAAACAATCATGCACATTGCATACACGCACCCAACATACCATATAGGTATATACTTGGCAAACATAGACAAAGTCCTATGGACATGCACACTCTAAAGACACGCACATACTCCGATGCACACACTTCCCGCAGGAAAAACATTCTTCAGCAAGCCTATCCTCCGCAGTAGTACAGGATGCTACTTGGATTGGGAACGAGGGGAAGTAGCCGCTATGACTAATATGTTGAAGCTGGACTGGCCTGCCGAAATGTGGTGCATTTATGTAGCGCTTCATAACCCACAAACACACCCAAATTATTATTATTATTTTTTTTAATCAGGGGTATAAAACTCTGTATGGAAATACAATAAATTTAAATCTGGGAAAGAGGAAGAAGGCATGTTTCATTCTTTAGGATGGTCTCCTGCGGTTTTATGGTGGTGCTTTGCTTCAGTGCAAAATTTTCACAGACTAATCCTCCTTACTAGCCTCTGTAAAACTAGAGTGATCCATTGAGTAACAAACAAACAACCTAGCAATTACTTTACAGAAGACTTCGGAACTGTAAATGTTGTGTCCAGATGACAAAACGCGACGTTGCCACCATAATTTGGGGGTTCTGACAACTGTCATTCCACTGCTTGAGCAGTGGGCTGCTGCCCATCCATACTCGGACATTTTTGCACCGAGTGGACACTGCACATTTACAAATGCTCTGCAATGGGCAGATAATGCAGTGCCACAATATAAACATCCAACAACCCAAAACAGGAAAATTGGAAATGAATATACCTCAGATTTATACATTTAATTGTACAAAAACAGTGCACTGTTTAAATTAGGACTGTTAAATTATTTTAATAAACGTTTATTCCCTTCCACAAAAAATAAATTTAAAGATGGTAGGCAAAACAAATGACAGAACGTATATGGATGGGTCTGCATTCAAAAGTCATGTGGAAAAATGAATGCAGTATTACTCCATATTAGTAGGGTTACAGGTAGCATGGCAGAAGCGAGGATGCATGGGATCGGAATATGAGAGTGAAGAAGAATCTAAATTTGTGGGAGGTTTTTAGGAAAGGGTGACTGGCTCCTCAGTGGGTGGCAGGAGTTGTTACCTAGATGGGTGGCAGTTCGTAGGAGAGTGCGAGGTGCAGATGATTGTGCAGTGACATAAGAAGGAGTGTCATTAAAGGCATTTAGAGGGCCATCAAAGGAGGCATGACTTAAATATGCAGTGTAAGGGAGAGAGTGGAAAAACTATAGGAGTACTGTTAAGGGTGCAAGAGATGAGGCCGGTGGGAAGTATGTGGAAGCGTGGCGAGCATTAGATGGGAGTAAATTAAAAGGTGTTGAGGACCAAGAGTAATAATCATTTGCTCTCCTCATTGCTAAGCACTGGAAATCGGAAGTGCTACTATAAGCAAATTTAATGGAACTTAATATATTGACCTCAGAACGGTACACGGACTGGATGCCAAGCCAAGATTCAAGCTTGTGACCTGCAGGTCACAGATGTCAGCTGCAAATAGTTACTCACTAAGCCATCTTCCTGTTAGTGGGATAATTAAGAGATGTGTTAGCTCTGATCTGCAAGGAGATGCCAGAAGAAAATGTGCCAGCGAGTGGTTGGGTAGATGTATGATTGGCCATGACATGACTAAATAGATTGACTTAACATGCTACAAAATGAAAATAGAGTTGAATAAGAGCAAACATTCAGACCGATGCGTTTAGCGTTCAGAGAAAGGAGACTGAAAACACATCAGCGCTGTGCCCGCCGCTCAAATCAACACAAGGAGCACACCATAACAAAGAACATCGCCTCCACACCCAAAAAAATAATAAATAACTGCGATCATCCCTCCTAGCGTAGCAAAAATGTGAACTACCCACCCTTCAGAGATTAAGCCACCCCAAAACGACTCCAAACTAAGACAAGAGGGAGCTTTGCTTCAGTGCAAAATTTCCACAGACTAATCCTTCTTACTAGCCTCTGTAAAACTAGAGTGATCCCTCGCTCCAGTGCCGAGGAGAGACATCTGCACGTTTGAAGCGAGGCGAGGCCATCTTCCCAGCGCAGAGCACGCGTTACAGTAGCCGAAGACAGACACGCCGTGAGCGTGCACATCGGCTGTCCGGGCAAGTGCACATCAGAACGCGCCGTGAGCGTGCACATTTGCTGTCTGGAGATCGCCAGAAAAGACCAGCGTGACGGCGGCCGCATGGGCTGCGAGGTACACGATCACCCTGTGAGCTCTGGGGACACGCTGCAGGGCATCGCGCTGAAGCATGGTGGAACGACGGTAAGGTGGGTGTGGGTGGGTGGTGGGGGTTGGCAGATGGCGCATGGCTGACTGACACTGGAGGGGGTGTAAGGACAGCTGGGGAGTGCGTGCACAGCTCATGTTTTGCGGCTGGCGAGGACGGAAGGGGGACAGGAGATGTGCACATCGCGTGTCTGTACGTGCGTGTTCACGGTTGCAGTCCGTCCTGCGCGTGCACATCTCCTGTCTCCCTTCCGAAGCAAGTCAGTAACAATAGATCTCGCTAGCGACAGCCCTTACGCGCTGCGTCGCTAGGCGAGACCTAAAAATGAAGCCAAATAGTGCATGATATAGAACTATTTTATTATGAATTTGCTAAAAGGTTATAGGTTTCAAAAGGGTACTTATAACCAATATTCCCTCAAATTATGTTTCTCAGTGTGAGGCAATGAAATGTTCATGTACACAATTTTCTGAATGGTGCAACTGAGACATAATACTAATCACTATGTGAGTGAGAGTGCTATCAGTAGTCCTATCCAATGAGAACAGTGCAGGAAAGTATAGTTATTTCAACATATTTAATAAAAACAAGTATCTTAATAAATAAATATGCAAATTAGAGATATTGTGCCACAAAGCACGTGCTTAAGCTATTGTGCTGCTCCATCAGCTACACATTTCAGAATGCCCTCCAGGTATCTTACTACAGGATTCTTGCATTTACTGTGCCTAGAGAAGGTGAGCCTGTAATGGGTGCTACACATTATCAGTTATCAGATTATCAGTATCTCTATCAAACTGTTTTTCACTCTCTACCTTCCACACCGCACTCACATCACACAGCACCTCAGGTAGCTTCACTGGGTCTCCATTCACAAGCACAGCCAAATCAAACTTCTCATGCACACATACAAAGCCCTACAAAACACAGGACCAGAATACCTAAACAGCTGCAAACACAATCACGGCATCCACAAAGGCAAATCTGGAGGGTCATTCATTCTCCTACATCGCACCCAAGACATGGAACTATCTCCCTCAGCACATCAGAGCATCCTCCTCACTTCTTGAGTTCCACAAGAAGCTGAAGACCTGGCTCTTCGTATAAGCACCTTGGGGTCCACACACCTACCCACCTGCCCAAGCGCCTGGATACCCTCTTGGGCCATTAGTGCGTTATACAAATCAATGTAACATAACATAACAAATATCTCTACTGCAGCACGTGTGTAATGAATGTGTTGTTACAGATCAGTTATTGATAATTGTGAATTGTGATTGTCAGTGCAAAGCTCAAGCTGGCTGCCCAATGGAAGGTTTTTAGCTAAAGTGAACAAGCAACTCTCTCCATGAACTGCAGCTTGCCTCTTTCCTTTATGTGTAGATACTTCAAGATTGTAGGCTCAGCCACTTGTGCTCTTTGTGAGGAGCACTCTTCTCACACACCCTCCAAACAAGTACCTGTGGGTTGCATCTAAAGAGCTGGAAGGGAAACTAAAATCAACCCTGGCAACAAAAACAATCTTCAACCCAGTCTCACACAGCAGGAGGCAGTGACTAGAATGGGGCTATAGGGCCCTACATTGTTGGGTGAAAGCAGCCCATCTAGATCTAAAAGCACACTTCTAGACTGCAGCTCACAAAGAAAATGGCAGTCTGGCAGAATGGCCAGCCCTGGCCATGAATATTGCAGATGAGCAAAACTGATGGTTCTGTTATTGGGCACGGTCTGTGCTCTCACTTTCAGACATGCTATTTCACTCGATCCCTCCCTCAAACACACTTTCAATTACTTTAAGTCACTGTATCTCGATTTCTGACTTTTGACTCCTTTACTCTCCAACACTTCATTTATGTTTTAGTCACTCTCTAATTCGGACACACTCTTATACACTCATTCTCTGTAAAACTCTTGCGAAATTAATGTGTTAAGGTAGCCTAGTCAGACAGGTCTAGGTACAGATTGACATGTGCCCTAACAGCACAAATACACTACACAGTAAATTAAAAACCTGTACTCCAGACCAGCCAAAAATAGAATTCTGATGGTAAAGTAAATTAGGGTGTTAATGGTTTGCAAGTGTGATTGGTCAAAGTCCTGGAGGTGAAAAATATGAACAAGCAATATTAATTTGTTGTTTACACACTTGCATATCAAAATAAATCACTAAAGTGCATGGGGTAATGATTACAAATATAGAGGGCAAGAACATGTATGCAACATCTATGCTTTGAGATACACAATAAGAGGAGGTTAGTCTACCTTCTAACAGGAAATCATCTGGTAGTGCACATCACCCAGTTTTTCCTATACGTTAATGTGGAGGTACTCTGGGGTCAACTTGACACTGATGAACCAAAAATTCAGGAGCAAAGGTAGGCAATCCCGCACATTAATATAAAGAGTCAAACCAGCTGAGCAAGGGGTTCAAATTGGCATTGAGAGCCGAATGAGAAGCTCTTTGCTTAGTGGACCTAAAAGTCAAAGCTGGCTCTGGTCTTTCCAAAGGATTAATATATCCACTTCAGTAGCCTGTGTTTGACATCACGATTACAAGTTTCAAACTTCGGCGTCCATTCACCCTTTCATCCTTTCGAGGCCAATATAATGAGGGCCATTGAGTTGGGTAAAAAAAAAAAATCTGTGATTGTACACAATACGCACCATGGACTCGACTCAATCTGCGTCACACTCACCCAGATACTCAATGACTCCCTCCCCACCGCCACCTTCCTAAATACCTGGAAACATACCACCATACTACCTCGTCTGAAAAAACCTTTAGTAGACCCAAAGATTCTGGAAACTATGGACTGGCATCCCCCCTTTCAAGTTAAAGTCTTGAAAAAACTCATCAACAAGCAAGCGGCCGAACACCTCAACATCAACGAAAGTCACCTCCTGACCCCTCTCAATCTGGGTTCAGGCATTATCACAGTACCAAGACCACTGTCAGCGCCAGCGACAGCCTCATGATCATTGGCAGAGAAGACACAGCAGTACTCATCTTGCTTGACTTCTCAGCCATGTTCAACACTGTCTTGCACCCCATCCTCATCCAAAGCCCCCAAAAAAGCGACCTCCTATGGACCAGCTCCTTCCTCATTGGGCACACCCAATCGGTGTGCCTAACATTGTACACCTCCGCCACCTTGATCTACGGAGTAGCCTAAGGATACTCGCTCAGCCTCCACACTGTTCAATGTCTACGTGACACTGTATGCCAACATCATCCGAACCCACGCAATCAGCATCATCTCATACCCGAAGACACCCAGAACACGCGGATGAAGTTCACCACCTGCTTATCTGCAGTCGCCAAAGTGTGGTGGCCAGCCAAATTGGAATCAATACCCAACCCATCTGACCAAGCTGGTCACCTAGAAAGAGTGGTGGGCAATCAACTCTTGATGACCAACTAGATCAACTCAGTTGCCTTTTCTTATTTCCACAGTCTCAAGCTCCTCAAAAAGACCTTCAGATGGCTCCTGCTCAACACCCACAGAACTTTCACATAGGCCCTGATCAACAGCAAGCTGAACTATGGAAATGCACTCTAGATTCTCTCCATACATCTCAAAGACCTCCATTGGCTCCCAGTCCACAAGTGTGCATTGTTGAAGCTCCTCACACACACATACAAAACCCTGCACAATAGGCCCTGCTTCTGTGAACAGAGGATTCAGCTTCCACACCCCTACTAGAAACCTCTGCTCAGGCAGCCTCCTGCTTGCCAATGTTCCCCGCATCCAAAGAGCGTGAGCCGGCGGGCACGTATTCTCGTACCTCGCTGGGAAATCTTTAAAGGACCTCCCCCTGCACATCAGAGCCACCACATCAGTCCTTGATTTCTGCAGAAAACTGAAAACCTGGCTCTTCTAATAGGCCTTCTTCCAGGGTGAGGATACCTTCCTGGTTGATATGTGCGCCGTACAAATACACAGAACATTAACATATTATAAGATGGAGTGAACATGTACTTTCTAAATATACATGGTATGTTAGGACCAGAGCCATTAAAATATTAGGCATGTGAAAATGCAATGCATTACACAAAAATATAAGCTAATTTCTTTAACACAGAGGTCTTCAAACTAGGGGCGGGCCCCCCTGGGGGGCCTTAAGTGATCTCAGGGGGGGTCGCCAGTCTCTGGCCAAGAGAAGCATCATGCTTTGTTTTGAGTGTTAAAAACATGAGCGGCAGTAAGCCACTTTGTAATGGGCCATAACTAACAACTTTTGTCATGCATATCCTGGCAGGGAGTATGTGTAAAAAGGGGTAACAGAGCTGAACTGCAATGTTTAAATATGTTTAGACATATTTAAACATTGCAAATTTAGCAGCATAAGTGTAAAGAAAATTGAGGAAGGCCCGAGGATTTTTTTTTTTACAGGGGGGCCGCAGCATTAAGAAGTTTGAAGACCACTGCTTTAACATTACTGTATTAATTGTTGCATTATTTTTTATCACCACACAAAGTCATGTGTATTGGAAATAATAGTTTAGCATGCACTCCGCATGCCTGCCGGACAATGATTCCATTAGTACGCCAAATCAGCTTGACATGTGCACTGTATATTTGAAATTAATATTATATAGGGAGTAATACTATGCTTGTTAAACCAAAGAAGTGAGTATTTTGTTTAGCACATATACTGAACTGAATTGATGGAAGATGTTCTCAAACTTGACGTTTAAAGAGTACGAGGCACAAATAAGGAAACATATTTGATTGGATCACACAATTAGAGCAAGTGAGCAAGCCAGGATTTCAGCCCATGTTTCTACAGTTTTAAATATCTACTTGACCCCCCCACACCCTCCTATTTTAATACTAAAGCACAGTGCTTCGCATTTAATTCTTTCTCAGGAGTTACATTATCAAACTGTGTTGTGAAACCATGTATCAAAAGATAAATAAATATGTCACTATCACGCTTTCTGAAAACAAAAAGTGCAAAGAAAGTGTGAAGAAGTACAATAATGTTAATGTCTTCTCTGACTTCGAAAACATAACGATTTCAGGATAGGCTCAACATACTAGTGAAGGAAATTACAAAGATTAGCAAAACAGAGGTCGTTGATTGACATTCTATGTGGGTAAGCAGGCACTATGTACACATTTTCTTTTTAAATTCCATTATGGTATTTAAGCACTTGTCCTGTGTAGAGACAAATTCCTAATGTAAAGAGGTCCAGAGTGAAAATCATTTGAGCGTGCAGCCAAATACTGATAACGTGAGGCTAGAGGTTTTAATAAAACTCAAAAGTTTGCTTTCCTGGCTGATGCTGCCTGAGTGTTTTGTTTGCCTTAAAACCTGCCATGGAAGTTTTTTTATTTTTTTTGCAGTTTTATGTAATGCGAACTCAACCAGAAAATATTGAAGCGCTTTACATCACCACCAGTAACAGTACACAAGAACACACTTTGCACTTTGCACAATGAACTCTCATACTGGCCAACAGGAGGACCCTTTATAATGCACGCTCCTGATGGCCCCCTGTGCAGAGAACAATTACAGCTTGAGCGGTGCCCCAGTACACACCTTGGAGGGAACAGTGCTTCATTAGGATATTTTATTCGGGTTCAAACCATCATATATTACATATAACAATTTTGCTTCATTAAATAACTTGGTATGTAAATATAATATAATGAATAAAACAATAAAATGTAATCATAAAACTTGGCCCCAGCAACCACACACAATATGATTTCATTACCGATGTTGCTCTCAAACAATCAAAATAATTCATCATGTTATAATCTTATTTCTACACAAATTTTAAAACTCTCCCCAGTTCCTAATGGATAAAATTCGTTATGTATAAATAAGTGCAATGTTCAAAAAAGTGTTTTTAGAGAGAAATAGCCAATAAGTTGAAAAGTATAAAACATGTATACATGACGCATGAATACTCAAAATTGTTTCCTCAAACAACACATGCACTGAGAATACTTGATTTTACAATACTTTCAAAAACTTCTCCCGCTTAATCCAGATGTTAAACAAGAACAGTCTCACAGAAAAAACAACCAGGCCAGATGTATCAGTCATTAATATTCTAATCTCTAAATTGACATACCCCCAAGGACAAACAGATTGGGCGCAACTATTTTCTGCGTGCACCACGATATTCAGGACATACAAGTATCACATGATCAAGGGTCTCAGGATTCATGCCACACCCTGGGCATGAATCAGGTGAGGAGTTATTATTCCAATTTTTGCTAAAAGATCGAAGGGACAAACAACCTATTCTAAATCTGATAAACAAGCTCTTGGCCAATGGTGGCGTAATAATGTTCATACAGTTTTCAAAAGCTGAAATAGGTTTAAATGCCAAGAACTGCTCAGTAAGGTTGCCCAAAGAGCCCCTAGTTGTCTCTTGCCACACTAGGGACCAATAGGTTGATTTTAAAATCTGCTTATCCGCCCTACAAAGTACTTCAGGTGAATCCCACATTCTGATCAAACCCAATTATTTACACCAGTCACGTACAAACCTTAACTAAGAGATCTGCATGGCGCAATCCAAATTCATTACATCTCTCGAAGAATCGCTGTATTCTGCTAATTCAGGAGTAATCCAAAGACAAATCCAGAACAGTAGTAGTTTAAAGTGCACCTGGTCAGATACTCTTTTCATCCCTGTGTCAAAATGGAGTGGGATCAAGGGGGTGCTTGTGGGGACAGAGAGCAATGCTCTGACAAATGAGTTCTCCATCACTGTGAGCCTCGAGGTGTCAGTGTAACCGAAAACTTCAGCATCATACAATGCAGAACTTTGGGCCTTCGCTTGATAGACTTCCAAGGCCGGGGAGATAGAACATGAATATCTATTTTTCTGAAAGCATGGGATGGCCTTAGATCTATGTGATATCGTGAAGGCTCCTTTATTTATTTGGTGGGCCCACCTAAATTTGTCTGACAGGGTCACCCCCAAATAAGCAAAGCGGAAAACCCTATCCAAATGGTAATTCCCTGCCATAACCAGACAGCTCTTTCTAACATTCTTGCCAAAGGTCATGAATTTGGTTTATGCAGCATTTAATTCTAAACCTCTGTGGCCACAGAACTCCAAGAATTTATTTAGCAGGTTCTGTAATCCCATCGGGGACTAAGAAATTAATAACGAGTCACCTGCAAACAAAGGTATACGTATTTTAGCCCCGTTAAGGGTCGGGGAGTCATTTACACACTTGGTCAGTTCTCCGGCCACATAATTTATATACAGGGTGAACAAAGCGGGAGTGAAAACACACCCCTGAAGGATCCCTCTTGCGATTGGGATGCGCTCTGTGAACTCACCTCAAACGCCCCACCTAACCTGCATGTAGTTTTTTCATGCAACCTAGTTAGTAGCTCAATTAACCCACCTGGAACTCCCATGCCTGCCAGTACTCTCCATAGGCACTCCCGGGGTATCAGATCAAATGCGGCACGCATATCGACAAATGCCACATAACGTTTCTGGTTGCCCAACAGGACATATTTCCAATAAAGGATGGCAAATTAAAAAACCTGATCTTAAGTACTAACTTTAGCACGAAATCCTGTCTAAAAGGAATTAAAATCCTCTGATCTTCCATCCACTCCTGCAATCTATTTAAGACCTGCCTGGCAAATAATGTCTCCTTTTTAGGTCTCGCCTAGCGATGCAGCGCCATGCGCTGCATGCGTAAGCGAGATCTATTGTTGCCGACTTGCCTGCGAAGGGGGACAGGACATGTGCACGTGTATGGCAAGTCCTGGACAGGAGATGTGCACGCGTATGGTGCGAGCAGGAGTTGTAATAACGCCGCAAACCGTACGCGTGCACATCAGCTGTCTGTGCCGAAGCTTAACAGACAGGAGATGTGCACGTGTACGGCTCGCGGCGTTATCACAACTCCTCCTCGCACCATACGCGTGCACATCTCCTGTCCAGGCGCGGCGCGCTTCCATGCACCACTTACCGGCTAATGAATCCTGCTCCAGCCGCATCATGCGGCATTCACGAAGGTGGGGTGGGCTCCCGCCGGACTTCCTCTACTGCTTGCCAGTGCGGGGTGGGCTCCCGCCTCGCTTCTCCGACACACGGGGCTCCCTGAGCTCACGGGAGCCCCGGACACTTCCGGACGCGCGCTCCATGCCCCGCCCATGTCCCAGGCAAGGTTGCCTGACTTCCGGGTCGCTCTGAGAGCGGCCCGGAGAAGGCTTCCACAACAGCTCGGGCTGCGGCAGCGAAACGCGGGGTGGGCTCATCTGATGAAACAATAAGGTAAGGAAGGCAGGGGATGGGGAGAGGGGCAGGGGTGTGTTAAACAAACAAGCATTTGCAATGCAATAGGTCTCGCATTTATGCGAGTTTGAGCTATTGACATTGCAAATAACAATGCCTTTTATTTTTGTTTTCGTTTTAAAAACATAAATAAAAGGCATTGTCATTTACAATGCAAATAGCTTAAACTTGCGTAACTGCGAGACCTATTGCATTGCAAATGCTTGTTTAAATACTGGGATTATTTCTGCCCGTCTCCAGGTGTCCAGATTCTCCCAACCCCTTGCTATTGCATTAGAGAGGATGTTCACATAGCTAGCCCAGGGTCTGATTTATATAAATCACCCGGGATACGATCAGGACCAGGGGCCTTTAAAGTCTTAAGACTAATAATAGATGAAAGTGTGTCCTCTAGGCTGAAAACGATCTTATCTGTCATCCCTGTTCCCAGCATAGTAATAGCACCCTCCGAGCACTCATCAACCACATTGGAGGGCAATTTTGTGGGTGGAGCCTCGACACATAGTTTTGCAAAATGTTCTTGTCATCTCTCTGGCGGAATATTATTCCTTCTGGGGATAAAGCTTCCAATTGTCCCATGACCAATAATGTGCCTAAATGTCCTGTCATAATTCATTTTAAGGGCCTGAAGCATGTCTTGCCCATTAGCGTCCTCCTACTTCCTTTTTGCATAATCAATTACGTGTTTGTATTCCCGACGAGCTGTGCAAATCTCAAACTGATTATGGCCCCTAATAGCGCTTTTCAGTGCTGTCTTTACCTGCTCACAATCAGGTGTATACCATTTCAGGTCTTTGGGGTGGGCCTGTCTGATGATGGTAGATTTTTTATAAAAGATTCTCTGGAGTTTGTTAAAAAACCTACCATGAATGTTTATGATTGGTATAGCCTCCTCAGGGGACTTCTCATAAATAGATTAAAAATATATAAACCACTGATATATCTCACATAAAGGTTCTCATTCGCCAGAACCTTAGGCCAACAGTGCTTATAATATAGGCTACTATCTTCACCATGTGCCAATCAAGCAGCAGTATCCCAGTGGGCTTTGGGGTTTCACCTACCCAAGGACAATTTGAGAGAGTCTTGGCAGTATGGTGTAATTCAATCACATTTTTCTTAAAATGCAAACCTCAAAAATGCTTAAACAGCCATAGGTGATAAAAGCAGTTTAAAAATGCATTTTCTCATAGCCTAACATTTTTATTTACCCTCTTTCTTCACTTCGGCATTTCACTTCCTTTCATTTTGTTGTCCTGACATTTCCAAATAGCTTGTCAGCATATGCTTTGCCAGTATCTCCTAGAAAGAGGCAGGGTTCAAAGTACAATCTCATGTTCTCAGGCTATAAAAAGCTGAGGTAACTAGATTTTGCAGCCACATAGATTACCAATACCCTTAAGGTTTTGGCAGCACACATGTTACACTAATCTTAAAGCCGGGGGTTAGCAGTACTTATCACTCAAATATGAATTTTAAATATATATTTAGAAATGCAATAATTTTGACTGAAAACATCAGCTTATCAGTTGATGATAATATGCACCATTTGGTATCAAATATAAGCTTCTCATTTTGGAGAAATAAACTTAATTTCCAAAACCAAAAGATTATCAATGTCTTTAAAATGTTTGTTAACAAATACCAGCTTTTTATTGATTAGATCGATTTATTAATGTCCAAATATCAAATAGATTCTGCAATACATACCCATGTTTCACCCTCTCATGTTGGGGATGTCCCTCATATGCAAGGAATATTTATTATGTATTTATTTTCCAGATTTATATAGCGCATAGTTACCAAAGGTATAGATGTGCTTTACAAGTAACAATAAATGTTACTCAAATTCTAAAGCGACACTAGTATTAGCGAGCTAGCGAGAGTGGGTAAGGAGTCGAGTAGATGAATAGATGGGGGGCAGGAAGTTGAAGAACGAATGATGGGGTGGGATGCAACAGAGGGGAAGCAGTAGAGAAGCCAATGGGGAGGTTATAGCGAGGATGTGAGAAAGTAGACTGGGAGAAGAGGTAGGGGTATTGGATAGAGGAGAGGAGCAGAAGTAGTGTAGTGAGTAAAAGGGTAAGGGTTGGAGTGTAGGAATGGGTTCATTCTGATTACGCAATAAGTGGTTCAAGACTTCTCCTGCTTTAGCTCTGAGGAGGTGGCCAAAATAGTGCCTAGTAGTGTTGCCATGTGCTGCCATTCTTTATTGAGCCAATATGCAAGGAGGGAGCAATCACGTTGCCTTCTTCCTTGACCCCTTAAAACTAGCAATTTGAGAACTGCTGTCCATCGTAGTCACTTTCTTAATGTAGTCTAAAACAGACAGCAGCCTTGCGAGGAGAGCTTATCTAAAACAGACGAGGTGCTGTTGTTTGAATGTGTAGCCTGCATTACCTCCTCACCCCATCCGCCAGGGTATTCAACGTTACCAATTTTGGGGTATATTCACAGAGGTATCTTGGAGTATGGAAATGGGTACTACTGTAGTACTCTTTTATGTATTCTTACAAGCCTTTGTGAATCTGCCCCAAAATATCTAAAATTGGAATATTTATATATGGTCATTCTGCTGGTTATTAATGTAGGTTGGTCTGGGTTGATACATTAGTGCTGCTTCTTAAGTTTCATTAAAATTTGAAATGTCAATAGAAGAAAACAATGTAGGTTGAAGAAAGGGGATTAAACCTCAACAAGGGTAAATTCTTGAAGGAGGAGATCTTAGGAAGAAGCATAAAGGTCTGGATAATCAACTAAGCAGAGAGAAGATTAGGTCAATGGTCTTTTAGTTGCAGACAGGAAAGTAAATTGAGAGTAGTGTAAAACCTATATCTTTTACGTAGATGAGCAGACTGTACACTGTATTTACAGCACTGTGTGATTAATGGCATATGGGCTTAGGATACGTGGAAATACTACATTAATAAAGCACAGATCTATGCGTTATGGCACCCCACTTTTGAGATCAGTCCCTCTCAGATGGTCTTCCAAAGGCGGCCATGAAACGTGAGCTGGCTGATATTTTATGCTTACAAGATCTGGTAATGAATGCAGGTCACAAAGCATATCTACGTACTTAGGGGGAGATTTACTAAGATTTTGCACCGTGTTTGCGTCACAAAAGTGACCTAAAACGGCGCAAAATCTTTTTTTCCTAATTTACTTTTCAGCGCTAAACTTGTTTAGCGCTGGAAATAACATAAAATTAATGCGAAGCAGCGCATAGCGTTCCCTTGTGTCTAGGCATAGTATTTTCTACAGGAAGGGTACCCTACCTGTACAAAACCTATGCTAGACTCACACACACACCCTAGCGCTATAGCGCTAAGGTGGTGCGTGGCCCACGGCAGCTGTAATGAGCGCCGGCGCAAGCGAAAGGGGAGGAGAGAGCCATATCTTTGAAAATATGGCGCTCTCCTGCTCCTTTCCTGTCGCACAACGCAGCGCAGCCTCGCGGGATGCTGTGCTGTGTTGCGTGGACATTTGGTAAATCTCCCCCTTAATGTACAGTCACATAACAGCAATGCAGAGGCACACTATCCCACATGGGTATACAGTTTCCTCAACCTGGGATAGCTCACTTCAATCCATATGGAGCTATATTTTTATGGACTGGCTCCCCATTGTTGAAGTTCAATCAATCTCTTAATGTGTTTGAACCTGGAGCTCCTGGCATGCGATAAGGCCAATATCTACTGGCAATGTCATAGGTTGAGCCAGGGCAGGGTGTTTGATAGTCTGTCTCTCATCTCCAAAAATGCTATGTAACCAAGCATCAAAAATGTGCTTAATCATTTGCAGCTAATACAAACAAGATCCTTTGACCCTGAAGATCCACAAACAGCCATTCAATCAACTCTATGAACTATAAATCTCAACAATGTAAAAGTTAAAGACTCACTCCAACATATCGCTTTACATCTATGAGTCAAGAATGTAGCTTCTACTGACAAGTGCTTAATTATAGGCTTTCAAGCTAAAGACCCCTAAATGCTACCCTAGCCTATATCTTCTACCACAACAATACATCTATCACATACCGTATCTATATCTATCATCCTCTCCTCACCCACCTGCAAACAGAAGAATCCTGCGTATTCTATTCCTTTCCATACACCAGTCTCTTCCTCGATGGATCACAACTTTTGCCTTTTTATAACAAATATTTCTATTCCTTCAATCAGAAAGAATTTAGTTACATTTTAAAGATTAGAAAATTGCATTTATTCATGCCTCAGTATTAACTGGCAAAACGTTGGAAGGGAATGACACACAACCTGAGTGAAATGAAATGATTAGGGGCATGAGACAAGTATTATTAAAATGTTGATGTTTTATTGATCATACAACCACACTTATTAACTTTTACATATGTTGCATGCACTATTAAGAACATTGAATTAACAAGATTCTTAGAATCATGGTAACTACTAGCGTACCTATCACAATATTAAATGCCTGGTTTGAACTTTTCTTCAAAAATTTAACATTTATAAAAAACAAAGCATTTGTCTGACATTAGTCTGACCACAACAAATACTTTACATCTTCATTTAAAATTGCAGAGTGTAAGAAATTGGGTTTTTTGATTGAGGGGATGAAAACCCTTCTCAAGCAACAACTACAATGCTTGTCAGAGTAAACCACGAAAGTCAGTAAATTAACCTGTGCTTAGCCCTCTGGTACCTTGGCACAAAAGCCTTTAGGCTTAACTTAGAGACGCTGTGTTAAGTTTTATTCAGCAAACAAACAGTAATAAAGTGAAAACAAAACACAAGAGATATCCTACACCAATTAGAGCAAGAGTAAAATGTGATGAATAAAATGAGACCAAAACAATGAAAATACAATCAGTAGAACCTGCGTATCTGGTTGCGCTAGAATGGGCCAAATCCCAAGTTCAGGCTGGCCGCAATGGAGTGTACGGGGACCAGGTTAGTCCCGCTAAACAAGTTACCTTCTCAAAATTCGGCGGGCAGAGTTAAAAAGTACTGGTTTTCACAGGAGGAGCTCAACTGATGCCAGCCAAGCGTCCAGGACCTGGGGAGGCACCTCTTGGGGATCCAAAACTCCCTCCAGCACAGGCCATCAGGGCTCAGGTAGGTTGAGTTGCAGGCCCAGTCAGGTAGAGTTGCAGGTCCAGGCCGGTCCAGTTGCAGGTCCAGGCAGGGCCAGTTGCAGAAGGTCAACTGGGCAGTTGCAGGGATACCTCTGAAGCTTATTATGTCCCTGCAGCTCAGAACAAGAGGGCAGCCAACTGACCATTGGAGTCACTCTGGTAGTAGTGTATTCAAGAAGCGGATCTTCTCTCCTTCAAGCAGCAAGGCAGGCCTCAAGCAGCAGGGCCATCCTCTGAAGAACAAGGCAGGCCTCAAGCAGAAGGGCAGTCCTCTGAAGTACAAGGCAGACTTTCGGATATCTTTCACGGGTACAGGAGTGTCCTAAAGAGTTAATTTTAGTGCTCAATATTTATACCTGGTGCCAGCTTTTGAGGTGGGGAAACTTCTAGGCTACCCCCACATCTGTTTCTGGAAACCTCCTTCCTTCACCCGCCAATGCTCTGAGTAGTCTAGGGTGACAAAAGACTGGTGGCAAGTTACTTTGTGAGTGTGATGGAGGCAGCCCTTTTAAATGTAAGTGGGGCAGGGAACAGCTCCAACCCACAAATCCTGGTGGGATGGCCCATCTTGCCAACTTCTAGTCCCCCTATGTCTCACTGTCCGGAAGGAATACACAAAGGTCAACTGCCAAGCTATTCATCGTCTTGTGATCCAAGACACAAGCTGCAGGCACCAAATCGTTAGGAAAAGAAAATGCCAACTTTCTAAAAGATAGCAGGTAATTTGGCAACCCAATCAACCCTTGTGGGCTCGGGTATTAAAGTTAGAAAGGTAAAGATGCCTAAAAGGGATTTATTCAGATACGAAATGATTTTGAGTAGTTGTATATATATATATATATATATATATATATAGACACACATACATATATATGTATTGGTCCCCTCAAACACACTGAACTGTTTTATCTATAACGATTTATACTTAAACGTTCTAACTTAACAAACCAATTCTTTCAGGACCTAAAAATTGACATATGTGCTTGTTAATATTGAGACTATTTCATTATATGTTCAATGCAGTGAAAGTTGAGACGGTTTCCTGACGAAGGCAACTGCCGAAACGCGCGTAGTCTCCATCTACCGCCGACCCTCCTTTCTGTCCATAAACCATCTGGACCCTGTTTCCAATACATGATAGTGTTGTACTACATATAATATTGAACTGTACTGTATGACCTTTTTTACTATATGACTATGGTTCTATTGTTATGAACTGTTTGATGCATTGAAGATTTTAGTGAATAAGTAATACCTTTGATACCCCAAAAAAAATGATAAAAGATCATGAAAATAAAAAGATTTTTGATAAATATTTATGCACAATGTTTTGTGATTGATTATATGTTGTCCTGTTAGACTATTGGTTGTTGAATATTGTACACTTGCATCTAGCACATTTTTTTCCCCCTGATGTTGTTTTCCCTACAGCTAGCAAGGTCCATTGTCGTATGTAGGGGTCCCCCCTTTTTCCAAACCACTATCCATCTTCATTGAACAGTAAAATGAGTCTGTCCTATACATAGGATTCAGAACTCAAAGATAAATTAGTTTAACAATCACTAAAGAGAAGAATGGATTAGTCGTCGACGTTTCGGTCTTTGTTGCATCAAGTCAATGAGACCATCTTCAGGACTACTTAAAATCATTTTGTATCTGAATAAATCTCTTGTAGGCAACTTTACCTTTCTAACTTTCTAAAAGAGGCATTTTCAAAATTGTGATTTAAAATCCACCTTTGTGATTAAATAAGGTTTTAAATTGCAATTAATTTGAGGCCAAACATGATATTTCTCCCTGCTCCCAATCAAATGACAGCACTTATTAATTGTGATTAAGTAACCCAATGTTATACTATGAAAGAGGAAGGCCCTATAGTAGTGAAATTAAATTTAGGGTTGTTTCACTACCAGAACACGTAAAACTTAAAAACACTTGCCCTACTTTTTAAATATAATGCGCCCTACCCTGTGGGCTGTTAAGGGCCTACCTTATGGCTGACTTATGTTTATTAAAAAAGAAGGTTTATGTCTGGTAAAAGAGTTATTTTGCCAGGTCGGATTAGTAGTTTAAACCTGCCTGCAGGTTGCAATGGCAGGCCTGAGACATGTTTTAAAAGGCTACTTTAGTGGATAGCCCAAGGAGTACAGCTGAGTAGCCATGTTTAACATACCACATGGACATAGGCAAACAGGTTTACTCAAGCATGCATCCACAAAAATAAATCAATATAAGTTAATATTTACTTAATCCTTTAAGATAGTCATTCATTGGAGAAGAAAAGGGCAAGTCTTCTTAAAATCCCAACAGTGTAGATGCTCTAAATCTATTGGTATATTAAGGTTTCATCTAGCTGGAGTGCGGCAGTATTATTTGTTTCAAGATTTTTGATTTAAAATATGAACTCTCATGCTTTAAATCTCACTATCTTGCAGTTTACTGAGATGGTGATCAGTGCTGAGTGACTAATTTCATCACTTATCCTCCTTGATCGATCCATGGCCTATAACACAATAGACCTTGAAATGTTCTCAAATGCTCAAGACATGACAAGGGTACATAGAAACATCCTGAAAGGCTCAAACCCTTCCATGCAATAAAGACTATCAGATCATTTAGACCTTGGCGGATGGTTCTATGGTCTGGTAGCGGGATGGTGGTCATTACCTGCACTACATTACAGGGCCATCTGTTGTATTGAGAGAGCTCTGCCTAGCTGGCAGGAATCTATGTGATGTAAAGTGGGAGATTGTTACTTTTAAACACAAAGTAAATGGCCCCAACATGCAAGTGAGTTTTTTTCCTCTGTGCACAGGGACAAATTAGCATTTTCCCAGCTTGTTTCCACCATGCCTTTCCTGCCGAAATGGGCAGGGAAACTGAGGGATAGCAGTTCCACCCTCAATAGGACAGGACAATTATCACTGTGAGCCAGTGGTCCTGTGGCGGACAGACCACTGGGTCACGGGTTACCACCACTGGAGGCAGAAGAGACGCTCCTGACAACAACCCTCCTTTCCCCCCTCACACTAAATGGAGAATGAGAACTGCTGGCTCAGTGGGGCTGGAAAGACCACATGTTTGTGTCAATTTTCCACCCCACCAAACCCTAAAAAGGTTGTATGTTCTTTTCGGATGGGTCACAAGCATTGGAATTCTATGTGTACTCTCTGAGAGACTTTGATTTAAGGATGGCAGGAGTGTGCACTTCAGAAGGAGCAAGCGCCTCCTGCCATAATCAATTTATGAGTCAGGTAGTTCGCTGACTCCTCGGGTACAACCTTATGAACTATTCGGGCCTACTTGAAGGTGTCTATTGGAGTGATCAGGACTGAGGATTTATGTTCTGATCTTCTTGCTACCCATACTAATCAAGCTACATCACTGAGTGCAGTTTTCAGAGATGCAAAGTATATTTTAGGGATTGCAATCAGTAGGGAGTTACTATAATCGGGCCTTGCAAAGGCAGGTGACTGAACCATGTAGACAGAACAATCCATGTGATGAGACTTCATGCGTTATTACATTGATAGGCAATAGGAACCCTGTAATCCTTTGAGAACTAGATTTAAAGCCCGAGGTAAGTATGGATACATTTCAAATGAAAAGATTCTTGGGAGTGCAGCGATCTCCCGCCCGAAATATTATTTTTAACTGTTGGAAAGTTAGATGGTTCAGTGAGACTGGTGCTGAATTGTAAGTATGCGTGCTGTAACAATGCAAACATAAACTGTACAATGTGCTCTACCAGTTACTTATTCCCACAACTACTTCCAATGACAACCAAGTTTCAGCTATTAGTTCAATAGCAGGAGCCACACATCATACTGTTCGATGTAAAAAACCTTCTACATCATGAACTTCTGACGGAACCTCAAGACATGGCTCTTCCAGAGGAAACATGCATGATTCCCCCCCCCCCTCAGGCCTGCCCTACTCAGCACCTGGATTCCCATACGGGTGATTCGCCATGCTCTACAAACACACTATGGCTTTTCCAATGCTTGATTTTGTACTAGGAAGCAAGCATAGACAAAAGTGTCTAAAAAACCCATGCAAAAGAAAAATGGGTTGCTTTGTTTTCTGGAGCATCCATTTTTAAGATGCTTTTGTAAGCACTCACTCCCTCTTGCTACCTTGCGCCTTGCAGATGCATTCCAATGGAGGTGGAAGGTCACACCTAAACAGTGAATAGAAAATGAGTGACACGAAAATACTCCTTTGGGCTGATCCAAGATGTGCTAGACATTTTCACAAGCCAATGGCTGAAGGTTACAAGACAAAATAATCTAATGACTGTAGGAGGCTGACCCAAATCCCCTTATGGTAAATATAGAATGCAATATGTCCACCATAATTAGCTCAACTGCATACAAATCAATCATAAAAATGTTCTCTGTGTAATGCTTACCTACTTCTTAAAGCTTCGCCCACACTAAATCAAAAGCCGACAAAGGAGTGTGAAGCATTTTTTCTTACTATTCAAATTAGTTGTGCTTCTCTAACATAAGTACCCTATCTAAAAGGCTTTATTAATTTGAACATGTTTTTATTGGTCCAAATTAGTATTTGCTAATCTTTTTTTTAATAAAGCCCGGATTTAGTTGCTGCAAATACAGAGTGAATGAATTAAAATTGATTTATTTTTATTCTGGCCATAAAACCAGGATTTATAATTTGCACCTATGTTGTATTACCTCCTCAATCCTTTCTCTTCCTGGTCCTTGCTAAATGATTTTTTCCACCTCAGCAAAGCACCATGTGATGAGGTAAAAAAAAAAAAAAATCCTCCCTGCCCTCTTTCTACATCTTGTCCTCATGTCTGTTAGACCCAGCTGTTTCCAACTGGCAGGGATACATCGAAACCAGTCAGAATCCACTGCTCTAGATAGGATGAGCACTATACTCTTGTCTGATAACCTGTGCTCACCCTTAGGTAGCTTGGCACCAAGCAGTCAGGCTTATCCTCAGGGCCCAAGTGCAAAGTATTGACACAACATCACCCTCGCAACATACAACGTGCGCCACAAAAAGACTCCACACCATATGTATAAAACACTTGTCTTTGTATTACACACACTGAAATCAAAACGAGATACACATTGTATTATAGATACACTTTACAGTTATATGCAGTTGCTGAACTTTTCCCATTCGCAGAAAGGTCAAACAGTCAAAGGTCTTTGACTACGCCTTGTTTCCCAGCCCCTCAGTCACTCAACTTCATCAGCCAATGATATACATTGCCCCTGCTGGCACCCCATTGACTAAACAGCCAGAACCACCTAACATGGAAAGAAACAGTTACTTAGTATCGTCCATCCGGATGGGACCTTCAGTCACCCAACGGCACCTTCAGGAGTGTGGGATCGCAACCCCCTCCCCCCGTAGACCCAAGAAGCTGGTGCGCTTCCAAGTCTGGAGAAATGTTTCCCCTCAGGCAGAGGTGTGAATTGCTGTAGCCCCCAACAGTCAGCTGCATGTGCCCACAAGGCACACGAAAACCCTCTGGCCTTGTCATGATGTTCTCCACATCAACGTGCCTTGTGGAGTGAGCCCAGGGAGAGGGAGCCAACGACCTCGGACAGAGGCTGCAATATCAGGCACTATCGTCTTCCTGATCTGGAGATCAAATATAGTCTCTGCTCCCAGCTCAGGCTCCCCCAAATCCCTTGGACACCACACACTCCTGAGTGCAAGCTAACACAGGTCCACTTGGTTGCAAGCACGGGTCCCTCAGACTCTGCAAGCTTCCCCCGCACTCCACGAACTCCTCATGTTTGGGCACCTCAGGTGGCTGCTGATATTTACAAGCACACTCCTCTGCACAGTGTGATGATGTTGTAGTCAGGACAGTCCTTATCCCAACCAACAATCACTTCCATCCATTTCCGCTGCACCCAGTGAGGTCCTTACGATCTCGTGGAAACGGTGAGATCCTTTGTGTCCCTGGAATCTCGTGGACAGGAGGCCAGCTAACCGCCCCTTGGAGAGTACTCCCGGGACCCGGGCCACGACAGTTGCCACTAAGCTGCAGGTCAGCAACATCCAGGCAAAATCCACCAAGTGATAGTCCTCTTCCTGGAGCATAGTAAGCCACAGGCCACCACAAGTCTGCAGATAATCCAGTTGCAGTTCCTCCTGCCCTAAAGATCCCTTGTGTTGATGTCCCAATGTCAAACCAGCGTAGTAAGGTCACAAATCCAAAAGCGTCTCTAACTTCTGAGGCTAGAGCCCCACTAGTTATATCCATGATGGCCTTTGAAGATGAAATCAGTTCAAAAGGCCACCTTTGAAATGCACAGGCCCTCTCTAAATCCTGGCTGCCATCCGAACCTGGGAGGTTAGAGCACTATCTTTAGTGGGGCCAAGACCCTGCCCCTAGGAATGCAGGTACCAATTCCACCCCCACGTAAGGCCCCTCAGAGTCAGAGGTCCGCAGTGTCCCTTGAGCCCCTAGTTTATGGCTTTCAATCAGGAATGCACAGATGTAGCTGTACCCCTAACACCCAGATGTGAATTGGAGACAGGCCGACAGGCACACAGACCCACGAGCATCAAAATGCCCACTTTCCCAAAAGTGAAATTTCCACACATGCAATGTCAAATCCACTCACACTACAGGAGAGGATTCGCCATTACGAACTCATCAATATCAAACACGATACTGCTACTACTCTGCCCATAGGAAATACTGCTCAATAGCTTTTCCCTACATTCCCCCATGCTAATCCAATGCAAGAAGCAGGCCCTGTCGTACCGAACACACCGCCCGGTGCCATTCATGATCCTTGCATGTAACGCACACAAGCACATGCCCTACCTCTTCCCAACACTGCACCCTGTCATCAGGGAGAACTCCGATATAGCAAGAGACATGCAGAACCTTGGCACGCAGCTTTTTTTAAATGCCAAGTAGAGCAACAGTAACCTGTGCATACAGTCCCCACAACGGCAAACCTGTTGCGAATCGATGATCTACCTCCGTGGATACACAACAAGGGCTTCAGGCCCAAGGAGGAGCATTCGAGATACATGCCCTGGGTATATGTTAACTGCTTGACAAGGGACTACGGTTAACTCAAATAATCCAAACATGTATATGACGAGCACAGCACTTTGGTACTGAATCGCAGTGTCAAAGGCACTCAAAGTCCTAAGGCTAGCATCCAGATCAGCAGAAAACTGTGAAGAAGAAAAGCAAAAAGTTGAGGAAAAGCACACTAGAAAGGGCCATTTCCAACAATGTCCAACTCCAATACGAGAGACTATAATGGGGAATGTCACCCACGTCACCTGTGCATGAGGTCCTGGGTAGTTTTTTTTTTCCTGCCTCCTGGCCTCGGGATGTGTATGGCAGAAGGCTGGGCTCTCTTGCCGAGGGAAGGGCTTACAGCATTGAGTGAGGACTGGGAGTTGGATGGAGTGCTGACCGCTTCCCCTTCTCTTTTCCTTTATGGATGCCCTCCGTGGAGGCTGTGACACGTTTCAGTGTCATTCCAGGTGACTCTCACCTGGCTTCCTATTCTGCTAGTAAGTGAAGGAGGTCAGACTCTGGGATCCTGGTCTGCAGCCTGCCTTTGCTCTATGCTGCCGGTCCCTACTACCGTGATTGCCAGCCTCGAGCCT
Source organism: Calotriton arnoldi (assembly GCA_963921515.1). Lineage (NCBI taxonomy): Eukaryota > Metazoa > Chordata > Amphibia > Caudata > Salamandridae > Calotriton > Calotriton arnoldi. The sequence continues at coordinate 231,633 of CAWUFW010004139.1, read as the reverse complement.
CTCTGGGTGCCGCTAAGTGGCCTGTAGGGCTGGGGACAGGCAGGTGGACCCTCTTCACCCAAGGAATACAACTTTTCTGCATTACATTTGTAATGTAGCTTATCATTGATCTTAATCGTCAATTGCTGGAATAAACAAATACACCTTGTAATTCTCATTAGAACTGAAAAGTTTTTCAGTAACCGATGAACCTGAATTATTTAGATCCACTTATAATGTGTCCTTCTTTATAACCTAGGACCTCATGTACCAAAGGGTTTTACTCATGCTGTGCCTATGCGGAAATGTGATGTTACATAAGAGCCATAATTTGACAGCGATGCTGCTTGACGTATCTTCTTTTTTTCAAGTTACTTGTCAAATAATACTAGTCACCTTACTTTACTACTAACAATCAATGACTAACGTGCTTTTACATAGCAGCTAATAGCAGACCCAGGGGCATATTCTCAAGGAGCTATCGCTGAGTTAACAGCACTTTATCCCAGCCAAAGTTGCGATAAATACATCGCCCCATTCACAAGCTGGTGTTAACAGCCCATAACACCAGTTAACCCGCGATAGCAGCCGCCGACAACATCGCCACAGATGACACCGGCAACTATTGCTAATGAGATGCAGAGTAGGCGTTCTCGTGCAAAAAGTCGCGTCAACACCACACCGCAACATTCACAACGACCAGCCAGATCGGCGATAAGTCCACAAAACATGCGATATGGCGCGTTAGCAGCAGAAAACTAACACCTGCTCTGACCTGGTGTAAAGTCGGACGGCAGCCGGCACCAGAAAAGGGAGCCCAGCCCACAGCCACACCTGAAGGACAACAGATGCCATGGAGCTACTCATCATGCAGCTCGGAGCCCCAACAGGGCCACAACACTCACCGCCACCACCCCCCGGATCCCCCGCACCACCCCCCCGGACCACCACAGAGGCAGCGCAGACACAGACCGCGGACCTTCAGAAAATGCACCAACCTCACAGACATGACACCAGAGTATGTCATTGCCCACTACAGGCTCAAAAGGACAACCATCCTCAGCATCCTGAACATCATTGCCCACAGGCTGACTGTACCAACACAGTGGACAACCAACATCCCTCCGCAGACAAAGCTGCTGGCTGTGCTGCACTTGTTGGTCTCTGGGACATTCCAACTAACAACCGCCAGAGTCGGATGAGTCTCACAGCCAGCCCTATCAAAGTTCCTCACACCTGTCCTGGATGCCATCATCAGCTTGGTACCCCAGTACCTATACTTCCCCCACACTGCGCAGGAACAGCTGGAGACCAAGCAAGGATTCTACACCATAGCTGGATACCCGCACGTGTTGGGGGCAATAGACTGCACACATGTCCTACTTGTGCCCTCTGCCGACACTGCACACAATTACCGCAACAGGAAGCACACGCATTCCATCAATGTGCAGGCAATAGTGGACCACCGGGGACTCTTCACCAATGTCGTCGCCAACTACCCAGGCAGTGTGCATGATTCACACATCTTCCGACAGTCCATCATCAACCGGCGCTTCCAGGATGGCACCTACGGAAATGCAGTGCTCGTTGGTAAGTACCAAATGAACACACCACAAACCTCAACTCCACAATCATACAACTCACAACTCTGGGAATGCACACGTCACAACCCACATACAACATGCCAAACAACATGCCCACCTACCAGACAGGACAGCACAACTCACCGTGGGAACCTGGCCTAGCCATGTACATGAGCCAACAACGGCATGGCACCCCAGCCACACATTAGCAGAATGTGGGAAGAGGAGGGAACCAGGCATGTGTGAAGGAGGCAAGGGACCGATGAATGAGAATGTACACAATGCCAAGTGTGGCGTGGATGTGCTGGCCAGACTGCAGTATGCAGACCACACACATATCCATATCGACACACACCGCTGGTGTTTGGAGTGTAGTGGACAGTGGAAGCAACCATGTCACCCCAGCCAGTGGGGAAGTCGCGGAAATGTAGCTTGTGTCGTCCCCCCGTAAGCGTGAGCGGAGTGGGCTGGCCCGGCGTACGCCAGGCCAGCGTAGGGGTGTGAATAAAAGGCACATAACCCTGGGCGTGGTCCTCTTCCGGAATGCCCAACATCTCTGCCAGGGCGGCACCCCCACCCCACCATGAGGCCGACGCCGTGAGCGGTGTTGCCAGCGATCCTGTGCGCCTGCTGCACTCTGGGACGTTGGTCCCCGAATCAGTCCTGCCTGCCCCTGTGCACCCAGGCCTCCATGCCCACCTTCCGACACCGGCGTGTGTCGATGAGGGCCCACCACGTGCCGGTGCAATCTCCAAGCCCAAGGCCTGCGACCTTGGCAGCCTCCTCAGACCATCACGGCCTCCGCAACACAGGCCCGCAGTATTCCTTTCACGTTGACGTACTCCACCGGCATGCACAGCGGACAAGTAGGTCACACATTTGGAACTGAGTCTTGATTACACCATGGCAGAGCACATAAATCATGGCTGAGTGTATGTCACTATACACCCTTCGATGTGGTGCCAACAGGTCTTAGTGTTACATCACAGCCGCAAGATTCTGTGGGCCCACGCGGACTACTGCTCTCGGCCTACGCTGCGCTCGAGTAGGTCACAGAATTGGAACTGAACATCGATTATTCAAAGGCACAGTACGAATCATTGCACGCAAGCAGAGGCATAAGAGGATGGCGCGTTGCATTTGGGAGGAAAGCAGGATCATCATTACGGAGGTGATCGAACACTACCGACAACTGCCCTGATGTCACTAACTCTGTGCATCGCAAGCCTACGACACGTGGCTGTGGCCCACTGCTGACCGCTGCCTCCGGCCTACACTGCGGTCCAGTAGGTCACAGAGTCTTGAATCGTCAATGCCGGAGTTCATATCAGTGTACCGGCATCATCGCAGACTGCATCCCCTCTCAGCCCCGGTGCCACTAAGTCTGTTCCCCGACATTCATGGACACTCTCTGGTCGTACATTGGTGGCGTTTGAGTCTATGGACTACGGGGTAGTTTTCATCCTCATGCAGCTGATACCGAATTGGTGGTGGCAACGAGGCAGTCGCTTTCCACTCCTCCATTTGCTGCTTCCAGATAGCTTCTGCCCTCTGCATCATGCCCTGGAAGAACACCTTCCACTGTCCCCCGAAACACTCCGCGACATTCACCTTCGACATCGACGAGGACCCGCTCAGTCTGCGCGGCCCTACCTCAGTGGACCGCAAGTCACCATCCCGTGGTGGTGTGCCTGTGCCTGCTGCTGTGCACCCGGGGCCACTAACTCTGTGCAGTTCAAGTCAGGGACCCTGTCTGAATGAATATTGGATGACCTCTGTGACGGTGGTCTTAGGGTCATCGACGCCATGTGCATGTGGCCCTGCGCTGTCCGCTGCCTCCGGCCTCAACTGCGGACCACCAGGGCTCACACATCAAATCGCGTCCTGACCGGCACGGACGTCGCATCACCGCAGGAGGCACACGCCACCATCGCCAGGGCCAACTCCAACCACCATCTGCCAGAGTCGAGACAGTGTTACTGGCAGACTGACGGAGTTGCTCAGACCTGTCGTGGATGCCATCATCTGCTTGATCCCCTGCTCAGCACTCCAGGTGCCACTGACTCAGTGCACCGCAACCAATGGACCGTTACTGATTGAGTTTTGTGCTGTGGAGATGTTGTGCAGCAATGTTACCTCCGGCAGTGTGGGAGACCTGGGACGTTGATGAGGAAGTTGATGCAGGTCTAACACACCCCACTGCATTTGCATCAGGAATATCCCGAATGGACACAATCCTAGTCATTTTCATCACATGAGCGCGCTCAGCTCTAGTGCCCCAACCTCAGTGCACTGCAACTCACGGACACTTCTGTTTGTATGTTGGGTGACCTCTGTACTTGCTCCGGCTCCCTCCATGTTGCTCAGCAGTTGACTCTGTTATGCAGGTGTTTTCTGTTTCCATTGCACTGGTGTCCACTGTTCAAGTTGTTGCCAGCATCAAGCACTCCGTGCGGGCTGGCTTATGCTCACCCCACACACATCCAGCACAGGCGTCACTGTACATGTGGCCCTGCCAATAAAGGGGCCGGGCGCACATGCCCATAGCCAGTTCAACATAATATCTGCGTGTGTCTCTATGGCAGTGTGGGTCTCCTTTGTGGGGTGTAGGTGGTCCCTGAAGGGTAATTGACACCCACTTATGTGATCTAGTTCGCCTTCCATGGGTTCGGACCACACCCGCACCTGTTCGGCCACCTCCTTTTGGCGTTCTGACACCTGGCATTGGGGTGCCATGTGTGGGTCGGTGAAGTGTTGTGGGCCAGCCGTGCTTGCGGGTGCTTCATGCTGTGTGGTCTGTTGCAGGGGCTGGGTTCTCCTCTAAGTAGCTTGTCTGCCCTAGTCCTGGTGGTGGGTTGCGTGGGATGTCCATGGGCTGTTGTAGGGCGTCGGTGTCGAAGGTGTGTTGGTCGTGTCCTGCATCACTGATGGGTTGTCTGGTCTGACCTGCTGGAGGTGTTGTTTGTCCCTCTGCAATGTGAAGGGGAGATGCATGTTGACATTGTGTTGACATTTATGTTGGCGCATTGTTCTTGTAGACATGCAGACTGTGTGACAATGTACATTGTGACTGTGTGGGCGGTGCTGGCAATTTGAGGGGGGACAGTGGACATTTGGACTACATGACTGTTGTGAGGTTGTACCCATACATATGCATCTCACAGTTCCCTGCTCTGTCAAATGTGATTGGCCTGTTTCTGCGCATGGGCGGACCCAGTTGTGTCCCCTGTTCTGCAGTGTCGGTGTTGCACTTTGTGCCACATTGTCATGGGATGTGCTGTGATTGCCATGTGTGTGTGCTGCAGTGTGCCACGGGGATGGGGGACATGACCCTGGGTTATTGTGGGTGTGCAGTGTGCTACACATCGTTGTGCATGTGTGCCATTGTGCCCATCTCCCCCGTGCCCCCAGGACCTGTTCGTTACTCACCCTGTTGTTGTTGTGTCAGGTCCTCTCGAGCTGTGTCCATACTCCCACCTCCTTGCACCGTCTCCACACAGATGACTGGCCTCCATTTCCTCCAGCTCCTCCTGTGGCCCAGGACTCCCACCTCCTGTCGCCGTTGCTGCCTTCCTGTTGGCAGCGGCTTTGGGCCTGGTTTAGGTTTACACGTCATGCAAGCGCCTCTTGGCCTCCTCCATTGGCCTCCTCGGCACTCCGGCTGCATTCAAGGTGGTCTGAATGTGGGTCAGTTGCTGGTAGTGTTCTGTCACATCCGTGACGCTGGTCTTGTTTTCCTACGGACTGCACCCCGTCTTCCTCTCCCTCTTCTCCTTGGCCTTCCCCGACCCCGTTGGTCCTTGCTGATGGTCTGTGGGGCTTGTGGGGTTCGCGTTGGCCTCTGCGCTGGGTCAGGGTGCATCCATGTTGCTACGCACTTTGGATTGTTTCTGGTGTGTTGTTTTTGTTGCTTCTATGGTGCATTTTCCCGCCAGACGCGTGGGATTTGCAGGCCTGCCGCTGGTTTTCGCTGCTTTTTGTATCGCGATCGGCCTCATCGCAGCTTTTTTGGCGTTCGTCTTTCGCATTTTTGCGCCGTGGCGTTGATTTTAACGCGGTCAGTTGACTCGTTATCTGGAGACTATCGCATGGTACCGCCGTGTTGTGAATACTTGGTTAACGCGGCGTAAATGTCCCGCGATAGACTGCGATGTTGAGGGTTGCGTTAAGTCACTTTTGCGATGGTTAGAATATGCCCCTCAGGCAGTTAAGTAGCACCAGCAAATAGGTGTCCCTCTTAAGCAACAGACTGGACCTTCATTAATCGATCGCGGAAGGATGAAGCGATGCGCTGACTATGTCAGAATCCAAAACTATGACCCGCAGGGGATAAACAACTGTAATGACCAGAAATGTGCATACTATGGGCAGCATCGCTTCGTATGTTTCTCATCGGAGACAAACATTGCAGTAGATCATGGTTGGCAATGAAGCTGAACAAGTGTACCGTGCAACAAAGCACTGTGTGCATCATTTCATCAGAACCACTGTTCACAAACAGACTGCGAAATAAAAACGCACTGTTCTTTTATTGAGAACAGATGTTGTGCACAAAACACTGTGCCCTGAAAAATAGATTTAACAGAAACATTCCTGAGCTTCCTTCCCCGGTGGGGGCTAATCTCATACTGCTAAATCCACTCCTACTACACGTGGGAAGATGGCTCAGTGGGTTAATGCGCCTGTGCGTGACCTGAGGCTGACAGATGATTGACACAACAGACTTCGGTTGCGTGCGAAAGGGAACCATTGGGTTTAGCAACTGTGGAATCAGCTACTTATAAAGTCGTGTCCTCGAGATACGCTGTGATCTGCAGATCACTGACTGCGATATACATCCCTTCTTCCACCCAGCAGTGGTAATAATAGTATCTGTAGAGCTTTCCAGAGGTCAGCAGCAGGGGACATGAAACACTCAGAAAACAAGCATTTGCAATGCAATCGGTCTCGCCTTTGGGACCTTATATGTATTTAGCTATGCAGCACATTAGCCTGGGTGCTGAAACATCTACTGTTCTTTAACATGGAGGAAAAGTAAGCACCAAACTACGTGACATGCCTGGTATGGGAACACATGGAGAGAAATATTGCCTTTCAGCGGGAAATGATATAGTCTAAAGCTCTGTTTTTAATATAAAATCAGGGCCTTTGGTGGTCATATCACTGAAAATACAAGATTTGAAAAAATATTATTGTCTACGGGTGCTCGTGGAAGACAATTTCTATGGACTGGAATCTAGAGAATGCTAAAGTGATTCTGGTATTTTACTGACCTCTGCTGGTCATTTTCTATGAAGAAAGTTAAATAGAGGCAGTTGCCAGAAAAATTAAAAAAAAGAAAGTCCCTCAGCAGAAAGCAATCCTGGTATTTTACTGACCTCTGCTGGTCGTTTTCTATCAAGACAGTTAAATAGAGAAAAAAAAGTCCCTGAGCGGAATCAGACAAGTCCTAGGGCTGATCTCCAGAGCCCACAAAGTACATACACATATATGTATATAATAAGTATATACTAAAGTATATACAAGAGGTCTCGTAGGCTCGACCTAAAAATAAAAAAAATAAAAAAATCGTTTTCCAGTGGTCTTTCTTCTGTCCATCCGATGCTGCACAGGAGCGCGGTTGGCCCTGTTGATCTTTCCAGACCCTATGCCCTTCTGCCTGGCACTCTCCCATAGCACTTCTTGGGCCATTAGGGGGCGCCTACTAATGACATTACTCCCTGCTAAAAAGAAAGAGACAGGGTGTAGAGAAGGCTGCTGCACATCTGCAGAATTAAACAAGCATTTGTAATGCAATAGGTCTCGCATTTGCAAGAGTTTATGCTATTAGCATTGTAAATGACAATGCCTTTTATTCATATGTTTTAAAAAGTAACACAAATAAAAGGCATTGTAATTTACAATGCCAATAGGTCAAACTCTCGCAAATTAGAGACCTATTGCATTGCAAATGTTTTTTTTTATGCAGCTGAGTATTGACATTTGCACAGCACTATTGCCATTTGTGTGGGCAAGCTGACAAAAAATAAATGTTACTGTGCGCAGTGAAACCGGTGCTTCTGTAAAGCGGTGGAGATTGCTTTTTTATTAAGCTGGATAAAAAAAGGTGTGGGAAATCAATATACAGCGGAAAGAGGTCTCTACCTCTGAGGGGTGGTGGGGGCAGGCAAGCGGGAGGGGTGAGATGGTGTTGGCACGGCACAGGAGATACGGGAGTTGAGTTATGGGCAAGCTGACAAAAAAAAGTATGTTACCTTGTGCAATGAAACCGGTGCTTATGTAAAGCGGTCGATGAAAGGGCTCAATGACTTCTCTGTATAGTACGGAGTACTAGCCAAGGGCAGCCGCTCATTCAACCATCAGGTATTGCATCATTAAGGAAATGCATTAAGCAGTTCATTCTGTTCTATTAGATAAATACAAACAGGGCTGGCTCTAGGACGGTGCGAGCGGTGCCACCGCACCGGGTGCTGCCTTCACATGGGGGCGCCTGTTTGCAAGTTTATATTGTGCTTAAAAGCACCTGCTGCCGCGTTGCTGGCCTCCGGCAATTTTCAGATTAATCTTCCTGGCGAGATCGGAGTTTTGTCTAGTAGAAGTTTTGAGTCGTGGAAGTTTTGATTCATGGTAAGGTAGCGCAGAGCGTTAATATGCCTGCTGCAAAGAACATGTACCATGCAGATCACAAAGTGAATATAATGTTAACAGGTCAGTGGGTTACTGCTTTTGTCAGAGACTTCCTTTTGTTAGTTGCAGTTTACAGTGAGCTATTAACTGTCATCAAAGAACTGCCTGCAGACTTCAAGGTATAGATTAGAGCCTATGTATTTTGTTTCCCCCAGAGTTTAATTATTCTAATGTTGCAAAAAGGGTTCATTTGGGTACAAATCAGTTCTTGTTATTAAAGAGAGCCCCAATCCATTGTGTTACATTTTAAATTCAGAGTTTGTGCTCCTCCATATCTCTTCAACTATACTACCTACCTGTATGGATGACATGTGAATCCATCACTTGTAGTCCTCTGTCTTATGTAACATTTACTATACACTAATTTACACACCTATGATTGATTGTCTCTGTGTAATGTGTGTTATGTAAAGTGCTCTGACACCCTTCACTTTTATGAGTGACGCTATAAAATTAATTAAATACATCTGAGAGAGAGGTTATGGAGACTGTTAAAGGGTGGTAGGGAGGGAATCCGTGGCGGAGGTGGTCATTGGGGGGCGCCAAAAAACATTGTCGCACTGGTCGCCACCAGTGCTAAAGCCGGCCCTGAATACAAACCACCAACTACAAATCTGCTGTTGTAGATCCCTGCCACTTTCCTTTCACGGAGGGGTGCCTGAACCAGCTACCGTTCTATGTAAGCTCTTTGCTGGCAACTAAGGAAACAATGCCAGAACAAGTGTTAGCCATTCAGCACTGAGATACACAGTTGACACCAGCTGTAGAAGGCATGGTTAATTAACAAATATAACCCAACAGAAAGCACACAACATTACTAAATCTTGCTCCTTATGCCATACTGTTCTGTAAATACGAAGCTTGATGTTCCTATAGATAACAGATAATATTTTTTGCTAAGAATAGGACTTCTGTCCCCACCAAGGCTCATCAGCTTCCTGGTGTTTAGAATTTTAACTCACAAACTCAGATAAGGAGGGCAGGATTATCTCATCAGACGAAGTGGGGTGGCCACTCAGGCGCGAGAGAACAGTCCTTGAACTAGACCACGTTTCAATGGTTGTGGCATCTGTGGTGTCTGATGCTTAAACGGAATGGCGATGTCAAACTCGGTGTGTCTGGACGTCTAGTGCTTGAAAGCGAGAGTGTAGACCTTTTCAGGACAGACATGTTTTTAAAGGACTACATTCACCCTCCTCAATTCCATGAGAGGGCCGACTCCGGAAAAGACACGCGCTTGATAATGTGTTATTTTTAGGCACTGCATCTGGAATCGCAGTACCTATGGCGAAAACGTACAAAAGCCCCGTTAAAACAATATTCGAGCACTGTACAATAGAGATATCCTTACCTGATGACACTAGAAGCTATTTTTAGTCTTTCAGCGCCTTAAGCCATGTTGGTTCTTAATCTTAGCGCGCCCTTCTCGTTCATTGAGTGACTCTCTCCGAGTTACACTGAATTAAATACAGTACATGTGCGCTGATAAACACTTTTAGTGGGGTGGCTCGGCTGGCAGTTGTTAACTTGCAAAGATGGACTGGAGAGCGCGGATCCAGTCTGGGTTTTGGGGGCACTGCTCGGGAGGAGTTTGTGTAGCAGACACAAGCAGACCTACAGACAACTGGAGCACAGGGAGCGGCCACACTTGTTTACATTCGGCAGGAGGCGGATCCCGCGGGCTGGGAGGACGCTGTGCTCATCACTAGGAAATCACGTTAGTAGTGACGCTACGCTACAAGGTCTGAAGTTTTATGTCCGGGGTTTGTGTGAAGCGGACAATCACGTAATAACCAAACAAGTTGCATGTGAAATATTAATGACATTACATGTATGAAGCAATTCAACCAGTACAGATTTCCGGCAAGACGCTGCTCGCTCGCATTTGGCATGAGCGCAGCAGGAGGCAGAATCAGCACGTGACTGTGGAAACTGGACGTTGCACATATTTTAATTGTTCGAGGAAGGTTTTCATTTAACACCGATCTGCCTAATTCAAATAAATAGCAAGAAAGATGAAACAATCACTGTCGTGACGTTTTATGCAGAGCCATGCACACATTTCAGTCCGTATTCACCATCCTATAAACAGCTGGAGCACAGGGAGCAGGCCACACTTGTTTACATTCTGCAGGAGGCGGATCCCGCGGGCAGGGAGGGCGCTGTGCCGGGCGGCGGATGGGCAGGGGAGGCTGCGACTTTTCTGAAATAAGAAAGCCGCTACACGGCTCTGGACTGCGGGGACAGCACACATGGACCTTGGAATGCCAGGGAGTTGGCATTCACTGAATGGCGCTGCACGGCTCGCCTACCCCGCCTGCCCTGAGTGGAATCCCTTTTTGAAACAAGTAGTCTCCAAACAACACATAACACTTCTGTGTGTAAGGAAATTGTAATTTACCAGTGCTCCTTGCTGTAAAACCGGAAATGATGTATTGGAGCACTAACGAATAAGGAGCAACAAAATAGAAGTGACGCAAGAGTGAACCAATTACAAGCAGCAGGCGGGATTACACTCAGTATGAGTGAATACAGCAGGTCTTGCAGCCAGCGGATGCGCGCTGATGCTCGACCTAAAAATGGATGGAATGGTTGATATAATGTCACCCATAATTTCTCGGGCCGCATCCTGTATTTTTTGCTTAAGATGTTTTTGATTACATGAGGCTGTCTCTGCCAAATGTAAAAAAAATACCAAGCATGTGTAGAGGCTTTATAAAATGTGGGTACTTCCAAACAAAACTGCAATTTACTACTTGGTCTTCTTTTGTCACATTATGAGGCGGTTTTGGAGGTCCAATGGCAGAGGCACCTGAGCGGAATAGCTCTGTATGGCAACCTTATTCTTGGACGTGGGTAATCGGAGGAGGCCAGTACAGCTGTTTGAAAACAAGCGCAAATTTGCTGTTAGGCAGGGGCTGCCAGACTGCAATGTGAGGAGCTTCCTTGAGGGGAGTAAAAGTGGATCCAATGGCGAATGATTTGAAATCCTGAGAATGCTTGACCCAAATGAATCAAGTGGTGTTTTGGAAGCTCATCCTCGTGCCGCTAAGCTTTTAGATTTAGATATGCGCTGTAAAAATCCACCTGGCAATAACGTTTGAAATTATATGGTGTAAGGAACCCTCTACCATACATTGCACAATTACAGCAAGTCACAAGAGGAGATCCCTGACCATAGTGAAGAACAGTTGAGAAAATATGTCATTTTATTATTACAACTGACTGGTTAAGTCACAACTACATGGTAATAAGATTAGAGACACATTTTTATACAGAGATTGTTGGCTCCTATATATTGCATCCTTATAAACTCATTTACTGAATTGAATGGCTAATCCCAATGGAGAAGGATCAAGGTCAAACCGTGGTTACATTTAAATTGCCCTGGAAATAAAACCGGTTCATTTTAGTTTCAATCCTATAAACTTGATAGAGGAACAGAACACAAACAAGATACAGATCGCAGTGCTGTAGACAGCGGGGATGTAATACAGTGCACAAGGATTTTCACTCTACATTTCCAATCAAACATAAACTAAACAACTGGCTTTGATTGTATAGGCTTTTAAAGCGAGGGGTCTTTAATGCACCGGATATGTACTCATTGGATCATTTATTAAACAATTCATGAACATTCCACTGAAGCTAAGAAAAATAAAGAGCTGCTGTTATAGAGGTGCAAATGACTCTGACGTGATCAGACAGAATATGTCTCTCACTGTGCAAATATATCTAAATGCCACCGTGCGCTGTGCACCTTACAAAGAGTAGGTCACTGGCTCATGGGCTGCAGGAGTGCACAGCAACACAAAATAAAACAAAGGGATCTGATTGCACGTTCAAACATTGCTAATGCAATTTAAAGTTAATTGCTTGTGTTCCATGCATCTGAAGGTCTTTATCACTCAGCATGTGAATACTTTTTAATACAATGCATGCATACGTATGGATATGCCTAACCACAGAACTGGGTTGCTTCCCTCATTATGAGTGATTAATTTCATAGATGCCAAGGATTAGTTATATAGAAGATGTATGCTCATCCCATCACATTTGTATGTAAGATGTAGGGTTGTAACTTTGAATTTATTGTTGTGAACTTTGAAAGTGAGTTAAATAGGGTGCTATACATGTTTACTTGCATCCTCTTCAATGTGCAAGCAGGAGAGGTGGTTGGTAGGTGTTGCTACATGAACCAATACTCCTGTCAGACCTATATCTATTTATCTAGTGGCCAACACAAGGCTCAAATCGAGCTGTCCCACAAAAATCAGTCTTGCCATACTCAAATGTACAAAAATATATTAATTTTTATTCATCTTTTTCAATTTTTTTATTTGAATAGTTGTTAGAAATGGGGGTCTCTAGTTGGCAGAGGTAGGTACCTTTGTCCAAATAGGGGCGCTTGCTTCTAGTCAGGGTAAGGGGGATACACTTCTAAAATAACCCCTGCTCACCCCCCTTGGTAGCTTGGCACGAGCAGACAGGCTTATCTCAGAGGCAGTGTGTAAAGCATTTGTGAACACATACAGTAATACAGTGGCAACACTACAAATGAACACCACATCAGTTTGGAAAAATAAGTAATCTATATCTAAACCAAAACAAGACCAAACGACAAAAATCCACAATACAGTAATAAAAATATGACTTTCAGATGGTAGAAATAGTTCAGTTCAATGCAAGTTGTAAATGCAACACTTTTCTCAAAAGTACCTTAGATGGGTCACGTAAAACAAACAAAATGGCTGCAGGGAAGGTGATGCGTTGGTTCCTTACACTCAGGGAAGGTGATGCGTTGATTCCTTGCTCCAGAAGAGGTGATGCGTCGGTTCCTTACTGCAGCGCAGGGGAGTTGATGCGTCGATTCCTTACCGGAGAGGAGGTGATGCGTCATTTTCTTACTGCGTGGGGAGTTGATGCGTCTGTTTCTTACTGCGGCCCCCAACGATGCAACAGTCTTGGCGCCTCGATGCGATGCGTCGATCCTGTATGATGCGTGGCTTCATGCAGCCGCACAGCAGGCTTGCGTCGGGATCGGTGCGGTGATCTCGGACTTAGGGAGATTGTTGCATCCGATGCGTCGTGCGGCGATTTCTCGAGCCGCGGCAGGCGCTGCGACGGTTTCTTCGGCGGTGCGTCGAGAAATAGGTGCGGATGCATCACGCTTCGTCGATGTTGCGTCGATTTTCCAGCTCCCAGCGACAAACAGTCTCTAGAGGTCCTAAACAGCAGCAGCCACCTCTTTGCAGGTTGGAATTCCCAGCAAGATAATTCAGAGGAGCTGGGGGTGAAGTCTTTGTGTCCTTGAGACTTCAGAACAGGAGGCAAGCTCAGTTTCAAGCCCTTGGTGATCTTTTCTTCAAGCAGGTGACAAAGCAAACAGCAAACTCCTTTTTCTGCTTTCCTTGGCAGCAAGCAGCACAGGGGCAGTATTCCTCCTCAGCTTATCCGGCTCTTCTCCTTGGCAAAGGTTCCTCTTGATTTCCCAGAAGTGATCTAAAAGTCTGGGGTCTGGGCCCCTCTTTTTATACCCAAAAATCCTTTGTTCTCTGGAGGCAGAGAGTGTCTGCACCCAGCCAAAACCAGTTCTGTGGGGCACTTTGCAAGTGCACAACAGCCTCCATTGTCAGTGTGAGCCCTGGCTCCAGACACCACAGGGGGGCGGAGCCGTCATTGTGGAAGGCAGGCACAGCCCTATTCAAGTGAAGGTGCTACTCCTCCCACCACTCCAAATGCAGACCAAGCCTAATAAGCCCAGCCCTGACTCATCAGATTTCAGGAGCCGCTGCCCCTCTCCAGCCCCTGTCATCCAAAAGCCAGACATGCAATACACAAACCTAGCAGATACACACTGGATGGTTAGGCAAGAAAATACCTACTTTCTAAAAGTGGTATTTTCAAACACAGAATGTAAAAATCACCCTCGCTAAAAAATACACTTTAACATTCTGAGTTCAAGCATACTAAACTTTACTTTTCTATCGTGTTCCTAGGGTCAGTTGTGTTTATAAGATGTTATAAACAAAATCTCCATTCTGTCCTGTGGGAACAGATAGCCTTCCAATAGTGAGAAATGAAATTGGCAGTATTTCACTATCAGGACATGTCACACACATCAGGTCATGTCCTACCTCTCACAGACAATGCACCCTGCCCGCAGGGGTACCTTGGGCCTACCTTAGGGGTGACTAATATGTAGAAAAGGGAAGGTTTAGGGACTGGCAAGTGTGTGCACTTGCCAAGTCGACATGGCAGTCCCAGACTGCACATAGGCTCTGCAATGGCAGGCCTGAGTCACATTTTACAATCTGCTTCTGTGGGTGGCACAATCAGTGCTGCAAGCCCACCAGCAGCATTTGATTTACAGGCCCTGGGCACACATAGTGCACTGTACTAGGGCCTGACAAGTAAATCAAATAGCCAATCATGGAAACACTAATCCATAACACAATTTACAAAAGAGAGCATATGCACTTTAGCACTGATCAACAGTGGTAAAGTGCCCAGAGTCTTAAAACCACCAACAACAGGTCAGAAGAAAATACAGGAGGAAGGCAAAAAGTTCTAGGATGGCCCTGCAAAAGGGGTCAAGTCCAACAGTAGTTATAGCATATCTTTTTTGTAAAAGTGTAAACACAATTATGATAAACAATTCATTCATTATCTAATGCAATTGACAAATACAACAAGTATTAAGATTGTTGGAGTCCATCGGATCTCCCCAGAATGGTTCTCATTTAGGGGTGCCGGTGGTATTGGTGGAATTTAGCGACTCGTTACTTTTGTAACGCGGAGTTCCATGCGAATTCCACCAATCGCCGCGCGGTGGACATTTTTCTCACCAGACTTCAGAAATTAGAGCTGGCAAGCGCGAGCGAGATTTTGGCGCCCACAAGCATGATTTTCTAACACAAGCGGTGGTTGGCAGTCACAAGCAGAGGTGGTCAGAGGGCTGCTTCTCAAGTAGATTTGCTGTAGTTCGAGTAGATTTTCGACTGCAATGGCAAAAAAAGTAACTCGAATGGCCGCACACTCTTGAGTAGCAAATGGTGTTGTCCGTGCTGATTTCTCAGCGCTGCTTGTGCTAAACAGTGCTAAATTGCAGCACGAGCACCGCAACCTGCATATTTTCCATCAATTGACGGAACTCTGTGGAATTTCGCAGAGTTTTTATGTAACACTGTGGTATTCTGCGGAGTCAAATTCCGTGAGTTCCGCCCACCCCTAGTCTCATTCTGATCTGTTTCCCTTACTGCGTCACACACCTCAAACAATCTTACCTACCACTCCCCCCAACATAACCAATGATTCCCTTCACTATGATTCTGGAGTTGGTTCTAGGAAGCATGCCATCATCATCCCTCCCTGCAGAAATAAATTCCTCTGGACACAAAACCCTATGCCAACCAGCAGCCTATCCTCAACCTCCCTTTGCCAGCAAAATCATGGAGAAAAAGATGAAAATACAATGTTGAGCTCCAGCATCTCCTCCTTGACAGTCTCCCTTGATTCTGTCTTTCAAGGACACCAAAACAACCCTGGACAAATTGAAGGAAGTTTCTTCATTCAGTGGACCACGATACAAAAGTGTCCTTAAACTCTTTAAACGTTCTGCTACCTAGGACACTGTGAGTCAATCCGACAGGAAAGTCTCAGGAAAGTCTCAAACACCGAAGAGCATATCTGAACCTGCACTGCAATAGGCCCAATCCTTTTTCATCAACCCTAGCCAAAAATCAGGTCTGGATCATTTGACTCAACCACATCCCCTGTGTTGTGTGAAAAAAGCAAAAGGAACAATTGAGGGACGGAATGCTGAACAATGCAAACATCATCCCCCAGTCGCAAAGATCTGGGTTTAATCCATCGTTCTTTTGCTCACTACGCCACCCCAGTTTGGACGCAGCCATATGCAAATCAGTCTTGACCCTGCTCCTATTGGGAACAGTCCAGCCCGAACTGCCAAGCCAGGTCCATTCTGGACCGAAAACAGGCATCCTGGGACCTGTTTCGGGGAATCACCCCTCATCAGCCAGGCTAGCTTGAATTTAGTGGCGCAGTGAGCACAGGACCCATGTCTGGGCATACCCTTCCCACTTAGGGCGACAAAAGCAAAAGGAACAATTGATGGACGGAATGCTGAACAATGCAAACATTCACCCCCAGTCACAAAGATCTGGGTTTAATCCATCGTTCTTTTGCTCACCACACCACCCCAGTTTGGACCAAGCCATATGCAAATCAGTCTTGACCCTGCTCCTCAAGGGAACAGTCCAGCCCGCACTGGCAAGCCAGGTCCTTCCTGGACCCGAAACAAGTGTGTTATGTGAAGGCACTCAAGGCTCGAAAACTCTGTACCTTCTGTTCAAAATTTACATAGACCTCATTACAGCTCCTTGAGCAATACCAGGTGAGTTTCCAAAGGTATGCTGCTGACGCACAAATTCACTTTCACTTGGAAAATTGTCAAGGTAATGGCTGATGAGGGCTGTTAGCCCGAAACCGGTCCTAAGATGCTTGTTTCCGGTCCAGGGAAGACATGGCTTGGCAGTTCGGGCTGGACTTTTCCCATGAGGCACAGGGTCAAGACTGATTTGCATATAGCTGTGTTTGAACTGGGGTGGCGAAGTGAGCTAAAGAACGATGATGGATTCAACCCAGATCTGTGACTGGGGGTGAGTGTCTGAAAAGTTTCAGCGCTCCGTCCATCATCTCCTTGTGTTTGCAAGGTAATCAGACCAACAGAAGTCTTCCTGTTGTAACAACTCTTTGCTTTGGAAGCATAATCTCCAGATGCTGAACTATTTGGTTTGTTGATTAGACAGTTATGACCATTAAGGCTCCTGAGGTCAATAGGGCTAGGGGTAGCAGCTGTATTTACTGGTAGGGGAAGTGGGCATCATATTGGAACCACTGTCTGGAATGTCTCTAGAAGTTTCGAGCAGCTCCACAAAGAGGATCAAGGATACTAGATGAAATCCTCTAGATTTGTAAGGACATGGCTTGAGCATAAATGCCAATCCTTGACTTGGAGTTAAACTGGGTTCTCTAGAGATGGTCACTTTGTGATTCTGGGCTCTTTTAAAGAGAGAAAAGCAGGTTCTCTGTATAGTAAGTAAGTGACATTTATAGAGCGCACGGCTACCTCCAATGGAGGTGTCCCGGCGCTAAATGCAGATTCACAATGAGGAAAAAGGGGGGAGAGTTACGGGAGGCTAAAGAGCCAAGTTTTAAGCGCTTTCCTAAATGCCAATTCTGACTATCATACACAGATGGATAGGCATGGAATTCCAAAGTGCCACAGTTCTCACAGAGAAAGCTCGGCCGCCGATCCTGGCCTTAGAAAAGCGAGGAATCCTAAGCAGTTTCAGGTGATTAGATCTCAGAACCCTGTCTTGATGATAGTTTTGGAGTCTTTGTTTCAGGTAGTGCGGGCTCCGATCTCTAGTGGCTCTGTAGGCGATGGTGAGCGTCTTAAACTCAATCCTTCTTTTGACAGGCAGCCAGTGGAGGCTCCGCAGATGAGGGGATATGTGATGGCGGAACAGCACTTTCCTAATAAGTCTGGCCGCAGCATTTTGAATTATTTGCAGCCTGCGGATCAGATACGCTGGTAGTCCAATATAGAGGCTATTGGAATAGTCTAGCTAGGACATGACCAAAGCATGGACCACCGTCTTCCTGCAATCAATAGGCAGGAGATGAAGGAATCTCCTTAGGGCTCTCAGCTTCCAGAAGCAAGATGAGGAAACTTGGCAAATCTGGGCCTTGCCTATACAAAGTCTGCAACAGAAAGTGGGACTCACCTAAGCCTTCTTGCATCTCTGGGTAGACGTGAGTGAGAAGTCCAAGACTTAACTCAAGGGAGGTGTATGAGTAGAGTCTAGAGACAATGCAACATGGTCATTGCAATAAAGTGTGAATGTCTGGCCAGAATTGGGTGCTAATACAATACATTATTAATACCTCATACATACCAAATCTATTTACAGCATAACGGTGACCAAGTTAATGGGAATACACAACTCATAATACAACACAACCCCAGATATAATACAGTAATCAACCAATGAAATCGATAATCTTAAATGAAAAAGATAATCTCATGAAGAAACTGATAATGGCAAATGAAATACAATAATCACAAATGAAATACAGTGACCTTCATAAGGCAATAAAACAAAGGCTGCTGATGAACACCAAAACATGTTAATACATTTCTGAGGTTCGCAAACCTCAGAACACATACAACATGGAGCTCATAACCAATCAATGAAGTACAGGGTTTATAGTTCAATAATGTTATGCTTGCGCCATTGTGTGTAAACACTAAACGGATACTGTATCAAAAAGATGGATAACAATCTTCCTTGCAAACTTGTGTAACTTTTTATCTTTTTGGTAATTGCTAAAATTTGCAACCCTAGAGTTTTGCGAACATCTGTAACAACACGGTACAAAGAAATTACAAAGATAAAAATACAATACCTTTGTTACCTGCAAAAAAAGAGGTCAGTATCTCGAAGTTGGGTTATGTAATGATTGATAATAGGGAGAGATGCTGACCTTGAGGTGTTGTAATGGACAAGAGCCCTCCTAGGCAAAGAGCAAACAGGGCTCACAATAGACTATAACGGTGTCTAGATCTAGCTCACCTGTTAGTGGACCAGGTGCTGGACCATCTCAAAGGGTAGGTCACGGAAGCAACTTAGAAATTGATAACATTAATATATGTTAATGTAGAGACGGGTATTCTCACCAGGAAGAGTCTCCACTACCTGATCTGCAATTTTCAGTGACTGATCTCTAACACAGCCCACACCCATCTACGGCAATTGGTCTGCAGCAGTGTCCACTCAGGTCCTGAGAACAAATGATATTGAGTGTTCTGCAGGCCAACTCCAGGTTTTATACATAAGTATGGGCTGTTAGGCACATTCCCACTGCCTTTGACTGTGCAGTGCGTACAATTCAAATATCTAGTCAATAAGCCTGGGTCCTTCTTCCCTCCTCAGAAAGGAACATTAAAAGGAAGGAGACCCTGACTATGTGTACGGGCTCAGGTGAACCCTCTTGGCTTCTCCTATGGGGTAAGAGTGTGGATACCCCCTAAACAAAACACAAAGACAACAGCAGGAAAAAGTGGGGTGTGGCACTGTCCTCCGTGGGCAGCACTTATCCTCCATCTTGTAAATGCTAATCATTCATGCATTAAATTAAATGTGTGTGAACAGTTAACAGTAACTCCTAAAATGGGTGCTTTGATTATATTACTAAGCCTCTTACTCCAAATCAAACAAACTTATATTCACAAAGGTTTACACCAGAAATGATTGGGAGTAACATACACAACCATTACATTTATTGCTAAAAATATATATATGAAGAAGTCCCTTTCTGCCCCATGACTCAGGGCATAATTTACACGAGGAAGCTATGAGGCAGCTTCCCCACGGTGCCCCGAAATCTATACATTATGCTGCCTCCATCCAGGGTACATTTAGACGTTATGGGCAGGGACTACTCCCTAGAGACTAAGGATGGGGAGACCAAAGGGGCTTTACCTCTTAGTGATCACCAAAAAGGTGACCCTTAGAGGACCAATCTTCAGTTTGGTGGGTCCTCAAACATTTGCCAAAAACTAAAACATTTCAGGGAACTTCGGGAACAAAGCAAAATGTTGCAGACTTGAAACAACTTCATCGTGTTTCAGGCTTTCATTTTTATGGTCTGGCTTGACAGCTCAGATGTCGCCAGACAATAAAGTGAGCATCGCTAGAGAAGGCTTTGACTCCGCCCACATGTTGGGAGGCAGGAGTAAATTTTTTGATTGGGCAGAAGTTGTGCACTGTGATCTTTTTGTTTATTTATCCAGCTGGCTGAGCTTGAACTTTCAGGGGCACACACACATGGCATTGTCTCAAATAACTAGATAATTTATGGTGTTTGTCTTTCTCTGGCAGCAGCACAGATGGGAAGAGGGCAGTCATTAATCAAAATGGAATTTTTTAGTTCTGGCTTCACAGTGCAACTGTCAACTGACCTTTTAATCTGCTCCAGGATTCTAGAGTTCTTTGCCTCCACACAAATACATATTCATTCCCATGCTATTTACTTGTAATTCTTCACATTACCATGCCACATTCATTTAAAGCCACACCTATTAGCACTGCCAAAGCTTGTTATAACTTGCATTTTCAATTTCAAATATTTCGGCCATGCCTGGACAAGTGCAATACATTCAAATTTCTCCCAGCAGAAGCAGCAGATCATGTGTTGAAGTCTGCTCTGCATTTGTTTCTGTGCACACACACCTCCACTAAGCA
The DNA here is from genome assembly GCA_963921515.1 of Calotriton arnoldi. Classification (NCBI taxonomy): domain Eukaryota; kingdom Metazoa; phylum Chordata; class Amphibia; order Caudata; family Salamandridae; genus Calotriton; species Calotriton arnoldi. The sequence continues at coordinate 211,052 of CAWUFW010004139.1, read as the reverse complement.
CTCTGTACGGTCGAAGGGGATGTAGGTACTGGGAATCTTCCTTGAATTTAGTGTTACCTCTGGTAGGGATCACCTCTAAGTACAGAATCCAGTATTGTTTCCCCCAAGTATAGCTTGTCACCAGATGGAGCCCACACAACTACTAAGGCAATGCTACTCACCCCGGAAGAAGGTGCACCACTGGCCATCAAATTGTAGAGTTGTGTGGAACACGTCGGGAATTGCTACCCTGCCATGCCTCTGGTGATCAAAATTAGTCGAATGAAGGGAAGTAGCAGCCTATGATTTTCAGTCTCGCAGTGAGCATGGTACTGAGATGCGCTCGTATGGCAATGTGCCTATGTCATCACAATATACATAAGTCGCGTGAGCGGAGGGTCCTACATTGAGTCTAAATGGCTCAGACATGTTTACTAATCCTCTCTCTGTACAGCTGAGCGTATCCCTCTCTAGTATTTAGTAATCTACTTCTCTCACTCTATCCATGGTCTTTTCGCCAACCCCGCCCACTCTCTCTCTTGCTTTGAGGTTTCACTACCTTATCTCTGTACATCACTTATTTGACCTACCATCACTGTCTTTTATCTATCCTATGTCCCTTTCTCGGATTTCTCCCTCATGTTCCATATTTAATTTCTTTCCTTCTCCCTTTCTATTTCCCTTTTGCTTACACTCGCACTCTCACGTCTTTTCCTCTTCCTGTTTCCTCCTCTAACTACATACATACATATGTCTAGCTGTCTGACTTTTCCTTTTTCATCTCTTTCAACCTGATAACATCTCCCCCAAATAAAATTCTCATTCATTTTGTTCCATTCTATTTCCATCTTTAACTTAATCCAAAGGATCTCTTGGCCTTATCTTCCTTTCTCGCCCATTCTCCATCTCTCATTCGATTCCTCTCATGCTCTCTCCGTTATGTTGTCTCTGCCCTCCCTTCCCACCTCGCTCGCCCATCGATTCGCTGTCCACACAAATGACCCGTAATGCTTATTAAGCCATTACAGAGTCACGTGTTTTCACCTTCTACCCTTCACAATGCAATCGGCTTAAGTCTGAGGCATTTGCATTGATTGCATTACTGTGGCACACTTGCACGGTAGGGTAAGCCCTGCCTGCTCTTCACAGGGCGAGCTTCAGCCACAAAAAATCGCCATCTAACAGCCTCAGAGAGTACTGAGCAACTTCCTTCCTGAATCAGATGTCTCGGATCAGCCTTTATGTATTTTAATTAGATACGAGTGGACAATTTAATGTGTAAATCTGATAATATATTATATGGCACTTTATTCCTAGGCCTCAGGGAAATTTAACACTGGCAACATTTTCAATTTCATGTTACACAAGCAAAGTGAAAATTCTCACAGAACTTTTATAAGCAAGTGTGCACCTTGAGTAAAAAGTCTTATACGATACCAGCGTGAGATGGGTTCGTACAGAAAAAGTTTCACCAGCAGACATTTTCATGGCTAGACAGGCTGGGAAGGCCGATTCTGGTGCCTCTGTCCAGGGTCTGACTGAGACAAAAATAGGCTCAGGCACCAAGTGGCCCCCATTAGCAAAGCAGGTAGCAGATAGTTTAAAAAAAGTGGTTTTATAAGGGAAATCAACAGTAAAACCGGCCCACATTGCCATAAAAGCGGCCAACACTTGCTAAAAACACGGCTTAAAAAACCGGCCCACACAGTAACCTTAAATATAACGGGGTTGCCCTGTGTCCCTCAGAACCTGGGTATACAGTTATAAACTGCAAAGAGTTCTGTTGGGTAACACAATTCTTACACAAGAATTGTGAAAAACATTTTTTCTACATGAACAAAAAAGTGAACGAAATGTATTATGTAGAAGAAATTTTAGATATATGACAATGAACATTTTTATTAGAAACTGTATTTTGTGTTGCGATAATGGTTTTTCATTTTCCATTTTCATTTGATTCATCTCTCAAAAACACAGATTTTCTTCTATAAAGGGATAATTTTGTGACCCTTTAGCATTAATGTTGAATGGTCAACATTTTTCACAATTCTTGTGTAAGAATTGTGCTACCCGACAGAACTCTTTGTAGTTCACACAGTGACCTGGCAGACTAACCCATCAGCGCTGCCTGATTGCCCTATAGGCCAATCTGACCCAGGTAAGAAGGGTAAAATGCAGCTGCATGGAAACTAAGAAATCCAGCATGCCTTGTGAAATACTGACCTGTGAGGCCCACCGGAGGGCAATGTACTAATTAGCATGCAAGCAGCGTCTGCAAGTTTTCAGTGTGCGTTCGAAGAAGGAGCTGGGGGCTCTGAAACCGGTCAAGCAAAGGGAAAGAAAATCAGGATTGTAATTGCTGGCTTCCCTCAATAAAGAATTCGGTTTGAATTACTGCTCTGGAGTGCGTCTTCGCTTTTTTGGACAACGTTGGAAGATATATATATATATATATATATATATATATATATATATATATATTATCGCTCCAATTTTGCCCCCGCTTGAGCTGCACTCGAACGCATACTGTAGGTGGCAAACCTTTAATAAAGGGTACAAGCAGGCTCCTATTAGCAGTTTCAATCAAACAGCCATTAAAATGCGATTCGCCTGACGCGTTTCAAAAGTACATCTTTCTTCTTTAGAGGCAGTCGCAGTAATGGATGCGTGCTCCGGTCTCGGTTCATAATGTCAATTACATGCCCCCAGATGGGCCGGTCTAATGACCCAAGGCATTATGGATACAGTAGTCCCGGTAAGGACAATCCTCAGATGGTGCACTAATTTCTGTCCTCCTTTCAAGCCCTCAGATGGGCCACCACCAATAGTGTCCGCTTTAAATCCCTGATATGCACTCTACAAGGTGGCTCGGCACATTCCAAGCCGCGTGGCCCCCTCTCTTAGCGGGGTGGTGCAAGCTCGACGGCTGGACAGCCGTCTAATATTATCGCTCCAATTTTGCCCCCGCTTGAGCTGCACTCGAACGCATACTGTAGGTGGCAAACCTTTAATAAAGGGCACAAGCAGGCTCCTGTTAGCAGTTTCAATCAAACAGCCATTAAAATACAATTCGCCTGACGCGTTTCAAAAGTACATCTTTCTTCTTCAGAGGCAGTCGCAGTAATGGATGCGTGCTCCGGTCTCCGTTCATAATGTCAATTACACGCCCCCAGATGGGCCGGTCTAAAGTCCCAAGGCATTATGGATACAGTAGTCCCGGTAAATACAATCCTCAGATGGTGTACAAATTTCTGTCCTCCTTTCAAGCCCTCAGATGGGCCACCACCAACAGTGTCTGCTTTAAATCCCTGATATGCGCTCCACAAGGCGGCTCGGCACATTCCAAGCCGCATGGCCCCCCCTCTTAGCGGGGTGGTGCCAGCTCGATGGCTGGACAGCCGTCTAATATTATCGCTCCAATTTTGCCCCCACTTGAGCTGCACTCGAACGCATACTGTAGGTGGCAAACCTTTAATAAAGGGTACAAGCAGGCTCCTGTTAGCAGTTTCAATCAAACAGCCATTAAAATGCGATTCGCCTGACACGTTTCAAAAGTACATCTTTCTTCTTCAGAGGCAGTCGCAGTAATGGATGCGTGCTCCGGTCTCCATTCATAATGTCAATTACACGCCCCCAGATTAGGAAAATTCTATATTAAGTTATATCTTTCTGCAATTCTCTCCCCTAAACATATGTCTTTTCTCTTACTCAGTTCCCCAGTTTCAATTTGGCTACTGAGGTCGTTCCAATTTGGTCGGCCACAGTCAACAAAAATTGTTACAATTTTCACTCTAGCACTTTATATGCAGGTACTGTGAGGTTTAGGAATCATAGACTGCATAATTGTATAAAAACGTTTACACTTTTTGCACACTTTGCACAACTTTATAACAGTACAGCAACAGCGGACTACATGGCCTTAGCAGTTAGGTGCTAGTTTACATGGGCCTGATATCAAATGGCATTTAAGCCAGGAATCACTGGTAGATTGAGGATTAAAATTCCTCTGTGTAATGATGTTTAATCATGTGGAATGTTATTGGGGCGTATTTATACATATAATTTGCGTATTTTGCACATGGTTTCATGTCTAACCGGGCAACTGAGGCGAGGTAGCCGTATGTTGACAATTAATTACCAGTCTTTGAATATCGGGACCTTTGCAGTATAAAATGAGACTATATTCATAGGTGCAAGAGATTTTCTGCCATAATCAAATGTAAGGTATGGTATGTCAATCCTATACTGTATCCATATTCTTTGTATTTGTATTTATACAAATATAAATTGCGCACTTTTGCACAGGTGATGCTCTAGGGGCACACCATACTGTACTGTATTCAAACAGATAGTATTGCGCATTTTGCACAAATGACTATGAATTTGTACATCATTATTGCACTGTATTTAAAACAGATATAATAGCGTATTTTCCACAGATGACTTTAAAATTTTTAAATATTCATATTGTCATTGCAAGTCAAAATAACTGCTGTAAAAAAGAGAGTGTATAGGCAGTCTGTTTACTGTTTCTGTCAGCACGAGCACTTTAAATGGGACAGGAATTGGTGGCATGTCATGTGATCAAGGCCTCTAGGGGCTGAAACGCGTCATGGCGGCAAAGCACGAATAAAGAAAATTACTTGCACGAAATCAGCGGAGTTCGTTCCCTTTCTTGGTTCCAGGGTTAAGGAATCGTGGAGAAAAGGTGGAGTGGATATATATATCTCAAGGCGCTTGGGAAACGCCGGACCACCGTAACTCTCAGTGCATTGCCAGGCCGGTCAAAACTGGGCTATGACTTCATAAGATGCCTCTGCTTACTCAGGCGAAAGTATTCCGGCGCACTGGGGGTATTATTGGTTGGGTGAAGGTCAGCTATTCCAGCCCCTTACACTACAGGATCCACAATGCAGAGGGAGCTGCAGACACCGCCCACTGGGGCAAGGACTTCCACGTGTGTCTTTGCAGCAATTGGACTCGGGGCAGCGAGTCCGGAAAATCTTCCTTCAAAAGGTGGAAGGAGTGTCTCCACCAATCCAGTGAGACGCTTTGTTTCCTTAAAGTGGACAGTGAATTTGTCAAAGAGCAAAGGCATCTGAGGAAGGCACGGAGTGCTGAAATGCATTATGCCGCTCGCTTTTTAACTGAAATTAGAGGAGTTTGAATCTGCTTACCTGTGTGGGCTCTCGTCTTTCCAACTGGAAGGTTCGCTTGGTTCTGATATATATATATATATATATATATATATATATATATATATATATATATATATATATAACCTACTGGCGGTCGCCAGTAGGTAGTTATAGTTAGAACCTAGTTTCCATAGGAAAAGCATTTTTTGATGTGCTTATAACTTTGGGGTCGTTTGCTGAATCTTTACGAAAGTTTCCAAAAAGTTCCTCTTTTCAGGTGAGCTCCTATCCTGAAAGTTTGGGGGTGATTCGTGAAGGGGGGGCTGAGAAAAAGGGGAGTCCCAAAACGTGTTTTCTCCATGCAATTTCCATAGGAAACTTTAGACAAGGCTACAGGTCAAACTGCTGAACGGAATTACGCCAAATTTGGCAGGGAGAAAGGTCTTGGTCCAGAAAGCACGCTTTTGTTTAAATGGGGTAAGTCCGTTCAGTAGTTTTAGAGAAATATCAAAATTTACAGATATCGATATTTGAGAATTCTGACATCTGATTGGCTGAGGCGTTACGAGCACGAGCGTGCGGCTCATTGGTTGCTTACTGTAGAAACTAGGAAGTGTTGGCAGCCATTTTGTGACTGACTTGAAAGGCGTAGGGCGAAACAAAAGAGAAAAATTGTATAAGAGGGTATAGTAGGAACACTGTGGTCTTAGTTTAAGCAGTCTGTACGGTGCAGAGGCAGGGAGTTTGAATGTTGCGTAGGCCGTGGAAATCACGTCCGCAGACGTGGAAATCACATCCGCAGAACAACAGTGCGCGGTATTGCGGCAAGGTTGCGTAGGGTCTGGAAATCCCGTCGGGAAAATAACAATGCGCCGTATTGCAGCCTTCCTTTAACCCCTTGACCGCGATCGGAATTCCGCTCGTATGCGGGACATTCCGATCGCGGGTGGAGTCGTGACGAGCTCAGCTCGTCATGCGCACAGCGCTACCGCGCAGCATGAATAGCTGAGCTCGTCATGAGCACGGAAGGGGTTAATATAATGCGCAGTAATGTTTACTTATAATGCGGTGTTCACTTTTATCACAGACAGTGTCACTTTCTTACACGAAAATTAATATTATGTGGGAGGGCGTGTTCTGTTCGTGTGTCTGGAACAAAATTAACGTTTAATTGGCTGAGGTGTTCCAACAACGAGCTCAATGTTCATTGGCTGCGAACCATTGAAAGTAGAAGTGTTGCCAGCCATTTCCTCCCCGTCCTCGGAGTAGCAGGGACATCTGATTGGCTGACGTGTTCCAAGCAGGACCTTCCCAAGCTTAATGTTCATTGGCTGCGAACCATTGAAAGTATAAGTGTTGCCAGCCATTTCCTCCCCGTCCGCGGAGTAGCAGGGACATCTGATTGGCTGACATGTTCCAAGCAGGACCTTCCCAAGCTTAATGTTCATTGGCTGCGAACCATTGAAAGTAGAAGTGTTGCCAGCCATTTCCTCCCCGTCCGCGGAGTAGCAGGGACATCTGATTGGCTGACGTGTTCCAAGCAAGACGTTCCCAAGCTTAATGTTCATTGGCTGTAAACCATTGAAAGTAGAAGTGTTGGCAGCTATTCCCTCCCCCTCTGCGGAACACCATGGACATTTTATTGGCTAAACTGTTCCTAGTACAAGTTTGTTCATTATTGGCTGGGAACGGTTCACTGTTGTGAACCATTTTGTGACGCACTTCAATGGAGTACGGGAAAAGAAAGTAGTAGCGGGGAGGGTAGGAACACTATTAACTCTGTACAGTGGTCACAAGGTGGTGGAGAGGGATTGTGAAGGTAAAAATAGTTTTTTATATATTTTAAGGGCCATTTATATAATTGGCGTGTGGTGTACAAATCACGGCGGGAAAATAACAAAGTGTGTTGCGGTCTTCTTTTTATTAAGTTTGCGGGTGGGATACTTCCCAGGAGCACTGTTTAGTTATAATGTGGTGTTTACTTTTCTAACGGGGAGCTGTGGTTGCGCAGCAAAAATTTCAGTCTAGGTTTGAAATAGTTTTTATTAAGCAATTACAAATATACTTTGTTCGGAAACTGAAGCTGTATATATCAAAGGGGTGACAAATAAAAACGCAATTCATAAAATATCCCTTAAGCGTGGGCACACCCTCCCTTTTTTTGCTGCTATAGTTTGTAAAAGTGTTGCCCCATATTCTTGATAATATAAGAGGGCATGAGTTACTTTTAGATAAAGTAGAAAAGAAGTGCTGCAAGAAACACTCCCGCACTACATCATCTCAGGTCACAAGAACAATAACAAGTAAAAAACAGTTAAACACAAATCACTTTATATTACATAGAAATGTACGCTTTATCATTTTTTATAATTTCTATTATTGTAGAATTCGGGAAAGTTCGGTCGTAGTGCTTAGATCACGTACTCCTTTAAGAATATATAGGATAGTAGTATAATAATATACACTACTGGTCGTATATATTCTATAGGGAGAAGGTGAATAGGAACCGCAACAGACAAAAATAGAAATAGTAAAAAAACATTCAGAAATGTAGGGTTTATCAAAGGTATTCACTAAGAAAGTATCTATGGAAACGATTTTTTTTAAACTGCAATTTCCAAAAATATTGTCACTGTAAAAATATCTGATCAAGTAAGTTATAAAGGTCAGTAAACTGTATTTCAGATGGTTTACTCCTGGCGGCGAGAAATCTCCAATTCCTGTTGTGTGGAAATATCACACTCTTACAATATACACAGTGTCACTGATGGCACACAAAAAGGAAAATGAAAATGAAGTCATCAATACAAAACAAGATCAATAACGAAATACTTTCCAGCGATGAGTATGTTGAGAGCTTCTTTTCTCCGGGACTTCGAAATCTTTCATCTTCGCGCCAACGGGTCATAAAGTGCTCTGAGATCACAATGACTGTTAATATTATAATATACATATTCACAGTATATGATCCCAAGAAAGAAACAGAGTAAGAACGAGAAGGTGCTGACGTTAAATATAAATCTTTAGTCTTCGCGTCGACGGGTCATAAACTCCACTGAGGTCAGTATAAATGTTCATATTACAATATACATACTCAGACTATATGATCTCAAGGGAGAAATAGACTAAAAACCAGAAGCTGCTGACGTTACATATAAATCTTTAGTCTTCGCGCCAACGGGTCACAAACTCCTCTGAGATCATAATGTGTGGTTATTATAATATACATATTCACACTATATGATGTCAAGGGGGAAATAGACTACAAACTAGAAGCTGCTGACGTTACATATAAATCTTTAGTCTTCGCGCCGATGGGTCACCAACACTTTTGAGGTCAAGTACAGTGTCAATATTATAATATACAAAGTCACACTAAATGAGCTCAAAGGAGCCAGAACAGGAACAATGTTTGCTGTATTCTGTCTGTTTCTGAAAACAAACTGCTGACGTTACATATAAATGGCAAAAACAACCAATAACACTTTTTTCTAAATACAAGTGTTTAAAGATTGACAAATAGCTACGTATTATAAATATCTAGTATTGCATAATCAAACAACTTACAACTCAGGATTATGTTTTGTGGCCGCAAAACAAGAATCCAACTGTAGAAAAGAGCACCTGCATCACTGAATGGAGACGCGTAAATAACTCGCAAAAACGAAACTAATCTATCAACGGGTGTGGTTTATATACTTTTTGGTTATTCAGTAGTCTATGGAAGGAAGATGTGGCTCCGCCCATTTAGATGTCACATTTTACAGTTGACACGTGCACACTTTTTAACTGTTTCACTTGTGCACGTATTGGGAAAAGTTACAAAATGTGAAGCGGAAAAGTTTCGATTTCGAACCTAACACGTATAAGGTCCTTAATATGTACATACGTTGGAGAGCTTAAAAACTGTTACCCGGAAAACCGTGTTATTTCCTTTCTCATGAGTAAATACATTTATTGATTGCCGTAATTCTAAATAGAAGACATTAAAAAAAAGATCTATCAGAATAGAAGAAAAAAAAACGTGATAATATTTCTCATCACTATGGTTTTAAATTAAAAAAATGCGAGCATTTGTAAAGCGTACAGCTAACCCTGGAAAGGTGTGCCGGTGCTCGGGGGCGTCGGAAAGATTAAGCAAGGTGTTGCCCACAGTGACATAGTGGTGGGCTAATGTGCCGCTGGAGCCGGGAATCGAACTGTGAACGCTGTTGTTCGAAGTCAGGTATCATAGCTGCTCCGTCACACTTTTTCCACACTTATATGTTAATTAGTGCTAATTAAGTTTTAAACATTGTTAAATTATAACTTATAACATACTACTGTTACAGTTAGTTTTTCACTACAAAAAGTATGCACGTGTTTTTTAAATTTAGTTAAAAACAATATAGGTTTTAGGGACATTGTAGTTAGAAATTAGCATTTAAAAACCTTTGACATTCACTGAAAAAACCATAGGTTTCAGGGACGTTATAGTTAGAAATTAGCATTTAAAAAACCATTGAAATTCACTGAAAAAACCATAGGTTTTACAGACATTATAGTTAGAAATTAGCATTTAAAAAACCTTTGAAATTCACTGAAAAAACCATAGGTTTCAGGGGCGTTATAGTTAGCTGGACATTTCACTCGTACAAAACCATAGAAATTCCACTGTTATAGTTAGTTCAGCTAACTATAACTCGCGCCCCAGCAATGCACTGCTCATGACGTCACATATTACATCATTCATGGCATGGTCAGTGACATCACTGATGACATCTGAAATGACATCACTGATGACATCACTGATGACATCATCCGCGTGAAAATCTGATGCACCTCCTCACAGTCTAATATAATCTTTAATACACCCACTGTAAAATACAGACTACCATTTTCGAAACCATCGAGACACCAATACCAGTTACTACATACGCACTCTTTCATTCCTAGGTCTACACACACATCCACTCATTCACCCATACATTCACTTATATATGCAGTTATTCATCAATACAACACTATGATATGCACTCATACACCTATTCAGACACTCACACACCGCCACTCATCCATGGAGTTACTCACACACCTAGTCAGTCATGCAAATAATCAATCACACTCCCATTTACTCACCTATACAGTTATACACACACCGACTCCCTAATTCATACAGATACTAACGCATAATTACTCTCTTATATAATCACTGATGCAAGTACACACTCATCCATACAGCCACTCTCACAATCACTCACTCTCACATATACTCATTTATATACAGCATCCCTCACATATACTGCCTTTTACATATGTAGTTACTCACACATGTACCACTGAGACATCCATTCACTCACCAACACACCCATACACACACTCACCCACCCATACAGCTGTTTCCACATGCACTCTTGAACCCATACACCCAGTGAATCAACCACTCACACATCAATGCACAGAGTCACACACCTCCAACCCACCCACACACACACTCAGTCTCCCATACAAATACTCAGGCAAACAATCAATAACCCATATAAACACTCATGTAGCTACTTACCAACCCTTGTAGCAGCTTACACAACAACAGACAGACTGATACACACATTCACACAGTTTAGTCACTAACCCATGCATTCAGTAAGACACGTTTAATGACTCACTTATACAATCAGTCACACACCTGTAAAATCCCCCATCCAGACACTTATACACCCACTCATTCTTCAATACACCTAAGAATATATGTAAAACATATTTAAAAATTGCAGAAACACACAGTCACTGGATGATGTCATCAGTGATGTCATTTCAGATGTCATCAGTGATGTCACTGACCATGCCATGAATGATGTAATATGTGACGTCATGAGCAGTGCATTGTGGGGGCGCGAGTTATAGTTAGCTGAACTAACTATAACAGTGGAATTTCTATGGTTTTGTACGAGTGAAATGTCCAGCTAACTATAACGCCCCTGAAACCTATGGTTTTTTCAGTGAATTGCAAAGGTTTTTTAAATGCTAATTTCTAACTATAACGTCTGTAAAACCTATGTTTTTTTCAGTGACTACATATATATATATATATATATATATATATATATATATAGTTATATATATATATATATATAGTTATATATATATATAAATTACCTGCTGGTGGTCGCCAGTAGGTAGTTATTGGTAGGACCTAGTTACCATAGGAAAAGCGTTTTGCCAATAATTTTGGCGCTGTTTTACCAATCTTCACAAAATTTTCAAAGTGAGTACTACGCTCAGTTCAGCTGCTGTGTTGAAAGTTTCTGGGTGATTCATCAAGCGGGGGCCGAGAAAAAGTGGGGGGTCCCAAAATGCGTTTTTCCCATGCAATTTCCCATCGGGATTTTGAGCACAATTACAGTCCGAACCCCTGGATGGAATTGCACCAAAATTGGCAGAACACTACCTCTTGGTTCAGAAAGCATGCTTTTTGTAATTTGGTGTAACTCCATTCAGTAGTTTCAGAGATATTTACTAACAACCAAATTGTACATCTAGGGACGCGGATCCGGCAGTCCCCATGCTGAAATCTGATTGGCTGCCAACACTTCAACCAGGCAGCCATCTTGGGACACGGACTCAGCCGAGTCTCAAAAAAGTTCAAAATAAAGAAAAGGCAGGGTAGGAATGCCCAGACCCGCCTAGGCCTAGTGGTGGAGTTCCCCTGGAACCCCGTTGAGGATTAAATAAAAAAAAAAAAAAATTTGCTGTGAAATTGCATGTGGATCCGCAAACTCACGGCAAAATTGTAAAAAAAGAGCAAGCCTGGGCTGCTGCGCTTGTTTTAATAAAAGCCGCCTGGTGGGCCAGATCCAGGGGGCATGCACATATTATATATAAAAACGGAGGAGTGCACTTTAGGACCCCCTCCTGAGGCTCTTATGAGACCCCGGGACAGGCACCTCCACAGGGCTTCATTTAAAACAAAAGAGGGGGGTGGGATAGCCGGGATCGAAATCGGCCCAAGGAGGGAGGCATGTGGCCCCCAAACCCCATTCAGTTTTGGCCCGGCGATGGGATCTCCTGGGCTGAATTCGACCAGGGGAGGGGGGCCTTGCAGCCCCCTCCCCATTGCAGAAAAGGGATAACAGAGGGCAGAAAAACGAGCATAAAAGGCAAAACAGAGCAGAAGAGGGCAAAACAAAAGGCAGAAAAGTGAGCAGAAAAGGCCAAATGGAAAGCAGAAAAACAAGCAGGAAAGGCAAAACAGAGGGCAGAAAAAGGAGCAGAAAAAGCAAAACAGAGGGCATAAAAACGAGCAGAAAAGGCAAAACAGAGCAGAAAAGGACAAAACAGAGGGCAGAAAAATTAGCAGAAAAGGCAAAACGGAGGGCAGAAAAATTAGCAGAAAAGGCAAAACAGAGGGCAGAAAAACAAGCAGAAAAGGCAAAACAGAGGGCAGAAAAATGAACAAAAATGGCAAAACAGAGCAAAAAAGGGAGAAACAGAGGGCAGAAAAATGAGCAGAAAAGGCAAAACTGAGGGCAGAAAAACTGTAGTGTAGTTCCTATTTCCCTAATTGGCTCTGCGCATTGGAATAATATAACCTATAGGCTTGACATAGGACTGAGGTCGGTATGTCCCTATCGAGTATATTAAACTTAATTACTTGTGCCAGCTAGCTCAGAGGCCACTAGAAACTCCTTGAGAACAAGAAGGGAGTAGTTTCTGGCAACCGCAAAAACATGACCACTTTGTTTCCCTTTAGAATCGGAACACGTCTCAGAGTTGTGGAAACAATAGATAACAATTTCACTCAGTCAATCGTGCATGCTTAGTTTCTACAGAGTTACACAGAAAGGAAAGACGGGCGTTTCAATAAAGAGGTTTTATTGAACAGTCTTGTTTCTCGTGTAAGAGATATGTGCTGTTATGATCACAAGACAGTATGCAATCAATCAATCAATCAATCATGTCACTTATAAAGCGCACTACATACCCGCGAGGGTCTCAAGGCGCTGGGGGAAGAGGGGGGTGGTGCTGCTACTGATCGAAGAGCCAGGTCTTGAGGAGTCTTATGAAGGCCAGTAGGTCTTGGGTCTGTCGATGGTTGGTGGGGAGGGTGTTCCAGGTCTTGGCGGCGAGGTGGGAGAAGGATCTGCCGCCGGCGGTCGTTTTCCGGATGCGGGGGACTGTGGCGAGGGCGAGGCTGGTCGAGCGGAGCTGGCGGGTGGGGGTGTAGAAGCTGAGTCGTCTGTTGAGGTAGGCTGGTCCGGAGTTGTGGAGTGCTTTGTGTGCGTGGGTGAGGAGCTTGAAGGTTATCCTCTTGTTGACAGGGAGCCAGTGCAGGTCTCTCAGGTGGGGTGTGATGTGGCTGCGTCGGGGGATGTCGAGGATAAGACGTGCAGAGGCATTCTGGATGCGTTGCAGCCGTCTCAGGAGCTTAGCCGTCGTTCCTGCGTAGAGGGCGTTTCCGTAGTCCAGCCTGCTGGTGACGAGGGCCTGGGTGACTGTTTTTCTTGTTTCGGTGGGGATCCACTTGAAGATCCTGCGGAGCATTCGGAGGATGTTGAAGCAGGATGAGGAAACGGCGTTGACCTGCTTAGTCATGGAGAGGGTGGGGTCGAGGATGACCCCTAGGTTGCGTACGTGGTCGGTGGGTGGCGGGGCTGTTCCCAGTGATGTTGGCCACCACGAGTCGTCCCAGGCTGAAGGGTTGGAACCAAGGATGAGGACCTCCGTCTTGTCCGAGTTCAGCTTCAGGCGGCTGGTCCTCATCCATTCGGCGATGGCCTTCATTCCTTCGTGGAGGTGGGCTTTGGCGGTGTGAGGGTCTTTGGTGAGGGAGAGGATCAGCTGGGTGCAAGATAAATAATGTACAGCGTAAGCAGTAGAAGTAAATAATACTGCGCTAGCATTATCTTTTAGCATATATTCACGTACATAAATAACATGAGCTAAAAATGCGAGTACTCATACGATGCGTCTCTAAGCTAGTTCTACCCCAATGTACCTAACCTAGTCTAGGTGTAGGGAAAGGTAAGAAGTAGGCGAAGTATTCTCTAGTATGGTATACTAAGAGTATGTTAAGTCTAGTATGCCAAGAGTCCCTCTAGGTTCTAATCAGCTCCATACCTTGAGAATGAGAGAGGTGGGAATCTCTTTCCAGACTCGAACTTCTAACACCCCGCGAAGGGAGTCAGAACACTGGAAGCTGGATTCTTCTGCGTGCAGGAATGACAGCGTCTTCTCAGTGCGTCAGGCCGGGATACGGGCTCCTCTGAAGTCGAGGTCTCCTCTAACTTGCTTGGGCAAGGGAAGGTATATTTAAACCTGATAGGTGCCTTGGAATGTTAGCATTGACGTGAAGTCGGACAGAGGAAGACGTCAGGAATGAACCCTTAAGGTTTAACGGTTCATACATAATAGATGAGTTCTTGGAGAAATCAATAATCATGTGCTAGGGGAACTCCCGAGAGCTTAAGGGTCTCGTTTCTAAGAACTCGTTGTGACGTTAGGGTGGACGGATGTCGGTGACCATGCCTGTATTTGGAGTGTACGGCTGATGCCTAAATAAGGACTGGGATTCTATGCCTATATAAGGACATGTTTCAGGAAAACCTATATAGGACACCTAAAGCGGAGTACAACACCCACTCCACTTTCGAATGAACGATAATACTAAATGCTAAACATTAAGTGCTAAACAATAAATTGAGTACTACATGTTACTAAAAACATTTCTAAAAGCATATTAAAAGAAGTTTAAAATAAACTGTTGAATGCAATAGGTACTGTACATTTAAAGCATTATTTTCATTCAAGCATATCATGGAAATAAATGCAACATGAATGAATATACAGAAATATATACATATGATGAAATGGTTGACAAGTTTTTGAAAAATCAAAGCCATTGCATATCATGGTATTAAATGAAATATTAGACAAGTAAGGTGACATTGTGTCCCTGGAAGTATTCAAAGAAGTCCGTTTTATAAGACTAGGTCTACTGTAAACAGATTGTTTTTTGCCATGTCATTTCAAAAATTAAAAAAGAAAAAAGTTCAGTTCTGGGATAAGTTCCAAGTTATGAAAATATGAAGGCCAAATTTCATTGCTTCCCTGGTACACTGTGAGCCGAATCAAAGTCAGTGTATGGGTCAGGCGTAAACATGAGATCATCTATTTCCGTAGCCAAAATATCGTCTACCGAAGTTGGTGACATTTGGAACACTTCGTTCAGAAGGTTAATTGCACAGAGATGAGAAACATCGCCTGCAGCAGAAGATGCAATGTTCGCGTCCTTTGTTACCTGTGTGCCTGTTGATCCATCTCGTACCTCAGCAGCTGCCGGAAGCGTCTGTGAGATCTCAATGAATGCCGTCATCAGGATTGGTAGCCTCTGGGGACAACACAGAGCATGGGCCGTTATTGGGTCCAGCAGAGTATCGATATCCGTTGGCATGACTGATGGGAGTGTTAGACAGGTGTCTAGCACGCATTCTTCACCGCAAAACAGGCAGCGTAGAACAGGTAAGATGCAATCTTGCCAGATTGGTCTGAATGACAGGAACCACGTTGTATTAAGTTCCCGTGAGACGAGGCATGCCCAAAAGCTGTACTATTCGCTCACTGCACTTTCGTTCAAGGAGAGCTTTTTTTTTTTTTTTTTTTAAATCTTTTTATTTTGTGTTTCAAAAATATCAAACACCATTTCTGCGTTACAAAGCATCGTTTGTGTTAGAACAGCCAAATGCAACAGTAAGAACAATCAATACCATAGTGCCACAAGGAAGAGGACAGTTCAGATTCCAAAACCCAGCAGTCCATATGGCAGATGAGACTCCCGCCTGTGGAGGGGTCAACACGCCACTGTTCACGTGACTGCGCCGGTTTGTCTTTGCAGGTAAATACGTAGTGGCTCCCAAATGTCTCTAGGTTTAGAGGAAATCGGTAGCTCCTCCGCATATAGTTCCAATGTTTCCTTACAATAAACCATATCTCTGATCCAGGTCGCAACCCTGGGCATCCGTCTGCAGTCCCATGTGACAGCCACCACTCGCTTAGCCAGAAGTAGAGCAATGCGCACAAACTTCCCCAATACTCCCTTTGCATGAGGGACGTAGCTCAAAAGGCAAACTGAAGGTGTACACTGAACATCCAGTCCTGACATTTCTTTTATATGCTGCACCACCTGTTCCCAGTAGTGACCCACCCCCCACATTCCCAAGCCAGATGCATAAAATCAGCCTCCACCCGCCCACAACGTTTACATCTGCTATTGTCCCGCAAACCAGCTTTGCATAGACGAAGGGGCGTGTGATACGTCTGATGTAAGTATTTAAAGTGGATAATGCGTAGGTTCCCGTTGGGAGAGAGTCTGCGGGTGAGGTCACACACATGCTCCCAGTCTTTCAGCGTCAAAGGTATGGGCAGTATCGCATTCCACCTTGCTAAACTTTTGTCTGGTCTACCAACTTTCTCATTCCTGATTGCTCTGTACAGCCTAGTAATTAATTTCTTGCGCGTGGGGGTGGTCAGTAACATTTGTAGAGACTGAAGTGGCTGCGGTTCAACTGGATACGTGGGGTAATGCGATCTGATAGCATGCCTCAGGCGGTGTATAGCAAAATGAAAGAGTGGCGTGGGATTAGTAACGTACTGTATGTCTTCCGTGGACAGGAAGGTGCCGCCCGGGAACAGGTCCCGCATGGTGGTGAGTCCCGCCTCTCTGAGCAAGCGCATGGGGCCAATCTCCTGTGTCACGGTAAGCGCCGCATGATATTCTATTGTCATCGCTGGGGCATAGAGTGGAAGCCTGCTCGCAAGTTGCCCAATAGAACGCCAGGCTGCTATTGTAGTGTCGATCGTATTTATTTCCGTTTTTGGATTTTCGCGTCGTGTGTGAGTGAGGAGACTGCGGAGAGGCACCGGCGATGCGTCCCCGTCCTCAACCGCCACATGGGGTATGAAGTCATGCGTGTTTACCCAGTAATATGCATATTGCGCCTGCGCGCTTAAGTAGTACAGATAGAGGTCTGGCACACTAAAACCCCCTTTAATGTAGTCTAGTGTGAGAGTGTCCCAGGCCACACGAGCCTGTTTGCCTCCCCATATCAACCGGAGAATAGAGGTCCGCAATGTGCTGAAGAACCCCTGCGTCAACTTAATTGGTATGTTAGAGAAAAGGTACAGGAAGCGGGGTAACACCACCATTTTAAGAATAGCAACACGATCCGCGAGGGACAACGGCAGTGTCGTCCAGGTATCAATATGTCGATCCAGCTTGGCGCAGGCCCGCCCATAGTTCTCCCTTACCACCGTCTCAGGGTCCCGGTGGACCCAGATTCCCAGGTACTTGACCGGGTCTACAGTCCACAATATAGGGTATTCCAGTGGGGGTGCGGAGGTAACTGCCGTCAGGGGGATGATAAGCGATTTGTCCCAGTTGATGGTAAGGCCCGAGATTAGTCCGAATCTGGTGTATTCCCGCAACACCTGTGCTAGATAGCGCTCTGGCTCCCTCAGAAATAGAACCATATCATCGGCGTAGAGTGAGATGCCGACCGGTCTATGATTAAAATTTAGGGCGGTCTCTCTGTGCCTCTGCCGTATTGCACACGCCAATGGCTCGATAGCAATGGCAAAGAGTAGTGGCGACAGGGGGCACCCCTGACGCGTGCCTCTCTCAATAGCAAATGCCTCTGATGTCAGTCCCCCAACTCGGACTCTGGCCGACGGAGCCGCATACAGAATCCTAATCCAGCCCAAAAACAATGGCGGGAAACCCATGCGCTGTAAAATACGGAACATATAGTCCCATTCAATGGAGTCGAACGCTTTAGCAGCGTCGAGCATAACAGCAGCAGCACGCAGGTTGGGATCTAGGACATGCAGCATAGCAAAAATGGTTCGTACGTTGTGGGAAGTGGAGCGCTCCGGTATAAACCCCGACTGGTCCGGCAAGACCAGTCGTTGCATTAATGGCTGGAGTCGGGTGGCCAGGATCTTGGCCAAGATTTTTGCGTCCGTATTGATCAAAGATAGAGGCCGATAAGATTCACAGGCGTCCGGGGGCTTATCTTTTTAAGAAGGGTTATGATAAGAGCCTGCCGGAGAGATGGAGGCAGCACACCAGTATCATGCGCCTCGTCGTACATCGCTAGTAAGAAAGGGGCCAGGAGGTCCGCGTAAGCCTTATAGAATTCCACGGTCAGGCCATCCGGGCCTGGAGCCTTGGCATTCGGCAGGGCACATATCGCGGCCTTGATGTCCGCCACATCCAGCGGTTGGTTCAAATACTCTCTGTGACCGTCAGCTAGCCAAGCGCACGCTATGTTATCCAGGTAGTCCTCAGTTGCGGAGTCTGGTCCCGTCCCGCGTGATTCGTACATGCTAGCATAATATTCCCTAAACTGCTCTAAAATGTTCAATGGGGTGTAATGTTCCTGGCCTTGAGAATCAACTATCTTGTCAACATGGTAGTGGTCCTCAACCGCTTTGATTTTCCTAGCCAATGTGCGGCCCGGTCTCCCGCCCTCGCCATAGCGCCTGGCCATGTGTCTGCGGTTGATGTATCTTAGTTATGTGTCCGCGGCCGCGTCATAATCTTGATTCAGAGTTTGGATGCGCGATAGCTTGTCTAGGGAGGGGCTAACTGTATAGGCACTCTCAAGTTTTGTTAGGGAGGTCTCTATCTTGTGGAGTTGTGTACGTAAATCCTTCAATATTCCGGCGGTTGTGCTCATACAGACTCCCCGAATCGTTACCTTGAACGCTTCCCATAGTGAGGAGACGGTCTCCACGGTGCCTGTATTTTCACGAAAGTAATTCTCTATGGCCTTACGAACAGTATCGTTATATAGTGGTTCAAGGAGTGCCTCCGATCGGAAGCGCCATGTGAACGGGCGGCGGGTGGGAGTAGGGACACAGAGGGAAAGCTGTACAGGATTATGATCAGAAAGCGTTCGCGGGTGGTGAGTGACCTCTGTCACCCATTCCGCTGTACTCTCGTCAAGCAGCCAATAGTCTAGCCTAGACCAACTGTTGTGTGCAGGCGTAGCATGTGTGCCCTCCCTAGTGGAGGCGTTGTGCAGCCGCCACACATCCACCAGTCCAAATTCCAGCATGGCTTGGTTAACGCTCCGAGCTACTCTAGGGTGCGGTTGCTCTGGGGGTTGGACTTATCAAGTGTGGGATCTAAATATGTGTTGAGGTCCCCACCCCACGCTATAGCTGTCTCGGGCCACTGTCTGAGCTCGCTATACATGCGATAGAACACCTCCGGCTCATCTGCTATGGGGCCATACATAGATATGATAGTGAGTAGTGTATCTCCTAGCTTGCCCTGAACCATCGCGCATCTACCTTCTCCATCTGTGTGGGTACGATGAGGCACAAACGGGACCCCTTTTTTAATCAGTATAATACTCCCCTGGCATAGGATGAATAGGAGGAGGCCAGCCTGAAGCCCGCCCAACTACGCGCAAAGTTCACCTCCGATGCCTTGGTCAAGTGCGTCTCCTGTAGGAGTACGACCTGGGCGCCATGACGATTTAAGTATGCAAGCACTTGTCGGGATTTCTTCGGGGAGTTGAGCCCTCTAATGTTCCATGTTATCAGTGTATATTTCTCACCCATGGAGCCCTGTGGCATCATAACATGAAGGCACAGTAATCATCTGAGTGTCATAATGTATTAAGTGAGCAGTACAGTAGATAACCTTGGTATTGATCCATTCAAGAAAAACATCCTTCAACATGGCTGTATAGTTACATTGGCTACATGCAAACGCACGGTGTCCCCCACCCACCCTCCTCCCACTCCAACCTCCCAATTAGGTCGAGAAAAAGAACCCCTCCCCATCCCTAAAATTACCCCAAATATATCAAAAGTTACAACCAAATAGGGGATCACCCTCTGGGGGAGGAACAGCGGCGAACACCCACCGATAGGCAGGGTGGCCAGACTGCGTATGCAGTGTAATTGACTCTCACTGAGACCCCAAAAGGATTACTAAACAACTAGTCAGCCCTTCCATGTAGGTTAGGGACACATCCATTATGAGGGAGACCCTACAGAGGCAGGTCGCGAATCTAGTTCAATATCACAGTTTACAATCCGAAAGAACAGCCATGGGGAGTAAATTGGTAAGACACCAGTCCAGGTGGGCCAGCACTTTGGTTCCCCTATTGGGCATTAGTGTAGCTTGACCATCAATCCGCATCGCTGTGGGATGGCGACGAAGCAGCATTCTGAGAAACAGACTTGTGAGGTTTGCGAGGGCAGATGTGTTTCGCAAATTTCAAGGCCGATTTAGACTCTGTAAAAAGTGTGCCTTATCTTCATGGGTGATTTTCAGTTTGGCCGGGTAAAGCATAGCATAAGGAACAGAGGCGGACTGCAGGATTCGTTTCACCGGCTGAAACTCCCTGCGAGCTGCCTGCACAGTCGGTGTGTAGTCCGGATAGAAGGACAGGGTGTTGCCTTGATGTACGACCGGACTTTTAGCTCTTGCTTCACGGAGTATTGCATCTCTATCCGCATAATTCAGCAGGCGTGCTATTATTGGCCGCGGCGGAGTCCCGGAGCCGGCCGAGGGCCAAGGGATCTATGTGCCCTCTCCACAATCATAACCGGAGACAACACTGGACCAAACAGCTCATGGAGTAGGTTATCGATGTAAGTCTCCATCTTTGAGATGGCTGTCGATTCCGGAAGGCCAAGAATACGGACATTGTTTCGGCGCGAACGCGGTTCTAAATCTTCATTTTTCAGCTTGATGACCTCCAGTACTCGCTCCATGTTCAGGACCTGCGTTCTGCGTCTCAGCAGTGGCATCATGTGTGTCTGATAGCCTGTTTTCCAGGACATCCAGTCTGGTCTCGTGCACATCTACCTTTTGTTTGACGGCATCCAGGCTGGTCGCAAGAGCATCGATCTTACTGTCTATTGTTTTCAGACCGGTGCGCACCTCGAGCAGTATTGTTCTCAGGTCTTCCTCTGGGTCATCAGCATTGTCCGGTGTGCCTGTGCCCAGCGGGGTTTCCGCCGTGCGGGTGCGCTCGCACTCTCAAAGGGGAGTTTGGGCTGCTTGGGGTCCGTTTTGCCCATATTCGCCAATCGCCGGTATCACAGCGGGTCGCACTGTAGGCAGCGGGCAGTATGGCAGTCCACAGCCAACGAGGGCCGGTACAGTGGCGCCCCACGTTTGTTAAAGGCAGTCTACTGTCCCCAGTGAGCCGTATTTGCGGCCGGATCCGGTCTACTCCCAGCGGATCAGTCAGGGAAGGCCGACACAGGTGCCAAGGCCGCAGCCCACCTATGCAGAGACGGTCAGGCTACAGTGGAGTGACATCGTAGGGCCGCCCGCGATCACCGCCGCCGCCCAACCAGGAGCACAACACAGGAGGGCCCACCGCCCAGCCACCACGCGGAGGTAGAGCAGGATCGGACGGCCCGCGCACCGTACTAAAGACAAACCCCCCGCAAGCCCAGCGAGGGGGGTGTCTGACGGCACCCGCAGCCCTCCGCGTACCGCCCCAGATCCACAACAGCGATCAGGGGGGGAGCACCTCAACTGCAGGAGGCAGACTAGGCCCCAAAGACCCGCACAAGCCTTAGCACACACGGCGCTGACCGCAGGACCCCCAACGCAATAGCCGCGGTGCAGGTCCCGGCCGCCCGCAATGCCTAGCACAGCGCCGGCCGAGCAGAGCCCAGTCGCTCCTACCTTATGAGTGCTGGACTTCTTAGAGTGGGAGTTCCACGGCTCGATCGGGTCACCACAGTCTCTTTCCTCCGCCTCGCACAGGTCCCCCTCTCTCCGGCGATGGCAGTCTCCGCCTCTGCTGCGCTTCATGTGTAGGTCAGCGGCCGTCCCGGGTCACCTCAGGATGTCTCCGCTGTCACACAGGACACCCCGCTCACAGCCGGCCTCGCCAATCGCCAGACACCCTCCACAGCCACGTCTGGGATTTAGATGACGGCGGCCATGTTCTCGGCAGGTCCGCCGATCCGCGCCGCTTGGCAGTTCGGGGGTTCCAGGTCGCGACCAGGCTCGCAGATTGCAGCCGCTGGTACAGAAAAGGTCCAGTAATCAGGGCATACGTTGTTCTCGGTCTCAGGCCGAGTTGAGCATATGGTATTTGCCGGATATTGCAGCCTGGCCTGCGGAGCTCCCTCAACAGGCAGCCATTTCGCAACGCGCCGTAGCCACGCCCCCCCGTTCAAGGAGAGCTTTCTCCACATCGCTCGGAGTGATGTTGGCGAATAGGCTTGCCATAGCGCAATAGTAGGAATAGAAATAGGATTCCTGCAACAAGTGCTAGAATTAATGGCACACCACCAAACACCGAATGTGCGAAGTTTGGGATGATTCCGAGGACTGCCTGGAAAGGTTAATAGTCTGGAACAGATGGTCTTAAATACGTGTACAACTCCGCTCGTATCAGACATGTTAAAGATACGTCCCATCATTTCTACGAA
This sequence comes from Calotriton arnoldi, assembly GCA_963921515.1. Lineage (NCBI taxonomy): Eukaryota > Metazoa > Chordata > Amphibia > Caudata > Salamandridae > Calotriton > Calotriton arnoldi. The sequence continues at coordinate 188,484 of CAWUFW010004139.1, read as the reverse complement.
ATGTATTGGGCAGTTTGTACGAATTAAAGCCTGTATCTCAGCCGAAGTCCTTGCAACTTGCAAATCATAGATTTCTTTGGCCGAGGTCAAAGGCACTGTTTGTTGTATAAGCATGGCTTTCATTCTGCTTAAAGTATCAAATCATATAGAAGAGACATTCAACGAAGGCCATAAAGGCGACTCCCTGTCTGTGTCTATTCGGGCAAACAATACTTGCATACAGCAAGTGACCCTGGAGTCGACCGTTACCAGATATGGGATGCCTGGCAACATGCCACAGCAACTCTGATCACTCAACATGAGGTAACTCCCATTAGAAAGTTGGCCAAACGTTGGATTAATCACAGTAGCCGGTGTACCCTGCTGGTGGCAGGACAAATTTGCCACAGAACCATTTCAAGCCCCGTGTAAAGAAATGTCCTGACAAATTAGTGAACCGCTTAGTGCCCTTACACAGTGTGTACCGCTTAGAAACACTTCACGATCCCCACTCCAACAGCTGTATGTGTAAGGTAAATTCCAGGATGTCTTAATGTATTCTTTAACAAGTAAAAAAGAGAAATCGCTTGGTGAAAATATAAATTCTATTGATACTGGGTCTCTAAATTCCCAGCATAAAAGTTATGGCCCAAATATTTGAGAATTCTAGGTTAAAGATATTCCTACACAACTATGAATGGTATATTTTAAAATTTCTTGGCTTTATTTAAAATTAATCACTTCATATAAAACAGATTACACTTATAATAACATCAAATTCACATACCTATTAAAATCCTTTGTTTACATACATTCTAAACAAATGAAAAATAAACTGATAATACAATACAGTATTTCAACACGAAAATAATTACAGAAGCTTTGATCTCTAATATATGACAACAAACATAAAACAGAGAGACAAATATAGACAATGCAATTTGTCATTAAAAACACATCCGCTTGGAAGAATTCAGGTGCAAATCCTAGATATGATTAATGATCCTTTATCTAAAGAGTGAGCTGTTTCCCCGGATTGTGTTGAATAAAGCGTTGACGCGTTTCGATGGTTCTATTTTTTTACCCATCTTTATCAGGACAAAATATACGTCTCTCTTGAATGGCACTGTATGGTTGCCTTTGATCTCAGTCCTGCAGGCAGATACAATGTATTAGTATTTCATGTAATTACATACTGCTTATTATAGGGAACTAATAGTTTGCACCAACTTAATTTATCATTCATTTTTTTCATATATTTCATTTTTATACCGATTATATTGAGTATTATTACAATCTATTCATAATTTCTAAAATTACATAGACATAGCAGTAATAAACTGTTTAACATTTAAAAATTCTGCCTATTAGCACTATCAAATGGGCTCCTTCTAGTGTATACCCATCGTCAATCTCCCACCCCACGTGAACCTAGTCACGAAGCTAATGGAAAAAACAAACGGGGTATTTTACCTTATATCATTTTACTGCCACCTCCTTAAATTTTGACCTTTTGAGCATGTTCATAGCCTCTATCCAGAGAGTCTAGAAGATATGTATATATCCATATCAGCGTGTAAATATGTATTAGTTATTATGACAGGCTTAATTAATGTTTTAATATTTTTATTTTTTATAGGCAGTGTCCTGTTCTCACCTCATAAAATCATTGATGGCAATCCTTATTATAGCTTCAACACAAAGCGATCTTCCGGAATATGTCACTCTGTCTTTTGCATTAAAATCATGGATAATCAGTCTGGGGGAGAAACCTATCATTAATTTTCCATTTTACTGGATATAAACTGTTCATAATTCATTTAGGGAAATTGGCATACCTTGAAAAAGAATTTTACACCCCTCGCTTGTACACACTTGCCGGTAAAATCTTCAAAGGAGTTTATTTTCATTTAAAAGTTCAAGGTGAAATTAACTGTAAAGACATAAGAGGGGAGAGACGCCATAGCTCTTAGTGCTATCTTTAATTATTAACTTAAAGAAAAGGGGGAATAGTTTAATAGTAGGACTTCCTCTGTTATAATCTCCTCTTTATTACCTTCAGATTCGTGTGGAGTAGCTGCAGAAAACGTCCTTCCACTGCGGGTCATCTAGATAAAAATGACCTTCGCGTTCGTGTTTAAATATCTAAACTCAGAGCACGCGATTGGCTCATCGTTTATTCTTTACCTTCGATTCCAAACAGCTGTGGGCTACACACATCCCGTGGCAGGCCCGCTAGTTCTGCCTCAAATAACCCGGAAGTCCACCCAAAAGGGTCATGGCCTCTTGATTACATGGCCTCTGCCTTTACTAACCCGGTAGTACTCAGGTTCCTGCATGGCTGAAGGCATTTCGCTGCCACTTATGACCCGGAAATTAACACCCTCTTGATTACATAGCCTCTGCCTTTACTAACCCGGAAATACTTGGGTTCCTGCATGACTAAAGGCATTTTGCTGCCACTTTTGACCCGGAAATTAACACCCCACGTGTGCTGTTGTTCTCGCACTAATACTATTCCCACAGCATTGATTTTATTTCAATCTACATTTATCAGTTATAAACACTTGAAAATAAATTTAAGAAAGACCAATCCTACTGATAGTCTCCTCTTAAAATTGGTTTCGATCTATACTTGTTAGATATTAAGGGTCTACCTTCTTTTTAATATTTGGGTTGCTGGTCCTCTTGTCTTATATGCGCTCGCACTTACCTACCCTTTTGTCTGCTAACAGTTACCCTACCCTCCTATTTGCTACTTGTTTCCATACCCTTTGATCATTTGGTTTCTACCCTTTAGCTGTATAATTTTATTCGAGTCTCAAATATTTTTCTGCTCTCTCACCACTTTCATATTCTTTATTAATTTTACTAAAACCCTAGATGTTTCTTATCTTGCTGAACCTCATAATATTTCTTATCTTAAGAAAATGACCTCCTACAGGATTGCTCTATGCTATTTCGTCAGGATGATTTCTTTGTCATAGTTAATTTCTATCTATATTACTTTAAGTTATTTCATCTTTAGGCTGATAAGAGTATAAAATTCAGCTGTCTCATATTGGGTGACCACCATCTTTCTTTTTCTAACACAGATGTTAGTCTATAAGTTAGATTCCAGAGTTTTACCAGTCAACATACTCACAGACTAATTACTAATATGATTGTATTGTCTATTGATTGGCAATCAATTTCATCCAATCTTCTCGGGAGTTTAATCCCTTATCAATGGTATCTAGATAACACATGAACCATTGTTCCCTCATTTTCCTGATAGCATCTAAGTTGCCTCCTCTCCTACTGATGTTCACTTTCTCTAATATAAACCAACTGAACTGATTACAGTTATGGTTCTTACTCAGATAATGATCTGTTAGCAGTGCATTTTCTTTCCTAGTTTTCAGAGCTGACTTGTGTTCCAAGAGCCGAACGCGCAGTTCCCTGCTTGTCTCACCCACGTAGCAAGGCCGCATGGGCAGACAAGCAGGTAAACCACGTTCTTGCTACGCCCAGTTGTTAAGCCGCCTTGGCCACCAACATTTTGCCATTATAATTGAAACTCTTCACCTCAATACAATTTGGGCAGATAGAACAGGTACCACACCTATAGTTTCCTACCGCTTTCTGGTTATACAAATTGGTTTGATTCTCACCATTAGTTCTTTTATATGTTTTCACTAACGCATTTCTTATAGTTTTATTGCGCCTAAAGGAGAAAAGGGGTTTCGTTAGAGGTATCGGCAATCCACTGTTCAGGAATTTCCAATTCTGACTTATTATGTTTTTTATTTTGTTACTCATACCTGAGTATTGACTTACGAACACTATTCTGTCCAGTGTGTTTTTGTTCTTACTTACTTTATTGATATTCAGAAGGTGGTCCCTATCATAGAACCTAGCGCGCTTAAAAGAATGTCTTATTAATTTTTGGGGATAACCCTATCTTTTAGTTTCTTTTTTCATGATTTCCGAGTGGTGATAAAAATCAGTGAGATTCGTACAGTTACGACGTAACCTCAAGAATTCACCAAATGGGATATTGTCCTTCTGTGATCGGGGGTGGTTGCTTTCGTATCTCAATACAGTATTTTTATCAGTAGGTTTTGAAAACAGCTCAACCTCCAATGTCCCTTGCACATCTTTCACTCGGATATCTAAGTAATCCACGCTGGTGTCACTATATTGGGCTATAAAATTCAGATTGTCATCGCCCAAATTAAGCCATTCTAGAAACTGCATTAGCTCATTGCTGGCACCATTCCAAATAAAAATAATGTCATCTATAAACCGATGCCAGCAAGAGACATTCTCGTAGTATGGTGCCAACTCGTTATAAATGTGTTTCTCCTCAAAGTCACTCACGTAGAGACAGGCCAGACTAGGGGCACAGGTTGCCCCCATACTGGTCCCCTTAATTTGTTTATATAGTTCATCCTTGAAGAGGAAGATGTTGTTTTTTAGAACCATCCTGATACAACCCAAGATGAATTCTTTATGTCCCCCATTAAGGTTTTCCTTTTCTAGGATGGATGACATTACCCTGATAGTGTCGTCTTGTGGGATATTAGTATACAGGGCTTCAATATCAAGGGTGACCATAAGTTGGGTCACCCTATTAAAGCGCTGACCTTCAAAAATGGAGATTGTATGTGCTGTATCTTTCAAATATGCTTTTTGTTTTTGAACAATAGGTCTTAAGAAAAAATCAGCATATTTGCTGAGTGGCTCAAGGAGTGAGCCCAAACTGCTCACGATGGGTCTCATAGGCGGGTTTACTACATCTTTGTGGATTTTAGGCAGCCAGTAAATGGCTGGAATGATAGGATTATTGTTGGAAAGAAATTTGTATTTATTGTTGCAAATCCAGGCCTCTTCTCTGCCAGTATTTAAGAATCGCGCTACCTCTTTTTTTAAAACCTCCATCTCTGCAAACGGAACAAGTTTGTAGTGATTTTTAACATTTAAAAGCATCCTCATTCTAATTTCATAGTCGCTGGTGAGACAAGCAGGGAACTGCGCGTTCGGCTCTTGGAACACAAGTCAGCTCTGAAAACTAGGAAAGAAAATGCACCGCTAACAGATCATTATCTGAGTAAGAACCATAACTGTAATCAGTTCAGTTGGTTTATATTAGAGAAAGTGAACATCAGTAGGAGAGGAGGCAACTTAGATGCTATCAGGAAAATGAGGGAACAATGGTTCATGTGTTATCTAGATACCATTGATAAGGGATTAAACTCCCGAGAAGATTGGTTGAAATTGATTGCCAATCAATAGACAATACAATCATATTAGTAATTAGTCTGTGAGTATGTTGACTGGTAAAACTCTGGAATCTAACTTATAGACTAACATCTGTGTTAGAAAAAGAAAGATGGTGGTCACCCAATATGAGACAGCTGAATTTTATACTCTTATCAGCCTAAAGATGAAATAACTTAAAGTAATATAGATAGAAATTAACTATGACAAAGAAATCATCCTGACGAAATAGCATAGAGCAATCCTGTAGGAGGTCATTTTCTTAAGATAAGAAATATTATGAGGTTCAGCAAGATAAGAAACATCTAGGGTTTTAGAAATATATGAGAGTGGTGAGAGAGCAGAAAAATATTTGAGACTCGAATAAAATTATACAGCTAAAGGGTAGAAACCAAATGATCAAAGGGTATGGAAACAAGTAGCAAATAGGAGGGTAGGGTAACTATTAGCAGATAAAAGGGTAGGTAAGTGCGGGCGCATATAAGACAAGAGGACCAGCAACCCAAATATTAAAAAGAAGGTAGACCCCTAATATCTAACAAGTATAGATCGAAACCAATTTTAAGAGGAGACTATCAGTAGGATTGGTCTTTCTTAAATTTATTTTCAAGTGTTTATAACTGATAAATGTAGATTGAAATAAAATCAATGCTGTGGGAATAGTATTAGTGCGAGAACAACAGCACACGTGGGGTGTTAATTTCCGGGTCAAAAGTGGCAGCAAAATGCCTTTAGTCATGCAGGAACCCGAGTATTTCGGGTTAGTAAAGGCAGAGGCTATGTAATCAAGAGGGTGTTAATTTCCGGGTCATAAGTGGCAGCGAAATGCCTTCAGCCATGCAGGAACCCGAGTACTTCCGGGTTAGTAAAGGCAGAGGCCATGTAATCAAGAGGCCATGACCCTTTTGGACGGACTTCCGGGTTATTTGAGGCAGAACTAGCGGGCCTGCCACGGGATGTGTGTAGCCCACAGCTGTTTGGAATCGAAGGTAAAGAATAAACGATGAGCCAATCGCGTGCTCTGAGTTTAGATATTTAAACACGAACGCGAAGGTCATATTTATCTAGATGACCCGCAGTGGAAGGACGTTTTCTGCAGCTACTCCACACGAATCTGAAGGTAATAAAGAGGGAGATTATAACAGAGGGAAGTCCTACTATTAAACTATTCCCCCCCCTTTTCTTTAAGTTAATAATTAAAGATAGCACTAAGAGCTATGGCGCTCTCTCCCTCTTATGTCTTTACAGTTAATTTCACCTTGAACTTTTAAATGAAAATAAACTCCTTTGAAGATTTTACCGGCAAGTGTGTACAAGCGAGGGTGTAAAATTCTTTTCAAGGTATGCCAAGTTCCCTAAATGAATTATGAACAGTTTATATCCAGTAAAATGGAAAATTAATGATAGGTTTCTCCCCCAGACTGATTATCCATGATTTTAATGCAAAAGACCGAGTGACATATTCCGGAAGATCGCTTTGTGTTGAAGCTATAATAAGGATTGCCATCAATGATTTTATGAGGTGAGAACAGGACACTGCCTATAAAAAATAAAAAAAATATTAAAACATTAATTAAGCCTGTCATAATAACTAATATATATTTACCGCTGATATGGATATATACATATCTTCTAGACTCTCTGGATAGAGGCTATGAACATGCACAAAAGGTCAAAATTTATGGAGGTGGCAGTAAAATGATATAAGGTAAAATACCCCCTGTTTGTTTTTCCCATTAGCTTCGTGACTAGGTTCACGTGGGGTGGGAGATTGACGATGGGTATACACTAGAAGGAGCCCATTTGATAGTGCTAATAGGCAGAATTTTTAAATGTTAGACAGTTTATTACTGCTATGTCTATGTAATTTTAGAAATTATGAATAGATTTTAATAATACTCAATATAATAGGTATAAAAATGAAATATATGAAAAAAATGAATGATAAATTAAGTTGGTGCAAACTATTAGTTCCCTATAATAAGCAGTATGTAATTACATGAAATACTAAGACATTGTATCTGCCTGCAGGACTGAGATCAAAGGCAACCATACAGTGCCATTCAAGAGAGACGTATATTTTGTCCTGATAAAGATGGGTAAAAATAGAACCAACGAAACGCGTCGACGCTTTATTCAACACAATCCGGGGAAACAGCTCACTCTTTAGATAAAGGATCATTAATTATATCTAGGATTTGCACCTGAATTCTTCCAATCGGATGTGTTTTTAATGACAAATTGCATTGTCTATATTTGTCTCTCTGTTTTATGTTTGTTGTCATATATTAGAGATCAAAGCTTCTGTAATTATTTTCGTGTTGAAATACTGTATTGTATTATCAGTTTATTTTTCATTTGTTTAGAATGTATGTAAACAAAGGATTTTAATAGGTATGTGAATTTGATGTTATTATAAGTGTAATCTGTTTTATATGAAGTGATTAATTTTAAATAAAGCCAAGAAATTTTAAAATATACCATTCATAGTTGTGTAGGAATATCTTTAACCTAGAATTCTCTAATATTTGGGCCATAACTTTTGTGCTGGGAATTTAGAGACCCAGTATCAATAGAATTTATATTTTCACCAAGGGATTTCTCTTTTTTACTTGTCAATAGTACCCTATTCCCCTGGTTTGAGTAAGGGGTCTCTCTCAATTTTTATTACATTTATGGTACAGCTCTTGTAGCTGGAGAGGACTTTTCCGGATCGAAAGTGGTTTCAGTCCGTGAATTGTGAAGATAGCCATCCCGGTGTACCACATGGATAATTTTAAAACATTCGGTTTCACCGAGGACCAATTCAACAGGCTTATACTTCAGAATCCAAGAACTGGAGGTAAATCCATGATTAATAGTAATAGTCATGAACAAATAATAAAGATCCTAAACCTCAAGAAGAAATTAATTAGAACGGAACTCCATGCTGAATTTTTAATCGAATATCTAAAAGCTGGAGTAATACCCATAGGATTACGAATTAGAAATGAGCCTGGGCTTTTCGTGGAAAATAAAAAGTTTTTAGAGGTTTGGACCCACATAGCCAACCGATGCAGTAGGGATTGGCTATTTTTAATAATAGAAACTGCACAGGAGATAATGATTGTTGAGAGAAAACAAATAGAGGAGTTAGAAAATGCACTTAAACAAAACACTGCCCTCGAAGATGCAAAGAAAAAACTGGAGGAACTAGAAATAGAAATCAATGGCTACCGGGAATACCTTATTAACAAGAAGACTATCAAGCTTAGTAAAGATAAAGAAAAGTTTAATGCTGAATTAGTCTATCCTTTCCTGGGCAAAGAATACTATAATACCAAGAGGGAACAAAAGTGGGATAAACCCTGGTATCAGAGACAAATTTATTCGAGAGGGGGTAGCAAGAGAATAACATTTTCTGAGTCTTCCGGCTCAAGCAGTGAGGAGGAACAGACTAATGAGCAGTCAGGAAGACCAGCCCTAAATTTCGAGCGTGAGCCTTTTTTAGGCGGGCGCCAGAATCGGGGACAGAGAAATTATCAGAATTTTACCAGGGAAGAACCAATGAGGAACCATCCACCTCAAAACTACCCAACCCAGGATTACCTCAAGACCAGGAACCAGCGGTATTGGAGGTAGGAGAATTTCCCATCATCAATCTGTCTCATAAGATCTTGACAGATGATGAGCAAGAGGTTTTGAAGAAAGGATTCAGCTTCACCCCTACTGCCCCCCCTAATAAATTTGAATTGGATAAAGATATTAGGAGTTTTTTTAGGAAGATTAGATTAAATAGATTCTTTACAGATAAGACCTATGAATCAACTCATAACGTTTCAGGTTTCAAACCTAAATCAACCTTTACTCCCAGTTTGAGCCAGTTAGACAAAAATGTGGAACTATTTGAAAAAATAGTAGAGATTGAAATCAAAAATACTGTAGAAAAAGACCACAGTCAGAACAATAACATTACATTGTGCCATAGGAAGGCCCTGAGATCATTGCAAGAATGCGACACAATTACTATCAAACCCGCCGATAAAGGCGGGGGTGTTGTGGTTTTAGATACCAGCGACTATGAAATTAGAATGAGGATGCTTTTAAATGTTAAAAATCACTACAAACTTGTTCCGTTTGCAGAGATGGAGGTTTTAAAAAAAGAGGTAGCGCGATTCTTAAATACTGGCAGAGAAGAGGCCTGGATTTGCAACAATAAATACAAATTTCTTTCCAACAATAATCCTATCATTCCAGCCATTTACTGGCTGCCTAAAATCCACAAAGATGTAGTAAACCCGCCTATGAGACCCATCGTGAGCAGTTTGGGCTCACTCCTTGAGCCACTCAGCAAATATGCTGATTTTTTCTTAAGACCTATTGTTCAAAAACAAAAAGCATATTTGAAAGATACAGCACATACAATCTCCATTTTTGAAGGTCAGGCTTTAATAGGGTGACCCAACTTATGGTCACCCTTGATATTGAAGCCCTGTATACTAATATCCCACAAGACGACACTATCAGGGTAATGTCATCCATCCTAGAAAAGGAAAACCTTAATGGGGGACATAAAGAATTCATCTTGGGTTGTATCAGGATGGTTCTAAAAAACAACATCTTCCTCTTCAAGGATGAACTATATAAACAAATTAAGGGGACCAGTATGGGGGCAACCTGTGCCCCTAGTCTGGCCTGTCTCTACGTGAGTGACTTTGAGGAGAAACACATTTATAACGAGTTGGCACCATACTACGAGAATGTCTCTTGCTGGCATCGGTTTATAGATGCAAAAACAACAGTTGATGGACAGAATGCAGAACAATGTCATACATTCACCCCAGTACAGAGATCTGGGCCTAAATCCATCGTTTTTTTGCTCACCATGCCATTCCAGTTAGAACCCAGCCATATGCAAATCAGTCTTGACCCTGTGCCTCATGGGAACAGTCCAGCCCGAACTGCCAAGCCAGGTCCTCCCTGGACTGGAAACAAGCATCCTAGGACCGGTTTCGGGGTTTCACCCTCTTCAGCCAGGATAGCTTGATTCCAGTGGCATGGAGAGCACGGGACCCACGTCTGGGCATACCCGTCCCACTCGGGTGACAAATGCAAAAACAACAGTTGATGGACAGAATGCAGAACAATGTCATACATTCACCCCAGTACAGAGATCTGGGCTCTAAATCCATCGTTTTTGCTCACCATGCCATTCCAGTTTGAACCCAGCCATATGCAAATCAGTCTTGACCCTGTGCCTCATGGGAACAGTCCAGCCCGAACTGCCAAGCCAGGTTCTCCCTGGACTGGAAACAAGCATCCTAGGACCGGTTTCGGGGTTTCACCCCTCTTCAGCCAGGATAGCTTGATTCCAGTGGCATGGAGAGCACAGGACCCACGTCTGGGCAGGATGCTTGATTCCGGTCCAGGGAAGATATGGCTTGGCAGTTCGGTCTGGACTGTTCCCATGAGGCACAGGGTCAAGACTGATTTGCATATGGCTATGTCTGAACTGGGGTGGCGTCGTGAAGCAAAATAACGATGGATTAAACCCAGATCTGTGACTGGGGGTGAATGTTTGCCAATGTGCAGCATTCCGTCCATCATCTTGTGTGTTTTGCATTTCGCCCTAAGTGGGAAGGGTATGCCCAGACGTGGGTCCCGTGCTCACTACGCCACTGGAGTTAAGCTATCCTGGCTGATGAAGGCTGATAGCCTGAAACCGGTCCTAGGATGCTTGATTCCGGTCCAGGGAAGACATGGCTTGGCAGTTCGGTCTGGACTGTTCCCATGAGGCACAGGGTCAAGACTGATTTGCATATGGCTATGTCTGAACTGGGGTGGCGTGGTGAAGCAAAATAAGGATGGATTAAACCCAGATCTGTGACTGGGGGTGAATGTTTGCCAATGTGCAGCATTCCGTCCATCATCTTGTGTGTTTTGCATTTCGCCCTAAGTGGGAAGGGTATGCCCAGACGTGGGTCCCGTGCTCATTAGGCCACTGGAGTCAAGCTATCCTGGCTGATGAAGGCTGATAGCCTGAAACCGGTCCTAGGATGCTTGATTCCGGTCCAGGGAAGACATGGCTTGGCAGTTCGGTCTGGACTGTTCCCATGAGGCACAGGGTCAAGACTGATTTGCATATGGCTATGTCTGAACTGGGTAGCGTGGTGAAGCAAAATAACGATGGATTAAACCCAGATCTGTGACTGGGGGTGAATGTTTGCCAATGTGCAGCATTCCGTCCATCATCTTGTGTGTTTTGCATTTCGCCCTAAGTGGGAAGGGTATGCCCAGACGTGGGTCCCGTGCTCACTACGCCACTGGAGTCAAGCTATCCTGGCTGATGAAGGCTGATAGCCTGAAACCGGTCCTAGGATGTTTGATTCCGGTCCAGGGAAGACATGGCTTGGCAGTTCGGTCTGGACTGTTCCCATGAGGCACAGGGTCAAGACTGATTTGCATATGGCTATGTCTGAACTGGGGTGGCGTGGTGAAGCAAAATAATGATGGATTAAACCCAGATCTGTGACTGGGGGTGAATGTTTGCCAATGTGCAGCATTCCGTCCATCATCTTGTGTGTTTGCATTTCGCCCTAAGTGGGAAGGGTATGCCCAGACGTGGGTCCCGTGCTCACTACGCCACTGGAGTCAAGCTATCCTGGCTGATGAAGGCTGATAGCCTGAAACCGGTCCTAGGATGCTTGATTCCGGTCCAGGGAAGACATGGCTTGGCAGTTCGGTCTGGACTGTTCCCATGAGGCACAGGGTCAAGACTGATTTGCATATGGCTATGTCTGAACTGGGGTGGCGTGGTGAAGCAAAATAACGATGGATTAAACCCAGATCTGTGACTGGGGGTGAATGTTTGCCAATGTGCAGCATTCCGTCCATCATCTTGTGTGTTTTGCATTTCGCCCTAAGTGGGAAGGGTATGCCCAGACGTGGGTCCCGTGCTCACTACGCCACTGGAGTCAAGCTATCCTGGCTGATGAAGGCTGATAGCCGGAAACCGATCCTAAGATGCTTGATTCCGGTCCAGGGAAGACATGGCTTGGCAGTTCGGTCTGGACTGTTCCCACGAGGCACAGGGTCAAGACTGATTTGCATATGGCTATGTCTGAACTGGGGTGGCGTGGTGAAGCAAAATAACGATGGATTAAACCCATATCTGTGACTGGGGGTGAATGTTTGCCAATGTGCAGCATTCCGTCCATCATCTTGTGTGTTTTGCATCGGTTTATAGATGACATTATTTTTATTTGGAATGGTGCCAGCAATGAGCTAATGCAGTTTCTAGAATGGCTTAATTTGGGCGATGACAATCTGAATTTTATAGCCCAATATAGTGACACCAGCGTGGATTTCTTAGATATCCGAGTGAAAGATGTGCAAGGGACATTGGAGGTTGAGCTGTTTTCAAAACCTACTGATAAAAATACTGTATTGAGATACGAAAGCAACCACCCCCGATCACAGAAGGACAATATCCCATTTGGTGAATTCTTGAGGTTACGTCGTAACTGTACGAATCTCACTGATTTTTATCACCACTCGGAAATCATGAAAAAGAAACTGAAAGATAGGGATTATCCCCAAAAATTAATAAGACATTCTTTTAAGCGCGCTAGGTTCTATGATAGGGACCACCTTCTGAATATCAATAAAGTAAGTAAGAACAAAAACACACTGGACAGAATAGTGTTCGTAAGTCAATACTCAGGTATGAGTAACAAAATAAAAAACATAATAAGTCGGAATTGGAAAATCCTGAACAGTGGATTGCCGATACCTCTAACAAAACCCCTTTTCTCCTTTAGGCGCAATAAAACTATAAGAAATGCGTTAGTGAAAACATATAAAAGAACTAATGGTGAGAATCAAACCAATTTGTATAACCAGAAAGCGGTAGGAAACTATAGGTGTGGTACCTGTTCTATCTGCCCAAATTGTATTGAGGTGAAGAGTTTCAATTATAATGGCAAAATGTTGGTGGCCAAGACGCTTAACAACTGCCGTAGCAAGAACGTGGTTTACCTGCTTGTCTGCCCATGCGGCCTTGGCTACGTGGGTGAGACAAGCAGGGAACTGCGCGTTCGGCTCTTGGAACACAAGTCAGCTCTGAAAACTAGGAAAGAAAATGCACCGCTAACAGATCATTATCTGAGTAAGAACCATAACTGTAATCAGTTCAGTTGGTTTATATTAGAGAAAGTGAACATCAGTAGGAGAGGAGGCAACTTAGATGCTATCAGGAAAATGAGGGAACAATGGTTCATGTGTTATCTAGATACCATTGATAAGGGATTAAACTCCAGAGAAGATTGGATGAAATTGATTGCCAATCAATAGACAATACAATCATATTAGTAATTAGTCTGTGAGTATGTTGACTGGTAAAACTCTGGAATCTAACTTATAGACTAACATCTGTGTTAGAAAAAGAAAGATGGTGGTCACCCAATATGAGACAGCTGAATTTTATACTCTTATCAGCCTAAAGATGAAATAACTTAAAGTAATATAGATAGAAATTAACTATGACAAAGAAATAGCATAGAGCAATCCTGTAGGAGGTCATTTTCTTAAGATAAGAAATATTATGAGGTTCAGCAAGATAAGAAACATCTAGGGTTTTAGTAAAATTAATAAAGAATATGAAAGTGGTGAGAGAGCAGAAAAATATTTGAGACTCGAATAAAATTATACAGCTAAAGGGTAGAAACCAAATGATCAAAGGGTATGGAAACAAGTAGCAAATAGGAGGGTAGGGTAACTATTAGCAGACAAAAGGGTAGGTAAGTGCGGGCGCATATAAGACAAGAGGACCAGCAACCCAAATATTAAAAAGAAGGTAGACCCTTAATATCTAACAAGTATAGATCGAAACCAATTTTAAGAGGAGACTATCAGTAGGATTGGTCTTTCTTAAATGTATTTTCAAGTGTTTATAACTGATAAATGTAGATTGAAATAAAATCAATGCTGTGGGAATAGTATTAGTGCGAGAACAACAGCACACGTGGGGTGTTAATTTCCGGGTCAAAAGTGGCAGCAAAATGCCTTTAGTCATGCAGGAACCCGAGTATTTCCGGGTTAGTAAAGGCAGAGGCTATGTAATCAAGAGGGTGTTAATTTCCGGGTCATAAGTGGCAGCGAAATGCCTTCAGCCATGCAGGAACCCAAGTACTTCCGGGTTAGTAAAGGCAGAGGCCATGTAATCAAGAGGCCATGACCCTTTTGGGCGGACTTCCGGGTTATTTGAGGCAGAACTAGCGGGCCTGCCACGGGATGTGTGTAGCCCACAGCTGTTTGGAATTGAAGGTAAAGAATAAACGATGAGCCAATCGCGTGCTCTGAGTTTAGATATTTAAACACGAACGCGAAGGTCATTTTTATCTAGATGACCCGCAGTGGAAGGACGTTTTCTGCAGCTACTCCACACGAATCTGAAGGTAATAAAGAGGGAGATTATAACAGAGGGAAGTCCTACTATTAAACTATTCCCCCCCCCCTTTTCTTTAAGTTAATAATTAAAGATAGCACTAAGAGCTATGGCGTCTCTCCCCTCTTATGTCTTTACAGTTAATTTCACCTTGAACTTTTAAATGAAAATAAACTCCTTTGAAGATTTTACCGGCAAGTGTGTACAAGCGAGGGGTGTAAAATTCTTTTTCAAGGTATGCCAAGTTCCCTAAATGAATTATGAACATTTTATATCCAGTAAAATGGAAAATTAATTATAGGTTTCTCCCCCAGACTGATTATCCATGATTTTAATGCAAAAGACAGAGTGACATATTCCGGAAGATCGCTTTGTGTTGAAGCTATAAAAAGGATTGCCATCAATGATTTTATGAGGTGAGAACAGGACACTGCCTATAAAAAAATTAAAAAAATATTAAAACATTAATTAAGCCTGTCATAATAACTAATATATATTTACAGCTGATATGGATATATACATATCTTCTAGACTCTCTGGATAGAGGCTATGAACATGCTCAAAAGGTCAAAATTTATGGAGGTGGCAGTAAAATGATATAAGGTAAAATACCCCCTGTTTGTTTTTCCCATTAGCTTCGTGACTAGGTTCACATGGGGTGGGAGATTGACGATGGGAATACACTAGAAGGAGCCCATTTGATAGTGCTAATAGGCAGAATTTTTAAATGTTAGACAGTTTATTACTGCTAAGTCTATGTAATTTTAGAAATTATGAATAGATTTTAATAATACTCAATATAATAGGTATAAAAATGAAATATATGAAAAAAATGAATGATAAATTAAGTTGGTGCATACTATTAGTTCCCTATAATAAGCAGTATGTAATTACATGAAATACTAATACATTCAGTATCTGCCTGCAGGACTGAGATCAAAGGCAACCATACAGTGCCATTCAAGAGAGACGTATATTTTGTCCTGATAAAGATGGGTAAAAAATAGAACCATCGAAACGCGTCGACGCTTTATTCAACACAATCCGGGGAAACAGCTCACTCTTTAGATAAAGGATCATTAATTATATCTAGGATTTGCACCTGAATTCTTCCAATCGGATGTGTTTTTAATGACAAATTGCATTGTCTATATTTGTCTCTCTGTTTTATGTTTGTTGTCATATATTAGAGATCAAAGCTTCTGTAATTATTTTCGTGTTGAAATACTGTATTGTATTATCAGTTTATTTTTCATTTGTTTAGAATGTATGTAAACAAAGGATTTTAATAGGTATGTGAATTTGATGTTATTATAAGTGTAATCTGTTTTATATGAAGTGATTAATTTTAATTAAAGCGAAGAAATTTTAAAATATACCATTCATAGTTGTGTAGGAATATCTTTAACCTAGAATTCTCTAATATTTGGGCCATAACTTTTGTGCTGGGAATTTAGAGACCCAGTATCAATAGAATTTATATTTTCACCAAGGGATTTCTCTTTTTACTTGTCAATAGTACCCTATTCCCCTGGTTTGAGTAAGGGGTCTCTCTCAATTTTTATTACATTAATGTATTCTTTACCCAATCTTTCATATTTGCCTGCTTGCATTTGTTTGAGGCAATACTGAAACCGAAAAGTAGTGACAGGCAGAGAGATTTTGCCATGAATAAGCCATTCTGTAGCTGGTTTTTCTGCTACTGTGAATGGTAATTTTTCCAGTTTTTCAATGCTCAGCACTGTATACTTTGCTCCCCTTTGTGCCAGTTCGATCTGTTTATCAGTCAGATTGTATTCTGCAAACAGAGCTGACGTGTTGATAAAACGCCAGGCACATAGCCCGCTCGCAAAGATTGCAGCGTCCAGCCTAACAACATAATAGAACCTAACTGAGATTGGCCTTGTTGTAACATGGCTAAATCTTGTTCCAGTATGTCAATAGCAGAGGATACAATGTTGTCCAATGAATAAATTCTGGATGACAAAGTTGTTAACCCATTGTCGACCAAAGAGAGAGTTTTCTCTAAGTTAATACGATCAAGTTCACGTATTCGTTCTGCGGCCTCTACCTGTGACACCTTCCATGCTTCATTATAAGCAGCATAGATGCCGGCATATATGAAACATTTTTGATGCGGTTTTCTTGGTCCTAGCAAGAATTCCCTAAGGTCTGCGTCGTCTTTAAGTAAAGATAAGTGTTGTTTCACATCCTCAAGTGTAGATTTTTGTAGCCAGTCGAGGCATAATTTTCCTACACTGTATGTTGTTACTACCCCCGGATGTTGTCTTTGGACGTATCGTGGGTCTGGCCTATGAATAGTAAAACCCTGTGTTTTATTCAGGAATCTCTCTTGACAGGTGTTTGTGTCTGTGGGCCAGATCAACCATTTTCTCCAATCAGGATTTGTTCTGTTGATTTGTAGTATTTGGTCAACTGTAACCGCTGCCTGTGTATTGTTATTACTGGCAGGTGTTGGTACAGAAGGTGTTTTCATGTCTTTGATCTTGGCTAAACCAAGGCAAGACGTTTGTTGCACAGTGTCATTCAAAAACATAATTTGCTGAGGGATGATACATGCTCTAAACAAAGCTTCTATCCCCTGCACTTGCCAATCTTTAGTACCCCAGACAGATTTTGTGTCTATTGTGTCTTTCCACAAGTCGAAACCATGTCTAGACAGTTGGGCAATAAATGCTGCAGAGTAAATCTGTTTTGTATTTGTTAACATGATTTTCTGTCCTGTTTTGTTTACATTTTTATAGTAAAATGTTTCTGGGTCAGATGTATTATACCCTGAAAAATAGGGAAACTTTTTAGCAAACATTTTTGAACTACCTTTTGGCGGTGTGGGACAATGCTCCCATTGGTTAAACATAAACACATTTCTAGGTGTTGCAGATTTATGCAAAAAATGATGACCATAGTGGTTATAGCAATACAGCTGTTCATAGTCTGATGAACCCTCTAAATATTCATTATTAGAAAATGCAGCAGACCTTTCTAGGTCAAACATCATATTATTTACAGTTTCAAAGTCCCAATCATCAGAATAGGTACTGGATGAAACAAAATCACTTAGTGAAATCTTAAATAAATGTGGAATGTTCAAAAGTTCCGTAGGGCCGAAGATATCGAAATCTGTTTTGTCCCACACTATACCATCCTGTATAGGAACGGCTGTGATGTTCACTGCTGACAAGTCTCTTGCTTCACGATGGGATGATTTGTGTGGTTTCAAAAGTAAGTTCACATGTTTACTTCCAATGTCCAAACGGATGTATCTGTCATTTATAAGCACGCTGATAGTCATAACCAAAGCTAGCCAAAGCAGAAAGAAAAATATTCCAGAAATAATCCAGAGTTCAAACCATGGTGAAACCAGATAAGTCTTTTTCAAACAATGAAAAAAGTCTTGTACTTGCTGTTTGAAAGTTTTTGATGCTGGCGTCGTTTCAGGCTCACTCGGGTCCTCAGAAAACGTATCAAAGTTAATGAAATAGCCAGAAGCAGTTCTGTCAATTGTTGGAATTGCATCAGGATTTGTTGAAATCGCTGGAACCAGTTGATCACTTGTTACATTGGTGTAGACAGGTGTATTTGGACGAACTGTTACTTGAGTTTCAAGAGGGATGAGTTCCATAGCATTGTTGCTCAGTCCTTCATCTGTTACTGCTGAATTCTCGATGGTTATCAGTCTTTCAGTCTGAACCTCTTGGATAGTAGCGAGAGGAGTGCGTCTGCTACTAGGTCGGAGTCCACGAGGCCTACTATTTAGTATTGGCCACATACTGTGGTTTGATGAGGTCGATGGACACAAATCTTTTCTCCTTTTTTCCAGCAAAGGGCAGCAGAAGTACTGTTCTTGTTCCGTGTACGGCTAGGACAGGTACTGGTTGTCTGTAAGAAGGCCCAAATTCCTTCTTGTCCGCAATCTTCTCTCTGACTAGATCCCCAACTTTTGGAATCCAGACAGGCCTTGCTGGGACTGCCGGTTTTTCCCCAGTGGTGGTTGGCTGCAGGAACACGTTGCTTTGTTTCGATCTTAGTTCATTTAGATCCTGTAAAACAGCCAAATGATCTTTGATATCAAAGGGTTTATTTTCCACCACAGTGCCTTTACATTCGAGATCAGGAACCCACATTCTTGTCCCAAATAGGACCTCATATGGAGTGACCCCCCCTAGAGAACTTCTTGGCAAATTATTTAATGAGCGTTGGACCCCATAAAGATGTTTGACCCACCCATCACCCGAACCTAATACCTTAGCTGTTATAGACTGCTTTATGTCCCGGTTTTTTCTTTCCACAACAGAATTTCCCTCAGGATAAAACGGAGAGGAGTACCGCAATGCAACGCCCAGACTGGCCGTGGCTTCTTTGTAAGCCTGAGAGCTAAACGCAGGGCCCTGGTCAGAATGTAGCGTGCCTATTGCGTATGTGCCGATAAAGACTCGCAAATCTTTTATAACAGTTCGAGCGTCAGCCGAGCGCTGAGGCCATATCCATAGGAACCTAGAGCAAGAATCCACTGCGACCATTATATATTTATAGTTACCGTCCCTTTGCAAGGGACCACAGTGGTCCAGGTAAACACAAGCTAATGGTTTGTCTGAAATTAACAGGGTGTCTCGCGCAGGACGTTTCACTGTGGAGACTTTCATCTGTTGGCATATTTCACATTCCAAAACATAGTTTTTGGTCTGTTTCCTAATGCCAGGCCACCAATATCTTTGTTTTAGTAAAGATACTGTTGCAGAAACACCTGCATGAGCAGAGGCTATCCCTTCATGTGCTGCTAGGATTAGTCCTAATCTACGTTCCTTGTTTGGAATTACCCTATCCCCCACTCCAGGGATCCGAGCAAAAGGAACGTTGTTCGCATCAATTACATAAGAGTACTTGAGTGGAAACTTTTTTGGGAACGCTGCACCACTGCCTTTGCTCGTTACATTGACAGCCAACAATATCTCACTGTCTATTCTCGTTTTTGAACGAGTGATCGCAGCTACGGAAGCCGTCTGAACAGCCCCCTTTGCAGCTTCGTCAGCCAATGAATTCCTGCAACGTGAACGCCATCACGTTGATGACTCAGTGTATGTATCACGTGAGCCTTTGGTAGTTCGTTTTTTAACTGAACTACTTGTTCCCAAAGCGTTTTATGCTTTATTGTGCCACCTTTTGCATCTTTGAACCCATTTTCAAGCCAATTTTGTATATATTCATTATACGACTGAACACAGTAGAAAGAATCGCACACTATGAGTGTGGGGAATTCGCGATCTGTACTTTCAAGTGCCAGTTTGAATGCTTGTAGTTCAGCTCGCTGAGCTGTGCAATCTCCTAGAGATTGAGTTTTAGTGACCATTGGTCTGAAGTTACCATTACGCATGCGACCTTTAACGATTGCGCATGCTGCACTGTAAGCTTGCTTACTCCCTGTAGCGGGTTGTGTGGATCCGTCAGTGTAAATTATGAATTCGTACTGATCGAGAGACAGAATTTCAGTGGGCAGAGGACATTCATGTTCATATTGCAGGAACGCTTGGGTTTTTAAATCAGGATAAAAAACATATTCAACATCTGTTGCAGCAAGAGAATTAACCCATTGTATCCATCTAGGATGTAATGCTTTAGCATTTGGAATGCTCGCTTTGTAACCGCCTCTAAGGCCGGTACTGGGGTTACGACAATAATGCGTTTCCTTCGGCTAGAGCTCTCTCTTTGCTACAGCGGTTTGAACTGCTGTCAGTATTTTTTCAGTTGAAGTGAAGCGCATTTCTGCTTGTGTATACAAATGTGATTTGTATGCTATTGGTACTTTTTCACCCTCATTAAATGTTAAGTAGGTGAATCCGCATTGACCCGAAATTATTCGGATCACTAAGTTCCGTTGACTTACGCGTGTTTGTAAGTGATTTGTTGCTAACATGTTAGCTTGGAGTGAACGCAAGATTTCTGTGTGTTCCTGTGTCCAATTTTTGATTGAAAAATCAGGTTTGATTAATGCGTAGAGAGGTTTAACCCTTTCTGCATAATTTAGAATGTATGTTCTTCCAAAATTTAGGAAACCCAGGATGGATTGTAAATTTTTCAGCGTTTTTGGAGGTTGGAGCAGCGCACACCTTTCTAAAAGTTAGCTGCCAAGCTCTTTCCTTCACTTGAAAGCTCATATCCTAGGAAAAGGACATTGAGATGGGCAATTCTGGATTTTTAAGTTGAACTTATAGCCCTCAGAGGCGAAGCCCAATATAATGGTACTCACCCTGTTCAAGTGCCTATCCAGGTCATCGTCAGTCAGATAGATGTCATCGACATATGACAATGCCTCATTATCATAAATTTGTAGTAACTCCGTTACCCTCGCTGAGAATAACCCCGGGCTGTTCTTGAACCCTTGTGGGAGTCGACAAAATTGACGCTGGGTCCCCATTATTGAGAAAGCTATTAAGTACCTGCTTTCAGGTGCTATGTTTTGACAAAAGAAACCATTTGAGATGTCCAATGTGGTTTTATATTTTTTACGCACAATGTTATTCATTAATGCTGTAGTATGTGCATTTTGCACTGCAAATGTTTTAGAACAAGTGTTTAAGTTTCTGTAATCCAAAACTAGACGATATGTATTGTCTGGTTTGGAGACAGGAAACAAAGGATTGTTCATCAAAGAGGTGCATGTTTCAATCACCCCTTGGTATTCAAGTTGATCTAAGATCTCCCTGACCTGCTTTTTAGCTTCTTGCTTTATTGGGTACTGCCTTTGTGCAGTAGGTTAATTTTTTAGATGTATTTTATGGTGAGGTGAGTCCTCATCCCATCCTACATGATTTTTGTATAATGCTGGGGCCTGGGCAACTGCCCATTTCCTGGCATAAGTATATTTTTGATGAATTGGAATATGGTTGGAGAAGGCAGGCATAATAATGTCCTCGCCATGTGGGCACTCCCTGACAAATTGTGGTGGCCAGACTTTTTCTGCTAGAAGTATATCATAACCCCTTGAAAGTTTTTCCCAAAAGAGCGTTTTCACCTTTCTTGGTATGTCTCCCTCCATTAGGAGTGTTATTTCATATAACTTTTGTGGAGTACTAACCCTGGTGTCTACAGTCTCAACTGTGATGTACTCATTCAAGTCCACTATCTCCAGAAGTTCCTTCAGGTTCTGGTGAGCTATTGTGACTTCTGCCGCACTGTCCAGCATTGTCTGAGCCCATTCTCCGTTCTTGAGTTGTGTTCTCAGTATCCTCGGCATGTCTGATCTTCAGACCTGCTACCTTCTTTTTTGAGAATTGAGGTTTTGATTTATTTTTCTGAACGTGTTTGTCGTCTTTCGATTTTACGCGTTCTTCTCTATGTTCTGACCGTCCTCTTCTTTCCGATGTCTGTGACAATATCTGAAAGGTACGAGAGGAACGTGTATCAGTATCTTGATACCTGTCAGGTTTTTTCAAATTATCCCTATTCCTGAGGTTATACCTCCTTTCAGAGGGCTCCTTTTGAGGAAACCTACCTCGGGATTGAGAACGTTTCTCGATTGAATTTTGTTTATTAGTTTCCCACTTCTTTTTAGAAGATGTAGGAGTTTGTTTAATAGAGTCCTTCTCAGGACTTTCAGATAGTTTTGGCTTCAATGGTCTTCCACCCAAACTATCTCTGCCTAATTCTGCATAAAATTGTTCTATTATTCTGGGTAGTTCTGTTTGATGTTCTGTAACATCGAATTCCCTTAATCGTTGGCGGATCGCCACTGCTGCTGCCTCCCTTTAATATTAGATAATATTATTGTTGAGACCTGGTCGAAGTTTTTCAGTAATTTCATACCTAAATTCAGAGCAGGCTCTGCCCCGTATTCATTTTGAATTTGTTTCAGGACATCTGGTATTACTGCAATTGACGGAATACCATGTGTTTTAGTATAGATGGCAGCAAAGACTGAGCCCCAAGTGGTGCAGTCTTCCAGTTGTGGTGTGATCCCCATTGGTAAACAGATTGTTAGGATTCTGTGTTTCTCATAAGGGCTAGTATTAGGAAATACTGCTTCTATTTGAGTAATTTTTTGAGCTATCCAGAATGGAATTTGCTCACGTTTTGTGGGCATTTTACCCATGACTGCGTATAGAGTCTGTGGTGTAATGTTTAGTGTATTCCCCTGTTGAGGGGTTTGATTTGGAATGGTCAATGGTGGTTGGACTGTAAAAGTCCGCATGACATATTGGACTAATTGTCTGTAAATTTTTATTAACTCTGTAAGTTGAGTAAGTAATTCCTCGTCTGACATTATATCGATGTCAGGATGAGGTGTGTAGCCGGCTAGAATCGGCCATGTTGCTCCTGGTCTACCTAGTGGACCGAGCCTGGTAATGTTTCTGTGATGTTTTAGGGCGCTTTAAACCAGAGCTGATGCTCCTGGTATGTTAGTGGAATTTCAATATCCTCGAAAGGAATATATTCCTCTGGTGGTTCATCTTCTTTGTAGAAGTGAAACAGTTTTGTTACTGAATTTGATTCAGGGAATACTATCCATGAATAGAATACATCTGTCTGAAAAGATTTGTGTGCCTCTATCACGAAAACTGCTCTACCGCCTCTTGGTGGTAGACCATGTTTTATAAGTTTTAGAGTGATGGCTCTTCTTAAGTTTGGATGGATGTCTATAACACCCTCCTCGGTTTCATTTAAACCTGTAATGTTAAAAGCTGTTACGACTGGTTCAGCCGCAGCTACACCGTTCCCGGTGTCATTGTCCCCGCATGTGGTCATTTGTTTTTTGAAAAATGTAGAACAAGTTTCAAGGAAACAAAAGATAAGGTGCACAATATTTTGGAACACTGTATCCTTCAACGTTGAACAAACCAAACAACTAATATATAGGGTTTTTTGTCCTATTTAGTTTTGGCGGATATTTAACCCTACCCACTCCAGACGTCTTATGGAGTATGTGAGTAGGGGTCTCTGAGAGAAAAGCACGACTGAGTTACTCAGTATCTAGCGTTAAATTACTGCCTTACCAAACGTTTGGGCGCCATGTAGTGTAGTTCCTATTTCCCTAATAGGCTCTGCGCATTGGAATAATATAACCCATAGGCTTGACATAGGACTGAGGTCGGTATGTCCCTATCGAGTATATTAAACTTAATTACTTGTGCCAGCTAGCTCAGAGGCCACTAGAAACTCCTTGAGAACAAGAAGGGAGTAGTTTCTGGCAACCGCAAAAACATGACCACTTTGTTTCCCTTTAGAATCGGAACACGTCTCAGAGTCATGGAAACAATAGATAACAGTTTCACTCAGTCAATCGTGCATGCTTAGTTTCTACAGAGTTACACAGAAAGGAAAGACGGGCGTTTCAATAAAGAGGTTTTATTGAACAGTCCTGTTTCTCGTGTAAGAGATATGTGCTGTTATGATCACAAGACAGTATGCAAGATAAATAATGTACAGCGTAAGCAGTAGAAATAAATAATACTGTGCTAGCATTATCTTTTAGCATATATTCACGTACATAAATAACATGAGCTAAAAATGCGAGTACTCATACGATGCGTCTCTAAGCTAGTTCTACCTCAATGTACCTAACCTAGTCTAGGTGTAGGGAAAGGTAAGAAGTAAGCTGAAGTATTCTCTAGTATGGTATACTAAGAGTATGTTAAGTCTAGTATGCCAAGAGTCCCTCTAGGTTCTAGTCAGCTCCATACCTTGAGAATGAGAGAGGTGGGAATCTCTTTCCGGACTCGAACTCTAACACCCCGCGAAGGGAGTCAGAACACTGGAAGCTGGATTCTTCTGCGTGCAGGAATGACAGCGTCTTCTCAGTGCGTCAGGCCGGGATACGGGCTCCTCTGAAGTCGAGGTCTCCTCTAACTTGCTTGGGCAAGGGAAGGTATATTTATACCTGATAGGTGCCTTGGAATGTTAGCATTGACGTGAAGTCGGACAGAGGAAGACGTCAGGAATGAACCCTTAAGGTATAACGGTTCATACATAATAGATGAGTTCTTGGAGAAATCAATAATCCTGTGCTAGGGGAACTCCCGAGAGCTTAAGGGTCTGGTTTCTAAGAACTCGTTGTGACGGTAGGGTGGACGGATGTCGTTGACCATGCCTGTATTTGGAGTGCACAGCTGATGCCTAAATAAGGACTGGGATTTTATGCCTATATAAGGGCAATGCGAATTGTGCCTATATAAGGACATGTTTCAGGAAAACCTATATACGGACACCTAAAGCGGAATACAACAAAACGAGCAGAAAAACAAAACAGAGGGCAGAAAACAAACAGAAAAGGGAAAACAGAGGGCAGTAAAATGAGCGGAGAAGGGAAAACAGAACAAAAGAGGGCAAAACAGAGGGCAGAAAAATGACAGAAAAGGCAAAACAGAGGGCAGAAGAGAAAAAAAAGAGAGGGCAGAAAAAGTAGCAGGAAAAGCAAAACAGAGGGCAGAAAACCGAGCAGAAAAGGCAACATAGAGCAGAAAAGGGCAAAACAGGGGGCAGACAAATGAGCAGTAGAGGGCAAAATGGAAGGCAGATAAATGAGCAGAAAAGGCAAAACAGAGACAGAAAAACAAGCAGAAAAGGCAGAAGAGGGCAAAACAGAGGACAGGAAAACAAGCAGCGAAGGCAAAACGGAAGGCAGAAAAACAAGCAGAAGAGGCAATACGGAGGGCAGAGAAATGAGCAGAAGAGGCAAAACAGAGGGCAGAAAAATGAGCAGGAAAGGCAAAGCAGAGGGCAGAAAACCGAGTAGAAAAGGCAAAACAGAGCAAGAAACGAGCAGAGGAGGCACAAACAGAAGGCAGCAAGTAGACAGGGAGCAGAGGATAGCAGACTGTGGGCAAGCTGGACAGGAGAACTATTGCAGGTGGAGCTAGCACCAGGACCTGCTTAATTTTTACAAAAATTAAACCTCAATGGGAAACACTTACTTATACGAACATAGCATATGCCCCAATTGAGGCTCCACTTCCATAAAGCACAATTGATCCCGACCTCCTGGGCTTGACAAAGGCAAAGCAAGTGTGTTTTCTCTGCAATTCCACATTGAAAGACAATCTGTAATGCTTTGTGGAGGTGCTTCGTGGAGGTTGATCTATTGAAGCACAATGTGTAGTGGCTGTGACGAGTGGGCTCTTTCTTCTCCTTAGCTGGTGAGAGCAGAGTCCATGGTTCTTCATTTAAATAACTACGAGTATACAAATATGCAAAATCACCAGAAGCTCCGCCCGTTTGCCCCCACTCTGTCCACCTTAGTAGTATGCAATGGTCTTCCCGTCTTTTGCCAAGATGATAGGCAGCTTACCAAAAGGCCACCCAGTGCTTTTCTGCTGATTTTGAAGATGCGTTCTTGATGCTGAGGAATATGAGGACACCTCCACCAAACAAAGAAGCACTTACTTCATACAGTTAAGAAGAAGGACCCTTGTTTGGTGGAGATTTACATCTTTGTGCTATCATCATCTTCTCAATAGGAAGATTAATGTTATCACAAAATTCTGGATAAAGACGCACAGGGAACAATCACATTGCCAAAATGCACACAAGGTCACTGGTGACATTTCCTCATGCTCCATTACGCGGCTGTAGTGTAGAATACGTACTGGACATTTACCCAAGGAGGTAGCACTTAGTAATTAACCAGTAGAAAGTTCTCTACTTGGGTAGATATTTTGTGCAAAACTGTGTAATCTTTTTGGATAAAGGGGCAGGTGCAGTGTCATTGTGGCCTAGTCACTGACACAGCTACTGACACATCTACACAGACACTTAGACACCCACTCACACACCCACTGACAGGCCCACTCAGACACTGATACACCCACTCATAGACCCACTCAGACACTCACTCACATACCCACTCACAGACCTACTCAGACACTCTAACATGCACTCATAGACCCACTCAGACACTCATGCACCAGCCCACAGATGTATTCAGACACTCTCACACCCACTCACAAACCCACTCAGGCACTCATGCACCCACTCACAGAACCACTAAGACACTCACAGACCTATTAAGACAACTCATGCACCCACTCACAGATCCACTCAGACACATACACCCAAGCACAGATCCACTCAAACACTCATGCACCCACTTACAGAACCACTCATACTCTCTGACACCCACTAACAGACCTACTCAGAGACTCATACACCAACTCACAGACCCACTCAGAGACTCACACACCCACTCACAGACCCATGCAGAGACTCATACACCCACTCACAGATCCACTCAGACACTCATGCACTCACTCACAGACTGACTCATGGAGGCGCTTGCAAACCCACTCACTCTCACACCCACTCACAGACCCACTTAGACATTCACTCAGACTCTCATGCACCCACTCAAACACCCACTCAGACACCCACACACAGACCCACTCATGCACCCATTCACACACCCATTGAGACACTCGCACACTCACACACACCCACTGAGACACTCATGCACTCACTCACACACTCATTCTCAAAGGTTACAGTCAGGAAATATATATTTTTTTAAACTTTAGAAATTCACTTAAAAACATAGGTTACAGGGACGGTATAGTTAGGAAATAAAATTTTTAAAAAACGTAAAAACTCTCTAAAAAATCTAAGGTTACGGGGACGTTATAGTTAGCAAAATAACACTTTAAAAAGCTAGGAAATTTACTGAAAAAAACAAAGGTTACAGGGAAGTTATAGTAAAGAAATAGAATTCAAATATCCTTAGAAATTCGCTGTAAAAACCAAAGGTTACAGGAACGTTATAGTTAGGAAACCACTAATAAGAAGAGGGACTACATGAACAATAAATGAATGCTAGTGAGAATTATTATTGAGGGAGTTTTATGTTTTCCTCTTTCTTACTCTTTGTTTTTCCCTTGGATTTTTAAATCTGTATGTACTGGACCAGAACTACTCTGATACCAGTTTCTATATGCGAATTGAGCGCATCTAACAGGGCTTTAATGCAGATACGTATGAATGTGGCAGGGCTCAGTCAACAGACTGTTATGACTTGGAGCTGGCCGTATGTCGCGCCCTATCATGAATGCTTTCATTACATTACATTTGATTTAATTTTATTATAGAGGGGTCACATATCACTGGATGTTTTTTTGTATAGCACAATGAGCACAGCACTGTCTTGTTTTTACTAGTTTTTATTCATTTTTGGTTCTTTGCAGGTTCCATTGTGGAGAGCAAGACGCTCTATTTGCTTGTGTTTGGAGTAAGTTACCCAACAGAAACGTTTTCCCTCCATCTTTGACTTATGGTGTTTTGGGTGAGAACCGTGGGGTCATACAATAGTGAAGTCCTGATGAAAGCCGGGCAATTTGACTACTCCGGCTGAAACATGTCGACATTTTTTGCATAGTGGAGGGGATGGTGACTCATCATAGGTTTACCATACTACCATCCACAGGTCCTGTTGTGACCGTTTTAATATTGCTGGACAGGGTACCCGATATTAAATTAAGATTAGGGACTCCCTGTAGCCAGTTTTAACTCACTGTTTATGCTTTTATTTTCACTTTTTGATCCCTTTGTCTTTTTGCCACATTCTATTTTGTGTTGTATTGTCTTCCCCTTCCCTATTGCTCCACCCCCAGCGTTGGTCGGCACGGGGGTGTCGTTAGCAGGCCCTATGATGAAGCATGACACAGATTTCTGTGTGTGAGGGCAGTTTTAACATTCTTGTGTGATTCCCTCAATAATAATTCTCACTAGCATTCATTTATTGTTCATGTAGTCCCTCTTCTTATTAGTGGTTTCATAGTTAGTGTGGGAGGTCGAAGAGGGACTTTTTCCTTCCACCCCTTTTCTTTGTGATTTATACGTTATAGTTAGGCTCAGATTTCACTCGTACAAAACTAGTGAAATTCGGCACTTATTGTTACCAGAGCTAATTATAACCTATGCCCCCACAATGCACTGCTTATGACCTCACATATTACATCATTAATAACATGATCAGTGACATCACTGATGACATCTCAAACGACATCACTGATAATATCATCCAGTGAGTGTATTTTCTAAGAGTTTATGATTGTTAAACATTTATTCTAAGCTACTACAAAATTTAAATTAGTATACTAGGTGTACTACTAATGAGCGATACTGCTTCTAACATATATTATGTGAGTTACTGTGTGTCAAAGCTCAGGGTACAAGCAGGATAAAGTCTAGACCCCATCCATTAGAGAGATACAATCACTACCATCTGGAGTGGCAAGGGCCATACCTGCTGGTTCGCCCTCCCCTGAGTCGCTCTAACTCCAGGAGTCTCTATACAGTACTTAATTTGTAAAACAAAAAATTAGTGCCAGGTCCCTTGTCAGGAGGTGACTGCTGCTTGCACAACCCATTTCCCCTGCCAGCACTGCCCATGACAGTACCAACACAGCTACTAACCATCACACTCCCACAAGTGTGACAAATCAGACTATTCCAGGCCCCCAAAGATATAACAATGGCTTGGGTGGCAGTTATTAGTCATTTTTAGTGTATATTGAATTATTAAACAACTTTTCTTGTGCTTATCTCTAAATAGAACAAACAGCACCACCATGTGGCACACTGTCATAAGTACCGGTGTTGTCAATTATGTGCCGTTGCTGAGTACCAGAAACCACCGGCTCAAATTAAGCAACGATGAATCAAGAAAATCAGACCCACCCCCCAGACTGAAGGGCATTAATGGTTTAGTTGTCTTTCAAGAGACATTATGGTTGCAGCTAGAGATGTCCAGGAACATGAAAAAATCATGGGCAGTGTTTTGGAAAGACTCGAAAGAGCAGGTGTTGTGGCGAATGTAAAGAAATGCTAGCTTGCCAAGACACGAATAGAATATTTGGGTCATGTGTTTTCTGCCAGGGGTGTAGAACATCGTCCTGGTTGTAGGTGCCCCTACAACCAGCAGTAAAGAACAGGTATCATCATGTTTGGGTGTTTGCAAGTATTATGTGAAGTTTATTTAGAATTTTGCAAGCAAGACAGCGAATTTGCGGAATTTGCTTAAAAAAATACCGTTTACAAGTGGGACGAGAGGTGTCAGGAAGAATTAAAAAATTGAAGGCAGAGATAGGGTCTGAGAAAATGTTGGCACCTTATGAACCTGGAAATGTATGCATTCTCACGGTTGATGCAAGCAATAGCGGTCTGGGAGCTACTCTTTCACAAAATGTGGGTTCATGTGAGCGCACAATTGGTTTTGCTTCCAGAGCGCTGCATTAAAATGAGAAAAAGTTTTCTGTCATAAAAAAAGAATGACTTGCTTGTTGTTAGGCAGTAGAGTGGTTCAAATGTTTTGTGTGGGGAACAAAGTTCAAAATTTTGACTGATCACAAACCTCTGCTTGGGATTCTGTGTGGTGATGTCATTACGGATTTGACTCTAAGGATTGCGAGATTAAGTGCGAAACATCTGCAATACAATTTTGATGTGGAACACATTCCTGGTGGGAGGAATATTAGGGCAGACTATTTGTCAAGGTCTCCTCTAAGTGTGCCTGAGGTAGAACCTGAGGAGGAAGACCAGGAATGCCTTATAGCAGCAGTGGATGTGTGTTTGGAGAGTTCTTTTGGTAGAGATGAATGGATGGAGGGTATGAACAAAGATGAAGTTTTGAGAAAGGTGCAGGAGTACGTTGTGTGTGGATGGCCGAAGCAAACTGTTCTCCATCCCAGTGTCCAACCATATTTCAAGATATCAGAGGAGTTATCATTAGATGATGAAAATCTCATGATGAGGGGTGATAAGTTTATTCGCCCGGTTTCACCCAGAAGGTGTATAATTCAAGCAGGTCATGCGGACCATTTGGGCAAACGGTCACCAAGAGACAGATTTGTGCTCTTTATTGGTGGCCCAGCATGGACAGAGAAATCGTGAATACAGTCAGAGATTGTGTTATTTGTGCCACTAGTGATAAGACACTTAAAACTGTCACTCCACCTTTACATCCTGTAGACCTTCTAGAAAGACCTTGGTTCAAACTTGCTGTGGATTTCATAGGACCTTTTGGTATTCTGCCAACTAACTGCAAATATCCTATAGTTTTGGTGGACTACTACAGCAAGAGGTGGGAGGTGGAATTTGTCCAAGAATCGAACACCACTGCAGTTTTTTCATTCTTCAACAACATTTTTCGGAGATAATGCTTACCAAAAGAGCTGGTCTCTGACAATGGTGTTCAGTTTGTGTCTAGGGAAATGAGAGAGTTTCTATGTAAAGCAGGTATCACTCACAAAAGGGTGGAGTTGTATCATCCACAAGCCAATGTTTTGGTGGAGAAATGAATAGAACATTTGTAGAATGCATCCAGTGGGCTGTTCAGAATGGAGTTGATGTGAGTACCGCGGTGAAGGAAATGCTGTTTGCCCATCGCACCAGTCCCAATGCCAATTGGAACAAAACACCATTTGAAATTATGAGAGGTCGAGTGCCTGCCAGTGTATTTTTCCAGCATGGTTGAAAAAGAACAGATCTGGTTCTTCTCATGAGTGTGACATAGATAGGTGGATTTGTCCTTTGGTGGAAATGGCACAGAGTAAAGCGAAGCAGAATGGTGATAAACATGGTGGGGGCCAGCATGGCAATGCCATCATGAAGGGAGATTGGGTTTGTATAAAAGAACCTTCTCCTGTGCCCGAAGGCCAGTCTAAATTCAGGGAACCAGTACAAGTTGAGGTCATGAGCGGTCATTTTATCAAGGTGAAGGGAAATCAGTGGTGGAATGGTTCAAGGGTTGTGAAGGTTCAACACAGGGATGCGGTTGAGGCATGTGAGGAGAGTATGTTGGTTCGCAGTGATAGGGTACCCTCGGGAAATGGTACGCAGCAAAAGCGAGTCATCAGAAAACCATTACGATATCGATAGAGTTTTAATGTTTCATAAATTTGTTATGTGATGTACAGATGGGAGAAAATTGCATTGTGTTTCTTTTCTTCTAATGCACAGGTGGAAGAAGGTTGCATGTGTTTATTTTGATTTCTTATAGCATGTATCACATTTATATATTTTTTGTTCTTCTTCTTTGATATGTAATATTTTGATGTTTAATTATCATTTTTAATTCTTTATTGTGCTTTGGGAATAGGGAGATGTTGTGGTGATCTATTAAGTGATGTAAGACAGTGGTGGA
Source organism: Calotriton arnoldi (assembly GCA_963921515.1). Taxonomy (NCBI): domain Eukaryota; kingdom Metazoa; phylum Chordata; class Amphibia; order Caudata; family Salamandridae; genus Calotriton; species Calotriton arnoldi. Next base: position 156,679 of record CAWUFW010004139.1, on the reverse strand, counting down.
ACACATGATGTTCTGTGTTCCATGTTCTGCCCTTGGAATGTTCTTTGCCAGGATGGCAGTTGCCTCTTGGTACTTTTTTTTCTAGACTCAATAAACATCTCATCGTTCAACTCACAATCCTGTGTGTGATTACATTACTACACTCTCTTTAAACTCAGAAGTGATAAGAATACAAAATACAAATCCCTCATTTCAAAACTACTTTTTGTCAGGGCTGATTTTGGTTTCCAGGGGCTCTGTCTCCTATTTAAAAAAGCAGAAATATTCATCATAGCTTTGTCACTCATTCCCACGTGCTTTTCTAAAACCAGGAATCACTGAGTATTCAACATTGGTCCTAGCCACTCCCCCACCCACCACCACCTAAGCCCTCGAATGCTTGTGAGCTGTATGAACTCTAGTTTTTTTAATGCAGATTGCTCTTCCAAGGGATCCTGAGGGTTGAACAGAGCTCTGCTTCTCTATGAATTTGTCTCTAAGCTGAGGCAGTCTTGCAGTATTTAACAAAGATACTTCCTTACTCCTCACACCACAAGTCTGTTTCTAAAGTCAAGAATTTCTGGTTTATTTAACTAAGACCTCTCTCACTCCCTGAACCTCTTTCTAAACTTAGGTATCACTTGATATTCAACACAGGTATTCCCAGTGCTTAATTTGTTAAAAAAAAAAAAATACGTGCCAGGGCTCTCGTCAGGAGGCCCCTGCCATGCTCCCACTGATAGTAACAACACAACTATTAACCATCATACTCATACAAGTGTGACAATTCGGCGTATTTCAGGCCTCCAAAGCTATAAGAATGGCTTGGGCGGCAGGAAATAGTAATTTTTTATGTACATTGAATTAATAATTACATCTCTAAATAAGCCAGACAGCACTTCTTGTGACAGACTGTCAGGAGCGCTGGTGTTGACAATTAAGTGAAGGTGCTGAGCACCGGAAACCACCGGCTCAAATTAAGCACTGGTTATCCTCCCTCGGCGAGCCTGTCTCTACACTCAGGAAAGACGGAGAGGTCAACCCAACCGACTTACCGGTCCCTAAGTGTAAGTCATTCTAAACTGTGGAGTCGCTGCGGGATTTAACACAGTCCTCAGTGACTCTTTCTCTAAAGTCAGGAACCACAGGATTATTCATTGCATTTCATTGGAGTCTCAGAGGCTGGGTCGTGTCCCTGGGAATATGGGCTAACTGTTTATACAGCGCAGGCATATGAGTGACGGCTGCTGAACGCTGACAAATAAGCCATGCCATAGAACGTGAACATCAATCCCGATTTGCAGAAAAGATGCGAGAACAGCATGCATGCCCAAATTGGTTCAGGGGGATTGTGGAGTTTGTCCTACTGAGAAATTATTTTTAAAATAGTTAAATAGTGCATTTTACCCCATGTTTTTTTTACCTAATTTGGCTAGCAAAGCGAGCGTGCCCCGAAGAAGCTCTCATGAAATAGTTCAACACTTTCACTGTGTGCAAAGAAAGCTTGACTCCCCTAAAGGGTGTAAGGGATTCATCCTTCCCAAGAGTTTTGGAAAATTGTGGAAAATTCAGCACAATGTCGAAAGAAATGGACAGAAAAGCCATAGGTATTTAATAGCAATGAAAAAATTTAGGTATGCAATTTCACATGGCCAATTACTTTTTAAATGGTATGTAGTATAGCTTTTAGCTATTGCAATAGACTTCTTTTGATCCTGCCATCTTGTTCCTTCCAAATGAATTATCATTCATATTTATGTCTGAAAATCTATTTGCGAGAGGCCTTGTCTGAAAAATAAAAGATGAACAGAAATCACTATCTCATGCCGAAGACAGTAGAAGCAGAGATTTAAAGACTCATACAGTGGAACTGTAGCCAGTCTTGCGGGCTCAGGCGTCATACTACTGTGGTCATGATGTCAAAAAGCAGAATATAGATCATAAAATCCTTCCACCAGTCCTGAAAAAACAGCAGTAGCAGCTAGTGTCCACGAGCACCAATGGAAAATAACTTCACCACTATGTCCGCCAAACTCAACATGACATATCACTCAAATATCAGCTCAAATATATTTTGGAAATTAATTTTGGGCCAGATGAACAAAAAGTAGGAATTGCAATTTCCTAATTGTGATCCTTACCAAATTGCAATTAGGAAATCACACTTCCAAATGTAAGAAAACTTACATTTTTGAAATAGCGATTCCTAGCGGGTCCCAAATCGATCTACCTCATGAATATTAATGAGGTAGGTTGCAGTTTGCAACACATTAGGAGTGATTGCCATTTTTTGTAAATATTTAAAATATTAAACTGATCCTGTCCGGCTGGACAGCACAAATATAGTACTGATTTCTAGTCTATATTCATTTTCCTCTGTTCCTATTGTCCTTGTCCGGGACCACTGTGCTCATAACTCATAGATAACCAAGGTCCCTGACCATTGTAATTGGGTTCCCTTGTTTCTCATAACATGTTTAGCGCAATCGCGAATTGCAAGGGTTCTAAACTCTATCCGCCCTTTCTGAAGTGGTTCACTTTCATTGCCTCCTCTTCTCTCCCGGCTTCATACCCTTCCTTTTCACTTGACACTCAGTGCTGTCAGATCAAGCCCCACTGTATTCTGATGAAAATATCAAGAAAATACTTGAAGGACCTTCTCTATTCACTGAATCTGCAGAAACACCACAAAACACAAACGACTCCTTGACTGAACAGTTAGAGAAATGTAAAAAGAAGTATGTCAGGCTACAGCTTATGATCCGCATGCTAACGGAATATCTTAAGGCTAATATTATACTGGTAGGCCTACAGGTCAGAAACATTCCTGGAGTGTTTACTGACAATAACAAATACGTGACCAATTTCAGCTATATTGGCACCACGTGTTCCCGGCACTGGATGGTGCTGGGGATAGACACGGCGACTGAGACACTGCGACTGAGACACTACAGAAACTCACTGAAGAAATCGATGACTTAGAGAAACAAATCAAAGACAATAGCCCTGTTGCTGAATGCAAAAAACTGTTGGAACAAGTACAGAAAACAGTAGACAAATTCTACCGATTAGAACAAAACAAAAAAACTCTCAAAGTCAAAAAGGATATAAAATCTTATACAATAGAGCGAACATATCCTTACATACAAAAGGACTTTTATCTAAATAGGTCCTACATCAACCCTCAAAACACACAGTAGTGGGGCCGTTTCAATAGACATGACAACCTGGTAGGCTTCTCGGAAACATCTGCCGAGTCCTCTGACAACTCTGACCAGGGCAAAGGCCCCAGTACCTCAACCAGGACCCCAGACCAACCTTTTTTAGGACGGGGCCAAAACGACCCTCCGAAACGAGGCAGAGTAAAACAGCAGCAACGTTGGTTCAACCCTCCAGGCGAACGCCAGAGCCGCCAAATGTTCTATCAATGGTGAACAACGTAGCTGCCCCATGTGATCTGCACAACTCAATGGCAATACCCATCTTCAATCTTTCTAGACACACCCTTACTGATCCTGAACAATCCTTATTTAGCAAGGGCCTTTCCTACGTACCAACCACCCACCCCAATTTTTGGGATTTACAGACTAAACTATTAAGGTTCTTTCGAAAAATTCGACTGCATACATATTTTCTCCTCAATCCTACACCAGTTAACACATCCAATACTCCCTTGCGTCCTCCATCCACATTCTCCCCAATATCCAATATGATCCCAGGTGAGGTATTAACCTTTGAGAAAATGGTTCTCAATGATGTCTCACAGCTAGAGACTTCCTGCCGATTCATCCCTTACAATATATCGCTCGATGAGAAGAAAGCCCTTACCAAACTTAAGGCCAGCCAAACCCTGATTATTAAACCTGCAGATAAAGGGGGCGGGATTGTCATTCAGGAGACAGACTTGTACAAAACCGAAATACTGAGGCAGCTTTCCAACACTGATCATTACTGTAAGCTACCCACTGATCCTACCAAAGAACTCCAACAACTTATTCTCCAAATCCCCGGCGAGGCCAGAACACCAGGTTTCCTGAGCCAAAATGAATACCTTTTTCTGAACACCAAGTCGCCAGGCACACCTGTCATATACACATTACCCAAAATCCATAAAACCTCAGCAATCTCCCGGGACGCCCAATAGTGTCTGGTTGTGGCTCTATCCTAGAACCACCAGGACAATATGTGGACTTTTTTATTAAAGATTTTGTCCCACAGACGGCCTGCTACATTAGAGACAGCATGGCAATGATTAATCTTGTTGAGCATCATCCCTTTGACACAGATTCAGACATCCTTTGTATATTGGATGTTGAATCACATTATACGAACATCCCCCAGATGGATGGGCTATTAGTGATCGAACACGTACTCAACACGACCCCGTCCCTATGCAGTACCAACCATCTTCATCTTACAACTGTTGAAACTATGCCTTACAAGAAACTTTTTCCTTTTTGATGACCAATATTACCAACAAGTTAAAGGTACATCAATGGGGGCCATTTTTGCTCCCAACCTGGCTATACTCTATATGGACCATCGAGAGATGATGAGAATTCTCACTCCATGCAACCCTTTCCATACAGGTATTTCCCTGTGGAAACGGTATATCGACGATATCTTCCTTATTTGGGATGACACGGAAGTACCCTCACACATTTCTTACACTGGCTTAACAACAACTGTCAGGGCTTGAACTTTACTCTCTCGCACAGCAGAAATGAGATCCGTTTTCTTGACCTCAACATTCAACACAGAAATGGAGAATTAATCACAAGTCTATTCAGAAAACCAACAGAGCGCAATATCCTTTTAAGGTATGAGAGCAACCACCCTCGAGCCCTGCGTGACTGACTCCCCTACTCACAATTCTTACGTATCAGGAGAAATTTCTCACTCAAGGAAGATTACTTCCGCGAGGCAGCCGTTCTATCCAACAAACTCACAGCAAGGGGTTACCCAAGGAGGCTAATACGCACCTCATTGAAAAGGGCATGGTTCTGTCCAAGGGAATGTCTCCTTTCCCCCAAACCCAAGCCCACTCAGAACCGGCTGGTCTGTGTCACGACCTTTTCGCCTGTGTCCCACACTGTGCGGAAAAGTATTCTGAAGCATTGGGGGTCCTCAACGCAGGTACTCTTAAACTCGAATCTCTTACTTTTTGCGTTCCGCAAAAGTAAGAATATAAAGGATCATCTGGTCAGGGCGGCACTACCCGTTCCTAAATCTGCTGGAACATTAAACGAACACTGGGGGCTCGAGCCCCTCTCTGGACATGCTAAATGCAGTAATTGCATTGTATGTAAGTTCACAATTGAAAGTAAAGAATTTACATTTGGTAACATCAAGGTACAGCTAAACAGTTCTCCAACTGCAATACTTGTAATGTTGTTTATGCTATCATGTGCCCCTGTGACAAGATCTACATTGGGCAGACCACCCAGAAAGTGTGGATTAGGATCTGTCAACATCGCAGCAGGCTTCGTTGAAAAACACCCAATGCCCCTCTTGTTGAACATTTCACGAGTGCAGGACACAATGAGGTCGACATCAGGTGGACTGTCATCAGTGTGGTGAAACCTCCACCGAGAGGCGCAGACATTGGGCAACTCCTCAACAAAGAAGAATTAAAGTGGATCCTCCGCACTGGCAGCATACGTACCGGATTTAACAGGCTCGAGGCTTGGATTACCTTGCTGTAGTTGTTCAAACCATTATAGTCTCTTTTCTGAAAAGTTTCTGTACCTTGGTCCTCATAACCCTTCCTGAAACTTGATGTCAAGCTGGCAATTGTTTTCCATCTGATGATTATATTACGTTTATGCACTACTATTTACGGCTTTGGTTAACAACCTAACTGTCTGCCTTACTGCTAATTATCACATAAGTGTAACTCGTGTCTTTCCCGCTTTGTATTTTTTGGTAAGCTACTGTTATCTATCACTGGTTCTCTTCCTCCCGTTTTTCGTGCCAGCTCTCACCTCTCTCACTACTTTTACTATTTTTCCTAACTTCAAAGCATTCTTTCTGTGCTATTAGACCCCTTCTAACATGGCCGCCACCTTTTCAGCCAATTCATTGTCTTACGTGCGCAATTGTTTATTAATATATTCTGTAATGTACATGCGCAGATTGCAATTATCTACGAGTGTTTATTGATTATCTTTATTTATAGCCTCATTAGAAAGAAGTGTACCTCTTTAGTGTAAGTTGTTATCAATTGTTTCACGCGAAAGTACTTCGAAATTCTTGCTTCACAATTTCTTCAATATCTGCTATTACAGTCTTTCCCTCTTATTTGCCTATTCATTCGCAAAATTTCCTTTTATTCCTTCTCCTCTCACCGGTCCGTTATATCCTTCTGTTAAATTCACTCCCCTTTAAGATGGCCACCAACGCTGGGTCTTCCACATTGCACTTTGCAGCCGATCATGTGACCCACTACATAAACTCTCTATTCGGATATTAGTTCCACTCACAGCGGGAACACTAGCCTCCAGGTTCCACACGCATTCCAGACCGAGGCGTCCACATCGATGCGCCCGGTACTTTTTCACGGTAAGCCCAGCTCCCGCTGCACTGTACCCAGCACCGGAGCTCTCACAGCACTTTTACTCATTACTTCTTTCGCGCGGCTCGCCGCACTAACGCCTGTCTACCCCCCTCTCTTTTTAGGCTGATCGTACAGTATTTACTGGCAATCCCATCCGGTTGCCTATTCAATTACAGAGGTCCATTAATAGGCAATTTTGATCCCGCGGCCTGTCACAACAGGTCAGTTCCTATGGTAAGGCTGACACCACAGAGCACAGAGACTCCCTTCACATCATGCGGATTTACCGCACAGACGCTTGCCCCCCCCCCACTTTTTTAACAGACTCATCAAACCGCTGTACTCAGAGGACGATTCTTACTCGACTTAACAGTTTTCCTTTGGACACGCAGCTGCGGTTCTTCAAACGGCAATTATTAACAGGGTATTTTACCGCTGTTCCAGCTTTACGGTAAGCCGTGCACAGATTACCTTCACAGATAAATTCAGATAATCTTACCCGATTAGCAATTTTGTCCTCCGGTTGCCATCACCACTGGTTGCCGCTTAGTCCAGCTGGCACCCTTTCCAATTACTACCTTTTTTCACTTACAGTGTTAATATTAGCAATGTTTTCCACTCGTTGGAAGGTTCACATAGTCACTTCTTCCTCCTTCACAGTTATGTTAATCGGATCAAACTACCTTTTCACCCCCAACTGCATGATGTATGTTGCTTCGCCGTTTTTATACCTTATTGTACATTGACCCCTCTATTGTTTTCTTTTTCTTTCTCCATTTTCCCTCTATTGTTTTACAGGCAATTTTACTCAGGCATGTAATGTAATGTCCTGATGATGATCCCACAATTGCTTTCATGGGATCGAAACGTCGTCAACTCACTGTACACCGTAAACGCAATTTAATTTTCATTGCTCATGTGTAACGGTGTCTCCGCACATCTATGCTTGTTTTATTTAATGTATGACGTCAAGCATTTGCTCTGCCTGACCCTTTGTTTTGTTTTTGTTTTGTTTTATGTATACCTTGTCGGATGTATGATTGTGTCCCCACTTTATTTTTTGCAAATATTTAAAATATTAAATTGATCCTGTCCGGCTGGACAGCACAAATATAGTACTGATTTCTAGTCTATATTAATTTTCCTCTGTTCCTATTGTCCTTGTCCAGGACCACTGTATTCATAACTCATTACAGGGATGGTGGCCTGCTGGGGTCAGCAGACCACTATGTCTGTGATTTCTTTTTAATAAAGCAATCTTTCTTTTTAAATGCAGCCCGCTTTCCTTAAAGTAAAACAGGATGTGTTTAAAAAACAGAAACTGAGACTTTAAACTAGTTGCATTTTTTAAGAGTAGGCAGTGATCTTAAAAAAAAATGTCCATTCTCAAAGGGGGAAAGAGGTCCCATTGGTGCTCCTTCCCATTTGCGAATGGGTTACCACCACCTTCAAGGAGACGGTAAAATATTAATATTTTGCGACCAAAATTCGGTGGCAAAACATTAATACATCCCATTCAGATTCGGTATTTGGAAGGGATGCCCAAAATACGCCCCTTTCAAATACTGAATCGCAAAGACAAAGTGTGATTCGGTAACATGTTACAGAATCACAGTTTGTGCTTTGAACATATGTAAAAGCATTTTTGTGGTGGAAAACAGCACTATCGGGCCATTTTCGACGGCAAAAATGCTTTGTACATATGGCCCTAAGGTCTAGATGTACATACAACTGTTCACAAAATATTTGTTGCAATTTTTGAGACCAGCGTGGTAATTTGTGAAGCGACTATGTACTAATAGGCCATTTTGCAAAATACCAATTCGTAGTGGGTCGCAATTCGACCTACCTCATGGATATTAATGAGCTGCAGCACAAATTGTGACCCATTAGGAATCGCAGCCATCGCAGGGATAGTGGCCTGCTGAGGTCAGCAGACCATCATGTCAGTGACTGCTGTTAAATAAAGCATTTGTTTTAAATGCAACCAGTTTTTCTTAAAGGAAAATGGGATGCATTTAAACAGAAGAAAAAGTTTAATTTTAATTTTTTTAAGTAGGCAGTGGTCCATTGGACCGTTGCCTTTCTCTTAAAAATATTTTTTTTACACTTATAAAGGATAATGGGTCCTTAGGAACGACTTCCCGGTTACGAACGATTTACCACCTCCTTTGAGGTGTCGGTAAAATATTAATGTCTTGCGACCACATTTCGGTTGCAAAACATTAATGCATAACACTACGATTCGGTATTTGGAAGGGACACCCTAAACACGCCCCTTCCTAATTCCAAATCGGCATTAGGTTGCAAACAGAAATTGTGATTTGGTAACAGAATTGTAATTTGATGTTTATACATTTAAAAAAGTATTTTTCCGATCATAAAATGGCGATTCTGTAAATCAGGCTGTTTGTGATCTCAAAAATGCCTAGTACATCTAACCATTAGTCTTTATATATCGATTTGTCATTTTCAGATGTACTTTGCCATCAAAAATATGTTTTAATGCAATCCATGTTCATATAAAATACAATATTGGTTCTGAAAAATCGAGTTTTTATTTATTAAATAAAAGTTTACTCCCAGAACTTCAGTGTGTCCTCTGTGGACAGATTATTTCTTACAAGTACGTATACCACCATCGTATGTCAGGAATGTCAACCACAATCAAAGGATTTCCTCCATCATTATTTCAGCAGTGAGTATTCATCATGCAACGGATGTCTACATTATGCCAAGAATTGATATCAATATGCCAGATCAAGCATTATGACACTGGTCGGAGACATCATATTTTGGAAGCCCACAATTTGCCAATAATTACTACTTTTATGCCACAGCAAATATTGTGCTATTTGTGGGCACCATTGGAGCATGCATGCCAATTATCTATTATGACCAAAACGTTTCCAGTGGTGCTCCAAGTAGCGGCTGGCTTGTACCGAGGGTGATGGGGTGGGAGCACAAAAAATAAATAGACTTACCTAACTTGCAGTGCGACGTCCTCCTCCCTCAGGTGTCTTCTGGAAGCTGCATGACAGCAGCACCAGGATTGGATAGAGCAGGCTCTCTCTGCGCTCATAAGAACACTGGAGGCCTGCGCTTTCTCTAACCAAGCTGTCTAAAAACAGGTAGGTTAGAGAACTTTAAAATGCGCATGCCTGGCTGGCTGGCCCAAGATGGCCGGCAAAAGAGACATGCTCATTTTAAAGCGCACAGCTCCCTGCTGCTGCCACTCAGCAGCACTAGCCACACCCCGTCCTGACACTTAGTTCAGGACGGGTTGCTGAAAAATAAAATGGTAATAAATAAACTTATTACCATTTTATTTTTCAGCTCTGGGGCCTGTGGGCCGACGCTTCTCCACTCAAATGGAGGAGTCACGCCTCGGTGCTCCTCATCAAAACAGAGATGCCCCGATATGCGGGAGGGAACACCAAATTACATGACTGGACCCACATGCTGAAGGACCCGTTAACAATGGACACTAACAAGGGATTAGTCCAGGTTAAGGGACACAAACACTTTCTATCTGTTTAACGCATGCACCGTGACGCACACTTGCACATACACAATGATATGTGTGCACAGACAGGCATTTAAGTCCACACACCCCAGGCATCTTCTCCGCCCCCGCCTGCCACTCCTGCAACAATCAGCACTCTCGTCTTGCCCCCTGCCACTCACTCCCACACTCACACATGACATGCAGTGCAATCCTTGGGCCCTGCTCCATCTATCACCCTGCTTTCTGAGATCTGCAATGTGCAGACACAATCACTGTGATTGACTGCACTGGGCCTGCAACATGACTAGTCGCCATACATATGTTGGAAGGTGATTTGTTGTATTGCAGCTGTCAATCACACAGAATTTGTGAGCTCATGTCCAAGACCAGCAGTACTTTGGTGACACCATGATTTAAAAAGTGATTTTAGTGAGCTGCAGGCATGGGAGTATAACAGGTATGCAAAAGAAGCCTAGGTTGCATATGCCACTTTGGCCCTCTCCACCACTGGGCAGAATTTCTACTGGGTATTCACACTTGGTGTTACCCACAGACCTCTCCCTCCCTTTGAATCAGTTCTCACTAAGGGGTCTTTGGAACTGGTGCCACAGTTCCCAATGGAACTTATACTAACCTGTGTCCTTCAATGCCACCTGCATAGGCCAGGCATAAATGTGTCACTTCCAGTACATTCAATTCTGACATGGCAAAGGGGAACAGCCACTTTGAATGTGTTATTTCAGCAGGTTTCTATAAGATTTTTGGTCTAATGTACTAATTACTGGTTACAAAAATATGGCTGCAATTTGTGACCAGTATTTTTGCCACCAATAAAGAACTTAATTAACCAACCTATGTATTAATAAGACAGTTTTCTAAATTCCAAAACAGAGTAGGTTGCAATCCGACCTACTTCATGACTATTAATGGGGTGGATCGCAAATTTTTACTCACTCCGATTGGTGGCCAACACAGTGCAGTCCATCCTCACAGGCCTTTGGCTGTGTGCGGCATAGGAATTGGCTTCAGGGCCTGTGGCCAAGCCGTTCGACCCGCTCATAGTGCCGTGAAATCCTTCTTATCCAGCCTTTGATCATGCACAGTAATGGTTGGCCGCTGCAAATTGTGAACTATTTCATAGTATATATTTTTGACAACGGTCCATTATTTTTGTAACTTTATTAAGAAAGCCTGCTTTACTCTTTTAACAAAAAAACATTCATAGGTGATTAATGAATACCAGTGTGCCTTTAGTTTATAACAGCAAGTTGTGAATCAGCAATTAAAATGCCATTGTGCTTATATATCTGTTTGCACAGATGTATGGCAGTGGGTATCTGGGAACAGGAAGAGTGCAGGACACTTGCAGACATATACCAGGGGGTAGATTCCCCAAATTTGCTGATGTGCAAGACTCCTTTTGGGAATTGAACTGGCCATATTTTTCTGCAATACGCTAAACTTTCAACCACAGCTAGAGAGATATGGCCCTTCTTCCCTGATGCACCCGTACCAACACAAACGATGGTGGGAACTAAATACATTGGCCAATTGTAGGAGGCCAATTACCATTATATATGGGTCACTTAGTAGTGGCAGAATAAAACCAAAGTTAATGGTGCAGGAAAAATGGCAATTATGTGTTAATGACCCCATCACAGGACGGAATGGGATAAAGTGTTTATGGAAGTTAAAAACGGTGTGTAGCAATGCACGACTTAAACTCAATACAATTATGTTCATATGACCTATTGGAGATTATGCAAAATTTACCCTGAGCACCCTTCTCAATACCCATGATGTCATGCTGAGAGGGTGGATTTTGTGAATGTTACTTGAAGTTGTCACAACATCCAGGGTTATTGGGAGGAGACACTAGGGGGCATATTTATAAGGGCATAGCGCCACCGGAGCATCACTTTTTCTGATGCTCCAGTGGCGCTGTGCCCTGCTCCATATTTACAAGGCGGCGCTAAGCCACTATGTGTGGCTTAACGCCGCCTTGCAAATATAGCCGTCCTGATGCAGTTTTCTGCGGCAAAGGGGCGAGCAATAGGTGTTGCTGTGGGTGTTTCCACACAACATCTATTGCTTTTTGACACTGTCCCAGATTTACAAAGGTCTGTAAATCTGGGGCAGCACCAAAAACACCTTTTAAAAGTAGGCGTTAATGTGGCGCAATAAGGAGAAATACTTTTATTTCTACTCATGTTTTGCTCATGGAAGGAGTTAAACACCATTAATGAAAACACAATCACCCTTGCAACGCAGGCACCCTTGCACCATGGTGCAATACATTGGATTTTAGCTGGGCCCACGGTGATCAATCCCTGGATTAAAGATATATGACAGAATGGGCTACTGCAGAGGAGGGCTCCATGAAAAAACCCTGCAAGATGACAGACGAGTGGAAGATTTAATGTGCTGGGCCAAATGATTAATCTCCCCAATGCAAGACCATTGTGAACCACAGAGATGTGCATAGACAAGGATGGTTCCTGAGCAAAGGGCGGGTCAGACAGGATGTCAGACAGGGTGTCGGGGAAACCTATTATAGAGAATAACACCTAGTAGGGAGTGCCCTAGATAGCATTCAGAATGGTATGCCTTGCAGCGTAGCAGCAACTTCTGTAGAGCAAGGACAGATGATCAACCGGAAGATTCCAGTGGTGAATGGGTCAAATTATATCAGATCCGTGATCTTTTTGTTATTAACGGAGAATTTAAAGGGGGTGTCACTTTTGTTCAAATCCCCAAAAGTAGAGCAGGGGTGGGATGGATCTTAGCATACATGTGCGAAGTATAGATTACACCTGTTTGAAATGTTTCTAATAGTTGAAAGACAGGATACTATGTTAAGACTGCACAATTAAATAATTGGAATTGGATTGGTTGTGCTGTATATACATGACATAATAATTTGGATATGTAAATGCAGCTGTTTAGAGAGCAAAACTAATATAAAATTCAAATTAAAAAAATGCCATTGTTTCAGCAAAGTAAAGACATCAAAGAACAGAGATTGTGTCTCAATTTCAAGCCACAAGTGGTGTTGCATTTGGAGTTTAACAAAAGGATTACTTGATCCCATCACCAAAATCAAGTGGGAACACAAATGGGACAATACAACTATCACCAACATGGCAGACAGCCCATCGAAGCAATGGAAAACCATGAAAATCACATGCGAGCGAATGGCTGACAGATGCCCATTCTCTCCATTTATTTATTTTTATACTTTTTGAGTTATTGATGACGAGAGCTCTCGAAGCTAACTGTAGCAATACCTAGAAAATAGAACGAGGGAGAGGTGAACATGTAAGTAGAGAAATTCAAATGTATTAAAACTAAAAATGGGACGTAAACTGCTGAAAGAAGGAATACCACAAAACAGAGACAATTGGAAGAAACGGTGCACAGGAAGACAACGCAAACACGGAGAAAGAAAAGAATCATGTACAAGCAGGGATTCACTTTAACATTGTCAGTGTCAATTTATATGATGATTTTTTTCTTCTTTCAAGAAGTTTTCTGAAGTTCTGCATGTGAAGATGTTCTCCACATAGCAATATAATTTTGGCTCGACCCTGAGTTTTTCTAGTCACAATGGGAAAGGTGAGCAGAATTGCTCCATGTCTGTTTACCTTTGATAGATTTTTATGGCACTGTACAGGAGAGCTCTACTAAGGGGTAATTTAGAGGGAGGATCTGGCGATCTGCCAAAAACGCAAATGTCTGCCTCCTCTCAGTTCCCTACTTCATTTCGAGGTTGGGCCAGGTTACCCAATGGCAGCGCAACCTCCAGTTCAGCTGTCAGGAAACCATTTCCAACTGGCCTGATGCTAGTAAGAATGGTCCGCCCTATGTAGGGGATTCTCTCTAATCTCAATTCACCCGTTTCCATCCGTCCAAGAAAACCAAGTTACCCCTAGCATTCCCGAACACAAAAGGTCAGGGAATGTCCCTCAGCACTCAGAGAAAGCTCCCTGCAAATAGGGGAAATTGGTTATCTATTTTCTGAAGGCAACAACAACTTAAGTGTTGAAGGTCCGCCATGCCAGAATGGCATAGCAGACTTGCAGTCACTGTCGTTTCCCTCCATAGCGGTTGCTCACATGGTGTAGGATTCCGTGGGACAACCGTGGAGTTGTAGATTGGCCACAGTTGGGTTGGCAGAGAAAGTTCTTCCGCTGAACTAGCCATGCAGCAGTTGGCCTCTGAACCACAAACGAGGCTCTAATGATTTTCTGCACACAGTTTATGCAGAACCACTTTGGTAGCATCAACAGCAGGTGTATGAAACCTAAATTGTTGCAAATGGAACAATCTTAAACAGATGTGACAAAAGCAAACATGTCGCGGACTTGAACTAGTATTCCACAGACCTAGAGATTTTCTGAACACAAGGACAAGTCATCATGTCACTTCCTAGGGACTTGAGATCCAACCAAGAGAGCCAAAAGGTCCAATTTATCAGGGGTGGTATCCTTCTCTGACACAGATATTGCTGTCCCATTGGTGGCCCCATACGAAGCACAGAGGTGAAGGGGCTACCTATGTAGCTATTATATCGCTATTATGGCATTTACAGTGCGCTCACTAGTGGCCTTCTTTTAAGTGATCTCTAAAAATCAGATAAGATACATGGATGTCACAACTGGTCAGGTAGGGAGCTCTAGAAGGTCAGTCTTAGCGCTGAGATGGGCTTACCACCTTTGGACTTGAAATGTACTTGAAAATGGAGAGTGATATTTGAATTGGCTTTGCAATTGCTGTCATGAAGCATAGAGAAGCATATAGCTGTATAGATCCTGAGGTGAGGAGGCATATGTACATCCAGCTTTCTGCTCTGTTGGAGATCTGATCTGGTACTAGGAGCCAGGGAAGAGATCCTCTGGCATGAGTAAAATGGTCTCTTTTAGTGAGACCAGGGACGAGAAAGACAGCAGAATTTTGCGCCTGCGATCTGACTATGGCAGGGAACATGTAGTGGTACTGACTTCACACGAATCAGTAGTAAAATTGACATCACTAAGTCTAGCAGTTCTCTTGAATTTCCTGATCAAGATGGCAAGAGGAGGAGTCTCTACATTTCAAGTCTTGGTGCACACTGCGCCGATGTGCAAAAGTAAATGCTGGATCTAGAGAAGCAGTCTGACAGAGTCAGACAGACTGAGCAGTGGTACACAGATGTAACCACCAACTGGGATAATAGTTTTACCACTGGTGGTGTTTTGCACCAATGTCTAACCTAAGCTCTAGACACATCCATAGGAACATGAGTTATAGACCTCAGAAAAAGTATTGCAGCAATTTTAAGAACTCAGGTGAAGCAGTTAGCATCAGGTGCATAGCTATCATTGGTGCAGCACGTTCAGTTGCACTTGGGCCCAGATGTGTGAGAAGCACACTGCACTGAAAATATGGCTGTCTTCTACTACCCACCCAGGTGGCAATGTGCATTTTGCTTGCTTGCGTTAGGGCCAATCGCACCCTTGTTACGTCTCCATCAAAGTATCATTCCTGAAGCCTCTATCATCTCAATCACAGCTTTGGACTGAATAGAGAAAACCAGCAAGTGTCTTTGCATTAAAGTGTTTGATTACTTCTAGGCACGCGTGAAAGACGCAATACACCTGTACAGCCCGAGAGCAAGGCATGAGGCCAAAAACAGACAGATTGACGGCCACAAGACTTGCCTATCTCCCAACGAAAAGTCTTCCACTCCTTCATCACCACACTGACCTGCTTAAGAGAATGGTAATACATGAGCCCACAGTCCATAGTGTTATGCACGTTAGAAGCATTTTGTACAATGCACGTTCTGCTATTGATATGGCCTCGGATTGCTATCAGAAGGTTGGGTCGCCACCAAGCATGATCCTGAGGCTTCCAGCGCAGCTCGCTGTCAGGTTTGGATAGCAATTACGATGCCTGTGTTGTCTACACCTATCTTCTACAATGATGTGACTGTCATGTCCATTGACGTCTAGAAGTATGACTGTGATACCTGATGCAGAAGGACTCTATGCATATTTTAAGTCTGTAGATATTCTCATTGCGCAGCAGATGGATCAGCGTGAACGAGACATGTCAGTGGCGAGATCTTTGAGTGCTTATCTGGACTGTCTTCAGTGTATATTAGGGTTGCTGTAGTAAGTTAATTTGTGGCATAGCCGGGTGGAAACTGCTGTTGTGAACAATGTGATACCCAATTAGAAGACCCATAATGAGTGGGCTGGAAAACTGCCTGGGTATACCTTCGCCTACCTATTACAACTTCATATATTCCGCAGGCATCTGTTACTCTTGTGGGGTAGCAGTTTTACTCCCCATCACGTTTTTGGGAAAAAGTGTGGAAGGAGTCTGTGTTACTGCACTAATGTTTGCATGTTTTTGCTCGTATTTCAACCAGGAAGGAATACCCATTTCCCATCCCTCATGAGTGTCCCCTTCCCCTTCAAGAATTATAGTGTGTCGCCCTCATCTGACTTTTGTCATTTGTTTCATGACACTGGATTCACAAAGTGCCAACGAGCATCCCATTCACATTTTAGGAGTAGAGGGTCCAAAATGCATGTTGGGAACAATCAACCATCTCAGCTAATAAGATCCTTTATAAATTTTAAATTTGGTTTGTGAACATCTGCAAATCTAATATGCAAATATATATGAGCTTAAGCACGTCAATGCTTCTTTATAAAGTGATGTTGATGCAGTTATCCCCAAAACTACAATAAATAGATTGCTAATCATATCCCAGTTGGAAAGATTGTTTTCACATGCTCAACTTTAAATCCAGAGCTTTGGACCATACATCTGCCAGTGTTTGGAAGTAGGCTGTGTTACCCGGGATGAGATGTCTGTAATAGGTCTTCATTTGAGGCATGGACCATCTGGGATCTTGACTCATTAATTTCACATCAAATGGCTCGCAAGGTATTGTTTATTGACAGTGATGTGACCAAGGCCCTGTGCAGTTGTTCAAAGACTAGCCGTGTGTCTGTAGGGTTGCTTGCGTTGTGAAGCATTGCCAGGAGTGAATGTGGCCCACCAAGGTCAAAGACTTTACCGACCTGTGCAGTGCCCTATTTTATTGGCACCCCAATGTCAGACAAATGGAGCAATAAGCATGAGTTGCTAGTCAAAGGCAAGGTACGGGAAATACATCTTGGGCTATGGCGGCATGTTGCTACAGTTTGTGTCAGCAACTTAGTGCGAAACCGCATGATGGATACGTTTTGTTGCACCTTGGAATGAAGGAGGAGGAAATAAAACTAACAGTAGTTTGACCTTATCAAGCCCCTGTAGTTGATTCAATAGTTTTCCATTCAGGATTGTAATCCACAGTACCTCTAGTGTAAACTAATTGGATTGCCATATGATAGCCAGGGGCGTTGTGCGACCCCCACTCTCCCCCCCCCTGCTTTACCAGCTACAGGGGGTGAGGTTCTTTATGGGCTTCTTTTATCTGCTACTTGGCAAATTAAAGCTTACAAAATCAGTGGTTAATTTGTGAAAAAATAAGTGCTGAGGTTCTCATCAGGAGGCAGCGTGCACCAGCCCATTAGCACCGCCTATAACAGAACCAACTACTAACCATGAAACTATACGCATGGGGAGAGGATGTGGCGTAACAGCTAAAGCAACCAACTTTGGAGCTGGGGAACCAGGTTCGAGTCTCGGCGTAGGCTCAACATCCTGTGATTCTGGGCAAATCACTTAGGGCCTTATTACGAGTATGGTGGTCCTCAGGACCGCCGTACTCGGCGTGGAGGTCTGACCGTCACAGTACCACCGTCTCCGCCGGGATTCAGGATCCCGCGGCGGTCGTGCAGCAGAAAGGGCCAGGAATATGCTGGCTGTGCCTCTGCGGCACCACTGAGCATATTCCGACTTTCATTTCCACTGCCCTTTTCATGGTGGTGAGTCTGCCATAAAAAGGGTGGCGGACATGGAAGTAAGAGAACCCTAACAGGGCCCCCTGCTGCTTCTGGGCCTGGGGGTGCATGCAGGGAGGTGCACGTTGTGCCTCCCTGGAATTGCACCACTGTTACTGCACGGTATGGCATGCACGACATGGTGCATGCCACAATGTGCAGGAACATGCTGCAGACACTGTCACGGCGGCGGTCTGCTGTTAAGACTCTCCTATGAGCCTTAAACAGCTGCCGCTGTGAGACCGCTGCAGCACCACCCACCTGCCATAGTTTAAAGTCGTAATCCAGTGGGCGAACGCATGATGGGCCTTGCGGTCCTCCTGTCGGTGCAGCATTGGCGGGCCGACAGGAGGACCCACAAACTCGTAATAAGGCCCTTAATCTTCCTGTGCCGGTATTGACGATTAAGTGCCGGTGCCAAGCACCTGAAACCACTGCCTCAAATTAAGCAGTGCAATTAATGCAAGAAGGTAGAAAGAAGGATAGGCAGATGGGAAAGGAGGGTGGACGAGTGAATGCATGTATAAGTGAAAGTATGGATGAGTGGGTGAAAGGTGGGTAGATGAGAGGATGGATGAATGGTGAAAGGATGGGTAGATGAAAGGATGGATGGATGAAGGGATAAAAGGATGGATGGATGGATGGGTGAGTGAAAGTGTGGGTTAATGAAGGGATGGATGGATGAATGGGTGAAAGGATGGTTGGATGAAAGGATGGATGAGGGGGTGAAAGGATGGGTGAAAGGATGGGTGGATGAGGGGTGAAAGTGTCGATGAAAAAATGGATGGATTTGTATGTGGAAGAATGGGTGGGTGTAAGGACGTATGTGTGGTTGAAAGGATTAATGGGTAAAAGGTTGGATGGATGAGTGAGTGAAAAGATGGATAGATGAAAGAATAGATGGGTGGACGCAAGTATGGAAGGGTGAAAGGATGGATGAGCGAGTGAAAGAATGGGTAGATGATTAGATGAAAGGATGAGTGGGTGAGATGAAGGGTAGATGGGTGAATGAAAGGATAGCAGATTCAATGGAAATCTGAGAGAATGGATGGGTGGATGAAAAGATGTCAGATTAAATGGAAATCTGAGTGGGATGGATGGCAGAGTAAATTGAAATATGACTGGATGGATGGATGGCAGAATAATTTCAAATATGAGCAAATGGATGAATGGATGGCAGGGTAAATGGGAATCTAAGAGGATGGATAGGTGTCTGAAATGATGGCAGAGTAAATGGTAATGTGAGAGGATGGATGGATGGTAATGTAAATGGAAATCAGAGAATACAGATGGTTGAATGGATGGGCAAAACGATCAATTGATGGATGAATGGATTTATTGATGGGTAGGTAAAATGAAGGGTGTATAGATGGATGCATGGATGGGTGGATGGAATGATCAATGGATGGAATGATGAAAGATTAAATGATGGATAAAAGAATAAATGGATGAGAGAATATAAAGGTGAAATGGTGGATATCAGTGGGTGGATGGAAGGGTGAAAGGATGAATAGATTGATTCTTGGATGAAAGAGACAAGGGAGCTCTTTTAGGGAGGTTCAGGCTGGATATACCTCGCTTGTTTGGTGCCATCAGAGCTTGGGTTGAAAGCGTTTTTTTTATTTTTTATTTTCGGTCTACTCCCCTGGCACTAAACGTATGGTAACACCATCACAGCTGCTGTCTGGGTTGCCCTTAAGGAAGGTAACCTGAATATGGCCCTTTTGTGTCATACATATTTGAAAAAGCCAATCTTACATCTATAATAGCTCTTAAATATCCACTGACTGGTAGCATTTGGAAGACATACAGCAATGTGGGAATGGTATTCATCTTTAATACAATAATGTAATCCATGAATGAGCAGGAGCCTATTCCAATTCTCTAGATCATCTTTTATTTGGACAGGGTCTGGTCATAGTTTTGCTGTTATGTCCCTAAATAATATCACTTTTCTGTAACCGGAGCTGAGAGTTATTGGCTGCAACTCATCATGTAGTGTCTCATAAAGGCATCAATTTGAACTTAAGAAAGTCAACCCTGTACTAAGAGTTAGCTATAGTAATCGAGGAAAAGTAGGAAGGTGGGTGGTAGGTTTTGAGATCAGAAATGTGTGCCTGTAACTTTTTCCTCTGTTCGAATTGCCACAGCGAGAGATTCAATACCAAGATCTATAGTGTGTGCTGAAAAGGGGAGAGGGGTAATAAATTGTGAGTATTGGAACCCTGGGGGTTTGTAAATGGTAGGTGGACCATTGTTTGGAAATGGCCAGTGATACTGAAAGCATTCAAGGTATCATATCTATACTCCCATGTGACCTTCTAGCCATCCAGTAACAGGATGGCTCCAATGGAGCTTGACTGGCAGTGATTACATGAACTAGCCTATGCATGTTTTCTGTGGAATGGCAACCAGTATGAAGCCAGTCTGTGCTTTATAATGAGGAGGGACAAAATGGGATTGAGTGTTAAAGCCAAACACCTAGCTAGGACTTTTGCATCCACATGTATCAAGAATGTTAGTGGATACAAGTTGCTAATCTAAGGATTTTTAATGGTTTTCTTTTTAATAGGACCGTTGTGGCTTCATACTTTGATAAAGGAAGGGAGCCTGAGCAAAGGGCCTCCCTGTAAACGGTTTCAAATTTCTAATTTCAGAGCTATCAAAACTGCAATAATGGCAATTATTCCTTCCTTTGTGATGGGATTGTTTAGATTAGCTAGAAACGCTACTAAGTGGATAACCATTGCCTTAGCATACAAGGTTTCATGATCCAAAATCACTGTTTATTTTTGCTGTTTATTTGGGGCTATACTATCTGTTTGCAGCTACAGGTGCCAGGCATAGGTTAGCTTGTCACAGTCGGGTGCTGGGATCAATGGATGACTCGCCACTTAGAGCCTGATTATGACTTTGGCGGTGCGGCGCCGGGTCCACCCCACCACCGCACCGCTAAAGCCATGGTCAAACCACCTGCCAGATTAGGAGTTTCCTCCTGTCTGGGGGGCTGCTTTTTGGTGTTCCCACGGTGGTGCCTCAGAAAATGGGCACCACAATGGGAATGTCAAAAACAGTTCCTGCCCGTCATGAACTGAAAAGTCCATGCCGTGCAGGAGCTGGGGTGCATGCACACAGGGGGGCACCTGTTTGACCCCTGCATGCATCCACATGCAAAGGTGTCACAGGGGGCCCTGCAGGGCTCACTTTGTTTACTCTCCGCCACAGTGTTCATGGAGTAGGAACTTCCATGACACCACCGGTGGAGAGGAAACTCGTAATATGCTTGGAGGGACCAGAGCAGTCCTGTCAAGCACATTGCGGCCTCCTGACTGCCGCGACACTACCAGGGAACAGCGGTTCCCTGTCAGCAGCGGCGGGGCAATGGTGGTCCGACTGCCCTAATCATATAGGGTGGTCGGCAGAAATGTATTCATTGTTCTACGATGGTGTCGTGGTTGCCACTTGTCAACTTCAAAACCAACAGACTACCTCGACCTTTAAGGTGGTCTTGTGCTAAGGACCATGTCTCCCACAAGGGACAAATACTATTATTTATTTGTTCTCCCCAGCAACTTTATGCCAGTACACTAGGTGGTGTGTTAATAAGTAAATGAGAGGCTATAACAAAAGCAAAATCAAAGCTGCTAGGGCTCTGCATATTCCTGGCTGTGTCAGCTGCCATCACAAAACTGAAAGTTTGCCAAGAAGGCACCATGACTAAAGAACCTACTTCGCAAACTGTTTTGAGAAAATAAACTTCAAAATCAGGAATTTGTTTTCTCAATACAAACAACAAATGGCCCTGAAGTGCAGGTAGATTTCGTCCTGCATGTGTGAGTCATCTATATTCTTTCTGTCCATGTCTGCCATGCCTATGGGCAGGAAAAATGAATGACAGTTGCCCTGCCCTCAACAAGTCAGTGTGACATTCATTGTGACCTGGTAAAGCTTCGGCAGATGGGCCGCCAGGTCAGAGATGTGCCTGGTGGAGATGCAAACACTCCACCACTGTAAACACAGTGCTTCCCAGATTCTAAACAGAAACTGTGACTTTGAAGTGGCGGGCGCCGTCAAGTTATGGCACTGCTTATGCTCCAACAAACTCTAAATGAGGCCCTATGTCTCATGATGTGACCTCAGGTGCTCGAGAACACCTCCATCTTACAGAATTTGAAGATGGCCTTCTTTAAGAATACTTTCTATACTGAGTTGTATGGGTTCGTGGGTGAAATTGTAAAATATTTCGTATTCGCAGCATACTTAGATTTCACTTAAATTATGCAAACTTTGCAGAATACTGTAGGGTGGTACCTCACGTATACAACGCCAGTAGATGTTTTTGAGCAGAAAGTTTTGCGTGGCTGCAGCATACCAGTTTTACAGTTCCTGCAAGATATTTTCCACTTGAACCAGTCCCTCAAGGAAAAAAATAAATGAAAACAAGTAACTGCTAAAAAAAAAAAATTACACAAAATATTCTAAATCATATGCAGGAAATATATAAGATGACCCTTGCTTATTAAAAACAAATTCGTTTAGGTCTATAAAATACCCTAGAATAAGGGATCTGATCTGAAATGGCAAGGCAGCAAGGTCCTGATTTTGGATTCTGACAATACAAGGATAAACTACTCAGTGGCTAACCATTGGAATTCCAAATCACTACACTAAAAAGGTATTCCAACAATTTTAAAAAATATCGATTTACACAAATATTGTGTCAAAAATATTACGATGTTAAGAATATTGTGCAACAGAATTCTAACATAAAAATATCCTTTTTAAGATTTTTTTTTTTTTTTAATTAGTGATAGGAGATATTGCTTTTTAAATATGTGTTGTGTTTTATCAGTTTTTGTGTTATAAGCTGATATTATTTTAATGTGTGTAATAATTTTTAGTGTTGTTTTTCATTTGATAACATATTTAAGGTTTTTTCTTATTGTATTTCAAAGTATTTTTTTTATTGTTGGGTTGTTGGATTTTAAAAACCTTTTTTTAATTGGTTAAAGAAATTGGTTTGTAAATTTGATTGTTACCTATTTAAATTATTTTCCTAATTCTTTATTAGACATTTAAAAATGGAAATTCATTTTTAAATTCTTCATTGACTAATTAAATAATTGATTTTGTGTATTATTTATGTGCTTTTAATAATTTGGATTAGACTTAACTATATTTTAGGTTTTTTATTTAATAAGCTTATAATGTTCTTTTTTTAAATGCTGTTTTTTGTTATTTTTTCCTAGTGTTATTTTAATTTCTTTTTGTGTGTTAGAACTTAGAGTAAAGGGGTGGGGTGTGCTTTAAATTTATTTTTGAATGTTTTAATTGATACCTTTTAATATACTTTTATTTATAATTGTATTTGTTAATTTATTGTTTTAGTTGTCAAATATTTCTATCAATTATATAATGTTCACAATTTTGTAAAGTTTTTTTATGTGGAATTCTTTTTCATTCATGGCGGTCACCAGTAGGTAGTTATAGTTAGGACCTAGTTTCCATAGAAAACAAGTTTTTTGATTTGCTTATATTATTGGCGCCGTTTGACGAATCTTCACAAACTTTTCCAAAAATAGTGCCCCGGTGATTCTTATTATGCATGGAAGGTTTTGGGGGGATCCATCAAGCAGGGGACGAGAAAAGGGGGGCCAAAAACATGCGTTTCCCATGTTAATTCCCATAGGAATTTCAGACATGACTACAGCCCGAACTGCTGAACGGAATTACACCAAATTTGGAAATAAGGTAGCTGTTGGTCCAGAAAGCAACTTTTTTGTAAATTTGCGTAAATCCATGAAGTAGTTTTGGAAATATTAAGGAAAATCCAAATTTGTATACATAGGGACGTGGATTCTCTGAGGATCCAACAGTCCCCATGCTCAAATCTGATTGGCTGCCAACACTTCCAACCAGGAAGTGTTGGCAGCCATCGTAGAACTTGGTTTCAGACCAGTCCCCCCAAAAATGTTAGAAAAAGAGAAGGGAGCAGGGTAGGAATACCCTGACCCCCTAGATGTGGTGGTGATTTCCCAGAGGGACCCCGCCATTACGAAAAAAACCATTTTTTTATATTTTTAGCGGGAGCCACGCTAAATCCACAGCTCCCACCAAAATGTTTTTTTTTAAAAGCGCGGGCTCTCGTGCTTCACAAATGTTTAGACCCCAGGTGGGCCACCTTTCCGGGGCAATTGTTTAATTAAATGTGGGGGCCCACATGGCCACCTCGCAGCACCGGGGACTGCCACCTCCCCAGGATAATTCTACTGTCCCGTCCACACCCCGGGGACCGCCACCTACCCGGGGCAAATTATGATAAATGAATGTGGGCAAAAAATATGGTGCAGTGAAACAGATAAAAACATTGCTCCCATAAGCAGATATGATATTTCCAGCAGCTCCCTGCTTGCGGGAGCAATGCCGGGCACCGCAGGAGTCAGGAGCAGCTGTGACCGCTGGGGCATTGAGGCTCCACCCATGTGCCCAGGAGAGGAGAAAGACGAAAAATTAAGTTCTGAAAAGATAAGAAAGAGGCAGAATAAATGTCAGAAATTAACAGAAAGAGGCAAAATAAAGGTCAGCTATGAGCAGAAAGAGGCAAGATAAAGGTCAGAAACGATCAGAAAGAGGCAGAATAAAGGTCAGAAACTGAGCAGAAAAAGGGAAAATAAAGGTCAGCATCAAGCAGAAAGAGGCAAAATAGAGGCCAGCAATGAGTAGAAAGAGGCAAAAGAGAGGCCAGCAACGAGCAGAAAGAGGCAAACTAGAGCTCAGTAACGAGCAGAAAGAGGCAAAATAAAGGTCAGCAACGAGCAGATAGAGACAAAATAGAGATCAGCAATGAGCAGAAAGAGGCAAAATAAATGTCAGAAACAAGCAGAAAGAGGCTAAATAAAGGTCAGCAGTGAGCAGAAAGAGGCAAAATAGAGATCAGAAACGAGCAGAAAGTGGCAAATAAAGGTCAGCAACGAGCAGAAAGAGGCAAAATAAAGGCCAGCAATGAGCAGAAAGAGGCAAAATAGAGAACAGTAACAAGCAGCAAGAGGCAAAATAAAGGCCAGAAATGAGCAGAAAGAGGCAAAATAGAGGTCAAAAATGAGCAGAAAGAGGCAAAAAAAGGTGAGAAACTAGCAGAAAGAGGGTGGATAAAGGTAAAAAATGAGCAGAAAGAGGCAAAATAAAGGTGAGAAATGAGCACTAATAGGCAGAATAAAGGTCAGAAAAGAGTAGAAAGAGGCAAGATAAAGGTGAGAAACGAGGAGAAAGATGCAGAATAGAGATCAGAAGCGAGCAGTAAGAGGGATGATAAAGGTGAGAAATGAGCAGAAAGAGGCAAAGTAAAGGCCAGCAATGAGGAGAAAGAGGCAAAAAAGGGTGAGAAATGAGCAGAAAGAGGGAAAAGAAAGGTGAGACATGAGCAGAAAGAGGCATGATATAGGTCAGAAAATAGCAGAAAGAGGCAAAATAAAAGTCAGAAAGGAGCAGAAAGAGGCAGAATAAAGGTCAGAAAGAGGCAAAATAAAGGTCAGCGATGCTTGCTGAGAATTGCCGAGGCCTCGTCGGAGGCCCGCCCCCTTTCTCAACCACTCTGCCTAGGGGCCTCCTGGCGCACTACTGGTTGGGGGATGAAGTCGCCTTGGCTGCTGAGGGTCGTTGGCCAAAAACCCCTAATGTTGCCACAAGTAAGTCCTCCACAGCCTGACTGCTGAGATGTGGTCAGAGGCCCAGCCCCCTTTCTCAACTACCCTGCACAGGGGCCTCATGGCGCACTACTGGTTGGGGGATGAAGTCTCCTTGGCTGGTGTGGATCGTTGAGGGCCAAGAACCCCTATTGTTGTGACAAGTAATTCCCCCACAGTGGGACTGCTGAGACATGGCCAGAGGCCCCACCCCCTCTCTCCACCACTCTGCACAGGGGCCTCCTGGTGCACTAGTGGTTGGGGGATGAAGTCCCCTAGGCTGCTGAGGGTCGTTGTGGGCCAAGAACCCCTGATATTGCCGCAAGAAAGTCCCCCACAGCCGGCTTGCTGAGATGTGGTTGGAGGCCCCACCCCTTTCTCAACCACTCTGCAAAGGACCTTGGCCTCCTGGCACACTACAGGTTGAGGAATGAAGTCCCCTTGGCTGCTGAGGATCATTGGGGGCCAATAACCCCTATTGTTGTCACAAGTAAGTCCCCCACAGCTAGACTACTGAGATGTCGTTAGAGGCCCTGCCCCCTTTCTTAAGCAAAATACATGTGTAAACCTCGGCACTCTAAATCAATTCAAATGTCAATTCAAAAAGCTATTTGGCAAAGACAAATTCAAAATATCGGCAAGAAGTCAATTCAATTTCTACTGTGTCAATTTTAATATCTAAAAGTCACCAAATCTTGAATCACAGATTTCAAATTTACAGCATAGTGACAATATAATTGGGAATAGACAGCTTGATGTAACAGTCCTCCTTTTTGGGCGTTGAACCGGCAGCCGACACGTGTTTCGTTTCTTTGATGTCCAGATCTCTGATGTAACAGTCATCTTTTCTTGTTAAATTCTGTACATATACATTACGTGACATGTTCTTCCGTTTCAACAGAGAACTTTTATATATCTAGAATTTAACAAGAAAAGATGACTGTTACATCAGAGATCTGGACATCCTCACGTACATTGTGTGCGCCATCTATGGGATCCAATGACTGAAGCCTTGAAAAAGTTTCAAAGAAACGAAACACGTGTCGGCTGCCGGTTCAACGCCCAAAAAGGAGGACTGTTGCATCAAGCTGTCTATTCCCAATTATATTGTCACTATGCTGTAAATTTGAAATCTGTGATTCAAGATTTGGTGACTTTTAGATATTAAAATTGACACAGTAGAAATTGAATTGACTTCTTGCAGATATTTTGAATTTGTCTTTGCCAAATAGCTTTTTGAATTGACATTTGAATTGATTTAGAGTGCCGAGGTTTACACATGTATTTTACATTTTCACTGGGACCATTTGGGTTCTAGTATTTTGGCACCTTAGGTAGTGGGGTGCAGTCTTTTTAACCTTGAGGGGCACCAATACCTGGCTATACACATTGAATGCACTAAAAGAGCAGATGTGCTACCAATCAGACCACCACTGCCATTGTAAATATTGTTACCCTTTCTTAAGCACTCTGCACAGGGGCCTCCTGGCGCACTACTTGTTGTGGGATGAAGTCCCCTTGGCTCGTGAGGATCGTTGGGGGCCAAGAACCCCTACTGTTGTGACAAGTAAGTCCCCCACAGTGGGATTGCTGAGACATGGTCGGAGGCCCCACCCCCTTTCTCAACCACTCTGCACAGGGGCTTCCTGGTGCACTAGTGGTTGGGGGATGATGTCCCCTATGCTGCTGAGAGTGGTAGTGGGCCTAGAGCCCCTATTTTTGCCACAAGTAAGTCCCCCACAGCCGGCTTGCTGAAATGTGGTCGGAGGCCCCACCCCCTTTCTCAACCACTCTGCAAAGGAACCGGGTCTCCTGTCACACTACAGGTTGCGACTGTGGTCACTCGATCGTGCTCACCTATGGCACACAAAAAAATCTGCAGTTTATCGGCAACTCTGCATTCTCCGCAGAACACGGAGTTGCTGAATTCTGCAAACTCCACGACCGGAGCGGAATTTCACGCCCAGGATTAGTTACCATTCACAGATCCACTCAAAGACTCACTCACCCATTGCCAGATCCACTCACACACTTACTGACCCACTCAAAGACCCACTCAGACATTCATGCACTCACTCACTCACCCACTCAGAGACTCACACACGCACTAACCTACCTATACAGCCACTAACACACCCACTCTCAAAGGTTACAGTTAAAAAATTAAAATTTTGAAAAACGTCAAAATTCACTGAAAAAACAAACGTTACAGGGACGTTATAGTTAGGAAATAGAGTTCCAAAAAACGTAGAAATTCACTGAAAAAACCAACGGTTACAAGGACATTGCAGTTAGGAAATAGAATTTGAAAAGCAATAGAAATTCACTGGAAAAACCAAAGGTTACAGGGATATTATAGTTAAGAAATAGAATTTAAAAACCTTAGAAATTCACTGAAAAAATCATAGGTTACAAGGGTATTATGGTTAGGCTGGTACAAAATCAGAGAAATTCAGCAATTATAGTTACCTGAGCTAACTATAACTTACGCCCCCGCAATGCACTGCTTATGACCTCACATATGACATCATTCATGAAATGGTCAGTGACATCACTGATGTCACCTCAAATGACATCATTGATTAAATCATCCACACAACCACTCACACACCCATTCACACCCCTATACAATCTCTCCCATACCCATTCACAGACCCTTACAGTCACTCACACAGCCACTCACTCACCCATACAGCCACTGACACACCTACTCACAAATACAGCCACTCACATAGCCACTCACTCACCTACACAGTTACTTACACACCCACATACAAACACATACAGCCACTCACACATCCACTCATATACCAATACAGCCACTCAGATACCCACTCACACACGGAAACACACAGTCACTCACATAATATATGTTAGAAATAGTATCACTCCTTAGTTTTACACCTAGTATACTAATTGAAGTTTTATTGTATTTTATTATATCTGTTTAACAAACATAAACTCTTAGAAAAAACTTACACTCACTGGATGATGTCATCAGTGACATCACTGACCATGTCATGAGTGATGTAATATGTGAGGTCATATGCAGTGCATTGCGGGGGTGTGAGTTATAGTTAGCTCAGGTAACTATAACTGCAGAATTCCTCTGGTTTTGTCCGAGTGAAATGTGAGCCTAACTATAACGTCCCTGTAACCTTTGTTTTGTTCAGTGAATACTTATATATATATAATTTTCTTTAAGTGTGGGAATAGTAAATCTGACCCCTCCAAAGTGCAGCAATTTCCATACTATTGCTTCTGATAGAGTGGGGATAGTAAATCTGAACCCTCCAAAGTCCAGCCCTTTCCCTACTGTTGTTCAGGTTGAAGTGGAAATAATAAATCGGATCCCTCTCAAGTCCAACACTTTTCTTACTGTTGCTTATGATAGTATGGGAAGAGTAAACCTGACCCCTAAAAAGTTGAATGCTTTCCCTACTGTTGCTTAGGTTGGAGTGGGAATAGTACATTTTACTGCTCCAAAGTCCAGCACTTTCCCTACTGTTCCTCAGGTTGGAGTGGAAATAGTAAATCTGAAACCTCCAAAGTCCAGCATGTTCCCTACTATTGCTTACATTGGAGAGGGAATAGTAAATATGACCCCTTTCAAGTACAGCACTTTGCCTACTGTTACTCGGGTTGAAGTGGAATAACCAAGGGCCCTATTATGAGTCTGGCAATCCAAGGACCACCAGACTCGTGGTGGCAGAGCGGTGATGGATCTAGCCACCGCCACACCGGCAGTCCGACCGCCTGATTACGACTCAGGCAGTCTGACCGCCCTGGGACCGCCGGCTCCTCCAGGGAACCAACATTCCCTGGCGTAAGAGCTTTAGTCAGAGGCCACAGTATGCTTGGCGGGACCGCCACGGTCCCGCCAAGCATATTACGAATTTCCTCTCTGCCAGAGTTTTCATAGCGGTTCTACTGCCATGAAAACCCTGGTGGAGAGGAAACAAAAAGGGCCCTACAGGGCCCCCCTGTGCCTCAACCACATGTACATGCACACAGGGGGCATAACATGTGCCCCCTTGTGTGCATGCACATAGGTTCCTGCCTGGCATAGACTTTCAAGTCCGTGCCGTGCAGGAACCTTGTAGTGCGGTTCCATTGTGGTGCCTTTTTTAATGGCACCGCCGCCTTTAAAAGAGGCACTGTCATGGGATCGCCAAGCCGCCCACCTGCCAGACTACTAAAAAGTCGTAATCTGGCGGGCAGCGCGACCTTTGGCGTAGCAGTTGGCACGGAGGTTTGCACCGCTGCGCCACTGCTCCGCCAAAAAGTCGTAATAGGCCCCTAAATCTGTTCTCTCCAAAGTCCAACATTTCCTTACTGTTGCTTAAGTTGGAGTTGGGATAGTAAATCTGATCTCTCCAAACTCTAGAACTTTGGCTACTGTTGTTTATGTTGGAAAAGGAAGAGTAAATTTGAACCCTCTGAAGTGCCACACTTTCCCTACTGTTGCTAGTGTTGGAGAGGGAACAGGAAATCTGATCCTTTCTAAGTCCAACACTTTCCCTACTATTCTTCAGGCTGAAGTAGCAGAAGTGAATTTGACCCTCTCCAAGTCTATTTTTATTTTAAAAAATTACAAATGTTTTAACATAAATTTGGGTGATTTAATTATAAAAGATAGTTTAATTGAAATTATTTTTACTATATACTTCTTGGAATAGTATTATTTGTAGTTTTTATTTTAATATTGTTATTTTCTATTTTTTTAAGATTCAGTGTGTGTAATTATAATTATTATAAGTATGTTTAATTGACGATATTTATTTCAATGTTATGTTTTTGCTTTGATTTTGAAGTGTATATTTTTATTTTATGTTTGTAAGTTATACAATTGTATATACTTTTGAAATATGTATTTTTTAATGTAAGATATGAAAAAGTTAATATATATTTTAAAATAAATATGTTTAATACGTACAACTCAATATATTTACCTATTTAATGACGATATTGTGTTGCATATTTTTATAGTCGATATTTTTACATTTCATACAAAGTATGTAAAGTCGATATTTATGTCCTCAATATTTGTTGCCGATATTTGTGTTAGTAAGGCCAGGGCCCCGCAGCTGGCTTTGAACAGAGAACTCTGCACCTGGCTGTTGAGGCTAGCCACAGGGGTCTCTTCGAGGTTTGGGTGCATACAGGGACCTGTAGGTATAATCTAAACGCAATACTGTGAGAATAGCATAATTACTAATAAAATTTCTATAGATTATTGTTATTGATTTTAGTGCTTGTTAAAGAGCGCTTCTGAACAGATTCATCTTCTTCGGAGAGTGCCTGAAGACAGCATCTCGCCAGATGCTCACTGTACCTGTCGAACTGTGGAAAAAGTGTCACTCTCTCTTATTTTTTATAGTGCAAACCTAGCTGAAAGGCAAGGGAACATGGCACAGGGTCAAAAGCACAGTCAGCAAATGATTGGAGGGGTAGCAGAGTCCTTAAAGCGGAAGTGGACAGGTACTGCGCCATGATATACAATAAACGCAGGTACTACATTTGAAACAACCACTAACTTTATTCGTAAGCCAATCTATAGCTTTCTTAACCTTAGATCTCACAGTATCACTAGGACTGAGAATATTCTTCAGCGTTTGTGCCCTCCTATATGTAACCAATGGCTTCTCAGTTATGATTTTACTCAAGTCTTTATCAACTTTGAGAATCAATCCAAAAAACTGACTAACATGTCCACCACTCAAATTACTTTCATATTTTCACTGAACTAATTCACCACTAATCCTTTATGGGTTCCGGAGTAGCGTGCTACTCGCCGAAAAAGCGCTTCGACGCCTTTTCGGGGGTAGTAAGCGCTATATAAATGCAATTACAATACAATACAGCTCTTGAAAGAGGTGTGTCTTCAGCTATTTCGTAAATTGCAACAGACTCGGCCTCCTCACTTCTCCTTTAAAACAGTAAACGTGGTCCCATTGAGTTATTGCAATAATTTTAACGCACTGGAAATTGTCCATGTGAACTAAATTAGGAGTTCATTACACACTTTTTCATCATGCCTGGTAAAAAAAACTCACAAAATGTCAGCACATGGCGTCGCCGAGCCAGGCATTAATGCAGAAGGACCTCTGTGCTTCGTGCGCAAACCTGGCCATTGTAAATGGCCTCTCGGGCGCTTTCATTAATTATAGAGTGAAGCCGATACCGAAGGCTTACCGCCGAGGCTTGAGTTTCCAAGCCTGTCGGAAGCAGCATGACCAGCTCCACGCTGCTGTCACGTAAGGCTGGCGCTTCCTGGTAGCAACTTTTCATGGGAATGCACATTCTCCCGCACTAACATTTCATTGTTCAGCTACTGATCGTTGTGACGTTACAGGTCTCAATAGCTTTCTATGACATCGGCTGTGCTCCATGCTCTGAGTTTTAAGAGCGAGACAGTCCAGGGGAACGGAACTGTAAAAAGTCCACGGCTCCGGCGAAGACCATTAGATAACTGCACTCAAAGGTGGTCGGATTGGAAGAATGAGATATTGCTGGGAAGCGGAAGGAAGGTGAAATTGAGTGAGTTTGTTTGGGTCGTTAAGGAACCGAGTAAGGAAGAAAGGTAGAAAGGGCAATCGAAAGATGGATGAACTGAGAAGTCAGGTAGGGAGGGAAGGAAGGTAGGCAGGGAGAGGTGGCTAGTGGCTTGAAGAAGTTAGCTTTTCACACGAGGGAAGGAGGGAAGGAAGGAAGACGAAGGGAAAGTGCAGGTTGGCGTCGGAAAAAGAATTGCGCTTTAAGAAGGACCTACCTCGAAGTCGCATCCTCCCTGGGTGAGCAGCCACTGTAAGCAGGACAGGTTGCCGGTAGCTGCGGCATCGTGCGCCGGGGTGGCCCCGTTGCGCGCTCGGCTGTTGCCCGCCACCCCCGCTTCTTCCACCAGGTACCGAAGGCAGCTCAGTTTCCCGGAGCGGGCGGCATGGTGTGCCGCCGAGGCCCCCAGAGGGTCTCGGAGGTCTGCCTGTAGAAGCCCCTCTGCCTTCAGGGTCCGCAAGCTCTCCAGGTCCCCCTGACGGGCCGCGATGAGTGTCCGCTCCAGGGCCATAGCTGTTCCTGGCCAGTTCAAGGACTGGGTGGGGGGAAACCTCTTCAACAAGTGGGAACAGGGCCCATCGTGAGCTCGGGTATTTTTGCGGTGCGAGCCATGGACGAGTCTCCTCACACTGCGCTACAAAGGCGCGAAATCGATAAAGCGAGGTTTGCAGGCGAGGTGACAGTTCAAAAACAATAGCATCAGAAACGCAGCTGGCGCGCGGAGCGACAAACTGGCAGGGGAGTCCCCGCCATCAGTCCGCATTACAAATGACAGGTCAACAAGTGGTGACAGCTCCACTGAGGGTGAGCAGGATAGGGTACCAACTTCCAGCGAGTCCAAGTGTGAGCAGATCCTCCGAGTGGGGAACAGCACGCCCCTGCTGGGTTCAGGGTTCAGCCACCTTCACTTCTTTTAGTCCTGTCTTCTGTGTCAGAGAAGGAAAAGTCAATTTCTGCAGCCCCCACCTACGCATGCAATATTTCTGCACCCTAGTCCTTCTCTCCCCGCCGCGGTTCATAAGCGGTTTAGCCAGCTCAAGGTCGCCCGTCGCTCCCACCTTCCTTGCGCTGTGTACTGGAACAAGTTTCCCAAGTGCTGCCGGTGACGATGAATTGGCCCCTGCTTCAGTCTCAGCCCCCGTTGACTTATCTTCAGGGTGGGTTTCCCCGTGTTCATCCCCCGGCACCAGTTGGAGTGCAGCCCTGGGATAACCATAGCAGGTGCTTCATACGCGGTCCCTTCCCTCTGTTGTCTTCCTCCTCCAGCCAGTGAGAGCGGTCATTGGGCTCCCTCCTCCCGCCCCTTTCACTCCTGTATGGCGCGTGTGGCAGCAGGGCAGCGCTTTCAGCCTGTCTAGCCCCTCCCCCGGGCTGCAATCCGACCACCTGTTGCAGAAGCACTGGAGATCATGTTCCTGCTGGTCTCGAGAGGCCGCCACCGAGACCTCTTCCAGAGGGCAGAGGCTGCCTCTGATCTTCCACTGTCCCTTTTCTCTCCCCAGCCCTGCCTTCACTTGTGGTGCTTCTCAAATCTAGTCGGCTGTACCTTTCCAGGGGAGCCTTATATTTTAATAATGAGTGTTTGAAATTAAGTGGTACTGCTGCTTCTTGTAGTGCTATACACAGGGCTTTAAGAGGCCGGGTCCTGCCGGTGCTCAGTACCAGCAGTTCTAATAAGCAGGTGCTGAGACGGGTCTCTATCAGGCTCTCCATTTACCCTCAGGATGAAAAAAAAAGTCTTAACTCTGCAACAGTGCCACCCTTCACTGCCTTGGATGCAACTTCAAAGAGACTCGTTATATTTCTTTCACAGTCCCGTCATTTCAGAACTGAAACATTTTCAATTTTATATACAACGAAGCCATAGTTGTTGCTTATTTATCTTATGCAGCTAAAAACCATTGGCAAAGTCAATAGTCCTGACTTCTTGTAGATATAATTTTACTTGTTGTATTATATAGCTGGATGCAATGACAGAAGCAGCAAATTACTGGTTGGGCGGCACACTATGCTAAGCACAGATTTTTAGCTTACTTTTTAAGCCACGCCCTAATTATATATGCCACGTCCCTTTGAGAGACCCCCCAGTTTTTTCATCCCACTTAAAGCTCTGGCTATAAATCGGCCTTAGGTCTGCTCAGCTAATCCAGTGTCTCCTCCCGAGGCTGCTCTTGATCTGCCGATGACGAGACTGCTCCTGATCTACATGGATGGGGGGGGAGACCTCCTGATGCAGGTGTGCTCTGTAGTGCCCCACCCACATGTTTCTTGCACTGCTGCTGATCTTTTGCTGAGGTAACTCACAATCATCTACAGTGCTTTAAGTGGAATGAAAAAAGTGTGTGGGGGAGGTGTCCAAAATGGGGCTTCGCTAAATCACATAACATTTGTGTGATTTCCATACTGTGCCACCCGACCAGTATTTGGGGCCTCTCTGAGATTTCTGTCATTGCAACCAGATGTATGACACTACAACTGACATACACATAAAATCAGCGAGGACCAGCTTTGCCAATGGTTTTGAGCTGATTAAGATAATTGAGTGACAACACTGATTTCTGGTGTAAGTGTTTCAATTCTGACATGTTGAGACTGAGGTCATAACTGAGGCCTGTGGAAGTGGTAGGGGGTCTTCAGAGAGTCTCAATCACTCCTGTTATGTTCACTCTATGTTAGACATGTATGCCCATTTTTTCTTCGTATATCCTCCATCCTCATATCTTACACTTCATGTCTCTGCTCTTCAGCATCCTGTTTTCACTCTCTCCTAAATTCACTTCCTTGCATCTTCTTACCTCCACCAAGCCCCAAAACACCACACACTCATTCACCTCTAAGAATTGTATTTTATTTTACTTTGGCCTTGTCAATATTTGGACAATTGTGTACCTCCTCTATACACATTTGCACAGAACCACAATTGCAACTGGAAAACGTGACCATTGCTTGGTGTGGTCTGCAAAGAGGCCAAGGATTGGATGACAATGTATCCTGAACACTTTTCTGACCCACTAACGCACTGCTTTAAGCCTCAACTCCAGAGCTCTCAATCGTGGCCTGAAGCGACTCAGTTCAAAGTATACACCAAACAAGAGTACTATGCTACACAAAGAAAAAAGACATAAACCCAGCATCCTTGACATAGCAAACATTCTTGGGGAATGCAATATTATGTAAAACATGTGAAATATAAACAGGAACTATATTGTTGACATGAATTACCCTAACATGCTTTTACAATTATTTTGCAGAAATCGATCATTATTTTTCCTGTACAGTTAAGAATATGAATATAGAGCCTAACAGGGGCCCGTTTCAATGTATGGTTTTAATTACTACCAGGTCTGAGACCCAGAGAGACCTGGCCCACTTAAAGCCATGATTATCTACATGGGGGGGTCCTGTGTCATTTGACTGTCCTACCTTTTCCTCCTCCACCGAGTGTGGTCTAGTACAACCTACCTCTGGCTGCTCCAGATTATTTGCGTCAGGCTGTTCTTGATGTTCTCCAGAGGTTGCTCCCCATCAACAGAGGGTGCCCCTAATATTGTGGCTACTTTTAATCTGTTTCTGATTTACGACTGAGTACAGTGAGCAAAACACAATACACTGGAACATATCTTAGAGCAATTTTTAGAGGCTGAGATTAATTCAAACATTCCACCCATCTCTTTCATCTTTTCTCAGTGAGACATGCTATGTACCACCAGGTATATTTTGAAGTGCCACGGGTATGCCCAGATATGAAACCCCATAGCTTACTCTGCCACAGGGCTCTAGTCGCCCACTCTGATGAGGTCCAACAAAGTCATTACATGTCAGGAGTAACTTGTGTTCCATCCAAAGGGGGGCAGCCTAGTCATTTGGGCTGAACAGATACTTCTCACTGGAGCAGGACAAATGAGACTTTCATATGGGTGGACTTTGTTTATTGTGGCACTATGATCAAAAAGACAAAGGACTGCAATAAGGCCCAAAGCAATTACCAATGACTGAGTTTAATCAAAGCATTCACCCAATCACTTTGATGTTTCCTTAGTGAGACACCCTAAGAGAAGCAGGTGTGTGCCTAGACGTGAGCCCATTAGCACTGGTCAGATCTATTGAGAATATACACACACACACAGACACACACACACACACGCACATGCACATGCACACTGCAGATTTAAGTGATAGAGAAAAGAGCTGTCAAATTACAAAATTCGTAGTACCCTTAAACAGCATGACAGTAAAGATATAGTATTTCGGTTGTCGCTAAATTACACTTTATCAAGCAGTGGCTGAAAGAGTCTGATGTTAAACAAATAATGACTATAAAAGACCAGCTCAAAGCCTGCTTCCCACAGAGGTCATAACCCCAATGCATTTTTCTTTAAAATGCAATCCCTGCCAGCTTTCCCCTTATGGTCACCACTGTCAGGTTCCTGTCAGTCTGTCCCATGATAAACTGCAGCATGTCCTGGTGCCCCTTTAACCCGCCCTGTTCATCACATAACCAAGCCTCACCCCAGACTCCAAAAATTCCTTCCAGCTCAGCTTGTAAGATGTCCTTTTTCAAACTACTGACTTTTCCACCAGAGGTTATGCTCTCACATCCCATTCACCCACAAGTTGTCTGGAACTTTCAAGCCCTTCTTCGCAGTTCCTGGGGCCAAACCATGGAACCTCTACCACTGAGAATGAGAGAGTGCATCAGCCACCCCATTCTCAAGTCCCTCAATGTGCTTAGCCCTGAAGAGAATATTGAGCTCCAGACATTGCAATACAAGCTTCCTCAGGATACTCGTCACCTATACATCCTTCGTAGACATCCTGCTGACCACTTGCACCACAACTGTATTATCCAACATGAACATCACTTTCTTGTCCCTCAATGCTGCCCCCACAAACGGACTGCCAGTAACAAGGAGAAGAATTTGAAGAAAGCAATGCTGTGGTGTTTGTCCCTTCAAGCCTATGGCTACTGCTCGCACACCATTGGCTGTTCCAATACATTTCAAATCCCCCAGCCTCAGAAGCATCAAAGTATGTTTCCACCCTCCTAGTCAATGAATGATTCTGCATCCACATTGTCGTCACACCATTGTATCAAGAAGCACTGTCACAACTGCAGATCATAACTCACCCTCCTCATCATGCACAGCCGGTGGTGCAGTTTTGATGCCCCATGCACTGCAGACAAGAGGCTCCTGCAGAAGGCCCACCCTGGAGTTCTCACCTGGCACACAAACTTCAGATGCCCTAGCAGTTTTTGCATGAGGCGCAGCTCACATATCCTCTTACCCAGTACTTCAGCAGAGTAACTCATTCAGTGCAGACAACTTGTCCACAGGCAATCTAGGGACAATGGCTATAGAATCCAGCTCAATGCTCATGTAGCTGGCCCCTCTGTCTTCTCTGCTGCCAGCAAAATCCCAAAGCTGTCCATCACCACTTCATGGTTTTCATCACTCTCGCATTCCCCTTTGGCACCAGCCCTCCCAAGCATCAAAAATTCATCCAGGTAGTAAAGGGCCTGTTCAGACCATGCCACTGACCTCACCACCCATTCCACGAAGGTGCTAAACTTCTCAAACAAAGCACATGAAAATGTCCCCTTATCGGCGCCCACTCCAAAAGATCTGACCAGTGTATTGTTGTGTCTAGATTAGCGTAGGACACCAAACATTCTGCCTGATCAATGAAATTGTTTACCAACCCACCATCCGGCCATGACAGGTGATGTATAAGGTAAAATTCCCCAGGTGCCTTCTTTGACACCACCCTCAGAAGGGATATTATGAGATCAGGCAAAGGGGGGGGACCAACATCGGCCATCATCCCTAGTGCTACCTCCTTGTGGTGCTTGTCCCTCATCACCTTTAGCATTTCCTTGTAAGATTCCAGATTATCAGCCCATCTCCCTCCCAAGGGGCCAGTGTGTGGTATTGTAAACCACCAGAGAAATCCATTCCACAATATGGTAGCTGCCGCCCTGTCCAAGTACCT
Source organism: Calotriton arnoldi (assembly GCA_963921515.1). Classification (NCBI taxonomy): domain Eukaryota; kingdom Metazoa; phylum Chordata; class Amphibia; order Caudata; family Salamandridae; genus Calotriton; species Calotriton arnoldi. The sequence goes on along the minus strand of CAWUFW010004139.1, from coordinate 118,468 downwards.
CTTCAACTAAGGAAGCATGGCCTCCGATGTAAACTGAGCAGCTACAATGCTCCTTGCATCACCCCTACCCTGTCCTGTCGAAGCTTGAACTGCCCAACTGGCACATTGCAACACTAGATTTCACCAACCATGCTTCAAACAGTCATGGCGGAACTTGCATGGGTATCGATAGCAGGCCCATTTTTTTTAGGCTCAAACTTGCCCCTTTAAGGCACTGTCAAGTCGCTCCACCCCCCTCCCGGAGTGGGGCGATTTGGAAAGGGCTGATAAGATATGAGTTAACTACTAGCTCAATGATTGGAATTGATCAGCCTTGTAGGGGTCATGTTCTTCAGCCAAAGCTCGTTGTTTATTTCGCCCCCGCGATTTCACGGGGTCAAGCTCTTTTATGCCCCAAATTGCTCAAAATATCTAAGCCAGGCTAGGCCCCCAAAGCTTATGCTGGCTGTCCTAATGATGTCAAGATACTTCCAGAGTGGTACACTGCACTCTGGCGCGCTCTTTCAAATTATGGTGGCATAGATTGTGAATGTCGCTGTCCAGGTGTCAATTTTGGTCGGGATGTTTGGCCACTTAACCAGCTTCCGCTCCTCCACCTTCAAACCCTCTTCCCATCGATGAAGCAGCATAAAGACATTCACGTATTAATTTACCCATCCCATATCTCTTCTTTTGTGGACAACAAGAAGACCCATGTAAATCAAGACCATGTCCCCGGGCCGGCCATTTCTGCTTGGGAAGGGTGGGGCCTCCGGTACCACCTTGTCACCATCCCCTGACATCACCTGTGTCTCCCCTAAGGCCATGGCACCCTCTGATGCCCCGCCCCATGTATCACTGTTCTTTTATGACATCTGGTCCCCCTAGGTCACGGTCTGTACAACCCCCCCCCCCCCACCCTGTACAGCTCCACCCTCCTCGGTCTTCACCACCATGGACTTCCTGTTACCCTGCTTCACTATGAACTGCTCCCACAACCTCCACCATACTTTCTGCAATCGCTCAAACTCAGTCCCACCCCTTCCTACTGCTAGTGTCATTCACTCTGCCCTCCCAACATAGCTCACTCCCTTGCTCACACTCGCCCCCTTCCTCATCATAGTCATGTTTTAGACCCGCTCCTTTCTTCTTCCAACCTTCCTCCTTCCTCAACCACTTCTCAGTGGAAAGCAGAAATTGCCCATCCTGCCCTCTGAAGTGTTGCCTCCTGCTTAGGCACACCCTTTTCTGGCTCTTGCCAACATCACTGCTGGTGCTGAACTCCCCTCCTCCATCTGACTCACCTACTGGTATGACTCCCATCAAGTCCATGACCCTCGGCCTCACTGCCTTATCACCCCGTAGTGCAACTCACCTCCATCCTCTCCACTCCCTGATTCATCACCACTAGTGCTAAGGTCCTCCACACCAAGGGTCTCACCTCAGACCATGCAGCCTTCACTGCTTTGTCCCCAGTAGTCCTCCACAAGGTCCTTAACCTGTATCATCACTGACCTGGGAGCAGTTCTGTGCTCCACCAGCTCCAGAACCTATAACCTTGCCTTCTGGCCATCACCACGTGCCCTATTGTGTGCTCCAAACTCTGGGGTGCCCCTGTCGTCCATAACCCCCCAGTCCTATCTGTGCAGCCTGGTCAGAGACCACACCCACAGTCCCAGTCACTGAAGTCCCAAAACCTATGGTGGTGCATGCCCAGGGACACCTCCCCTGTGGGACCGTAATCAATGAACTCCATGCCTCTGCTGGGGGCCTCCATATGTCCAACAGGGGCCCCGTCCTTTTTATATCCAGCATGGCCTACCACCACATGCCTATAATGTCCACGGGCCTGGCAGTTCCCACATCTCTTCGGCATGATAACCACCTGCTCCTGTGCGCTCTGTACAAGTCCTACCCTTGCCAGTGATCTCCAAACCTGATGGTGTGTTGACATTGCCAAGGGGTCGGAATCCGCAGCTGTCCTGCCACATTCCACCACTGTTGTGATGCAAGCACCTCGAGATCCTCAATGCTGTCCTGCCTTGTCCTTTCCACTGAATGCACTGCCTACTGCTCCCGGGGCCTGATGCCCCATGGGGGGTGCTCCAGAAAAGGCCACTCCTCTGCTCCTCTCTGTGCTCTAGAGCTGCTCCTAGGTGGCTCTTCCCACTGCAGAACCTGACCTCTTCCACCAAGAGACCGTGTACTGGCCCCAACTACTACTGCAGAACTTTGAGGTAAATATCCCCCCCCACTGGGGAATAACCAGAGTACGGGCCACCTGTGCTGTTGCCTGACTGTCTGACCGGGTCTAGTTCCTATCCATGTGGGTTCTCCCAGCACTCCTGCCTGTCCTGAGGGGTGACCCACAAGCAGCGACTGCGCGACATCAGTGAGAACCCCCACTGGGTTAACCTCTTGTCCACGAAAATTGGGCGAGAGGTGTTGCGCCAAGCACAGGAGCGTGAATGTGCTCTCAATGTTCGCATTGGATGCAGCTCCTGGGGCCAACAACCTCCTTCTTTCCAGTCGCAGGGAAAAGTAATTTCCCTTAAACAGATGTATGTTGAGTGATTTGTAACAAAACAGAACAAACAAAGAAGCAAGATCTCCACGTAACCTGCAAATCGCAATCTAGTAGTTACTAGGAGTAGGATATATAGAGGAGAAGAAGTCTGGTAATTGACTTTAAGGCTTAGATGTCACAGTTCATTCACTTTTTGTAGCTATGTATCCAGATCATTACAAAGTGCATCTAGTTATTTATCAAGTCTTGGAGTATAACATTTGTATTATTAGTGCTTCTTAGCTAACAGAGCCAAGCTCGCCAGTTGTGTATTGAGAAATCTTTGGCATTTGTCAAATTATTAAGGATTATTTTAACACCCACAAGGAAGAAAAATTCCATAAGTAACTGTAAGGAAATCCCTCTTTTTGCCTGATCACCCCCAAAGTTTTGCAATGATGCTGCTGGTTTCTTGACTCTAAAGGTGTTCTTCAGCCTGGCAACCAGACCTCAGTGCCAGTGCTCTGCCTCTCAAAAGTGATATGTCTGATTGGTTCATCCACATTTGGCATAAGTTAACTTACTTGTAAGTCACTAGTATATGGTACCAGGGGTACCCAGGGTCTGTAAGTTGAAGTAATCCTCATGGACGGAAGCACTGCTTATGCCCACCACCGGAGTGTGACAAAGCAAGGCTCCCAGGCTGTCATTGCTGGCTGGTAGAGCATTTTTGTAACTGCTAACTTGACTTTGCCATTCAAAATAGTGACAACGTCCATACCTTCCTTTTAAATATATATGTCACGCCGACATCCTGGTGTGTGTCCACGATTTCCAGATTAAAGAGGATATCCTCAAGAAGGCCAGAGACTCCCATCCAGTCCACTTGAAAGGCCACTCCCCGACCTTTTTTCAGGACCTCTCAAGAATCACTCTGCAGAAGCGCAGAAAGTTCCACCCCGTCATAGAGCATCTGCGGAAGGCCAAGATTCCTTATGCCTGGGGTCACCCTTTTTGCATCATCTTTAGACATGAAGGGGCGCTGCATCAGCTCCGATCGCTCAAAGAGGCCTGCGCTCTTCTGCACCTCGACACCCAGGATGTCTCTGGCCTAGTGAGGACCCAAAAACGAGGCGGCGGAGGAGTAGAGGAACTTATGTTCGCCTTGATGACCCACCCTCCACACGTCCGAGGGACCCATACTAGATCTCTTCGGAAATTCTCCTCCAGTACTGCTCCATCTTGACCGAATACGCCTCATACCGACTCATCGGAGTTGATGGACTCAGACACTCAGTTACTGCCCTTCCTCCTGTTTAAAGTATCCTTTACGTTACTCAATGGGGTCTATCTGACTTCTTTCTCATCTTCTCCTCCGCACCAATCTAGGCTATTGCCGGACGGCAACACATTCGAAATCTTCACAGTAGAACATGCTAGAGCGGTAGGGCAACTACAGCAAAAGATTCACGAGCAAGGGGCGGGAGTGCGGATGTCACTACTACGATGCACAATACTCGCATTGTGAGCCTCAATGTCCGAGGCCTTAACAGCCCAATCAAGGGCAAGGTGATCTTATCCTACCTGGAACACACTAGGGGGGACATTTGCTTACTGGAAAAGACACATTTGCTCACTAGGGACACCCATCGCATGCGCTCCCCGAAGTTCCCTAGGCAATATTCGTCCTCAGACTCGTCCAAGAAGAACTGGGTAGCCATACTAATTGCCCAGAGCTTCCAAGGAAAGGTGATCGAGACCATTGCCGAACAAAAAGGTAGAGCACTAGGGCTTAGAATACAATGGGGTAGTACACAGTTCACGGTAGCATCCGTATACGCTCCAAATGAGCACTTAAGAGCGCTTCCTTCTAAACTATCTTACGAAAGTATTGGCCACGCCTGACCGGGAGGTAGTGATTGGGGGAGACCTGAACCTAGTAATGAACACGGACTTAGACCGCTCTGGACAACGCACCACTCAAACAGGGACACTCTCACAGACGGGACAGCATTGGCTCGCAAACAGCACTCTCAATGACGTATGGAGGCAGAAACACCCGACTACCAGGGATTATACATATTTTTCAGCAGCTCGCAAGACTTATGCCCAAATCGATCACTTCCTAATCACAGATGCCCTGGTGGGATGTGTGGCTGAAGCAATGATAGAGCCGCGCTCTCTCTCCGACCATGCCCTGATCATCCTATCGCTGAACCTAGGTGTCGCTCAACCCCGCCAATCACGGTGGCGTCTTCAAGACACGCTGCTTCACTAAGACCAAATAACAAAGGCAATTTTGAAAACACTTAAAGACTATCTCACCGATAACGACATTGAGGGTGTGTGCCCAGCCTCTCTATGGGAAGCATTAAAATTGGTTACACGAGGGGAACTAATAGCCATATCGGCAGGTGATAATAAGCTTAGAAAGGAACATAGGAAGGAGGTAGAGACTGCGGTAGCGGACCGGTGCCCCTCGGGTATGGCGAGAACTAGAGCGGAAACGGATCATTCTTCGCAGGCTGGACCTCGACAGAGCAGAATATCCCTTGCTACGCCTACGGCACAAATTCTTCCTTAGTGGCAATCGTTCAGGCCGCATGCTTGTTCTGCATTCTGTCCATCAATTGTTCTTTTTGCATTTGTCACCCCGAGTGGGACAGGTATGCCCAGTCGTGGGCCCCGTGCTCTCCATGCCACTGGAGTCAAGCTATCCTGGCTGATGAGGGCTGAAAGCCCAAAACCGGTCCTAGGATGCTTGTTTCCAGTCCAGGGAGGACCTGGCCTGGCAGTTCGGGCTGGACTGTTCCCATTGGGCACAGGGTCAAGACTGATTTGCATATGGCTGGGTCCAAACTGGAATGGCATGGTGAGCAAAAAAACGATGGATTTAGGCCCAGATCTCTGTACTGGGGTGAATGTATGACATTGTTCTGCATTCTGTCCATCAATTGTTCTTTTTGCATTTGGCCCACAAACTGAGGCAAAGAGCGATCTCGGGGTCGATCCCGGCAGTTAAAAACCCATCTGGGAACATAGCTCATACGGACTCTGAGATCGCATAGGCCTTCAGTGCTTTTTATTCCAAACTCTACTCGGAGGGAGACTCCCCTAGTGGAGATATAGCCGCCTACTTCCAAGGTGTGCAGCTGACTACGCTGCCGGCAGACACAGCCAGCCATATCGATCGCCTTATTCAAGTAGATGAGGTAATTGCAGCGATAGCCTGCCTCAAAATAGCTAAGTCCCCGGGCCCTGATGACTTCACCCCCCTGTTCTATAAGAAATTCTGTCAGGTCCTTGCCCCCATACTAACGCGGCTCTTTAATTCTTTTATAGACACTGGGGTTCTACCCGACTCGTTCACAGAAGCCTCAATATCGGTAATCTTAAAACCCACAAAAGATCCCCTGGAGTGCGCGTCCTATCGGCCGATCTCACTGCTCAACGTGGATGCCAAAATTTTCACTGGCATCTTGGCCGCGCGCATTAACCCGTATATGTCGGGCCTTATTGACCCTGTCCAAGCCGGGTTCATCCCGACTAGACAGTGCGGTGACAACACGAAGCGCCTCATACATCTTACGGATCTCATTGCTTGCTCCCGTCGGGAGGCCCTCCTGTTGTCTGTCGACGCAGAGAAGGCCTTTGATAGGGTCCATTGGCCATTCTTGATGGGGACGCTTCGCTGGTTCGGTTTCGGGGATAGGTTTCTCAGCTGGTTAAGATGCATATACAAAGCACCTAGGGCTTCTGTCAGGGTCAATGGGTATTCCTCTGGGCTCTTTCCAAAATGCAGGGGAACCCGACAGGGGTGCCCTCTCTCCCCCCTGCTGTTCGCCTTGTATATGGAGCCATTGGCTCAGAGGGTCAGAGACAACCCAGGGATCTCCGGAGTCCGCCTCGGGGCAGACGCACATACTATTAGCCTATACGCCAACGATGTGATCCTGTCCCTGACGAATCCGGCGACTTCATTGGCGGCACTAGTGGACGAGTTCTTCTGATTTAGGGAAGTGTCGGGATTCAAGGTCAACCTACATAAGTCGCAAATCCTAAATTTGTCCACGTCCCATGCCACTGAGGAAGCCCTGATTAAACAATTCCCATACTCCTGGGCCAGCCATCACATACCATACCTAGGTATTCTTCTGGCACGCACCCCGGCCAAAACCCTAACAGCTAATTATACCCCACTCCTAGAACAGACTAACAAAACTCTGGCAACATGGACACGATAGGGTTTCTCATGGGCAGGCCGTATCGCAGCAGTCAAGATGATGATTGTGCCACACATACTCTACATCTTCCAAACCATTCCCTTAACGCCTCCCCTGACCATACTGCGGAACCTCCAGCGGGCTATAAATCGTTTTGTCTGGGGGGGGGGAAGCGACTGCGTCTCAGCTTCTCGCAAATTGCGAAGACGAAACAGAATGGGGGGATGGGAGTCCCAGTGGTATCACGGTATTTCCAAGCTTCTCAGTTACGCTTTATCATGGAGTGGAACCGTCCTCTATCAGAGAAATATTGGACGTTTATGGATCAAACGATAGCGGGCAGAAATATTTGCCATGAAATTTGGCTCCCACGTAAGCATAGGGCATGAGGTCTGTACTCTTCTCCTGTCACGGCGACAACTCTAAAGGTCTGGGATGCTACGGCGATTCGACAAGGGTTTACCACTTTCCCCTCCCCGATGACTCCGCTGGTCGACAACCCAGACTTTCCGCCGGGGTGTAAATCGGAACCCTTTGAGCGATGACGTGAGAAAGGTTGTAAAAAGGTGGGCTCCCTTTTCGACCAGGAGGGAATTATCCCTTTTGATCAACTTCAGACGGACTATGCAATTCCTTCTGTGGACTGGTACATGTATCAACAAGTACGTCACTGGGTTACCTCTCCAGAGGTGAGACCAGGGGCCTCACGACGGTTAACGCAGTTCGAAAAGTGGCTCGTCACTAAGGACGATGACAAACGCCTCATTTCAGAACTATACACATTCCTCTCCTCGGACTCCTCGCCCGCGAAAACCAAGGGACAGTTAAGATGGTAGGAGGAATTAGGCAGACACCTTACAAGCAAAGAGTGACAGGATATCTTCTACAGAACTCACCACACAGCACATGACATTTCAGGCACAGAAGCTGCATATAAGGTGGCAGCGTTTTGGTATTTAACTCCAGCCCGACTTAATCACTGGAACAAAGATCGCTCGGCATACTGTTGGCGGGGTTCTGGTCAGACGGGCTTCCTAGTGCATCTACTTTAGCACTGCCCCAAGTTAGTGAGATACTGGGATCTAATATTACAAGACATAAATGATGCCTTTGACACGGACGTCCCACGCTTCCCCGCGTATACCCTGCTAGGCCTTCCCAATTGCTTGACCTTTCCTCTACTCTCCATGAGAGGGAGACAGATAGCTATAGCTCTGAATGCCGCGCATCTAGAGTTATTAGCCCATTGGGGTTCCGACAATGTCCCTGACCATTCTACTTGGCTTAGACGACTATGGGCGATGTTGGGCATGGCACCACTATCGTTGGTGGCAGATAACAAGGCGGATGTCTTTCAGGAACTTTGGGCTCCTTTCATAACTATCCTTAGTAAGGAATTCAGAGACGTAACCTGCCCCAAGCTCCTAGAGGTTATACGCCTCAGCTTCATAAGCCATAGTAATTGCTGGGCAGGAGCCCCCCACAAATCACTGACATGGGTCTATCAAAGGGTGCGGAGGAGACTGGGTGGGTTCAGGAGGGGGGTATTTTTTCTTTCCTTCTTTCTTTCCTCTTTCTTCCCTTAAGGCTTGTTACCAGGTTAAAAGTTCAAGTAAAGTGGTGTACTTCGCTATGCCATAGCACGAGACAAGGCTCAAGAAGACTAAGATTACAAAGCTGCTTCTTGCTGAGTAGCCTACTGTAGCCCTTAGCCCACGCTGCCTGCCTCCGGGTTGTTCGCATTCAGCTGTGTCAATTTCATAAGGCCACAGCCTCCAACGCTGGCTACTGACTATGTATTGCAGTATGTTTTTTCGATGCTATGCCTTGATATAAACTAATAAAAAGAGTTATCCCATAAATATATATGTCACCCCAAGGCAGGCCTATTGAGCCCTAAGGTAGGGGAATAGCACTGCTTTTCCCGCTTTCCCTCACCCCGCATTTTATTACAACGCGGTCGTTACAACGACCGCGTTGTAACAACGCAATACCATTACCTTGCAAGTCGTTACCACGACTTGCGGAGGGGGGCGCTGGATGTTGGAATAGTATGATTTACTATTCCAACTCCAGTCTGTGCGGACAGTAGGGAAGGTGTTGGATTTTAAATCCAACACCTTCTCCCCCCTCCGCAAGTCGTGGTTTCGACTTGCGGGGTAATGGTATTGCGTTGTTACAACGCAGTCGTTGTAACGACCGCATTGTAATAACATGCGGGGTCATGGATGCGGGGTGAGTGATGTTTACCAAGGTAGGGTGCTATATATTAAACAGTTTGTAAACAAATAGGGGCTGTGCCTATACCAACACCCAAACTAGGCAACAGTACTGTATGTTCTTCTCCATGTGATAGAAGTTTATATGTTGAATATTGATTTTCTAAAAGAATTTTTTGAATATTGATGGTGTAATAAATCACCAAACCACCGTAGTTGACAAAGTGGTTTCCATTTATGCATTAGTGTTTCGAATTCACACACCCAAACAGTTTTTTTGATAAAAAATATATTAAAAAGTGGAACATGTGTTTTACATGTTCTTACATTAAAAACCCCCAAAGGCTGGTAGGCCAATTGGCAAGTACAGGGTTACACGCTGACAACTCAGTTGTGCTAATGCCTGAAAGGGACTGCTAAAGTTGGTACTTCAAGGTGTCAAAAGAATTGTTGCACTAAACCTGACTTGATACCAAGTCGAATTTAATTTTAATTTTGAGTATATGGCAACTTTAGAAAGTTGACACACTGTTGCCTAAAGTTTTCCAGTAACCATTTACAGTTGCTTGCCACAAGACAGCCTTCTGCTCTCCTGGTGGGAGGTGTGAATGGCTTCCAGGAAAGAACACAAAGGGCCTGCTGTTGGAAGAGGTGTTTCCTCTCTCTGGTGGGAAGTCCCAACAGAGTGTGAGCCCAAAAGGTGAGTTTCAAAGGGGAAGCCACCTTTGAACGGCAAACGGTGGCCATGAACGAAAGGAGCAGCTCTTTTGTTCTAGTAGACAGGTTGGCATCGGGAACAGAGAGGGGGAAACAGTTGCCAAACCAATTTTCCCAGGGGCATGTAACCCTTAGATAGCCACAGCTCTAAGATGGGCTACCAATCTCTACACACCAAGAGAGGGATCCTGTCATTTTGGGAGTGGGAAGAATATTACATTTCGGGAAAGGTAGATGATTCGCATTGCAGGAAGTCGTTATCAGGCGTGAGGGAATCTGGCAGCCCATTGGCATCCCCCAAGGACAGGTTCTGGGCATAAAAATTGCACTTCTGGTGCCCAGACCTCAGATCACATCTGTACTGAAGAGTGTATTGAAGAAGGACTGCCCGCTGTTTCCTGGACCCAGCAAAGAGAGGCTGCACCAAGGAAGGCTGCATCTGCTGCTTCATGGGCTAGCAAAGAGAGGACTGTTCTTGTGGTCCCCTGCCCAAAGAAAAGTTGCCACGAAGCCTCAGGCAGAAGGAGTGACTCCAAGAGTCATTCAGCTGATGTTCTGTTACAGCTACAGTGCCACAAAAGCTGATGAAGCCTGCCTTGGTGAGTTGGTAGCCAAAATTGTCTGACCGCCGCTGACTGCCGAAGAGCAGCCTCAAAGACTGAGTCCGGACCATCAAAACTTGCATCAGAGTCTGCTGGGCCCAGGAAAGTCGCAGGAGTGTAATTTGATCGCCCAAGTCAGGAGCTATCACCATTTAAAAGGGAACCATAGGTTTCACTGTAACCGGCGACCAGTAGCAACTGTTTTTTGGCTGGACCTCAACGAGACTTCGAGGGACTTCGACCCCTCTGGCCAAAGTTGCTCCACAAAGACTGTGGACCAATGAGTAGCCCCATGAAGACCCCAGTCACCCGATCAGCATTCTCAGCATCCTTCAGGCCCGTCAGCATCCTGTATCCCTTGCATCAAGACCACTCCATTGAAGTCTATGGCTGTTCACCCCTAGAGCCTGGAACTGGACTGGAGACTGCTTCGACTGCGAGGCAACTGCCAAGTAAGCCTCATTGGCCACTGTGACTAGCTACCTGCTGGAATTGGTAAACCCAATGAGGACCGGAGTAGTAGTTTAGAACTTTACAAAAATTTTCAAAAGTTTTCCAAGTAACTGCTAGCCATGGTAGTTGCCAATGCTTGTCTGTGATTTGAATTGAAAGAAGTGATTTATTATTTGCTTAATAATTTATATCTAGGGAACCCTCTGATGGATTTTGTTCATTTTGGTGTATAACAATTCATTAAAAAAAGCTAATTTTGTAAATTGGTGTGGGATTTCCTCTGTGCTGTCTTTCTTTCTTATGCAACTGTTTTGGTACCTCTTAATGCTTTACTTGTTCCTTTGACAAAGCTTGACTGCTAGAAGCCACAGCTCAACCCAAGGCGCACTTGTGAGTTTATTACACAGTGAGGTCACACAACTGCAACATATAATAAACCACATTTCTCACAGTTACAATTTATTGTGTGTTAACTGTAATGGTGTTTGGGCAGAGTTTATACATACGCATTCTCTCATAGTGTCAGGATCTAAAGAAAACTGTAGCATATTTTTATGTAATCATGCATATCTTTCCAAATCAGTTTACACTCAAACATCATGTGAGGGAGATCACCCCTTTCTGTTTGGCAGTATCAGCAGGAGTCTAGCTTTATTCGGAACAGTATCAATCAGTGTATGATCTGCCAAGAGTCTAGTTTGGACCAGAGCTACAGATTTCCGTATTGGGGATCATTGCTCTTCAGTTGGGGATCTCCTGTTCGAGGGAACAAGTTCCATTTCCCATTTGCTCTGGATTTTTCTATTTTATTCTGATATTTGTAAGTCGAAGAGCTTATACATTTTACACACCTTATGCCATTGTCTATAATGTTACAGCAGAAGATGTGACAACTCTGGTTTGAGAAGTCACCCTAGTGTTAAGATAACCATCATTAACTTCATGAATTCATGTAAATAAAGTATAGATCCCACAATTTAAATATAGTGTGTGATTCCACATATCTCCTATGTGCTCCTTATTAGCTCAAGTGTTTTATCATCGCTGTCTCGACTTTAAACCATCTACTTTAATTGTGTTAAAGTGACATTTAGAAATGAAAGATAAAGATGATTATTTTATGTTTCACTTTTTTATTTAGTGGAGGTAAAACTTGAGCTGTGTCTTGAAGGATGAAGCAAGAATGTTGTATTTATCTATCTATATAATTATCAATAGGAAAGTAACACTATGATTTGGTGCCTGTAGGTCCCCAGTGGCGGCTCGCCGAGGAGTGGTGCGGGCGGTGAGGCGGGGAGGGGCAGGGTGGGGGTAGTGGACTCGGACTTACGACGGACAGAACTCCCTCTGAGTTCTGTCCGTCGTATATCCGAGTTCACTACCCCCCACCTTGACCCTCCCCCGCCCCGCCCCCACCGCCCGCACCACTCCCTCGGCGAGCCGCCACTGCCCATAACGAGAGGAAAGCTAATGTGAGCGAAACCAAAGAGCTCCCTGTCTAACTAGATATGATGTTAGGTATAAGTAAATATTAGCCAGATTTACCCCTCTCAGTGATTTCTGAAGTTTCATTTATTTATAGATATTTTTTTTGTTTTTCCACAAGAACTTAGTTATTGCCAACTCTATGTTTTTCAAACAATCAGCGTACAGACATGTTGGGGCCATAGTAGTAACTCTTTGGAAAACCATAATTTATATAGTTTCAAGTATGCCCTACCAGGAGAGATATTTAGAAGACCAGGAGCTCAATAGGTACTCTTTTCTGGCCAACAGTATTTTTTCCTTATATACGGCTCCTACTTCTTGAATGTCCTTGTTCGAACAGATCCCTGAATTGTTCCCAGACGATGATTTCCACCTCAACCTTGCTTCAGAGAATGTCTGGTGTACAGGAGGGTGTTAAGGAGGCACACTTCAGACTTGTCCTTATTAAGTCTATGTCCTGAAACTAGGGCATACTCTTTGAGAATCTTGAGTAGTGCTGGAATTAAGACAGCTGATTTTCCCATAAATATTAGCAGATCCTCTGCATATGCTGCTGCTTTGTGTGTCTGGTTACTTGACTGGATTCCTAGTAGAGAATTATCGGTTGTAATGGAGGCCAAGAGTGGTTTAACGGCTAATAGAAATGGATTGGGGATAATGGAAATCCTTGTTTCATTCCCTGCCCCAAATTGAAGCCATCTGATAGAATTCCATTTATCCTCATCCTGGCTAAGCGGCATTGTGCCCGCTATCACTATACTTCCAAAACATTCGCTGAATTAGAATTTCCATACCACTGAACGAAAATGCAAAAAATCGCACAATACCATACATAATGACTTTTCCGCATCCAGTGGTATTGTCGCAGTAGGGAGAGATAACATGTTTTGACTTTTCAATAACGAGCCAGAATCACTTAATATTATTGCTAGAGTATCTAGTGCTTATAAAGCCACTATGTGATGTATGGATAATATCAGTAATGATGTTTCTAACCAACAGGCGAGCATCTTGGCATACATTTTGAAGGCTACATTTATCAGAGATTGTGGCCTGAAACATTTAGGGAGAAGTGATTCCTTGTCATCTTTATGGATCACCACAATAATAGCATCAACTGCCATGCTCAGTAGAAGAAAAGGTTTGGAAGCGTTCAAACACAGCTACTGCAATGCCCTCATGAAATATTTATAATAGAGAGCACGAAAGTCACCAGGCCCTGGTGCCTTGCTTTTGGGCATGGTAAATATGTCCTTTTAAATTTCGTTGGGCATTATCAGTTCGTCTAATTTACATTTCGGTGCTTCTGATATTAATGAAAAGTTAATTTTCTCCAGCTATGCTATGCATTTTGTAGGGTGGATAGATACATTTTAGAAATACATGGAAAAATAACAATGTTAAAAAACTGAGGTAATTTCAGAGACTTTGGGGCATATTTACAAGCCCCTTTCGTCACCGGAGCGTCACTTTTTTTGACGCTCTGGTGGCGTAATGCCATTTTACATATTTACAAGGTAGCGCTAAGCCACTTAACATGGCTTAATGCCACCTTGTAAATATGCCCCTTTCCGCCGCAGTCCTCTGTGACAAAGGGGCATGCAATGGGTTTTGCAGTGGGCGTTCCACCGCAACACCCATTGCTTTTTGATGCTGCCCCAGATTTACAAGGCTGAGGCTGCGCCAGAAACTAACGCCAGGGAATACCTGGTCTTAGTATGGCGATACGAGGAGAAATTATTAATTTCTCCTCGTATTTTGCTCTTTCCATGTGTGCTGCATTCTGCAGCACACATAGAAAGAGCGAATCACCATGAACGATTGTTTATGTGCAGGAAGGTGTCCCTTCCTGCACATAAACAATCGCCGCTGCAGTGCAGGCACCCTTGCAACGTGGCGGCAGGGTTTTTATAACTTGCGCTAGGGGAAACGCAGGGGCACCTGCGTTTTAAAAATGTTGGGGAGCGGCGTTGCCAAATTTGGCGTAACACTGCACTCCAACATTTTTTAGTAAATATGCCCCTTTGTGTGGAATTTGTTACACAGCTGATAGCAAAGAATGAGTTTTTTTTTTTAAACTTACCAGCTTTGTTCAGTCTACATAGTTTCTTGAATTTCTGATAATGTAGTGAAATGCCCCCACACTGACTAAGGATTCTATTATACTCTTAGTTAAGATTACACAGATTGCTTACTATTCCCTTACATTTTGATTTAATATAACAAGTTTTGGTTATTCGAATGCTCTTTCCATCCTATCCAATGTACATTATTGGACATCTTCATGTTTGCCATGATACGTATCATAACACTACTCGGTGTTGCTTCAAGCGGGTCCCAAAGCACATACAGAGAAAAACAAGAACCTTTATTTTCAAAAGTGAAAGAAGCAACGGGTTCTTAATGCTTTATAGTGAGTTGAAGACAAATAATAAATCTTCACTCATCCTCCAGATTTTAGAATTTGGATGAGGTTTGCATGAGGAAAGGTAGTGCCGGAGGTAAGGTGAAAATACTAGCACGCCTACTGACGTCTGCACAAGTTTATTCCGCCAAACAAGTAAAGTGCAATATTGTTATGCAAATCTACAGCATGAGCCCACTATACCAGTGAGCATCTTATGTTAACCCCTCCCCAGTTTGCATACCCTTTACAGATTACTTTGTGTATTGCTTCAAATGAGAGTAGATGTGAGAGAAACAAAAACTCAGATTAACAGATGCAATGTTTTCTCATGAGAAAAATGAAAAGGGACCTTGAAAGAGGTACAAGAAATGTAAACTTCCTGAAGCTGAGCTAATCTTTTGTGAAACCTCGCTTAGAAGTGCCAAGCACGAGAGCGAGGCTGAAAACTTCAAAAGTGAGAGCACAGGGCAGGGTAAGTATAACATGGGCAAAATGCGAAAAGCAAAGTGGCAGTAATACACTCATTTGGCGTCAGGTATAACAATGATTTCTGAGCAGCTTTCATGCAACCCCACAGCATGATCTGACTTGATCATCAGTTCAGTTTCTGCCTATTCCATCAGTGTGTGCCATCCACAAAAATGTAAGCAGTCTTAGAGTGTCTTTGGTGTGGTATGGGTCTTTCAAGAATTATGGGCATGATATACTAAGCATTTTTGTGACTGTAAGGCTTGTGGTTTGAACAAATCACAGATTTTGGACCTTAAAAAGTCATGTCGCAATTGACAATGAATATATGCCAGCTGGAAATGTCTTTTTGGCTTGCAAAATGGCCTTTGCAACCAATTACGATTCAGTGGGAGAAGGGACATGGCAGTGGCCCCTCCCTCCTCCTACCAGATCACAATGGAATGCATCTATGTTTCCTGAACACAATTTCTGATGTAAACCATTGATAAGAAATTGACTCCGTAAAGGGGATGGCATCCCATTTACACAGTGGAACCTGCCCCCTGCTTCTGCAAGGTAAATATGTGCGCTCAACATCGGGTGTGGGAGGTGGTTAGGCAGTGACCAATGGGTAGCTTTTAAAAAGTGAGCATTCAGTGAACATGTAAGCCACTTCAGAACTGCTGTGTGAGCCCTCATATGCTTGCATCTGTATGGTGGCAACGACTGCTCCGTGACCTCCCAAACTACACACTGACGCCTGTTACGGGCATCCTAAATGCCACAGCACTTCTCATCAGGAGATTGAAGAAATATGATCACCTTACCCCCATCTTAACAGAACTTCATTGGCTTCCCTTGCCAGGCTGCACCATCTTAAAAACCAGCTGCATCATTTATACACCACAGGCAGCACCCCTGATTATCTTGCAGACAAGCTCACCTGCTCCAGTGGTTCTCGGCACACCTTCAGCCAGGACATCATCAGATTGCAGATTAAGATTTGTGAAAAATTTTAAACAAGGCAGCAGGCCTTTTCCATCCATGCACCCAGGAGCTGGAACAACATCCCCATCCATCAGGATTGCCCCAACGCCACTCCAATTTAGGAAGAGTTGAAGACTCACCTCTTTAAAGCACTCTGTATCACAAAGCATTAACCATCCAGGGCCCAGCTACTTCTCCTATTACTTGTTGACTTTATGTTCGTCTTTGACACTGTATAGTGCTTCGCTGCCTTTTGGCTAGGTTTGTGCTATAGAAATACCATAAACATACAAACAAACAGGGAGTGATGTCTGCTGTCTCTTGCAGGTTCCCATCCCTGCATTTGCAGCTTTACAGGGATTTGCAAAGGACTTCTTCCTCATAAATATTAATGAGGCAGGAGTTTTGGCAGCTCCCTGCAAATAGCCATTTGTGATTTGACAGTCACCTTGCAAAATAAAGGTGGGGTTGCAAAGCAGTCACTATACTCATAACACAGACTGCTTTGAAACACTATCCTAGTACATCAGGCCCTTTTTGTGTCCATATTTTTATTCAAATTTATTTCTGAAAATGTAATTCGAAGCTACTTAATACTAATGAACAAACCTTTGCTCTCATGCATTTCTTTATTCTCATTAAAGCAAAATATGCTCCATTGTTATAACTTTCATTATTTTTAACATTCCACGTTTTCTCAGTGTATAAAACATTGATTGTAATAAAATAATAAACACGTTTGTTTTTGTAATAATAAAAAATTATTATAAAAGCTGCATCAAAGTAGAAAACTGGTGTAATTTTATACATGTGATAAATTGTAAACACTGTTTAATGACAAGGCAATACAATGCTGGGACGAAAGTGACTGCCCATCTAAAAATACATCATAGATTGTGGTTTCATTTACAGGAATAATGAGGGCACAATACTGAACGGTTATGAACGCTGTAAAAGCTTAAACAACACTCTTTTTCAATATATGCAAAGAATGTAATTACAAATTACAGCTAATTTAATTGTTTTCAATTCTTAATCAATCATTGTTTTCCTTATGCAAAACTGTATTGTACGATTACTTAATATTAAGAAATTTAATAAAAGATAGCTTTCTAATTGCATTAAAAAAAATATTCGTGACGAACTCTAAAAGCATTTGAGAATAGATTACATAATCTAAAATTCGTTCTTCAGCACTTATGTTTATACAAGAGTTTCCAGAAGATATTCTTCTTTAGACATATGTTCTCAGAGTGTCGGTTACCAGGGCATGTTCACTTTCAAGTTGTTCATTGTTTACAGTTCCTTTAGGTTTCTTTTATGAATGACTTCATAGCAGGATATTATTGCAGTTGTTATAGCCCCCAGGCTGCCCCCAACGGCCATCCACAGAGAGTAACCATACTCAAAGCTTGGAAACCCTGGGATTTTTAGAGATACCTGTAATAGACAAGACACGTCACACTTAATTATCTAAAAGATATTATTGCTACATGTAATCACTCAATAGATTCCATATTCTAGTGTACAGTCAACGAATGGAGAATCAGAGATGTATAACTGCGATTTAAAAAGGATGTTTTTCACCACAGGGCTGTGAGTGACATCGAATAGAGGGGGGGCGAGGGGGGGTGAAGTGGAGTTGTCCAGAATTCCAAGGTGAAAAACGTTCCCTCTATTCACTGTTATAAATGGTCAGTTTAATGTTATGAACCATCCATTCATCTCTCGGGCTCTTGGTAACTGTGCAGAGGTAGAAGGGCTCATGTGGGATCCATACGAAACATGACCTCACCTGCATCTGCCCCTTGCACCATATTATTCCAGGTATCCTGTCACCAACATTACCACCCATTGGCCATCTCTCGCGTCCCAAATTAAAAACAAAAAACACATACCTGGCATGCTGCCACCCTCCCTCACCATTAGTCTACCTTCTCCATCCAAATATTAAAAGAAAATTTTGTCCTGCCACCCACCCTCACCATTTTCTGCATTTACCTTCCCTTTCCTTCCAAAATTAAAAGGAAATAAATGAAGTCCTGTCACTCTCTATCAACCCAATCTCTTCAATTCTTCCCTCTCACACAAATATGAGAAAAATACCTGACCCTTACCACCCACTCCTAACAACATCTGTGCCTTCACTTTCCATCCTGCCCCAAACCATGCTCTCTGCTCACCATGATGAAGCATAGAGTTGGTACTGTACCGACAGGATATCTGAGACCTGTGTCAGTCCAGCTCTGAAATAGCTGTCAAATGCAAAAAAAAACAACTGATGTACAGAGTGTTGAACAATGTCAATTGTTCATCATTTCATCCATCATTTGTTCCTTTGGCTTTTGTTGCCCTAAATGGGAAGGGTATGCCCAGACGTGGGTCCCGTGCTCACTGCGCCACTGGATTCAAGCTAGCCTGGCTGATGAGGGGTGATGCCCCAAAACCGGTCCCAGGATGCTTGTTTCTGGTCCAGGAAGGACCTGGCTTGGCAGTTCGGGCTGGACTGTTCCCATGAGGAACAGGGTCAAGACTGATTTGCATATGGCTGGGTTCAAACTGGGCTGGCGTGGTGAGCAAAAGAACGATGGATTGAACCCAGATCTTTGTGACTGGGGGTGAATGTTTACATTATGCAGCATTCCGTCCATCATTTGTTCCTTTTGCTTTTGTCACCCTAAGTGGGAAGGGTATGCACAGACGTGGGTCCCGTGCTTACTGCGCCACTGGATTCAAGCTAGCCTGGCTGATGAGGGGTGATGCCCCAAAATTGGTCCCAGGATGCTTGTTTATGGTTCAGCGAAGACCTGGCTTGGCAGTTCGGGCTTGACTATTCCCATGGGGAACAGGGTCAAGACTGATTTACATATGGCTGGGTCCAAACTGGGGTGGCATGGTGAACAAAAGAATGATGGATTAAACCCAGATCTTTGTGGCTGGGGGTGAATGTTTGCATTGTTCAGTATCTCGTCCATCATTTGTTCCTTTTGCTGAATAGCTGTCAGTGTGGGTCTGCAGAGACCACCAATTGACCGGGAATGCAAGGATGGTGTTTGCAAAATGCTGTCCCTGTTTCCCTGCCTTATCTGAGTATCTGAATACCCAAGAGAGGCTCTACGAGGCAGGTGAGACCAAGTACAGCCATTCTGCTGGTCTTTGGAGACCCATATGGGGCATGTAAATACCGGGGAAGCAAGCCTTTCCCATGTGACATCACAGCACTGAAAAGCAACTTTTGCTTTAGCATTGCCATGATGCCGACGCAGTGCATAACTTGATTTAGGATATGGCAATACATAGTGATAATATGTTGTATATGTATCCACCATATTCCATCCTCAGAATCATGTGGTTGCATAATCGGGTTTAGTCTATAGTTCTTAAGTGATAACCAGATTCACAAAGACAGTAAGAAAAGTACTGGCAAAGGTCTCTGCCTGCACATAAAATTCCTACCCTTTGCTCCCTGGGTACAGCTAGAAAGCTGTACAAGGCGCAGGTTTCTAGCTGTACTTTTGGGAAGGTCATGTGATATTACTAGTGGATTTTATTCCTGCTAAGTGGAGTTCTCCTTAGCAGAGATCTCTGCACAGGTGCAATAGGATCATCTATGCAAACACATGTTTTTGTTTTACTTTTTATCCATGATGAACCCCATTCTCCCACTATCCACAAAATCTAGGAGTGATCCATTCCCCTTTTCTCACTGGAAAGGGATTTACATTAGCCCATGGCTAGAGTAAAAAAGTGATCCTTTCCAAGGAAGAAGGGGAATCAGAGGAGGTTGTGAATGCCAACAAACGTCATGTTTGAAGGACTTCACAAATTTTCAAGGCTAACCAGGCCTTGAAATATCCACTTTCCCACCACTTGGTGTGTGTATGTATGTGTGTGGGGGTGTGTGATTTATGGGTGCATAGAACTCCACACTTGTGGTGGAGATCTCCGTACACATGAATGTGCTTAAGCTTGCAAGGGATTCCTTTATGAGGTGTAAGGAAAGTAAATTTGGTTGTAACTTTTAAGAATAGTGTTCTAGAAGTGATTACAAATAAAATTCAACACAATACCAAACTATTTGATATTTTACATTTGAAAAAGAGTAATAAATACTGTAATATGGTCTTAAAGAAAAAGAGGTACCTTACCTCGTACTGGTGAACATGGTAAACATACACGCAGTACCTAACAATCCCAGCACATGATGAAATACCTAAAAGAAAATTTAGTAGTAATTTCACAATGTCTACATTTTCAATAATATGATATATATAAGTACAAAATATATTTTAAGCAACAATGATAACTATGTTTTAAAGAATGTAGACTTGCATCTATTCACTTAAACACACAAAATGTGGCTCGAAAAATATCTACATTATTTAACCAAAAGTTTCATTGAATGCATTATTTGAAGACCACAACAAAATCTCAAAATTAAATATATAATATTGTATTACAGTACTCATAATTGGAGGCATGGGAGTATGCTAAAATATAATATTGCACAGGTGTGTTTTAATTCGTCAGAACCATTATTTAATCATTTTCCATCCTCCTCTAGAGTGGGGGATGGTTGTAGTATTATATTTGCATTTAGATTGCAAGTTATGGTTTGTATGCCTGTTATACAAGTGACCCCATTTTTTTCCAGACTGGTATTGCTGGTGTTTGAACTCTGTACACTCAGGCTCTGCTGTCCAGGCCCCAAGGTGTGTGCTCAGACTATCATAAACATTGTTACATCAGCTAATCACCAATTTTAATTTTTTTAACTTTCCAGTAAGACCTATATTGTGCAGGAAAATTCACCAATGGCATGGGAAGTTATACGTCACTCATGGACTGCAGCACATATGCCATCCACAAGGCTGACAAAGGAACTTTTAAACCCTCAGGCTAACCAGTCAAATAACCTGTTTTGACAGACAAGAGCCCACTATTAAATAATAGGTAAGTCACTCCTATGTAGGTCTTGTGGTTCTAAAGGTAGGGTGCCTAGTATTTAATAGTGGTACATGCAGGAATTTAGCGTTGGCATATGCCTACAGTGACTAACCCCCGAAAGCTATTTTACTGTGAGGGGCTGTAGCTGTCCTATGAGTAAAACTAAACTTCAGAATAAAAAATGATTTCCGCTAACTTGTGTGTGGAATAATCTATTGGAATGATCAAACCACTTAAAAAAATATTTATTATATAACCAATTCACAATCTAATTTTTGATACATATTAGGTAAAGTAACCCTTTAAAAAATTTGACCTTGTCTGCCCGAACCTCCAGTAGGCTAATTACCATTAGGCTGCCACCAGCTTGCCCCTGTCAGTGCTTCCCCTTAATGAGGTGTGAAGACTGCTCCCAGAGAAAAAACAATGGCTTAGGGCTTTTGGACAGAAGACCTGGGTGTGAGGTATGTGACTTCTCTCAGGAAGGGCAGCTGTGGAGGGTTCAGGGTTCAGGAATTTCGGTAGCTTCAAAGGGGCCAGGGTGAGGCCAGCCCACTCATAGTTAAGTGGAAAGTGAGACTTGGGAAGGAGAAGTCTTTGTTCCCTGGCCCAACTGTTCCCAGCTTGAGACCAGCCCAGTGAGAGGGGGAACTGGTTCCACAACCTGTTTGATGGGGGTGCTGAGCAGGGGGACAGGTCATTCCCAAAACACACTCTTGACTAGGACACCTGAAATTGCCAAGGTCAGAAGAGATTATACTCAGAATATTGCCCTCTGGGATAGTTTGCATTAATGCAACAAGGATGTGCTGCAAAAGTGGAAAGGTTTGCCCCTGGGAAAGTTTTCCTCATTGATTAAGGACTGTCCACGAGTTATCCCCATCCACTGGCAAGAAGATCCTGCAAAAGTGGCATCTCACTTACAGCTCTTCAGGACACATCTGGGTCTGCAGAAGAACTGAAGAGGGATGGATCTACTGTCTGTGAACTGTGTGGAGACTTGAAAGGCTGGAGCTCTCACTAATACCCAGGATGACAAGTGGACTCCAGGGATCAGGTGGCTGACCTCCTGTGTGTCGACAGAGACACAAAATCTGCTAGTGGCCTTTTTCCTGGAGTGACTAGCTGGCCAGTAGCACATGGACCTGGACTGGACCCTGCTGGTGGTGTTTGCAAAAGTGAGTTATGGCTCCTAAGTGCTGCCCCTGAGGTCATGGGAGCCTTAGAAGTGACCAAGAGGAACTGCTCCAGAAAGTCTGAAAAGTTGGGACTTAGAAAATGTTTGGACTTCCAATACCTCTGGAGCTTCAGCAGGACCTCGTGGGAAAGACGCGGATTTTGAGAAGACTTTGTAGGATTCAGATTCAGGCTTGCTCCACTAGAGGATTTTTAACACCAAAAAAAGAGATCAAGTCCGAAAGTAGAAACCTTGTCCAGGCAAAGGTGAGAAAAGTATCCACTCAACGAGAGGACTTCGGAGACTGAGAAGTTTGAATTTTCCCACTTAAACCTTTCCTGACAAAATTAACTGCTTCATTGGGACCTCATTCGATGGTTATTATTTTTTTATTGAACCTGTGTGTTGGAATTAACATAAGTTGGGACTTATTACTTGGGAAGGACTCACTCACAACTTCCCCAGCTAGTCATCCATTTTCTTACACATAACATAGCTCATGATGTCCACCATATTTTGGTCTTGATTCACATGCTTTTGTTTTGCACCCATCAGCAAATTAGTATACTGAGCTTAGGCGGCTTGAGTACACTGTGGGACCGCTTCCCTTTTTGTATCAGTTGCCCTTCCAATACTTTGTGACTGCCACTGAGGAGACAAACTATTGATATTTTCTTTGCAACTCTCAAAGAGGAAGGGAACGCCTCTATCGTGCCCCCTACTGTTTACAATTTGGAAAAGGGTCGCACACCCCCTTTCTTGCCCAGAAAAAAACGTAAGCACACATGAGCATCAATGTATGCATCCAATACTATTTCACTATGGAATCAATGAAAACAAACTTTACTAGACTAGAAGAAAATTAGAAGTCAATGAACTTCTGGATATATTTTATGTTGGTGATAGAATGACAATTTTTCAGATTATTTGTATAAGTTTTTTGAACCTCTGTGCATAATAGTATTGAACTTAATTTCATAGATGACACTTGACTAGGAAACATTTCAGAGAATTGATGCAGTTTTCCTGCTACTGAAGCCTATCAAATGTAAAATTTAATTTCTATAGCTGGCCCACTGAAGAACTAGGAATAGGTCTTCTTTCATGTGGTTCATGGACACGAACTGATACAGTGTCCCTAATTCAAAATGCCAGAATTTCGATCATTAATCCTTTTAAGTATTTAACATTACTTTGATAAAATATCTGTAGTTATGGAATGTTATTAGAACTGTAACATATAAAAACATACCAACAAGGAAATAAAAGGCAGCGGAAAGTTGAAGATATTGTTGCTTTGTCAGCGAGTCGTGGCATACGCTGAAATGTTTGAATCCCAAAAGCAGGAAGAGGAAGGCCATCACACTGACTATGCTTGACGTGATTATCAGAGATCTGGTTAGAATTATTGAGCCTGGAATGAAGACAAAAACATATATTAAGGTCATTTTGTAAGAGTGTAGATGTAAACCCAAGAGGGTAACTTTGTAAAAATGCTGGTAAAAATACAAAATCCATTATGTGTATCTGAGTAATTAAAATTTACCAAATGTTTCCTAAAATTGAATCGCTCTAATGAAATGAGCATTTGAATAAACTGACTTGATGAAAAATTACATTTGATCTTTTTTTATGGAAAAGTTGCGGTTTTGTCATGCAGGAAAACACCATACACAAATTAGGTATGGCCGTTACAACTGTCAAAACGGCCTATTATGACAAAGTACATTTTATCTTTTCATTGGGACTGTCTTCCCAGGAACTTGCAAGATCTAGCCTTCATTCCTGACCAAATGAAAGTCCATCAATTTAGCACACAGTTTATTTATACGTATGCACATTTTATAAATAAATGAGTACCTCATTTCATGAATAAAACTGAAATTAAAGTCGAACTGTAGTTTTGAGATCAGTATTACTTGAGAATGCTCAAAAAGTTATAGGATTTCTCCACAGCCTTGCCCAATGACTAAGAAGGACTGTGTGCCCCGCTTCAACTGCCCCCAAACATGCTCAATGTCCATGGAACATGACCGCCCTGACCCTAGTCTTACGTAAGTGCAGGGAGCTGGCATTCCCACACAAGTCCCCCCTACCCTGGAAGGCTGAAGCACATTGTCTCCAGTCTTGTGTAACCCATGGATTGAGCTTCTGCAAGAAAGGCACCATTTCCCTTGGTGCATTATCGTTGTAATGCTCCCACACTGTTGACAGCCTAAATCAGCCCACCCAGGCCTACTGGTAAGGCAGCGATACGCCGACGTGTGCTTGATGTTAGCTACATATACAAATCAATCATGCTTAGGAGTAATTCTACTGATCAATACCGGGGGTGTGGTGCCAGATTATAAGTAACAGAATATCGTCTGGCATAAATATCTTGTCATAACTATTGTTTAAAAACTCTACACCCAGTAGGACTATACTTTTGTAAACGATATTTAGGGCACAATATGTATGTCCAACAATATTTCTGTATACGTATCTTAAGAATAAATTATGAAAATATATAATAAATCATTGCACAAAAATCTAAATACGGTATTTGCACTATGTAGGGAAAGGGAAGCTAAAATAGTTACTTTCTCTGAGGTTTACTCAGCAACAGGACTGCTTGTATTGTATTAATCTGGCACATTGTCACTCATTTATATATTTGTTCAGAGGTCACTGATAGCAGAAAGTTGTTGTAAAAAAAAGAATTATTTAGTTTTAACGGGGACTAACCCAGTGTGGAAAAGAATGCTAACATCATGTAAAACTGAGTTTGATCCCATGGGGGAGAATTTTCCCTTCACTTACCCCTGCCTACCAGCTGCAAAGCACGACACTGGAAGGAGGCAGTTCAAATCTAGGCATGTGTAAAACTGCGAATTTTTCAGAATACATCATGAAGTCTTAGGAAAATTATGAAACATTATACAAACTGAGATATGTACAATTGCGTATGAAAATTACGCACGTAGAAATACCTCACTTAAAAGGGTCAAATGAGATACTGGCAAAACACTCGCGGAAAACGTTCCTTAATCGACACATTTTCAGCATGAACCAGTCTCCCGTGGCTGAAAATGATATTTAATTGCATGATGCAAAATTTCAAAACATTTCACTTGTGTCATTAGATTTTTGCTGTCCCTGTTTATATCCTGAAAGCTATAAACAAATTACCACCCCAAGCCAGGGCTACAGATTTCTCTATAATCAAGAAGAAAAGAAGAGTATATGTTGTGTTGGATAAATTACCTGGATGTGGATTCAAGTAGGAGCTGAACACATCACAAGTCCAAATCTTCACAAATTTGTCCCAGACGCACTCACGCCAAAGTCCTTTGCATCGAGTACTCAGCACTACAGACCCTTTACTGTTAATCTAATAAAAACATATAAGATCAAAATAATGCATAACACTAATTTAAACAGCAGACCTTACTTTTCATGACCTTTGTTTCTATCTATCTATCTATCTATCTATCTATCTATCTATCTATCTATCTATCTATCTATCTATCTATCTATCCTTTTAGAAACATACATAAAGTGCAGTTATGGTTATGAAACGAAACTTTAAACGAAATATGCAAATTATGGTTAGTTACACAAAACATCAAAAGCACTCCTCATTACCACACACATGATGTATTAGATGATGGTTGGTATGTGATTAATAATTTTGTAAACCGTGGTGATTATCCCATTGGGGCAGCCTGGTCCTAAATTTGAAAGGCTAAATTTACAGCAAAGTACAAAGGAAAAGGAACTCACTACTTGAAAAGTAAGGTTTTCGGTTTCTTCTTCAAAGTAGATGGCAAGAGATTATAATGAGGAACCAGAATCAGTTTGGAAGAGGAGGGAAGACATCAAGAGAGGGTATAAGGCCGAAACTAGGTCTCCGGGTAGCTAGGACCAAAGTTGCAGACTATTCTACGGACCAGACAAAGAGCCTAAAAGTGACTATACTGTTTAATGGGCATTCAATGAAGATCTCAAAGATAACAGCTCATAGGAGCACAAACTAGTAGATTTAAAATAAGCCTTGCTGCAGAGTTTTCAATGATCAGAATATGACATAAGAGAAAGTCAGGAGGCCCCAGACAGATGGAGCTGCCGTAATCTATAGAGGATGTCGCATCCGTGCGAGTCAGGCTGCTTCTTTTTAGAGTTTTAGCTGTTTTTAAAGTGTCACCATTATTTTCAAATCGGAATTATCTTGTTTCCTATATCCCTGCTCTGAGACTGTATGTGAATTTGAATTTGCTCGCGCACCTTGCACTTTTCTAAAAACGCTGCTAGTTACGGGAAGTTGGGGGCGGGCTTTTGGGAGCTCAGCCTCTCGTCTTGGACATAGAGCGACACCATTTTGGGAGGTGTGCGCTCTAGTCTTTGATGCATAAAAGCGGAGACGCAACGCGGCCGCACAGCGGATGCGCACAGCGGGCGTGCCACTGGCGCGCTGAAGGCGCACCAAAGGCAAGCCCGTCTGCGCCCGTCAGCGATCCGGAGGCGGCCGGCGCCGGCCATGCTGCCCGTCGAGCCTCAGGTATGATGCACATTATTCACTATGGGCGAGATGCGCTGCTTAACTTAGGCACCCTCCACAAGTGTCGGGATACCGCGGTAAGCATTGACAGTGGAGTCACTTCTCACTGCTCCCGTTGTAATTGGTCCCTGGTCAGGGGCTGGGAGGATCCTCAGACGGGGCCAGCCCCGAGTAAGAAGGAACCTAGCTCAGGGAGACAGGGGAAGCATTTTAAAGCTATATTGCTCAATACTCGATCTGTGCAAAAACATGAGGCACAAATACATGACCTTTTATTAGATGAGAGCCCTGACCTTTTGTTCCTCACCGAAACATGGCTGTCTGACTCATCTAATCCAACCATTGCATCTGCCATTCCCTCAGGTTATAAAATCATTAGGAGAGACCGTTTGGTCGGGAAAGGTGGTGGCGTCGCTATTGTTTTCAAACAGGAGCTGGAGTGTTCCTCTATCTTATTAGACCCGGTGGAATGTGCAGAATGCCTGGGTTTCCGCTGTACTCTTTCACCGCACCAATGCATTGCTGGGATGCTGATTTACAGACCACCGGGCCCACCTAGCAACTTCATTAGCACCCTACAGGAATGCATCACCCCGCTAACCCTCAGATATAAACACCCCCTCATCTTGGGGGACCTGAACTTCAGTAGCGGTCGGTGGTGGGAGTGCCGCCGGGCGCTGACGTGGGGCGGGGGAGGGGCAGGGTGGGGGGTAGTAAACTACGGATTACAGCCGATTACAGGTAAGTACACATATAAATAAATAAAACGAATTTCATTACGCGCGCTGCATCGCATTTGGCGATGCAGCGCGAGAAACGAAATTTGTTTTATTTATTCATATGTGTACTTACCTGTAATCGGCCGTAATCCGTAGTTTACTACCCCCCACCCTGCCCCTCCCCCGCCCCACCTCAGCGCCCGACGGCACTCCCACCACCGACCGCTACTGCTGAACTTACATATGGATAAGCCCTCAGATCCCCATGTGGCTGCCTTGTCGGAAATAACGGCAGCCTGTAATCTAATTACTTTCATCGCGGTTCCTACACATAAGATGGGACATATTTTAGATTTTTCTGTAATACGTAACTGGAAACGGACCCTCCAATCCCCTTAACCTTTTCGGATCACTTCCTTGTTAACTTTCAGATATCAGACACAGGGAAGCATGTCCAATCTGGGAAGAAAGTGGCTGAATATAACTACAGAGCCCTCAATAAAATATCTCTGCCATCTCTTCAGAGGGCACTCAACTCCTCTGTCCCTTCTTTCTTGGACAATCCCGTAGTGGATGCATGTGTTTTAGAATCATGACTTAGGATTAATATCGATGCAGTCGCCCCTCTGACCTCACGCACTTCAAGGAGGATCTGTCGCTCTGCTCCCTGGTTCAGTCAATCCTTGAGAGTCAGCAAATGCAAAGGCCTTGAAAGAAAGTGGCGCAATCATTATCTCTCAGAGGATATGATCATCTATAAGGCAGCTTTAAAATCACATTATAAAATGATAAATGGCCAAGATAAGCTATCTGCAGACCAAAATTGCGACCACTAATAACAAGGGCAAGGACATTTTTTATATCGTAAAGTCTTTTACAGCTCCTAAGGCAGCTAGTAAGGAAGCCCCGTCATCGGCAGATTGGACGAGCAAGGTGGCCCGCTCCTTTCACGAAAAGATAATGACGATCCATCAGTCCTTCTCTGCGGAGACTGGGGAGGACATGTCTTCACCTCGCATCCATGATGGAATTATCTGGCCCCACCCCCCACCAGCACTCTCACAATGGCCACCACTGTTACACATCCCGGCCATTGAACTTGAGGATTCACTTGCATATCTCATGGGCCTCAAGTCGGGATCACCAGCAGATGCATGCCTAGCTAAATTATTACCCGCCTTACCATCCACCTTAAATCAACCAGTCAATAAGGTACTGAACTCCTCTCTTTCAATGGGCATTGTGCTATCACTCTGGAAGCAGGCAAGAATCCTGCCACTCCTAAAAAAAACAAATGCAGACCCTAACGTTCCCATGAATTACAGGCCTATCTCCCTCCTCCTGGCCTTCTCCAAAGTATTGGAGAAACATGTTAACAAAGTGCTCATGGAGTATGCGGAGAATCACAATCTCCTGCACCCCACTCAATCTGGCTTTAGGGCCAACTACAGTACTGAAACAGCTCTGCTGGAGGTGATGGAACATCTCAGAGATAAGCTAGATCAAGGGGGCAGAGCGATTCTCATATTACTCGATCTGTCGGCGGCATTCGACACGGTGCCACATGTGATGCTCCTCGACTGATTGAGGAACACAGGCATAGGAGGTCCGGCACTAGCCTGGATAACATCCTTTTTGGAGGATAGAGAACAGGTAATATGGACCCCCCTTTTTCAGCCCCCATGCCAAGTATGCAGGTAGGAGTCCCGCAGGGCTCCTCTGTAAGTCCAACTCTTTTTAATTTATATATGTCGCCTCTAGCATCCCTGGTGGAGGCACATGGCGCCAAGATAATTTCATACGCTGACGACACCGCTGATTTTTCATGCGACAAAGGCATAGACTTCGATGGAGACGCAATTAGATCCTGCCTCACAATGGTTTTCAAATGGCTGAAGGAGAACCAGCTCAAGTGCAATCCTGATAAATCAGAGATTGTCTTCTTCGGCCAGCCTTTGGTGAGTAATTGGAGCCAATTGTGGCCGGAGAAATTTCCCCCCCCCCCCCCAGCGTTGCCCAATCCACAGTTAAGAATCTGGACATCGATAACGCCCTTTATATGCGTTCCCAAGTTTAGGCCCTGGTGGGAGCCTGTTTTGGTTTACTCCGGATGCTGAAAAAATTCCTCCCGCTTCTCCCACCGGACTCCAGGAAGACAGTGGTTCAGGCGCTGATCACGTCTAGATTAGACTATGCCAATGTCCTTTACCTGGGGCTACCGGACTACCTCCTTCAGCGCCTTCAGGTGGTGCAAAATTCAGCGGCTAGGGGGATTCTCAGATTGAAACCTAGGTCTCATATGACCCCTCATTTCAAGGCCTTACACTGGCTTCCAGTGAGGGAGCGGATAAAATTCAAGGCTATGGTAATTTTCTTTAAAGCCCTCCATGGCAAGGGCGCCGGTTACCTCAGAAGGCGAGCTTGCCGCTACGCACCTACTAGAGCACTTAGATCATCCTTCGCTGACTTTGCTTGCGTCCCCAAGGCACGCTTGGCGCGTAGAGGTGGTAAATACTTCAGCCTCCTGGGTGCTCAAGCATGGAACAAACTTCTGGTGGCTCTGAGAGCATCCACTGATCTGACTAACTTTAAGAAACTGCTGAAAACATGGCTTTTTAAGAGCTAGGTCGTCATCGGGGCAGCCATGTGAGAACCGTTAGCGCCGGGACACTCCTGTTGGAGTAGCTTTACAAGTACCGGTCATTCATTCATTCATTCATGTCACAGGTAAATGCACAACTGTTTGACCTAAGGGAAGAAGAGGTACAATTATCCTCAGCATTCTAAGGAGCTTGAAACAAGTCTTGGCAACATGACTCATCTGAAGGGTGAATGAAAGATTATGGTCAACAATGATGGCAAGATTTTTGGAGATAAAACTGAGGCTGGAGGGTGGCCTAATTCAGAAGGCCACCATAAAGAGGGCCAGTCAGGGGGCTGGTTGCCAAATAAGAGGAGTTAGGTCTTATCCCTGTTAACTTTGAGACAGTTGTGTTGCATCCAGGTCTAAGAGCAAAGGTTTGATGGAACCAGATCATGGTTATTTGAAATAGAGATAATGACCTTGTTATGATATCGTTTCTAGCCTGAAAGGTCAAATAAGATTAACCAGAGGGGATAGGTAAACATTAAAGAGAGTGGGGCTCAAAGACGATGCTTGTGATACACCATAGATCATTAGTGAGGAATCAAATGTACAGGGAGAAAGAAAAAGAGATCAGGTACTATTTTAGGGGGAAGGAGTTAATCAACCTAAGACTTGATTGCAAACACAATTCTTGCGAAGGATGCTGGTCAAGCAAGAATGAGACATGGTGTCTAAAGCCGCCAATAGGTCTAATAAGGCCAAGGCAGCAGAGCATCCTTGGTCAAGAACAATTCTGAGGTCGCCAATTCCTGACACTGAGGCTGTTTCTGTACTGTGTAATTGCCAGAAAAAGTGACTGTGAGTAGTGCAATTTGTCATTATAGTCTAGGTTGCATGATACCTGCATGTTGATGACTCTTTCAAGAAGCTTGGCAGGCAAAAGCAGATAGGAGATAGGTCAGTAATTGTTTAGGATCTCAGGGTCTGCAGAGGCTTTCTCACGGAGGGGAGGCACCTGACCCCACTTCCAAATATGCAAAACCAAAGCTGATAAAATGGGAAGGTTGCAAAGATGTGTGAAAGCTGGCACAAGCAAAGCAGGGGGGGGGGGGCTAATGAAGTGTGGCACAGGTCCATAGGACAAACCAACTTAGTAGACTTAAGTAGCGTGAGGACCTCATGATTGGACATAGTGTGAAATGTTGAGAGTAGGATATCACCAGAAGTAGGGTTATTGTTAAGGGTCGCAGGCACTGATTTCAGGGACGGTTAGCGAGGAGAACCAGTCAGAATAGTGGACATTTTGTTAGAGAAGAAGGACGATAGATCAAGACAAAGCTGTTGTGAAGGTGTGATAGCAGTATTGCATGCTTTGGGAGACAGGAGGTCTTTAAGGTAAACATTTCACGGAAAGAATTGGGGGAAGGTTCAATTTTGTGAGAAAAGTAAGAGGAAGTGGCTGCTTAAATCATATATTGGTATTTTGTATTTCCATTCTTTAGGCTGCTTTAGTGCAGGGGTTGTATGAATGACGGCATTGTCTTTCTAGGACTTTACAGTGGTACTTTGCGATCTTCAATAATTTTGAAAAACCAATGTACATAAGGTGCCAAATTTGTGATATAATGTGTTTATATGGCGCTGAGGTTTCTAGGGCTTCTAATAGCCAAGTGCTGAAAGAATCCACAGATGAAGAGATGTTTGGTGTGAATGAGAAAATTGACCTATTCAGTGCCTGGGTAAGATTTAAATTGTTAACTTTGTCCCATGGCCTGTAGAGATGATGCTGATGTTTCGAGTGAGGAAACAAATTCCTGCCAGAAAGAGGAATTACTAACCGAACCGCTAAATGGTCGAAGCAAACTTGAGGCAGGGGAGTAAAGGTACTAATTTTGTTGTTATTAGTGGAAATGGGATCGAGCCAGGGGCTAGATCTATGAGTAGGGAGATGCAGGATTAGTGATTCAACCAGGGCATTAGTGTCCTTGCTAGCAAGATCATCTAAATGAAAATTGAGATCACCCACAATCATAAAGTTAGTGGATATTAAAAAGAAAAGCACTAAAAAGTCAGCAATTGCGTAAAGAAATTGGGCTTTAGGCCCTGGAGGGCAATAAAGAAGAGTTCCTGAATAACTTGTAGGGGAATTATAGTGAAGCATGAAAATCAGAATTTTGCCTTCAGGAACATTTGGAGCATCCAAAATTGTACAAGGGAGACGGGTAGATAGATAATTGCAACACCTACCCCTCCCCCCCCATTTACCTTGCAAGATGGAAAAGCCATGTGTAATGGGGAGCCATTATCAGGAGGTGAAATCTCATGTAGCCAAGTCTCAGTAATATTAACAAGCATTGGCAAAGCCAATAGGTCTCGCCTATGCAAGAGCTATTGGCTTTGGCAATGTGTTTTAGCCATGTTGTAAACCAGTGTGGCTGGTGTTCAGCATGGCTAAATGCTGGTGGTGTGGGGTGGGGTAGATTGGAGTGGGGAAGATTGAGGTAGAGTGGAATGGGGTGGAGTGTAGTAGATTGGGGGTCACGTGGAGTGGGGTAGGTTGGTTTACAGTAGGATAGCATGGAGTGGGGTAGATTGGTTTAGAGTGGAATGGGGTAGATTGGGGTAGCATGGAATGGGATAGGTTGGTTTAGAGTGGAGTGGGGTAGAATGGGGTAGATTGTAGTGGGGTATATTGGGATAGAGTGAAGTAGACTGGAGTGGGGTAGATTGAAGTGGAAGAGAGTGGGGTAGATTGGAGTGGAGTGGGGTAGATTGGAATGAGGAAGATTGGGGTGGGGTAGATTGAAGCGGGGTAGCCTGGAGTGGGGTAGATTTAATTGGGGTGGATTGTGGTAGATTGTGGTGGAGTGGGGTAGATTGTAATGGAATGGGGTAGATTGTAGTGGAGTGGGGTAGAGTCGAGTGGAGTGGGGTAGATTGGAGTGGAGTGGGGTAGATGGTGTGGAATGGGGTGTGGCATATGGGAGTGGAGTAGGGTAGATTTGGGTGGATTGGGGTAGATAGGAGTGCGGTAGATAGAGTGGGTAGATAGGAGTGGGGTAGATCGGGGAAGATTGGGGTAGAGTGGAGTGAGGTATATTGGGGTAGATTGGAGTGGAGTGGGGAAGATTGGTGAAGAGTGGAGTGGGGTCGATTGGGGTAGTTTGGGTTGCAGTGGAGTGGGATGGGGTAGAGTGGAGTGGGGTTGAGTGGAGTGGAGTGGGGTAGATTGGAGTGGAGTGGCATACTTGGAGTGGGGTAGATTGGGTGGATTAGAGTAGGGTACATTGGAATGGAGTGGGGTAGATTGGAGTAGAGTGGGGCAGCTCAGGGTGGAGTGGGATACTTGGAGTGTGGTAGATTGGGTGGATTAGAGTAGGGTAGATTGGAATGGATTGGGGTAGATTGGGGTAGAGTGGAGTGGGGTAGATTCGGGTAGATTGAAGTGGGGTCATTTAAAGTGGGGTAGATTGGAGTGGAGTGGAGGAGTAGGGTAGATTGGAGTGGATTGGGGTGGGGTGGGGTAGATTGGAATGGGGTGATGTAGATTAGAATGGGGTGATGTAGATTGGATTTAGGTGGGGTAGATTGGAGTGGGGTAGAATGGGGTATCACAGAGTGGGGTAGATTGGTTTAGAGTGGAGTGGGGTAGATTCGAGTAGCGGTAAGTGGGGTAGATTGGTTTAGAGTGGTGTGGGCTATGGTGGTTTAGAATGGGGTAGACTGTAGTGGGGTATATTGGAGTAGAGTGAGATTGACTGTAGTGGGGTAGATTGTAGTGGAGTAGTCTGAGGTAGGTTGGAATTTAGTAGGGTGATTGGAGTGGGGAAGATTGGAATGGGGTAGATTGGAGTGAGGTGGATTAGATTGGAGTGGAGTAGACTGGAATGAGGTAGATTGGAGTAGGGTAGATTGGCCAGGGTGGAGTGGGGTAGACTGGAGTGGAGTGGGGTAGATTGGAGTGGAGTGAGGTAGATTGGAGCAGGGTGGGGTAGATTCGAGTGGATTGGGGTAGATTCAAGTGGAATGGGGTGAGGTAGATTGGAGTGGAATGGGGTGGGGTAGATTGGAGTGGGATAGATTTGGGTGCAGAGGGAAGCTAGGAGTGCGGTAGAGAGGAGTGGGGCAGATCGGGTAGATTTGGGTAGAGTGAAGTAAGGTATATTGGGATAGACTGGAGTAGAGTAGAGTAGATTGGGGAAGAGTAGAGTTGGGTCAATTGGGGTAGATTGGAGTGCATCAGATTGGAGTGGAGGGGAGTGAGGTAGATTGGAGTGGAGTGGGATACTTGGAGTGAGTAAATTGGGTAGATTGGCTTAGGGTAGATTGGAATGGAGTGGAGTGTGGTACTTGGAGTAGTGTAGATTGGGTGGATTAGAGTAAGGTAGCTTGGAATGGAGTTGAGTAGATTGGAGTGAGGTAGATTGGGGTAGACTAGAGTGGGATGGATTGGAGTGGGATAGTTTGAAGTCAGGTAGATTGGAGTGGAGTGGTGTAAGGTAAAATGGAGTGGATTGGGGTGGAGTGGGGTAGAGTGGGGTGGGGTAAATTGGAATGGGTTGGGGTAGACTAGAGTGGGGTGGAGTAGGGCAGAGTGGGGTAGAGGAGGGTTGAGTAGATTGGAGTGAAGTAGATTGGGCTAGACTGTAGTGGGGTAGATTGGGGTGGACTGGGGTGGTTAGGATTACATTGGAGTGGAGTGTGGTAGATTGGAGTGGCATAGATTGGAGCGAAGTGAGGTAGATTGGGTAGAGTGGATCGTGGTAGATTGGGATGGATTGGAGTGGAGTGGGCTAGATTGGAGTGGAGTAGAGTGGAGTAGATTGGGTGGATTGGAATAGGGTAGAGTGAAGTAGGGTAGAATGGAGTGGAGTAGATGGGTAGAGAGGAGTGGGGTACAGTGGAGTGGATTTGGATAGATAGAGTGGAGTGGAGATTGGTGTGGAGTAGATTGGTGTAGAGTGGAGTGGTGGCAGATTGGGTGGATTGGAGTGGGGTAGATTGTGGTAGATTGGAGTGGGTAGATTGAAGTGAAGTTGGACAGATTGGAGTGGAGATTGGAGTGGAGGGAGTATATTAGGGTGAAGTGGGGTACTTTGGAGTGAAGTGGATTGGGTGGATTAGAGTAGGGTAGATTGGAATGGAGTGGGGTAGACTGAGGTATTTTGGAATGGGATAGACTGGAGTGGGGTATATTGGAGTGGGGTGGAGTGGATTAGAGTGGGTTGGGATAGATTGGGATGAGGTGTGGTAGATTGGAGTTTGGTAGAATGTAGTAGTGTAGATTGAAGTGGATTGGGGTAGAGTGACGTGGGGTAGATTGGAGTGGAATGGGGTAGATTGCGGTAGATTGAGTAGAGTGGGGTAGATTTGAATGGAGTAGATTAGAGTGGAGTGGGAAGATTGGGTGGAGTGGAGTGGGGTATATTGGAGTGGAATGGATTCAGGTAGACTGTTTTGAAGTGGAGTGGGGTATATTGGAATGGATTGGGGTAGATTGGAGTAGGGTATATTGGGTTGGGGTAGATTGGAGTTAAGTGGGATAAGTGCTGTGGAGTGGTGGGGCATAGAGTGGAGGGGCATGGAGTGGAGTGACGAGATGTGTCGTAGAGTGTCTTACAGTGGAGTGTCATAGAGTGGAGTTGAGTGGCATGGCATAGATTGTAAGGGCATGGAGTGGAGCAGAGTGTTGTGGAGTGAAGTGGTGTAGAGTGGAGTAGTGTAAAGTGGATTGGCATGGTGTGGCATATGCATGGTGTGGTAGCGCATTGCCAATGCAGACAGCACATTTCCAATTAAAATGGGCATTACATTTACACAGACATACAGTTTTACTGCGCACAAATGATAATGTGTGGAAACGTCATCACCTAGTGCATTGATGTGCTTTGATCGTAATAAAATATTTGTTTCCACCACACTTAAGAATTACAAATGAAATGAGCTTCCTTTCTATTTTTCTCATAGTGATGTATTCTGAAATATCAGCACAGTTCATTTTTTGTTGCATGCTAGAAATAATAACATCCTACAGCCTGTCCTCTCACATGGGCATTCAGCAGGATGGATTGTCACATAAATTCTCTCATTTTGATGTCAGAGAAATAAAAGTAAACACCAAGCTCCCTCGGAAGAGAGTATTTACAAAAGAACAAGAGCACCCCGTATGTCCATGTGAACAGGGGAATCAAGGCAACCTTAGCAAGTGTTCACATGGAACTCACTTATAGAAACACATTTATGTTCACAGACTTTTCTGTGCAGAATTAATCTATTAAACCGCTTTTGAAATTACATCAATACTACTCTTGAATAGAGCAAAGAAGATTTCAGAGCAGCCAGTATTTGTAAACAACTACGGTAAGCCAAACTGAGTTTATTTGAACAAGGAAGCAATATCCTGTTTACAATTGGTTGGGGCGTCAATCCCCTAATATGTCCCTTAATTGGAGAGGAGCATCTTTAATGGGCTCGACGAGGGGAAATTAATTTTTTATTTAATTTTCTCTTGGTCGTCTGTCGAATCCCTCCCCAACCCGGCCCCACTGCTCTTACCTGCACGGGCCGCTCCTGGAAAAGGCCCTTAGTTTCTTGTTTCTCAGAGTTATTGTTGGTGAGCGCCTTTCGCCACAACCCATGATTATAAAGTTTTAACCTCTTTAGGCCATCCAGCTGAATATGTCCTACTTAAAGCATTGCCTACAAACCAGGATAGAGTTTTTTCAGAAATCCCTCCAGGACTTGTACTTTAGAGTTATGGGTATGTTGAGGGTGATTACCATGTCTGCTCTTTTTTGGGCACTCATATTCTCTTGGGCATTGTACCCTTGGATTTTATAATGTTTCCAAAAGACTTTCTGGAGGTGGGATGAAACTGGGCATGAGTATCCAGATGGTTTTACTTAGCACTGACTTAGGCTGACATGCATTACAAGTGCATTGATCTGATCGATGCAGTAATTTGACCAAAATATTGATTTACTCCCATATCACCCAAAAACATAATGCTTACAAAAATATCATCACCATATGCATAAGCAAGAAATACAAGAATATTGATAGCAAAAATAATGCCATTAAGAATATCTAAAGTACCATAATATTGAATACAAAAATATAGTAAAACAAAATATTATTAAAACATTATATATAATGTATTACAAAACGAAAAGAATATTGAAGACAGAATATCAACTACAAAAATATAATTTAAATAAATTACAAACAATTAAACCAAATAATTTTAAACAAATATTTATTGTTAAAAGCCCATAAATTAGCCCAATATTTTAAAACACTGCGCTAATCAAATAAACACAAAATAAAATATTAAAATTATATTTAAAACCATACTTACTGTATACAAATATTTTAACTAATTTAACAGATAAGAATAATATAGAAGTAGTAAACTGACATATATCCCAAAACAATAATATATAATGATTTAATCTTAAAATAAATAATCTTCATACATAAAAATATATGTTACAGTAAAACATACTCCTTAATTAGCGTCCAACAAATAAGGAACAAAAATGCAAACTAAACACAAACTATCCAATAAAATGACACTTAAAACAAAATAACCAATAGAACTCTTAAACTAAAAAGAGCAGAAAAATCACCTTAACCTTGCAGTGAAAAAGCAATACCTGGATGAAACAGACAGTCTGCCGGTAAAAAAAAACCATTAACTAAAAATGAACCCAAACTATTTGCCTAACTCTTTAAATAAACCACTACAATACATTTTTTTCTTTATGTCTTTAAACATTAGCTTGCATTACAAGTTTAAAATGAGAGCGCCATCTTGCTCATCAAAAACACTAACTTTCCAAACAGCAAAGTCGACAAACACCCTGACAAAGTAAATAAAAAATATAAAAGAACTCAAACCCCTAAACATAAAGAATTAACAACAAAACACCCCTAAAACTAACATAACTTGTGTTTTAAATGTAAAAGTAAAACAGACCTGTGTCCAACACAGTAAAAGGCACCACCTGATCTACCACTCAACTGAAGGTAATAGAAAAGATAAAAAGCATCACACTAAAAGGACATCAACAATGTATTTAAAAATGTTATCTGTGAATAAAAAACAGTTTAAACCTAAAGTAATAAAGATATGCTTCTAACATTTGCAGATACAATGTCAAAAATAGCCACACACATCACCTTTCAAAAAGGCAAAATATTGATATTGCACATGGGATATAAATACAGCCAGGAGAGCACAAGCACCAAGAATATACATTGGAAATGTATTAGGTACTGTGCTAATGCTTGTTATGGGAGGGCTACAACTAGTAATGCTGTCATAATTAACATTAGAGAGCTCAACTACCCCCCAAATATAACAGAGATAGACGTAAGACATGTGTTGCAAGGCCCGAGAGAAGCAAGCATTAGCTGCCAGGAACCAACAGCAAGAATCTTAACAAATATGCTCTCAAAGGTTCCTAAGCACACTACAAGGCAAATTACAGGAATCCTCAAATGAAAAAGATTATTAGTATAACCCATAAAGGCAACAAGAGAAATCACTACTGCTCCCAGAACATGCCAAGACATAGCATCCCTAACATCCCTCAAAATCTAAATCACTGCTCATACAAAAGAACCCTTCTCCCAGTACAATAAAAATGATAGAAGAATAATAGTATATGCAACATAAAAAATCTTCCTCAGACTAAGCCAAACCCTAACAAGGGTGATGAATGGCACTTTTAAAACATGCTCTCCATCATTCACACTGTACCACACCATACATGGTGAATATCGTAACAGTAACATGCCTCTTGTTTACACTCTGCTTCCCAACTAGCAAAATGCTGCTTACTGTGAACTACTAAGCCAAATCAAAATAAGAACCAACAACTACTGCCCCCAAAAAATCATAATAGACTTCAAGCAAGCAATGATACAAACAGCATACAAGGATGCTATTACCATTACAACCGTAGCATTTGGAGACATCTCCAAAAATCTGCATTACATGTAGAATATGCAACAAACAGCCAATTTGCTTATAAAATAAAATAAATATTAGCCCAAGCAAATATACCCATCACAGAAGTAGCTAACCACTATAACCTCCTAATAGAATCATCCTACTGCCAAACCCACAAACTAAAACTAAGTCCCCTAATGGACTATTTTGAAGACACTTGAGTTGGCAGAATGCACCGTTCAGGCCACAGGCTACTCCCAGGCAAAGTCAGGTGCAAGATTTATTATTTACTTGCTAATTAATTTCTTTTGACAATCTATTTTCTAACAGCACAATTTTTTATACTTTTGAACTAATCACATAGAGATATATCTCGAAAGAATATATATCATAAAGCAAGAAACAGCAAAAGACAGCAAAAAACACGGGTGTGTATAAAAATAATGAATTTTATCTTCAAATTTCATAAAAGGGTACTCATATGAAACAAATACAATGAAACAAGAAGGAAACATTCTATTATTTCAACCTTCACTGTTACAATTGTATACACTTTTTCATAATCACAGTCGAAGAATGTTAGGAAAAAAGTGTATGAGTCGACGTTTCGGTCTCTAAGCTTTCATCGATGAGACCATCTTCAGGACTAAAATGTTTAGAGTTGTTGACCCCTGAGTTCTGTTGTTTAAAGAAATTCAACAGATTGGTGGATAACGACCGTATTCACTTCGGGGATCATGTAGGACCCTGAGTGAGTCAATCTTGTTCTTTCAGAAGCGCAAACATAGGGAAAAAACAGCGTGTTTCGCTCCGATTATTTTAAAATTCAGTCTGATTAGGCGTCTTTATTTGTTGCCAGCTTTTCAATCTGTAGTCTCCTTTGTAAGTTGAGGCTCGGGAGCACTCGTTAGCGCATCAACTAACGAGTGCTCCCGAGCCTCAACTTACAAAGGAGGCTACAGATTGAAAAGCTGGCAACAAATAAAGACGCCTAATCAGACTGAATTTTAAAATAATCGGAGCGAAACTACGCTGTTTTTTCCTATGTTTGCGCTTCTGAAGACAAGATTGACTCACTCAGGGTCCTACATTATCCCGAGTGAATACGGTCGTTATCCACGAATCTGTTGAATTTCTTTAAACAACAGAACTCAGGGGTCAACAACTCTAAACATTTTAGTCCTGAAGATGGTCTCATCGATGAAAGCTTAGAGACCGAAACGTCGACTCATACACTTTTTCCTAACATTCTTCGACTGTGATTATGAAAAAGTGTATACAATTGTAACAGTAAAGGTTGAAATAATAGAATGTTTCCTTCTTGTTTCATTGTATTTGTTTCATATGAGTACCCTTTATGAAATTTGAAGATAAAATTCATTATTTTTATACACACCCGTGTTTTTTGCTGTCTTTTGATGTTTCTTGCTTTATGATATATATTCTTTCGAGATATATCTCTATGTGATTAGTTCAAAGTATAAAAAATTGTGCTGTTAGAAAAATAGATTGTCAAAAGAAATTAATTAGCAAGTAAATAATAAATCTTGCACCTGACTGTGAATGAGAATAATATAACTGAGTACCTTAATAAATCCCTTGAAGGCACACTTACTTGTTCATTAACCTTGCCCGAGCCCTCAAGGGTAGATTGGGTTGTCCATTATACCTACCACTCCCAGGCAAAGGCAGCACCCTCTCATCGAGCGCAACCACTACAGCACCGGAGCCCGCAACACCGGGGACTCAATGCGTACCCAGCGTGGGGCCCGGCAGTGATGGGGTGGCCTGATGGGGCCATGGGAGTTCATCCTACCCGAAATGCTTTAAAGAGAACGATGGAGGCAATGACCAGTTAGTGCTGCGGTGAGTGCCAAGCTTCTCCCCACTACCCCCTTTGCATCCACTACATATAACGCTGTGGGGGTCTTGCCCCAGCCATGACCAATGTGGCAGGATGCGCGCATGCCCACTGGGGGGCCCAGATGCCCGAGGCAGCCTACCAAGCCAAGCCCTGAAGCAGCTGTACTCTCTGATGAGCCTGTAACCGCAGAGAGTAACCGAAGACCATAAATTGCCGTAGTGAGTGCTCAGTTGCCGTCTTTTATCCCCTCGTCGACACCTGCCTACTGAGCGGTTTGAGCACTACCTGGACTGTGACATATAGTGACGCAGCCTGGTTAGGGTAGAGGGTTGTGTGATTGCAGGCTCCTCACTTGAATTGTCCCCACCTCTTGCGGAGACTGGGGAAGGGATTGACAGTCCCCCAGGACTCCTGCTGGGAGCTTAATGAGAACCCAGACGACTGGCCCCCAAGTGCTCCTACAAAGTGGCGGCCATGCCATGAGGCCATCAGGAGGGGGATCGCGTCACTCTACTACCGCCACATGCTACTCCCAGGTCCATGGCCAGGACCTGGTTATATCGCTCCCTGACTCCTGGAAAATGCCCCAAGGTGGATGATGACCAGTATATAACAGCTTCTTCGTTGGAATAGCTTCACCCCATAATCTGATAGCTCATCAAACATTTTTTCCAGAACATCCTGCCCTAAAGCACCGCTGGGAGCTCCCAAGCCACCTGTTTGGTCCTTGGCTCAGGCTGCACACTACTCCTACCTGTAACTTCAGGGCAAACTGGGGGCACAACGTGGCATACACTGGAGGTCTTCTAGCCTGTCGGTCTTGGGGAAACCACATGACCCAATGGACTCTTGCCCCCACGCCCTGTGAATTATGCCCTCCTTGGGCATTATACTTTGCCATTTTTTCATCTATTGCAGAGACTATTGCCTGACGCTTCTCTTTTGGACCAGTCCCCTGCCTTGCAATCGGCAGAGGGCACTGTGGTAAACTACTAGCCTTCTTACTAGTTTCTGGAATACACAGCGGAACCGTGAGAACTCTGGGGTCTCGCTTGCCCTACCATGAGACATTTGAATAGACCTGGCGACATTGCGCCGTCACCCTTGCATACCCCTCGGCGGACCCATCTTACATGCCTCCCAAAAGATCCCAAACAAACAGGGTCTTGAGTTATTTCCAGCCAGCTGACTCACGGAGCTCCCACCCCTCCTCCAACAGAGACGACAACATGGCCTTGACTAAGAAGGAACTCCTGTCCTCCCTTCTCAGCTTCAAAAAGGAACTGCGCGAAGAACTTAAGGCTGATCTGAATACTTCTTTAGAAGCCCTCCGATCCGAACTTACCTCCAAATTTACTGCTCTCCAACAGGATGTGGACTCCATCGGTACATGGACACTTGACCTAAACACTACCTGCCAAACCCTGACACAGCGGGTGGACCACCTGAAGATCTCTATTGGCCACCTTAAAGCACATCTTCATGCAATGCTTCTGAAATGCAAAGACCTTGAAAATCACTTGATGCAATAACATCAGGCAGCGAGGCCTAGAGGAGGGAGAGGAGGGACCAGATTTGGACGCCTTTGTGGTAGGTCTGTTTTTAGAGCTATTGGGAACAGGGTCTACTAAACCATGGTGAGGGGGAATGGCCCAAGGATGTATTTTTAAAACTACATTCTTTCAAAACGAAGGATGCTATCCTCCAGGCAGCAAGGAAATTGAGTGAGGTGACCTTTCAGGGAGTGTCATGCCTCGTATTTCAGGACGTTGCCCCAGCGACCCTGGCTCAGAGACAACAATTCAGACCAGCCACCAATAAACTACACCGAGACAATATCAAATATAGATGGACATACCTATTTGGCTTGACTTTCTCCTACCACAACAAATCCCACCACTTCACTGACCTTTCGGAGGAAGCGGCCCTGCTTGGAGTGAAGCTCTCGACTCCTGAGCATTCAATGGATCAAACAGAAGACCCGTCCACGAGCTCCCAGGCTGGTACAGATAATGGACTTTGGCTCCCATGGCACCGTTCCCAAAGGCAGGGGAAGAGGGGTGCCCTGACATTTGATGGACAATGAGATCTTTAATTTCTGTACCGGTATGTGCTTATGGCTCCCTGTTATCAATTTGTATGGGAGGTCCCAACATGGGTAAGTTCTTTATTGAGATATAATGCTTTGCACATGTTTGTTTTTCAATTGTTGTTCCATGCGGGAGTCCCTTTTTGAAGTGCTGAGGGCAGGGTTAGGGGTAGGAGCTTTGTGGGGGGAGTGTGGCACAGGTATGGGGAGGACATAGGGCGATGCTGTTCCACCGACACACACACCTACCACAACCATGGTTTTAACCACATTAACCTGGAATATTAGGGCCTTCATTCCCAAGCTAAAAGACAGAAAATGTGGAAATAACTTCGTGATAGACGTTACGATATAGTGGCACTGCAAGAAACTCATCTTAAACGCAGTGATGAAACTAGGCTTCGCCACAAGCTCTATCCAGTGGTTCATCGGTCCTCCGCACCCACCAACCATTGCAGTGTAGCCCTTCTATTTCATTATTCTCTCAATTTCCACCGTCTAGGCAGTAAAAAGGCTAAAGAGGGACGAATATTAATGGTCAAAGGGACACTATGCAGTAGGCTGTGCATGATTGCCTCGATCTACACCCCAAACTCTTCACAAGCTACTTTCCTCCAATTATTTCTAACACTCTTTGGGGGGGTTTGCAGAAGGTGACATCATTCTAACGGGTGATTATAATCTCACTTGGGACCCACAGTTGGATAGCACACATCCGCAATGATTAAGCACAGGCAGCTTTACAAAAGCACTTCAACAGTCTATAGGCTTGGTGGACGCATGGCGAATGGTGCACCCTAACACTAGGGACTATACTTTTTTTCTCATTCACATCGCTCTTGCTCATGGTTGGATTATGTCTTTATAAGCCAATCTTTAACACAGGCCATTTTAGGGGTAGACTTCCATCCTATCGTACTGTCCGACAATGCCCCTGTTGAGTTGACCCTGGATTGAGGAGCTCCCACATCTAAACAACACAGATGTTTTTTTCCTGTGTCTCTTACTAAAGACCATCTCTTCAGGGGTGAGATACGCACAAATTCTTTCAACTAAATAAACCCCTATACACCACTCTATCACATAGGATGCTTTTAAAGCAGTAATCAGAGGGAAATGTATTGCCCTCTCATCGGCACAAACCAAACAAATGACCCAAGATAGGCTAGCTCTTGAAGCGGAACTTCAAATTGTGGAGAAAAGACCTAAAGAAACACCTACTCTTGTGCTGCAGAAGAAGGTTACTGCTTTGAGAGGGAAGTTAAATGCAATCTATAACATTAGAGCTGAATTCACCCTACTATGCCTCAAACACTTAACATACAATAAAGGGAATAAAATGGGCACCCACCTAGCATGCCAACTCCGAGTGAAACATGAGAAAGATTATATTAAACGAATCTACAAAGACACAGGGGAACTAGCCAATTCTGAGCAC
Organism: Calotriton arnoldi; assembly: GCA_963921515.1. Classification (NCBI taxonomy): domain Eukaryota; kingdom Metazoa; phylum Chordata; class Amphibia; order Caudata; family Salamandridae; genus Calotriton; species Calotriton arnoldi. The sequence continues at coordinate 74,120 of CAWUFW010004139.1, read as the reverse complement.
GATATGGCTCAGGCCTTCCATGATTTTTACAGATACCTATATACCTCTCACCCACCCTGTGAGGAGGTTCAACAAGACTATTTGGAGGATGAGAACCTACTTCAGGTGTAAGCAGACAAGTATGAGGAGCTAAGTGGCTCGATAGATGAGGAGGAGGTTCAATTAGCGATAAGCACCCTCAAGGCACATAAATCCCCTGGACTCGATGGGTTTACAGCGCAATTTTATAAAACCTTCATCGCAGAGCTCATACTCCACCTTACACTTCTATTTAATCATATGGCAACAACTAAAATGGTCACTCCCTCAATGAGTAAAGCACTCATTTCGGTCATCCCTAAACAAGGGAAAGATCCACGATATTGTACTTCCTATAGACCTATAGCAATACTTAATATAGACGAAAAACTTTACACCAAGATCCTGGCCACTAGACTTGAGAGGATTCTGCCTGACTTAATTCACCCGGACCAATCAGGCTTTATTCGAGGGAGACAGACACACGACAATTTGAGGAGAATAGTCCACCTGGTTGAAAAAGCCACCAAAACACAAAATCCAGCTATCGTATTAACGCTCGATGCTGAAATAGCCTTCGACCGGTAGGACTGGGCCTTTCTTTTTCATACCTTCCATAAATTTGACTTTCATGAGCAGTTCATTGATATAGTCTGGGTGAATTATGCAAACCCACTCTCAAGGGTTGTGGTCAATGGGGTAGGTTCAGATTTTTTCATTTTAAGTTGTGGTACCCGGCAGGGTTGCCCCCTTTCCCCACCTTTATTTTCACACAGTATAGAAACCCTAGCTGCTGAAATTAGAGCTTCACCAGAGATCCGAGGCATCCCTTTCGGTTCCGTAGACCATAAAATCTCACTTTTTGAAGATGATGTGCTACTTTCTCACCTCCCCGCCACTTAATTAGATGCTCTACAACAAGAATTGCCTCTCTATGGAACAGTGGCAGGATATCAAATAAATGTACTTAAGTTCTTTCTCTTAAATCTGACCCTCCCCACACAGAACATGGAGATGCCGGTAACCATGACTCCCTTTCAATGGATGAAAAAGACATCACTTATTTGGGAATTAAAATTACCCCCAAGATCACAGATCTCTATCGGGCCAAACTTCCCCCCACTGCTTCGTCAGCACAAATTAGATTTTAAGTGCTGGGCCCCCATGTTCTTGTCATGGCTAGGACGCGTCAATGCCATTAAAATGACAATCCTGCCACCTCTTCCAAGGCCTGCTAATTGACGTACCCTGAAAATTTTTCTCACATCCCAATCCCTGGGAACACACTTCATTTGGCAAGACTGTAGAGCTCGGCTCTCCTACAAGCAACTGCGACTCCAGAAAGAGGCAGGGGCCTTGCCATACCAGATTTCCAATTGTACTATAAAGCAGCGCAATTGAGAGTCATAGCTGAATGGTCCCAGAGAGAATCAAATAAACATTGGCTCTATATGGACAGAGCTGTGGTGGGCCGATATGTGTGGGATGTTCTGTGGAAGCCAAGGTCTGACAGTCCCTCTAATGCTTATCTGAGCACTGCTCCCCGGATGACTCTGAAGGTGTGGGACACTGTCACTCGAGTTTCAGGGTGGACCTGCTTTCCCTCCCTTACACTCCCATTCATTTCAACCCTGCTTTCCCCCGCCAGCCCTAACACCGGGACCCTTTGATCTCTGGAGGGACGGATGACGCCTCATCATCTCTGATCTCTTCCATGGGTGGAACATTCTTACCTTTGAACACTGTCAGCGTGATTTTGAGTTGCCTAGCTCTGAAAGAAATCATTACACTCAATTGAAAAATTGGGTTTTACAGCCTGACATACGCTCGGCAGCCATTAGGGATCTTTCTCTCATTGAAAAGTTTGTATGACAAGCAAGCGGATCCAAGGGCGCAAACTCTTTCCTTTACTCCCACCTGCTTAACACTTTCCCCACTGCCACACCCTACCATGTCCAATACTGGACGAATATCCTTGGTGGCCCAATATCTGGAAGACAGTGGCAGAAACTGAGGAAAGATATTTCTAGACACAACCACTCTTTGTGACTTAGCAAGGCCAACTACAAAATTTTATTTGACTGGTTCCTTTACTCCACTAAATTGAAAACCATATTTCCTAACACATCAGATATTTGCTGGAGGGGCTGCAGCTTACTAGGCGACGTCTGACATATCTGGTGGGAATGCCCAGTCATTCGACCATTCGAGGCAGACATTTTGGTACAAATTAAAACTATACTGGGCTATCCCCTTACAACTAATCCCAGCTTCGCGCTATAAGGGCTGCAAGATGATACTTTGAAACGCCAAACCTCAAGCAATCGATCCATTATGTGGCTTTGCCTAGGAGCAGCTAAGACATCTCTGGCGGCCGCTTGGAAGAAAACCACTGCACCTTCCCTTACACAATGGCACTCCAGGCTTTGGCACGCATTAACAATAGAAATGATGACAGATATCGTGCAAGATACTTCTAAAAATGTTGAAGACAAATGGGGACCACTAGTTTCTTTCCTCTCTGAAGGACTACCACTCACTGCCTGCCCAACCCGCATGAGAGCATTAAATCTCTTTCAGTTTTGATCCTCCCCGAGGCCTGAAGGGTCGCTTCCCCAGTGCCCTGGGCTTGCCCCTATGACTCTGGCTCTGCCAACGCCCCTTCCACGTGCCACACCACACAAATCTTTTACTTTCCCACATGGATTATTGTTTAATGTTCATTGGCGAGGGGAAGGGAGGGTAATATAGGGCACTGAAACTGTATTCTACTGCTAATCAGTTGACAATCCTACATTAGATCTTGTTTATTCTCTTGGCAAAGTCAGTTCTCTGGCAACTGTATCTGTCCTTCGCACTTTGATGTAATGTTTAATGATTTCCATTTTTTTTAATACGCTGTCTATATGATACTGTGCCCCCAATAAAAATAAATAAAAAGAGTTTGACAAAAATATATCATTAATAATTTTAATACATTATAAAACTAAATTAAAAATTGTTAAATTAACGGAAACAAAAATTAACAAAAGTATTACAATATAATTATGTATATATAATACTTAAACGCCCAAATCCAAAGCAAAATATAGAAATAAAATTAAAAATAAATTAAAATATCATCTAAATAAATTAATAAACAAACCAAAATATTACATATTAAATTAATTCATTTATTATTAGTTCAAACTTTAATACATATATATTTAAAAATGTCCCCACCTTTTTCCCCAATAAACCTAACGTCCCACTACTAAATCATATAATTAAAAATCCAAAATTCCATAAAAGTTTAAAATATATACTGTACAAAAATAAACGTTAAACGTTTAATTGCACTATTCGATTTAATAAAAAATTTAAACCAAAAAGATAAACAACACAACACCAAAAAAATTAAACTAACACTAACATTACAAAAATATTTAAAAAATGATATTACAACAATGTTTTTAACAATGATATTAAAAACAAAACAAAGAATTATATTATTTCCTGTGGATATTTTCTACATCACTGAGTTTTTGTGCGATATTCTGGTATCACAATATTAAAAACTCAATATTTTGTCCAAATACCTGTAACTTAGCACTGGAATTGTAAATGTTATTCTGGGCTGTGGAAGTACAAGGTCATTAAAAGTGAGACAGTCACAAATGGGGAGTGCCTACAGAAGATGGCATTACAGCCCAGATCTCTGTCAATGTTCACTACTTTTGGCCCATTTTGCACCCAGAGTTTTCAGCAGCCTGTTGCATCTGAAATATCTGGTCTGGGGAGGTGGAGGGGGACATCAGTGATGATGTGTTTTTGCATCACTGATAATCCTGATATGAGTGGTAATCACATACATGGCAGCATAGGCAAAACCAGCATACTCATGATGAGGGCTGTAGAGTTTGGCGCAAGCATGCTTTTTTAGAAACCAAAAGGTTAGGGGGAGTATTTAGGGCAGGTGAGGGCTTATCTAGAACATTTGATTTAAATGTGAAACTGCACGTGACTTTCTTCGCCTTTGCTATGCTATAATATAGATATATAGATATTGATATATATTTAAAAATGTTCGCTCTCCTCACCATGAACGAACACTGATGGCCACAAGTGATATAGTTTAGTTTTCTTTTATTATTCTTGGCAAAAATGGACCCCACGCATTTTGGCTCATAACCTCGAGCCTTGCTCATGGATGTGTATGGTTTTACAACATACAGTTTTAAAAGAGAAAGTGCATGTGACTTACAGAGTGAACAACATAAAAACATATTACATATCCTTCTTAGCATAGCCTTTTCTTGTATGCAACTCAGGGCAGGGTTACTGCCACAACAAAAATGTAATATATATATATATATATATGTATATATATATATAATCTACTGGCGGTCGCCAGTAGATAGTTATAGTTAGGACCTATTTTCCATAGGAAATCTGCAACATTCTATTTGAAATAACTTTGGCGCCGGTTGACGAATCTTCGCGAAATTTTTAAAACTCGTGGGGCGCTCCGGTCCGCTCCTATCCTGAAAGTCTCGGGGTGATTCGTCAAGTGGAGGCCGAGAAAAAAGGGGGGTCCCAAAACGTGTTTTCCCCATGCAATTTTCCATAGGAACCTTTCATCGCAGCTACAGCCCGAACTGCTGAACGGAATTACACCAAATTTGCCAAAAAGGTAGCCCTTGGTTCAGAGTCGTGCCTTTTGCTTAAATGGTGTAAATCCGTTCAGTAGTTCCTGAGAAAATCACAAGTAAAATCACATATATATCTATGGCCGCGTAGGGTCCGCGTACCCTCCCGATCACGAGCTGCATGCTAATTGGCTGTCAACACTCCAAACCAGGAAGTGTTGGCAGCCATCTTGTTCCTCGGTAGAACCGAGGAACAAGAAAGCAGTAAAACAAGTGCGCAAAACGCAAAAAGGGGGCAGGGTAGAAACACCCTGACCCCCTAGGCCTGCTCAGGGCCCAAAAAATTATTATTTTTTTTTTTAAAAATCGGCAAAATACGCGCTGGGTGCGCGGATCCAGCCGATTTAAAAAAAAAAAAACGAAGCGCGGTCTCCCGCGCTTCGTTGTTAATTGGCCCCCGGGTGGGCCAAGTCCCGGGGGCATGCCGGGGTTTAATAGTAATATGTGGGGAGCCTCTAAGCCCCCCCCAAGCCCCGGGGACCGCCACCCCCCGGGGCTTTGAAAAACAAATGGTGCGGGAGGGCTCTCGGCCCTCCCGCAGCCCCGGGGACCGCCACCCCCCGGGGCTTCTTTTTAAAAATTTTGAATTACCTGTGTGGGGGGGGCTCCAGCCCCCCCACATGCCCCGGGGACCGCCACCTCCCCGGGGCACTAAATATTTAAATATGGGGGTCCGTTACGGACCCCCAGTGCCCAGGGGACCACCACCTCCCCGGGGCTTTCAAGATGTTGGGAGGGGGGCCGCGTGGCCCCCCTCCTGGAGCCAGTGATGGCCCTGGGGACCGCCACCCCCCAGGGCCGGCTCCTGCAGTGTCCTGGGGTGCCTACCCCCCGGGACACTGTAGTTTGCTATGGCAGGGCGGGAGCCTCGCGGCTCCCATCCTGTCATAGCAAACTTGCTTTGAATTTTGGAAGAGAGAGCAGGAAACCTGCTCTCTCTTCCAAAATTCAAAGCAAATTGCTTTTCCACACAGGGAGCTGCATCTTAGCAGTTCCCCGTGTGGAAAAGCAATGCCGGCTCCTGCAGGACGCGGGGAGCCGGCGGGACCGTGGGGGAGTTGGGGTCCCCCCACGGTCCCCAAAGGATAGGGCCAGCCCCGGGGGATGGGGTCCCTGGGGCAAGTAGTGGCCCGGGAGGGGGGCCACGCGGCCCCCCTCCCCCAAATTATAAAATAAAAATATTTTTTAAAAAGGCCGGCCCCGGGGGATGGGGTCCCCGGGGCCTAAGGAGGCCTGAGGAGGGGGGCAACGCAGCCCCCCTCCATAAAAATAATTTTAAAAAAATGTGGCAATGACCCGGGGGATGGGGTCCCCGGGCCGAAATTGGCCACGGGAGGGGGGCCCACGCGGTCCCCTTCCCCCGTTCCCATTTTTTAAAAATAAATAAAAGGGGGTCAGGCCCTGGGGGATGGGGTCCCCAGGGCCCAAAATAATTTTAAAAAAGGGGGGCCACACAGCCCCCTTTTAAATAAAAAAAAAAGACCGGCATCGCGCCGGAGGCCACGCCCCCTCCTTGGCAGCACTCTGCAAACGCGCCCCCTGGTGCGTTTGCAGAGGGGGAACGAATTCCCCTTGAATACTGGGGGTCCCTGGGGGCCAACTAGCCCACCAGGAACCTCCAGTATGCGCCATGGGGCTGCGTTGCAGAGAGGTGTACAGAGGCCACGCCCCTTTTTACACCTCTCTGCAACGCAGCTCTGTGGCGCTTTTTGGAGGTACATGGTGGGCTAGTTGGACTCCAGGGACCCTCAGGATTCAAGGGGACTTAATCCCCCTACTTAAAACGCGCCACAGGGTGCGTTTGCACAATGGTGAAGGGAGGGGGCGGGGCTTCAGGTGACATGTGTGCAAACAGGCCCCGTGGCGCGTTTTAAGATGGGGAATTAAATCCCCTTCAATCTTGAGGGTCCCTGGGGACCAACTAGCCAACCAGGTACCTCCAGAAAGCGCTACAGAGCTGCGTTGCAGAGAGGTGTAAAAAGGGGCGTGGCCTCTGAACACCTCTCTGTAACGCAGCTCCCTGGCGCATACTGGAGGTACAGGGTGGGCTAGTTGGACCCCAGGGACCCCCAGTATTCAAGGGGAATTCGTTCCCCCTCTGCAAACGCACCAGGGGGCACGTTTGCAAAGTGCTGCCAAGGAGGGGGTGGGGCTTGAGGTGACATGTGTGCAAACAGGCCACCCCCCGGGGCTTCTTTTTAAAAAATTTGAATTACCTGTGTGGGGGGGGCTCCAGCCCCCCCACATGCCCCGGGGACCACCACCTCCCCGGGGCTTTCAAGATGTTGGGAGGGGGGCCGCGTGGCCCCCCTCCTGGAGCCAGTGATGGCCCTGGGGACCGCCACCCCCCAGGGCCGGCTCCTGCAGTGTCCCGGGGTGCCTACCCCCGGGACACTGTAGTTTGCTATGGCAGGGCGGGAGCCTCGCGGCTCCCGTCCTGTCATAGCAAACTTGCTTTGAATTTTGGAAGAGAGAGCAGGAAACCTGCTCTCTCTTCCAAAATTCAAGCAAATTGCTTTTCCACACAAGGAGCTGCATCTTAGCACTTCCCCGTGTGGAAAAGCAATGCCGGCTCCTGCAGGACGCGGGGAGCCGGCGGGACCGTGGGGGAGTTGGGGTCCCCCCACGGTCCCCAAAGGATAGGGCCAGCCCCGGGGGATGGGGTCCCTGGGGCAAGTAGTGGCCCGGGAGGGGGGCCACGCGGCCCCCCTCCCCCAAATTATAAAATAAAAATATTTTAAAAAAGGCCGGCCCCGGGGGATGGGGTCCCCGGGGCCTAAGGAGGCCTGAGGAGGGGGGCAACGCAGCCCCCTCCATAAAAATAATTTTTTTTAAATGTGGCAATGACCCGGGGGATGGGGTCCCCGGGCCGAAATTGGCCACGGGAGGGGGGCCCACGCGGTCCCCTTCCCGTTCCCATTTTTAAAAAAAAAATAAAAGGGGGTCAGGCCCTGGGGGATGGGGTCCCCAGGGCCCAAAATAATTAAAAAGAAGGGGGGCCACACAGCCCCCTTTTAAATAAAAATAAATAAAAAAAGAGACCGGCATCGCGCCGGAGGCTACGCCCCCTCCTTGGCAGCACTCTGCAAACACGCCCCCTGGCGCGTTTGCAGAGGGGGAACGAATTCCCCTTGAATACTGGGGGTCCCTGGGGGCCAACTAGCCCACCAGGAACCTCCAGTATGCGCCAGGGGGCTGCGTTGCAGAGAGGTGTACAGAGGCCACGCCCTTTTACACCTCTCTGCAACGCAGCTCTGTGGCGCTTTTGGAGGTACATGGTGGGCTAGTTGGACTCCAGGGACCCTCAGGATTCAAGGGGACTTAATCCCCCTACTTAAAACGCGCCACAGGGTGCGTTTGCACAATGGTGAAGGGAGGGGGCGGGGCTTCAGGTGACATGTGTGCAAACAGGCCCCGTGGCGCGTTTTAAGATGGGGAATTAAATCCCCTTCAATCTTGAGGGTCCCTGGGGACCAACTAGCCCACCAGGTACCTCCAGAAAGCGCCACAGAGCTGCGTTGCAGAGAGGTGTAAAAAGGGGCGTGGCCTCTGAACACCTCTCTGTAACGCAGCTCCCTGGCGCATACTGGAGGTACAGGGTGGGCTAGTTGGACCCCAGGGACCCTCATGATTCAAGGGGACTTAATCCCCCAACTTAAAACGCGCCACGGGGCGCGTTTGCACAGTGGTGAAGGGAGGGGGTGGGGCTTGAGGTGACATGTGTGCAAACAGGCCCCGTGGCATGTTTTAAGTTGGGGGATTAAGTCCCCTTCAATCCTGAGGGTCCCTGGAGTCCAACTAGCCCACCAGGTACCTTCAGTAAGCACAACAGAGTTGCGTTCCAGAGAGGTGAAAAAAGGTGCGTGGCCTCGGAACACCTCTCTGCAACTCAGCTCTGTGGTTCTAACTGTAGGTACCTGGGGGGCTGGTTGGGCCCCAGGGACACTCAGGATTCAAGGGGACTTAATCCCGCAACTTAAAACGTGCCACGGGGCGCGTTTGCACACGTCACCTCAGGACCCCCCTCTCTTTACCACTGTGCAAACGCGCCCTGTAGCGCGTTTTAAGAGGTAGTTTTAATCCCCCTGCCCTATTATGTACTAGGGTCTTACAGAGGAGGTCATGCTAATCACAGGGGTACCCCAATGCATAGTGTTCCCTAGTGTATGTAGGTGTTTTCACTGTATTCTAAGTGTCTTTTAGCATAGCACTGGCTATGGTTATTCAGAGTCAGTTACCACCAGTACACGTCGGAAACAGTTGTGGGCACAGGATGATTTTGGAACAAGGCCTCTTTCTGCTCCTCTGTTGGTTCTTTCTGCACATCTTTTGCTTCTTCCTGCACTTTTCTTCGTCTTTGTGGACTTCTGTTGCTTCTTTCTGCATTTCTTTTGCTTCTTTCTGTGCGTTTTTTCTTCTTTCTTCACATGTCCTACCTCTGTAGGCATAGTTAGAAACTAGCATTTAAAAAACCTTTGAAATTCACTTAAAAAACCATAGGTTTTAGGCACGTTATAGTTAGAAATTAGCATTTAAAAAACCTTTGAAATTCACTGAAAAAACCATAGGTTTCAGGCACGTTATAGTTAGAAATTAGCATTTAAAAACCTTAGAAATTCACTGAAAAAACCATAGGTTTTAGGGACAGTTATAGTTAGTTGGACATTGCACTCGTACAAAACCCGTGAAATTCCCCCGTTATAGTTAGTTCAGCTAACTATAACTCGCGCCCCCGCAATGCACTGCTGATGACGTCACATATTACATCACTCATGACATGGTCAGTGACATCACTGATGACATCACTGATGACATCTCAAATGACATCACTGATGACATCATCCATGTGATAATTTGATGCATCTTCTCACACCCTAATATAACCTTTGATACACCCACTCTAAACTACAGACTGCCATTCTCAAAACCATACACACTCCAACACCAATAACTACATACCCACTCACTGATTCTTAGGTCTACACACACATCCACTGAATCACCAGTACAGTCACTCATACTTACGGTCACTCAGTACAGGACTATCATATGCACTCATACACCTACATAGACACTCACACACCGCCACTCATCCATAGAGGTACTCACACACCTAGTTAGTCATGCAAATAATTAATCACACTGCCATTTACTCACCTATACAGTGATACACACACCAGCTCACTTACTCATACAAATACTAGCACATTCTTACGCTCTTATACAATCACTGATATAAGTACACACTCATCCATACAGCCACTCTCACAATCCACACACTCTCACTTATAGCCATTTATATACTCCAACACACATATATACTGCCTTTCACATATGTAGTTACTCACACATGTACGACTGAGATATACATTCACTCACTAACATACCCATACACACACTCACCCACCCATACAGCTGTTTTCACATGCACTCTTGAACCCATACACCCAGTGAATCAACCACTCACACATCTATGCACAGAGTCACACACCTCACACCCACCCACACACACATTCAGTCTCCCATACCAATACTCAAGCAACAAATCAATAACCGATATACACACTCATGTAGCTACTCACCAACCCATGCATTCAGTAAGACATATTTAATCACTCACTTATACAGTCAGTCACGCACCTACTAAATCATCCATCCAGACACTTATACACCCACTCATTCTTCAATACACCTTGGCATATATATTAAACATATTTAAACTTTATAGAAACACACAGTCACTGGATGATGTCATCAGTGATGTCATCAGTGATGTCATCAGTGATGTCACTGACCATGTCATGAGTGATGTAATATGTGATGTCATCAGCAGTGCATTGCGGGGGCGCGAGTTATAGTTAGCTGAACTAACTATAACGGGGGAATTTCACGGGTTTTGTACGAGTGCAATGTCCAACTAACTATAACTGTCCCTAAAACCTATGGTTTTTTCAGTGAATTTCTAAGGTTTTTTTAAATGCTAATTTCTGACTATAACGTGCCTGAAACCTATGGTTTTTTCAGTGAATATATATATATATATATATATATACATACACACATAAAAATCTTATACAGTTGTGCATTGGGGGTGAAGATATAATAATTGATTACTGGTCTTGTTAAACATCTTTTCTAGCACGTTCAATTTCTTGCTTTGCACATAATATATGTCAAAATACATTGTTAAATTTCCATGATTGAGGACCTAGTGGGCAGAATCTCAATTCATGCATAACTTAATATTAGATTATTGTGAAGGGTTAAAATATAATCTGTGTCCATATAGGAAAAAATGTAACACAATTGTGGGTTTTTAAACAAAGTTTCACACTGGGGGAGGCATTGTCCAAAAAACTAATCCTTTTGTTAGACATCTTTTCTAAATCATCTCTTGTCTGGCACAAAATAACCAAATTGCATTATAAATTTCATTGATTGAGGCCCTAGTGGGCAGAGATACTCATTTTTAAATATTAATAAAGAACATCTTAATGCTAAAATGTTATAACACTTATAAGAATGAGTACAGACCAGCAATATTCACAGAAAGAAAAATATATAAAGTACATGGTGATACAAATTTTAAACGAAATGCACTAAAACTTCTCATCAGCAAATGCTAGGGGTTCGTAGCCAGGAGAGAAACACTGGAAGAATGCATCTGCTATGCATCTAAGTGTATAGCTAGCACTTCACTAATGTTCAGCCCTATTGGTTCAACCATTTCCAAATTGATAATATACTCAGATTCCAATCTGCGTAGTCTGAGACACTGATCGCCCTCTCTCTGATGTTTCCTTACTTTGTCTATACCAAACTATGTCAAATGTATCCAGTCCCCCTTATGTTTTCCTTGAAAGTGTTGAGTCACTGGATACTTGGGATCATTGTTTGTGATGCTCTCGTGTGTTCCTGGGTTAATTTTTTCACTTGACAAATTGTGCTGCCAATCTACCTTTTTGGGCACGGACACTCAGTGCAATATATCACCTGGTCTGTTCTACATGTTTTATGTTTCCTAATCTTATAGGGTTTCTTGAAAAGGGACTGACTATGTGGTTTTATTGCAGCTCTGTTTGCATGCTTTGCATTGGGTACATGGAAAGAAGCCCATGAGTTTCCCTCCTAGCCAAGTTTTTTGTGTCTCTATTTGGAAGTGGCTCCAGACTAGCATGATGTCTACTCCTGCGATATGTGATACTTGGTCTATTCCCTATGTAGCTCTCTATGGTTTTTTAATTTTTCAGGATGATCCAATTCTTTGAGAAGTCTCTCCCTGTTAATGGTGGTAATTCTTTTTATTGCCTTTTGCAGGATTTTCTCAGGGCAGCCCCTTGATCTAAATCTCTTGACCAAAGTATCTCGGGTTTCCATAAACTTCTTTCGGTACTGCAACTTCTTTTTAACCTAACAAGTTCACTGTAAGTAATGCTCCATTTCATATGGCCTGGAACGCTGCTATGGGCATGTAAAACAGTGTTTCCTGCTGTCTCTTTTCTGAAGAGGGACGTGATTAGCTTTGACTCTACTGCTTCAACATGGATATCTAGAACATAAATTTATTTTTGGTTTGCTACCATTACAAATTAAGATTGTTCTCATTAATCATTTACAGTAGTCATCCGCTTTCATTTTCCCATCCCAAATCCTGAACACATTGTCTATGTATCACAGCCATTTTATGACCTTCTCCAGATATTTTTCCATGTTGGGATCCATGGACACCTGTTCCTCCCACCAGCCCATCACCATATTGGCGTAGCTGGGGGTGAAAAAGGTGCCCATGGCCGTCCCCTGGGTTTGCTTGTTCAGGACATTGTTGAACAGGAAGATGTTTTCCTCTAAACAGAATTTGGTCATCTCTGTGAGCATTTTGTGGTGCTGAAATGAAGATAAGGGTCTGGCTGTTAAAAAATGCTCCACTGCAGCTATCCTATCCCCATGCGTGATGCTTGTATATAATGACTGTATATGCGGGAAACTGCTCCTGCACACTGGGATCATATTTTTAATCTGTTTTCCTGCCCGCTGTCAAGCGGGCAGGAAAACAGACGATGAAATTGCTCCTACACGCAGGGAGCGGCCTTTTTGGCTGCTCCTTGCATGTGAGAGCAATGCTGGCTCACGTTAAATGCGGGAAGATGGCAGGGACCGCGGGGGCATTGGAGGTCCCGCCGCTGTCCCCAACAGTGCTCAGTGGGTGCCCTGAGTGGGCACCAGAGCACCCAGCCTTAGTTTGCCAAGCCCGGGAGATGGGGCCTCTGGAGCCAAAATCGAGTGGCCCTCGTCCCCTTCTAATAATTGGCCAGGCTCTGAGGGATCGGGTCCCCTGGGCCCCACTCCACTTCTAATAATTGACCGGGCTCCAGGGGTTGGGGTTACCGGGGCCAAAATTAGCCCTGGGTGGGGGGCCACATGGAAATGAGGGAGTTCTTTCTTGGCCTCTGCTGGTGAGAGCAGAGTCCATGGTTCTCCTTTTAAATTACTATGAGTATGCAATGTGCAAATCACCTGAAAGCTCCACCCATTTGTCCCCACTCTGTCCACATTAGTAGTAGGCAAAGGTTCTTCCCACCTTTTGCCAGGATGATGGACAGCTTAACAAATGGCAAAATACACAAAAGAGGGTCCCTGATAATAGAATGAATAAGGGGAGAACCAGGGAAAGGAACAATAAATGTTAATCTACCCCTTATCTAGTTATTTGTACCGTTCTGTAAAGAATCAGGAATAAACAGTGTCCCACAGACAAATGGTTTACTTCGTTTATTATCAAAAATATAATTTTCTTCTTTTTTGTAAGTATTTTCATCACATAAATATATACAATAAAAATGAAATTCAGTAGTTTTGTATGAGATTCATATCGTGCATGGGAGCCCTAGTCTAATGAGGAGAGAACCATACAATTTCAGTACATGTCCCCACAGAAAACAAAAGAAAAACATGAAAAAACATATAATAAGAACAAACACTAATAACACTATTACAATAGACTCCAATCTAGAACACAATTACAAATAACACACAATGTACAGAATACAAAAACAACGAAGATGCGCCGACGCGCGTTTCGGGGGTACCATGTACTTTACACCATCCTTCATCAGGGCGCAGAGTTCTAAATTTATTTCAGTGCAGATGAGTCATCTGTCGTCATGAATATGTTTAAAAACGGGCTCTACACAGAGTAATATGTAATATGCTGTGGGAACAAACAAACAAAATGAATGTGTATATTATTTCTACTTTTTTTACATTTTAAGTATTTTAATTAATTGGAAGGAGCAAGGTGACTAGAGGTACACCACAATCACCTGTAAATGGTGAAACAGGGAAATCCATATCACCCAGCGTGCTTTATAGTTAGAAACAGAAGGTGACAATGTGATGAAAGTTTAGGCAAAAAGTTACACAGATCCAGAATAAAGCCAATTCAGAAGAGAAAGCACACTAAAATAGAAGCTGATACAAGAAACAATTTTATAAAAGAAAGATCGAAAATGACCCACTGTAGAAAGACGGGCTATCCCATTTGGTTAAAAACAGGTGTACACTCCGATTTCATGGCTCTAATCGGGCTGTATCCTAAAGATGGAATGGTTATAGAAAATAGAGCCCATAATTAGAACATCTGCGACTCTTAAATAGCTACAGGAAAAAGAAATTAAAGAATAATACATACAATCTCTATGAGGACCTCCCGAGACCCGGGATACGTCTAATCAGGAGCGTGACGCAGAGAAGTAGAAGGATGCAGGCTGTGGAGCAAAAATAAGCCGGATAAGCTACAATTAGCAACTTCTATTGGATCTATGTAAACGAAAAATTCAAAATCAATAACCTTACATATGGTCGAATGGTCATAGCCTCAGGACTCTTAAGTAGTTATTCATCCGAAGGTCGGTGTGCAGTCGAAGGCCCACTTTGAAGTAACTGGGGGACATACAGACTGATATAAATATGTGCCCCCATGTATTGAAGACTCAAAAGTGGCTGTATTTGTTACAAAAAGTGTAGAACCCCACTTACAGAAATTAAGCTTGACAATCCCAAGGATGAGGAAGATATGATGCTGGGGTGAATATTCTTCGTAATAAATGTCCGCTCGAAGTGACAAAGTATAAGGGGCCCACTCAAGGAAGCTATAGGAAATAAGTAAACCTATGTTAGAATCAGCAACAAACCAACCACATACGCGGTGTTGCATAAACAAGCCTCCCCTCTGTCCTGTCCCCGTCAAAGGATAACCCGTTTACTCACATAGTGAGAAGTCCGCTGAGATTCAATACATCTCCGTCCGGGACATGCATCCTCCAAAGGGATACGGTCGGACTGCCGGGTGCGACTCTAGATTATAAATAGTCACCCCAGCATGATTGGGCGTAATTTGATTCTAATAGCAAGCACCTGCACCAAGGATTGTGTAGGTGGTTGCTACGTCATGAAGGCGTCTAGAATCGGCCTCCATATTTGAGTGGAGAGAGCCCAGGGCTAAATTCCATAGGTTGGTCCTAATCTCCCTTAATAAACTTACAAACGCATTACCGCTCAGAAATTCTACCAAATGAAGCGTATAGTGGATAAGAGTGAAGATAGAAGCTAATTCGGAAATCCGCGTCGCAGACTATAGCAGCCGCCCGTGCAAGGTTCTATATTATAAAACCGGGTGAGAAGTATGTCCCGAAGTCCGGATTTTAAAGGTTTGGGTAATAAAAAGTGCACCCAACCCACTGAAGGGAACAACCATACAGCCAACCGAAGGGAAAAACTCCATCTAAAAGAGGCGGCCATATTGAGGCCAGGCAGGGAACAGTAATCCGGATGATGTCACACATATCTAAACGAGATAGACATTGGGGGATCCTGACAAAACCTAGACCAAAATATATATAAACTAGTGATAGTGTCCAGACTTACAAATATGGTCCTACAGTAGTTATACCTCTTGGACCTAAAAAAGAAAAAAGAAAAAGTGTAATAATCATGGACATCAAGTAATGGCATTCTCCCATGGGAGGGATTCATTGAGGCCTGTCTCAGCCGTCTGTAGCATATAAATCCGAAACACCTCCCTTTTTCGTCTCAGGGCGTCAATATTACCTGATTATTCCTGATTCTTTACAGAACGGTACAAATAACTAGATAAGGGGTAGATTAACGTTTATTGTTCCTTTCCCTGGTTCTCCCCTTATTCATTATATTATCAGGGACCCTCTTTTGTGTATTTTGCGGTTTCCCGGCACTTTGCTGTGAGGGTAGATAGGGTTTAAACTGTTGGAGCAAGGTGCCTTGTGGGTCTTTTTTCTATGTCATTTTTCTGTTTTTCTATTTTTATATCTTTCTTCTGTCAATCTATTCCTAATGGTATTTCTTCATTTTTAGGACATTGTACTATTCTTGACTGTTGTATTGTGTTGGTGAGTTGAAGGTGTAGTGCACACCAGGCATTGAGGTAAGTCTTTAGCCCATTGTAGATTCCCAGAGAGTAACTTCCCTTGCTATATATGGATAGTATTAAAACCTTCGGATTTACCGATTAAGATTTCTCTAGGCTACTGGGCCAGAGTTCCTCTTCGGATCGTCCGTTTTCCATTAACAAAGGCAATAATGATGATTGGCTGAAGTTGCTTAATCTAAAAAGAAAGCTAGGCGTACAGAGTCCCATGCAGAATTCATGCTTGAATATCTCAAAGCAGGAGTAATTCCCAATGGACTCAGAATAAGAAATATCCCTGGTTTATTTGTTGAAATCAGAAAATTTACTTTACTTTACTTGATGTCCATGATTATTGCACTTTTTCTTTTTCTTTTTTAGGTCCAAGAGGTATAACTACTGTAGGACCATATTTGTAAGTCTGGACACTATCACTAGTTTATATATATTTTGGTCTAGGTTTTGCCAGGATCCCTCAATGTCTTTCTCGTTTAGATATGTGAGACATCATCCGGATTACTGTTCCCTGCCTGGCCTCAATATGGCCGCCTCTTTTAGATCGAGTTTTTACCTTCTGTTGGCTGTATGGTCGTTCCCTTCAGTGGGTTGGGTGCACTTTTTCTTAACCAAACCTTTAGAATCCGGACTTCGGGACATACTTCTCACCCGGTTTTATAATATAGAACCTTGCACGGGTGGCTGCTATAGTCTGAGACGCGGATTTCCGAATTAGCTTCTATCTTCACTCTTATCCACTATACGCTTCATTTGGTAGAATTTCTGAGCGGTAATGCGTTTGTAAGTTTATTAAGGGAGATTTGGACCAACCTATGGAATTTAGCCCTGGGCTCTCTCCACTCAAATATGGCGGCCGATTCTAGACGCCTTCATGACGTAGCAACCACATACACAATCCTTGGTGCAGGTGCTTGCTATTAGAATCTAATTACGCCCAATCACGCTGGGGGTGACTATTTATAATCTAGAGTCGCACCTGGCAGTCCGACCGTATCCCTTTGGAGGACACATGTCCCGGATGGAGATGTATTGAATCTCGGCGGACTTCTCACTATGTGAGTAAACGGGTTATCCTTTGACGGGGACAGGACAGAGGGGAGGCTTGTTTATGCAACACCGCGTATGTGGTTGGTTTGTTGCTGATTCTAACATAGGTTTACTTATTTCCTATAGCTTCCTTGAGTGGGCCCCTTATACTTTGTCACTTCGAGCGGACATTTATTACGAAGAATATTCACCCCAGCATCATATCTTCCTCATCCTTGGGATTGTCAAGCTTAATTTCTGTAAGTGGGGTTCTACACTTTTTGTAACAAATCTAGCCACTTTTGAGTCTTCAATACATGGGGGCACATATTTATATCAGTCTGTATGTCCCCCAGTTACTTCGTAGTGGGCCTTCGACTGCACACCGACCTTCGGATGAATAACTACTTAAGAGTCCTGAGGCTATGACCATGCGACCATATGTAAGGTTATTGATTTTGAATTTTTCGTTTACATAGATCCAATAGAAGTTGCTAATTGTAGCTTATCCGGCTTATTTTTGCTCCATAGCCCGCATCCTTCTACTTCTCTGCGTCACGCTCCTGATTAGACGTATCCCGGGTCTTGGGAGGTCCTCATAGAGACTGTATGTATTATTCTTTCATTTCTTTTTCCTGTAGCTATGTAAGAGTTGCAGATGTTCTAATTATGGGCTCTATTTTCTATAACCATTCCATCTTTAGGATACAGCCCGATTAGAGCCATGAAATCGGAGTGTACACCTGTTTTTAACCATATGGGATAGCCCGTCTTTCTACAGTGGGTCATTTTCGATCTTTCTTTTATAAAATGTTTGCCTAAACTTTCATCACATTGTCACCTTCTGTTTCTAACTATAAAGCGCGCTGGGTGATATGGATTTCCCTGTTTCACCATTTACAGGTGATTGTGGTGTACCTCTAGTCACCTTGCTCCTTCCAATTAATTAAAATACTTAAAATGTAAAAAAAGTAGAAATAATATACACATTCATTTTGTTTGTTTGTTCCCACAGCATATTACATATTACTCTGTGTAGAGCCCGTTTTTAAACATATTCATGACGACAGATGACTCATCTGCACTGTAATAAATTTAAAACTCTGCGCCCTGATGAAGGATGGTGTAAAGTACATGGTACGCGCGTCGGCGCATCTTCGTTGTTTTTGTATTCTGTACATTATGTGTTATTTGTAATTGTGTTCTAGATTGGAGTCTATTGTAATAGTGTTATTTGTGTTTGTTCTTATTATATGTTTTTTCATGTTTTTCTTTTGTTTTCTGTGGAGACATGTACTGAAATTGTATGGTTCTCTCCTCATTAGACTAGGGCTCCCATGCATGATATGAATCTCATACAAAACTACTGAATGTCATTTTTATTGTATATATTTATGTGATGAAAATACTTACAAAAAAGAAGAAAATTATATTTTTGATAATAAACGAAGTAAACCATTTGTCTGTGGGACACTGTTTATTCCTGATTCTTTACAGAACGGTACAAATAACTAGATAAGGGGTAGATTAACGTTTATTGCAGCTTAACAAATGGCCCCTGCTCCAGTTGGGTAGAAATTTTGTGCAAAATTGTGGACTTTTGTTGGATAAACAGACAGGTGAGGTTCCGTTCTGGCCCTGATGATCAGTTCACAGAAATTAAACATCAACAGAAACCAATTATAAACATAAATATAGCAGGAGCCCCAGTTGAAGCTCCACTTCTGTAAAGTACAAATGATCCTCACTGTCTGGGCTTTGCGAAGGCAAAACAAGTGTGTTTTTTCAGCAGTTCCACATTGAAAAACGATCGGAAATCCTTGATGAAGGTGAATGATGAATCAGTAGTGACTGTAACAAATGGGTTCTTTCTTGGACTCTCCTGGTGAGAGCAGAGTTCATGGTTCTCCCTTTAAATTACTATGAGTATTCAAATGTGCAAAATCACCTGGAAGCTGCGCCCGTTTGGTCCCGCCCCGTCCACCTTAGTAGTATGCAATGGTCCTCCCGCCTTTTACCAGGATGGTAGACAGCTTACCAAAAGGCCCCCCAGCGTATTTCCCGCCGATTTTGATGACGCATTCTAGATGCTGAAGAAAATGAGGACATCTTCACCAAAGAAGCACTTGCTCCATATAGCTCAGCAGAAGTACCCTTGTTTGGAGGAGATTCACCTCTTTGTAGTCTCATTGTGTTCTCTATAGGAGTATTCATGTTATCACAGATTTCTGGATGAAGATGTGCGAGGAACAATCACATTGTCGAAACACACACAAGGTTGCTGGAGAGATTTCCTCATGATCCATCATGAAGCTCTAGTACAGAATATGCACTAGACATTTACCCAACTAGGTAGCACTTACTAATTAACCAGTAGAAAGTGCTCCAGTTGTGGAGACTTTTTGTGCAGAACTGTGGACTCTTGTTGGATAAACGGGTAGGTGAGGTTCCTTTCTGGCCCTGATGCTCATTTCACAGAAATTAAACCTTAACGGGAAGCACTTACAAATATAAACATAGCAAGTGCCCCAGTTGAAGCTCCACTTCTGTAAAGGACAAATGATTCTAAATTCCTGGGCTTGGCGAAGGCAAAGCAAGTATGTTTTCTCGACAATTCCACAATGAAAAACGGGCTGAAATCCTTGGTGAAAGTGAATGCATCATTTAGCTATCGAAACACAATCTGTAGTGACTGGGATGAGTGGGTTCTTTCTTGGCTTCTCCTGGTGAGAGCAAAGTCCATGGATCTCCCTTTAAATGACTACAAGTATGCAAGAGTGCAAAATCACCTGACATCATCACCTGTTTGGCCCCACCCTGACCACCATAGTAGTGTGCAACTCACAGACCCATATACCTACAAAACTACTCACACACCTACTCACAAACCCAACAGCAGTCACACACCCGTACAGCCACTCACACCCACTCACCAACTCCAAGATCTACTCACACACTCACTAACGCATATTCAAAACTACTCACAGACCCACTCATACACCCATAAAGACACTCCCACACCCACTCACAGACCCATACAGCACTGACACACCCGGTCACTGACCCATATGGCCACTCACACACCTACTCACAGACCCATACAGCAACTCACACACCCACAAAACCACTCCCACTCACAGATCCACACAGCCACTCACACACCCACACACCGACCTATACAGCCACTCACACACCCACTGTTAAAGGTTACAGGTTACAGTTAGGAAATAAAATTTAAAAAAGCCTTCAAAATTCACTAAACAAAACAAATGTTACAGGGAAGTTATAGTTAGGATATAACATTTAAAAAACTTAGAAATTCACTTAAAAAAATTAAAGGTTACAGAGGTCTTATAGTTAGAAAATAGAATAAAAAAAAAAAACCATAGCAATTCACTGGAAAAAATCAAAGGTTACAGGGACATTATAGTTAGGCTCAGATTTCACTCTTACAAAACCAGTGAAATTCAGAAGTTATAGTTACCTGAGGTAACTATAACTTATGGCCCCGCAGTGCACTGCTGATGGCCTCACATATTACATCACACATGACATGGTCAGTGACATCACTGATGACATCTCAAATGACATCACATCACATCACAGAACCATTTATATATCCACTCACACACCCACACAACCATACATACACCCATTCACACACCCATACAACTGCTCAAAAACCCAATTACTCATCCACAGTGCAAATCACACACCCAATCACTCACCCATACAGCCACTCACACAGCCACTCACTTACCCATACAATTACTCACACAGCTACTCATTCACCCAAACAGCTACTCACAAACCCACTTATTCACCCATACAGACTCGCACCAGACACACTCACTCACCCATATAACCACTCACGCATCTGCTCACACACCCACACAGCCACTCACGTACCTACTCATACAACCACTTACATACCCATTCACACATCCATACATGCACTCACACGTCCACTCACTCACACAGATACTCACTCTCCAATAGTCACTCACACACCCGCTGAGTTAACCAAACACCCACTCAAACAGCCACTCACTCACCCACACAGCCACTTACATACCCAGTCACCCACCCATACAGCCACTCACACAGCCACTCACTCACCCATACACTCACTCACTCACCATTACAGCCACTCATACAGCCACTCACTCACCCATACAGCTGGTCACACACCCGCTTATTCACCCACACAGCTATTCACACACCCACTAATTCACCCATACAGACACTCACTCACCCACTGACTCACACACACACTCACACACCCATACAGCCACTCACACACCCACTCACACAAGGATACACACATTCACACAGCCACTCGCATAATATATGTTAGAAACAGTATCATTCATTAGTACTCCACACAGTATACTAAATTAACTTATGTAGTAACTTAGTACATATGTTTAACACTCTTAAACTTGATAAAACACTCAGAATCACTGGATGATGTCATCAGTGATGTCACTGACCATGTCATGAGTGAAGTAATATGTGAGGTCATAAGCAGTGCATTGTGGGAGCGTAAGTTATAGATAGCTCAGGTAATCATAACTGCGAAATTTTACTGGTTTTGCATGAGTGAAATCTGAGCCTAACTATAACGTCCCTGTAACCTTTGGTTTTTTCAGTCAATATATGTATATATATATATATACACAGAATAGATACAGAAATAAAAAATATAAAAATATGAATAATTCAGTTACAAAATATATTAGTTAATTTAGCCAATATATAAAAAATATTAAACAAATTCTAAACCCCAAATATACATTTACTAAAAATGAACAAAAAATTACAAATAAACACAAACATTATGAAATATGAAAAACAAACTAAAAATACTATAAAGTATATTTAACCAGTATTAGCAAAATAGTGGAGTCTGGGAATATTAGCAATAATAATCCCACTCCAGTTTATTCAACAGTAGGGAAAGTTTTGGACTTTAGGGAGGCTAAATTTACTATTCCTTCTTCAGTTCAGGAAAAGCGTTAAACTTCAGAGGGGTTAGATTTACTATTCCCACTCCAGTCAGTGCAACAGTAGGGAGAGTGTTGTACTTTGGAGGGGTTAAATTTACTCTTCCCACTCCAAACAGCGCAACAGTAGGGAAAGTGTTGGACTTCGGAGGGGTTAGATTTAGTATTCCTACTCTATGACAGCCTACATGGAAAAAGAGACTGTGAATGAGGACGACATTCCACTAGATTATGGCTTAGAAGAAACAGAGCAGACACTGCATCTAATGAAGAGGGAGTAAGTGTCTGGCCCTGATGGCGTCCCTGGAGATTTATATTTGTCATAACCTGAAATCTGGGTTCCATACCTGAACACCCTGAGAAATGCCTTTATAAGAAGGGGGGACACTACGCCATCCTGTAGAGGTGCCATTATTGTACCCATCTACAAGAAGGGCAGGCGGGGTGCCCCTTCCCACTACAGACTGATCAGTTTAATCGACAATAGTCAGATGATCTTCTGTGGACAGGTAGTATTGAGAGTTCTGTCATGGATGACAGATCACCGCATCCTATTAGATAGTCAAGCAGGCTTTAGATGTAAAGTCAGCACCTTGGACCAGGTGTTCCATTTCAGGACGATATGTTGGAAATATGTCATCCTGAAGCTGGACCATTTAAATGTGACCTTTATGGATCTGGGGGCTGCTTTTGATCTGGTGCACAGGGATTATCTTTGATGGATGATAGAAAAATATGGCATCCCGGATGATCTCCTCAGAACTTTAAAAATATAGCACAGTGAGACCTTTTCACAGGTTAGGTGGAATTTGGGTGGGGATCTGACTGATAGGGTATCTATTAACTGTGGAGTAAGATAAGGATGCATGCTTACCACCACACTGTTCAGGTTATATATTAACGGAGCAGTAAAGTGGTTGGCAAACTGCAATCATGATGCGCCAAAATCTGCGGGAATTAGCACTCCAATTCTCATATATATGGATGATACTTTCCAGAACCCCACTAGGTCTTCAATCCCTTTTGGACCACTTTAATTCTTTTTGCACTACAAGGGGATTAGATATAAACCCTACAAAATCAAAATTCATGGCACTGAATCCCCCTTGATCCTTTAGAGGCAGGATGCTGGTAAAGGGGGCACCCTTGGAACAAGTGAAAAGCTTTGGTTATCTGGGCGTAAGATTGGTAGATAATCTCTCCTGGGCTCCCCAGATAGAAAAAGCAGAGCTATCTTACTAGAAAGGGCGCCAGCCAAAGCAAAGGAATACAAGGACACTTTGAGTGGAGCTGTATCACCAGTCCTCGAGGTATATAGAGTCATTACATTAGCAGGGGCCACATATGGAGCAGAAGTCTGGGGCTGTGCAACGTGTCCTCACCTACCCAAATTGAAAATAAATGTATTAGGTCACTGTTTAGTCTGCCCCCAAGTTTTCATCTCACACCTCTACGCTTTGATCTGACACTAAATAAGATAGACCTTGTGATGCTTCTAAAATATTTACTTTACTGGGACGATACCTTAATTGGTGCCTTACAGAGATGCTCTAGCGGAGCTAGTTCATTTGATAAAAGCGTCAAGAAGGTAAAACATCTCTGTGAAATCATCAAAATGGAGGAAGTGTGGCTTTCCCCAATTACAATGAATAAAGCTATAGCCAGCAAGTTGAAGCAAGCTTTTTGGGAAGTCTTGCTGCTGCAAGCTTAGAATGACCAAAAAGTGGGGAGCATTACTGAAAAATTCTTCCAACAAATATGCACCCCTAACTTTGAGCGATATCTGGACAGGATTAGGCCACCACAAGCTAAAAGTCTGAACATAAAGTTTAGGGTTGACTATCTACCGTTAAGATCCTTTACATGCAAATAGGATGAAACAAGATCTTCATTATCTCTGTGCCCTTTTTGCCCACTCCTTCAGGAAACAGAGGAACATTTCCTCTTCTTCTGTCCAGGCTGTGACTTGCCCTGAAGAAGGTGGATGATTCCAGCTTGCAACCTCATAGGTGGGTACTGTTCATTTTTGGGAAGCTTACAGACTCCTCAGATGTGACACTAAGGAATTAATTGTGTTTGCTGTTTCCAGATTAATCCTTTGCGTATGGAGAACTAGATTGAGCAAAGTGGCTAAGGAGACCTAATGGATGAGATCGGTCTGTGTTGTTTCTTGTGTGCTCCAAGCTCCATGTCATAATTGTACTGCAGTGTTTTTGCCGCTTCTCAAAATTTCACTTTTATGTCACCTTTTACAGATGTTTTTATTAATCTGAATTGTTTTGTGTGACAGAATGTTTTAAACTTATTTATCTCTGTACTACTTTTATGGTTTTTTATACGCCGAAATAAACTATTATTGGTTAATTGATACTTTTCCCACTCCAAACAATGCAACAGTAGGGAAAGTGTTGGACTTCGAAGAGGTTAAATTTACTATTCCTTCTCCAGGCAGTGCATCAGTAGAACAGTAGGGAAAGCATTGGACTGTGAAGGGAGTTACATTTACTATTCCTGCTCCATTTAGGGCAACAGCAGGGTAATTATTTGATTTTGGAGAGGTTAAATTTACTGTTCTCACTCCAGTCCAAGAAACAGAAGGGAAAGTATTTCACTGTAAATGCATTCAATATATGGATAACCATATTAATGTAAAAAGAATATTAAACTCTTAGGGCCCCATTACAATGTCAGGTGGAAGGCCATCCAACAGCTCGTCAGTGGCGTTCCACCCGACATCTGAGGCATCAGTCCAACCGCCGCATTATGATACAGGCGGTCGGACCGATGCCTGCGGGGGGGACACCGCTCCACCTCTGACAGGCTCAAGGAGCCCGTCGGGGTGAAGGGCGGATTGTAATCCCCAAAATGTATGCGGTGTCTCCTCAGGCACCGCTATGGGGATTATGATGCGCATTTCCGACAGCCTTTCTATGGTGGCCCGACCGCCTTAGAAAGGCGGTCGCAAACGGACTTTTGGAGCCCCTAGCAGGGCCCCTGTCCTCCTGCAGCCTCCGATGTGGTGCCCCTCCAAACATCCATGCATGGATGTTTAAAAAGTGTAATTTTCCTATTGCGGCTTGTGCTGCAGCTCGCAGCACAAGCCGCAATAGGACATATATGCACTTTCCGACAACCATCAAGGTGGTCGCATCCTAATTCGGGAAGCAGGACCACCGACTCCTTGTCAGACAGTCCCGTTTCCGACACAATGCCGATCGGCCACTCGTCCAACCGACATCATAATGGGGCCCTTGATAAAAACATTCCTAATTAACATTAAAAAAACATATATCTGTAAACAAAAATAACAACAATTAAATATATAAATTAAATAATTAAGAAAGGAAAAAAATGTATTACATATAATAAATTCAACTTCCCTAACTACCAAAAAGAAAGTAGAATCATTGGTAATAGCTTTAATTTCAATTAATACATAAAAAACAATTCAAATAACAAATATCATAGACAAACAAATTTCACAAACACATCAAAAAATAAATTAAAAATGTTTAAAACATGACACATTTTAATACAATTTACATAATTAATTACCAATGAATAAAATACATATAAATATCAATTATAAAAATATATGTATTTATTTTTTCCCAACCCACTCATCTAAAACAAGTAAAAAATAACATTTTAAAATACATCTGAAATACACAGATAAAAACTAAAATCCATAGAAAAATAAATTAAACAGTAGAACAATTAAACAATAAAATAAATAAGTGTTAAACAATTTACACAATTCACAATCAAGTAAATAATTAACAATTAATAATGAATTGATAATTATTTATTATTTAAATAATTTTCCCCCTATACCCCTACAAACCCAGCAGCCCACACCTAAAAAGTAACTAAAATAAATCAATTGGTAATTAATTATTACTTGAAATG
Organism: Calotriton arnoldi; assembly: GCA_963921515.1. NCBI lineage: Eukaryota > Metazoa > Chordata > Amphibia > Caudata > Salamandridae > Calotriton > Calotriton arnoldi. Next base: position 48,015 of record CAWUFW010004139.1, on the reverse strand, counting down.
GGAGTCTCTATTTGACATTGGTTTGCACCTTTGTCCAAGTAGGGACCCTTCTTCCTAGTCAGGGTAAGTGGGATACACTTCTAAAATAACCCCTGCTCACCCCCTTGGTAGCTTGGCATGAGCAGACGGGCTTATCTCAGAAGCAGTGTGTAAAGTATGTGTGCACACATTCAGTAATACAGTGAAAACACTACAAATGGACACTACACCAGTTTAGAAAAATAAGTTATCTTTATCTAAACCAAATAAGACCAAAACGACAAAAATCCGCAATATAGTAATCAAAATGTACTTCTTAGAAGGTGAAAACAGTTCTGTCCATAGCAAACTATAGATGTGACACTTTCAACACAAAGTACCTTGGATGCGTCACAATCATAAACAAAAACAGCCTCAGGGAAGGTGATGCTCCGGTTCCTTACGCCCAGCGAAGGTGAGGCGTTGGTTCCTTACTTAAGGGGAGGTGATGCGTCGGTTCCTTACTGCCACGCAGGGGAGGTTATGCGTCGGCTCCTTACTGAAGGGGTGGTGATGCATCGGTTTCTTACTGTGCGGGGAGGTGATGCGTCGGTTTCTTACTGAGGCCCCTGCGTTCTTCTAGACTTGCCGCCCCGGTGCGATGCGTGGGAATGGGGGATGCGCCGTTTCTCGATGCGGCAGGCACGGCGCTGCGTTGGTCTCTCCAGCCGCGGTCCCACAATGCGTTGGTTCTTGCAGCCGCACCGCAGGGCCTGCGTAAGAATCGATGCGATGATTTCGGACTTTGTAGATAGGTGCACGCGATTCGGCATGCAGCGATTTTTCTAGCTGCGGGCAGGCGCTGCATCGGTTTCTTCAGCAGCACGATGGCGATGCGTGAAAATTCTTCCTGCACGGAGGTGATGCGTCAGTAACAGGTGCGGATGCGTCGCGCTTCTCGTAGTTGCGTCTCTTTTCCAGCTCCCAACAGCAGGAACAACCTCCAGAGGCCCAACTCAGCAACAGACACCTCATGGCAGGTCAGAACTCCCAGCAAGGAAGTTCAGGGGAGCTGGTGGTGAAGTCTTTGTGTCCCTGAGACTTCAGAACAGGAGGCAAGCTCTACTTCAAGCCCTTGGAGACCTTCTTCAAGCAGAATGCACAGCACACAGCAAAGTATTTGTCCTCTCCATGTCAGAAACAGCCACTGCAGGCCAACCCCAAACAGCACACAGCAAAGGGGCAGTACTTCTCCTTCAGCTTTCCCAGGTCTTCTCCTTGGCAGTGGTTCCTTTTGAGTCCAGAAGTATTCTAAAGTTCTGGGGTCTGGGCCCCAATATTTATATTCCATTTCTCTTTGTTCTCTTGTGGCAGAGAGGCTCTGTGCTCAGTCAAAACCAGTTCTGTCCTCTCTGGTCTAGCTTCCCCGCAGGATGTGGAGACAGCATTGTGTAAGGCAGACCAGGCCCATTCAGGTGAAAGTAAATCTCCTCCCCCTACTCTAAATGCAGCCCAGGTCTATTCAGCCCAGCCCTGACTCATCAGGAAAGGCAGGACACACCTCAACCCCCCGCCAGTGGCTGTCTACAGTAAATGCACATCCCCAGCCCCTGTCACTCCAAAGCCAGACAGTCAATCCACAACCCAGCAGAGGCACACAGGGTGGCTAAGCAAGAAAATACCCAATTTCTAAAAGTGGCATTTTCAAACACAGAATGTAAAAATCATCCTTACTAAAAGATGCATCTTTATATTCTGAGTTCAGGCATATTAAACTTTACCTTCCTATGTTGTCCCAATGGGAAGTTATATTTATAAGATGTTATAAATAAACTCCCATTCTATCCTATGGGACAGATAGCCTTTCAATAGTGAAAAACGAAATTCACTGTAGTTCACTATCAGGACATGTTACACACATCAGGACATGTCCCACCGTTCACATACACTGCACCCTGCCCACGGGGGTACCTTGGGCCTACCTTAGGGGTGACTCACATGTAAGAAAAGGGAAGGTGAAGGCCTGACAAGTGGATGCACTTGGCAGGTCGACATGGCAGTAGAGACTGCGCGCAGCCACTGAGAACCCTTTGAAAGGCTGCTTGTGTGGGTGGCACAATCAGTTCTGCACGCCCACTAACAGCATTTGACTTAGAGGCCCTGGGCACACACAGTGCACTGTACTAGGAACATAGGGGTCGAATCGGATTCGGGCCGGAAAACGTACCGACCGACTCGGTTCGGGAATTTATTCCGACCGACACGTACCGGTGCTGCCCGACCCACCTAGTACGATGAAATGCGTGAGAATTACGACCGACTCGTACGGAACACAAGCCGAACGACCGAACCGCACGGAAAACAGCTATCCGGCCGGAAAACCACGCGAATCGAACCGACCGACACGCAGCAGGAATGAACCCGAACGAAACGTACCCGCGAAGTCCGACCCGCGGTACGATGCAATGCGTGGAAAATCAGACCGAGTCGCACGGAGTCCAAGCCGTACGACCGACACGCATACAAAACAGCGAGCCGAAGCAACCCAATACTCCGCGACCGACGCGTACGCCGCACATGAAACACAGCACAAACACAGCGTGAACGACTCGGAGAAGCTCGCACGAGACAACTGCAGCGTCCGACTCGGTCAGAAGAACGTCTCCTACATGCACAAAAAGTACAAAGGAAAAAATACAAAAAAAGGGCCAAACAAGCAATTACAAAGCCAATAAATACTGGGGGGAACAGGGAACAAAGACACACCCACAACTCCACCCATATAAAAGCCACAAATCCCTACAATGATCCTTTGCAAATTCAAATGACCTGCCAGCACAGAACACCAACAGACAGCAACCACAGACACACACACAGCTCATCCATCACACAAGCCACACACCATCAGCACCCCAATAAATAGCACCCTCACATACACCCAGCAAAACCTACACTCACACACCCTCACTTGCACACACACACACACACACACATCAATCACCACCACCACCCATCACCATGCCCCCAAAGAAGAATCCAAAGTTCCTAGACAGTGAATTGGAAGTCCTGGTAGATGAGATCCTCAGGGTAGAGCCACAGCTGTTTGGTACATTGGTCCAACAGACCCCCATGTCGCAGAAAACCAAGATGTGGGAGAGGATCGTCGACAGGGTGAACGCACAATCACCATGTTTGCGCACAAAGGAAGACATCCAGAACAGGTGGTATGATGTGCGCAGGAGGGTCAAGGACCTACTAAAGAAGGATTATGCCTTGAGCCAACACACCGGCAGTGGCCCTCCTGCCAAACCAGTATACCTCAGGCCCTGGGAGGAGAAGGTGTGGGCCAGCCTACCACCAGTGAGCGTATATGGACTATCAAACATCCCAGAGCCTGGTGAGTACAAAACCAATATACCAAATATCGTGTGACAATACACACACATCACTGTCAAGGGGATAGTCAAACCATGCACCCTTAGCAAATTCACAGCAACCAAAACAGAATCATCCCAAGATGTGTATGTCAGTCAGATAAACACAATACATGCCATTTCATAGTGATATGTAACTGTGTCATAACATGTACAAACCCAACAACAAATAGAGCTAGGCAGTGTCACAAATCTAACCAACAAACACAGTCAGATATGTAGCCACCACTAGAACACCACCTCACAGGGAAGCTCACTGAAAGGAAGGAATTCTGTGTATGCTGGTTAAGTCAGTGTAGCCAATAGCATGATGGGAGTTGTAGTCACAGATATTGCTTACCCTCACAATTCGCCCATCAACACCACTCTGAACCATGCTCACATCACAGGGAGTGGAAAAGAACTGACAAGATGGCTGACACTGGCTACTGCTGTGGGGAGCACAAGGCCCTGCTGGGAACTGTGCACCAACCAACAGCAGGACACCACTGACTGAGATCCTGAAAGCCAACTTGCTCTCCCTGCAATGGAAGCACGTTCCATGGTGGGATATCTGGCTGGGTGGGAAGGAGGACTGACAGCTATGACCATAGTTACCAGCAGCAGTTCTCACACACACCCTTAACACAAACTTCACACAACTCACCTGGGAGAATGCATTGCCTCACACTAATTAAATATCCCACAAAGAACCACCACCCTGGGTTATGCTGTGTGAAGCACAGGGACACTTTTGGGACTTGTAGCCAAACTAAAGCCAGGACAACACTATCAGCCATCCTGTCAGCACAGGCACACTACCCCACAGGGAAGCAGAGTCAAAAGGAAGAAAGTTTGGGCATGCTGGGAAGGCGGGTGTAGGCAATAGCATGATGGGAGTGGTAGTCACAGCTCAACATCCACCACCCACATGGCCCAGCAAGCCCACACTGAAGCATGCACACCTCACAGGGAGTGAAAAGCCACTTCAAAGATGTCTGACAATGGTGCTCTGTTGTGGGGAGCACAAGGCCCTGCTGGGAACTGGGCACCAACAAACAACAGGACACCACTGTCAGCCATCTTGCCATTGCTGTCACACTCACACACAGTGAACTACACTCAACAGGAAGGAAGTATGGGCATGCTGGGAAGGGGGGTGTAGGCAATAGCATGATGGGAGTGGTAGTCACAGCACAACATCCCCCACCCACATGGCCCAGCAAGCCCACACTGAAGCATGCACACCTCACAGGGAGTGAAAAGCCACATCAAAGATGTCTGACAATGGTGCTCTGTTGTGGGGAGCACAAGGCCCTGCTGGGAACTGGGCACCAACAAACAACAGGACACCACTGTCAGCCATCTTGCCATTGCTGTCACACTCACACACAGTGAAGTCCACTCAAAAGGAGGGAAGTAGGGGCAAGCTGGGAAGGGGGTGTAGGCAATAGCATGATGGGAGTGGTAGTCACAGATATTGCTCACCCTCACAATTGGCCCATCAACACCACTCTGAACCATGCTCACATCACAGGGAGTGGAAAACAACTGACAAGATGGCTGACACTGGCTACTGCTGTGGGGAGCACAAGGCCCTGCTGGGAACTGTGCACCAACCAACAGCAGGACACCACTGACTGACATCCTGAAAGCCAACTTGCACTCCCTGCAATGGAAGCACGTTCCATGGTGGGATATCTGGCTGGGTGGGAAGGAGGACTGACAGCTATGACCATAGTCATCAGCAGCTGTTCTCACACACACCCTTAACACAAACTCCACACAACTCACCTGGGAGAATGCATTGCCTCACACTCTAATTAAATATCCCACAAAGTACCAACACCCTGGGTTATGCTGTGTGAAGCACAGGGACAGTTTTGGGACTTGTAGCCAAACTAACGCCAGGACAACACTGTCAGCCATCCTGTCAGCACAGGCACACTACCTTACAGGGAAGCAGAGTCAAAAGGAAGAAAGTATGGGCATGCTGGGAAGGGGGGTGTAGGCAATAGCATGATGGGAGTGGTAGTCATAGATATTGCTCACCCTCACAATTGGCCCATCAACACCACTCTGAACCATGCTCACATCACAGGGAGTGGAAAAGAACTGACAAGATGGCTGACACTGGCTACTGCTGTGGGGAGCACAAGGCCCTGCTGGGAACTGGGCACCAACAAACAACAGGACACCACTGTCAGCCATCTTGCCATTGCTGTCACACTCACACACAGTGAAGTCCACTCAAAAGGAGGGAAGTATGGGCAAGCTGGGAAGGGGGGTGTAGGCAATAGCATGATGGGAGTGGTAGTCACAGATATTGCTCACCCTCACAATTGGCCCATCAACACCACTCTGAACCATGCTCACATCACAGGGAGTGGAAAACAACTGACAAGATGGCTGACACTGGCTACTGCTGTGGGGAGCACAAGGCCCTGCTGGGAACTGTGCACCAACCAACAGCAGGACACCACTGACTGACATCCTGAAAGCCAACTTGCACTCCCTGCAATGGAAGCACGTTCCATGGTGGGATATCTGGCTGGGTGGGAAGGAGGACTGACAGCTATGACCATAGTCATCAGCAGCTGTTCTCACACACACCCCTAACACAAACTCCACACAACTCACCTGGGAGAATGCATTGCCTCACACTCTAATTAAATATCCCACAAAGAACCACCACCTGGGTTATGCTGTGTGAAGCACAGGGACACTTTTGGGACTTGTAGCCAAACTAACGCCAGGACAACACTGTCAGCCATCCTGTCAGCACAGGCACACCACCCCACAGGGAAGCAGAGTCAAAAGGAAGAAAGTATGGGCATGCTGGGAAGGCGGGTGTAGGCAATAGCATGATGGGAGTGGTAGTCACAGATATTGCTCACCCTCACAATTGGCCCATCAACACCACTCTGAACCATGCTCACATCACAGGGAGTGGAAAATAACTGACAAGATGGCTGACACTGGCTACTGCTGTGGGGAGCACAAGGCCCTGCTGGGAACTGGGCACCAACAAACAACAGGACACCACTGTCAGCCATCTTGCCATTGCTGTCACACTCACACACAGTGAAGTCCACTCAAAAGGAGGGAAGTATGGGCAAGCTGGGAAGGGGGTGTAGGCAATAGCATGATGGGAGTGGTAGTCACAGCTCAACATCCCCCCACATGGCCCAGCAAGCTCACACTGAAGCATGCACACCTACCAGGGAGTGAAAAGCCACTTCAAAGATGTATGACAATGGTGCTCTGTTGTGGGGAGCACAAGGCCATGCTGGGAACTGTGCACCAACCAACAGCAGGACACCACTGACTGACATCCTGAGAGTCAACCTGAACCCACTGCAAGGGTGGCATGCTTCATGGTGGGATAACTGGGCTGGGGGAGAAGGAGGGCCGGATGTCCACCAAATACAACCAATGCTGTCCATGTACACACCTCAACATTCACATTGAAATGCTCAAGTTTGCAGGACAATGTGCCACACCAATATCAACCCCTGACTGTGACAACTTAGGACAATGCAATGTACAGGCCTGCATCCAGAGGTACAGCCACAACTGTCAGGTGTGTGAACCATTGATGCCTGCAGAAACATAACATACATTGTGTGTGTCTCCCAAAACAGGTGATGATGGGGACACAGCAGCAGACAATGAGGAGTCCCTGTCCCAGGCTCCGGGGGACACTGAGCTCACTGGTGTGGAACAGCCTCTGCCCTCCTCGGATGGCGAAGACCTACCTGGCCCCTCCGGTGTGAGTCATCATGCAGCACCAGCAGGACCACCATCTGCACCCCCTGCACCCACCCCTCCAACAACTGCCAACACATAGACCACCCCCGCCGACACGGACAGACCAAGGACCAACAATAACACCAGCACAGTGACCCCGGCCCAACCTGGAGCAACGGACAACAACACCAGTGACAACCCCCAAGTGGGCCTAGGGTCACCTGTGCGTGCCACTGCAGGTCCCGCACGTGTCGCCAGGGGTGGTGGGAGGGGTGGTAGACATAGGTCGCTATTTGCAGAGGGGTCTGGACTGCATGATGACCCACAACTGGTATGCATTGCTGATGCGTACCAGAATAGCACTGGAGAGGTCAGCCAGGTAGTGGGGATCCTCAAGGACATTCAACAACAGCAGGCTGCCCATTATGCCCGCTTGGACTCACACATGTCACGTGTGGACTCCCACATGTCCCGTATGGAGACACACATGTCCCGTGTGGAGACACACATGGCTGGCATGGAGTTCAAGTGGGACACATTGCAAGAACTGACGGCGGTGCATAGGGACATATTGAAATGCCTCCGCCAGATTAGCACCAACATGGACACACCTCCCTGTGTGCCCACAACATCTGGTGCCGCAACAACTGCAACTGCCACAGGGAGGGAGGATGACTCTGGCGGAGAGTCCCCTGCACCGCAGCAGCCTGCACGTGAGGGTCCCCCCCCCAAAGAAGAGGGGTTGTCCGAGGAAGGACAACTGAGAGGCCGATGGCCATGCACATCCCCCAGGAACCCAACACCTGTTCTGGAAATCCACCTTTGTGTGCAAACTGTTCACCCTGTCGCATGCAACCCAACTCTCTCACATGACATGGGGAGTTTAAGTTGGACCAATGTATCAGATGACTGTTGACTTTACTCAGGACATTTCTGCTACCAAGACTTCCAACTCATCTGGGAACTTTGGATTACAATCCCAATGTACAGCACCCACCATCCTGTGCACTATCCTCACACATGTATGTAAATAAACTCACTAATACACCATACTTGCCTCTGTTGTGATTCCAACGTGGTTTCTGTCATGGAGATGATGATCTGCTAAATGACACTGTGCATGCTAACTGCTACAGCAAGTACAACACTGTCATGTGAGTCATGGCGACGTGACACATATGAGGGAGACACACCACTAGGGCTACACAACACATACACACCAGGGCCATCTCACTCATCGCCTACACTGATGTTGCCAGGAAATACAGTGGAATGCACAGACACCACACCTATTCACAGTCTGTGTTAACTAGCCCACTGGTGCAGTAAGCAAATGTCAGTCAGATGTGTGACCACAGACAACGCACATCCCAAAGTGAAGCACAGGTTTATTACACATTTGCAACATGTTGTTTCCACTACAGATGCAAGGTAATCCCATGTGGCAGTGGCCACACAGTCAACAAGTGTAGAAGAAAGGAAGTCCAGGGGTGTGGGGCACATCACCTGTAGGGAAACGACAGCCTCCACCCTGGAAGTTGAATCACGGTGTCGGGGGATCACAGTTGACCAAACAACTCTGAAAGTACCCTGTGAAGGACAGACATGACACACAGTCAAAAGCACTGAAGAACAGGACAGAACTGCAAGACTCATGCCCAATACATGTCACAAGATACCTACACAAAACCAAGTTAGAATGTCAACACTGTTGTGGAGTACAGACTACCTGTAAGGACACATCGCTGCACGCATACAGTCAAGTAGCACATGGACACACTCAAACAGCACTAGAGCACCACCAACACATATCACGCAAACTCACATCATTGACATGACATCTCCGGATACTCACATTCAGCTGAAGAAGTTGGTGATGAGCTGTGTGCGGACATCACCCTCATCATCATCACCATCACTGGCATCGTGGCCCAGGCCAGGATCCTCCACAGGTGGCGGATGTTGGTCATCGTCATCCAGGATGAGAGGCAACTCCTTCCGCACTGCCAGGTTGTGTAGCATGCAGCAGACGATGACAATCTTGCACGCCTTAGCTGGGGCATATGGGAGGGCCCCTCCTGTCTTGTCCAGGCAGCGAAAGCGGCTCTTCAGGAGACCAAATGTCCGCTCAATCACTCTCCTGGTCCGACCATGTGCCTCATTGTAGCGCATCTGGGCTGGTGTCACAGGGTTCCTGAGGGCGTCAGCAACCACGGCATGTTGGGGTATCCGGAGTCACCTACATACAGACAATTGCACATTAGCTGAGTTGGAAAAGAGGGTGGAATACTACATTGCAGAACACACACAATGGTACAAAGTCAGTACACACCGACAAGCCAGGCACGCTGGTTCCGCATCTGTGACATCATCCTCGGGATGCGACTACTCCTCATCACGTAGGCATCGTGTGCAGAACCGGGGAAACGGGCACACACGTGTGAGATGCTCCTATCTGCAAGACATACCACCAGTGCATTGACCGAATGGTAATGTTTGCGGTTCCTGTATGCCTGCTCATGTGCCTGTGGTGGTACCAAAGCCACATGTGTCCCATCAATGGAGCCAATGACATGCAGCATCCTCCCTAGGGCATAGAAGTCACTCTTGACGTCAGTGAGTTGTTGACGTTTAGGGAAATAGATGTACTGGTTCAGGTATCTCAACATAGCCTCCAAAACATCGCGGAGAACATGGCTGAACATGGTCTGTGACATCCCACCAGCAGACGCCACAGTGTGTTGAAAGGTACCGGTGGCAAAGAAGTGTAGGGCTGCCATCACCTTCACCTTGGGGGTCAGCGCTGTAGGGTATGTCCGGCCAGGTTGCAAATGTGGGGCCAACCGCACCGTCAATTCCTCAATCAGTGGCCTGGTGAAGCGGTACCGTCGGATGCAGTCCTGTTCAACCATGGTTGCAAGGTCAGGGAATGGTCGATGGACAGCTGGTGCCCTGCAGTGCATAGGTGAAGAAAGAAAGATTGTCAGTCACCCCACATATGTGGCATAGACCAGACTCAATATCACATGATACATCATTACGAGATACAAGTACATGATGTGTGTGCCGTTCCGTAAGGACATGTATGGCACCGAAATGGACAACATCTAACATCACAGTTCAACATGTGTCCTCAACAAGTCCCAGGTTGTGCTATGGGATATCATTAGGCTGTGTCACAGTACCCATGTACTGCTGTCATGTTCCAAACACACACCACAGTGACGTGAGGACAGATGTGCCCCAGGCATCACAGCCCATCGACAGGTAGATTCCCAGGGAGCCTGTATTGCCACATGGACACTGGCATGACATGGTGCATCATGAATACACCACAGCAAAACAACCATGACCCCCACAGGTAGTGGTCCCTGTTGCCTCGGCAGGACAGACATGGACGTCTGTGACACACACACGCACAACATCAAAGTCCATGCACAAACAACGTGGATGTGGAGACTGTCTCCCATTGTGCACATGGAATCAGAGACATTGTAAACACAACATGCACACAGACTGTGGAGGGCCATCACTATTGTGGCAATGGGTCACCCTGTGACGTACATACCGTCCCACATGGGACTCAGGGGTATGTGACATGACATACACATACACAACCGTGAAATGTGACCATGCCACATGCTCTGAAATGAACAGTTGCACATCACAGTGGTCATGTGCACACCACACTAAGGATTCTGTCCCCATGAACACGTGCACAGCCTGGGAGTGGCTGCCCCCAAGTGCCACCCAAAAAACAACATGTTGACCCCCATACACGGAAAAGGTAATGCAGGCTTACATGCCTTAGGATACAGTGTGGGCAGGCTGTGGTGTTGTAGGTGTGCCCCTCACTCCCTGGGAAGTAAATGCGGCTGGCATACGTTCACCTGTGACAGGCATGGTGACATATGCCAGTGACTTGTACAGGGACGCGTTGTACAGCAATGGACCGATCGGTGCGCACGCATTGGCTATGGCCTGGCATGGCAACGGACGCGTTTTCAAACCTTTAACGAGTCTGATGCTGTGAATTCAGTTGGCCATCCACAACAATGTTGCAAATTCATGGGTCTCATGAAGTTGAACTTTTGAAGGATGCTGTGGGCGTGTGTAAGTGGTGCAATTCCATGGATTGGCCAGATTCAGAAGATGCAAACGACTTGGACCTATCACTTTGGACACATGGGACAGTATCTGCCTCAGCAGCACACATATAATGCTGGCTGTTCCCCTGAGAGCTCACTTGCCTGCACTACATGCTCCAGGACGACATCTGCCACCACCACTGCTGCTGTATCTGCATCCTCTGGATCCTGCAATGGCACGTACTGTGGAGAGAGCCCCAGCCTTCAGCACTGAGGAGAACCAGGCCCTGCTGGACAGCCTCCTTCCACAGTACAGCAAGCTGTATGGGAAACCAGGGGAGCAGGTGAGTGTGCTGTCCACTGCCTTACTAAATGTGCATGTTGTCTGACTAGCAAGACTTACAGTCTGCATGCCACTGGCTAGTAGGCTCACTGAGTAGTTGTCACCCCCCATAGTGTGTAGTTACATGCACTGAACAGGTATAGTGCAGTAACAGTGCATTTAAACGAGGTTTTACTTCCCAGGCAATGATACCATGTAGTAACTGCTGGCAGACTGTTCATAGCCATCGTTGCACTGCCTGTGTACATCATGTGCCCCTGTGATTGAGACATGTATATCCAAATGTGTGATGCACGGAATTGTTGCATGTGTAGTAATGGGCTTTTCACTTTGTCATCCTCACAGGTTGATGCCCACCAGAAGCAGAAGATATGGCTGGCCATCGTCCGGGCAGTGAGATCCGTGGGGGCCTACAAGCGCCGGATCCGCAACTGCCAGAAGAGGTGGCAGGACCTTCGGGGCTGGACCCGGAGGATCGCAAGGGTCCAGCTGAAGCTGTCGCCTCCTCGCAGGAGGGGCAAACACCGGACCCTGACCCCCCACATGCTCAGGATCCTGGCGGTGGTCTTCCCTGATCTGGATGGGCAGTTGAAGGCCAGACAGCAGCAAGGAGGGGGTGAGTCCATGACTGCACTGTGAACTTTGTCTGACATGCTATGTGCCCTCCTCTGGCCTGGTTAAACTTCATCAGTACATCAGTCATGTGGTCCAGGACCCATGTCCCTCAATTGTGCACTGCCCACTTCTCATCTGATACCCAGGTGTGGCCCTTACAGTCAGGAAATTGTGTCACTTGGGTACTGTGTCCTTGCATTTTGCTTAGCTCAAGGTGGGGGACAGCATTTGTGCCCGTAATTCTGTGGTGGGCTTCATGGGTGGGTCCATTGCTTACACAATGCCTGAGTTCTGACATGTAATCTGCGTGTTACTTTGATATGTGGTCCAACTGCTGATCTGATTCACCACGTGTGCCTGGGGTATTTGGCACACACCCATGCTGCGGGTGGGAACAATGTTTGGGCCTCAGGAGTATGTATATCAAGTGTGTCACACATACTTAGCCACCTGCCTACTGTCCAGGGCTCATCCCTCATTCACGTGGAGCAGGACAGTCATGCCTACTCCAGGCCATACAATACACTCTGTACTCCCACTCCCGTGTATCAGCTGACACGTTGTGCTCAGTGAAATGTTCCCTCAGGTGTCTGCCTCTGTGTCATTGTGCTGTGGCTTCGTTGTCAGGACTACTGGGGTGTTTCTCGGTTAGGGCTCAGCATGCCACCGGAGATGTGACCATAGGAGACGATACTTGTGTGACATATAGGTGTTTGATCACTTGACCGTGCAGACTGGGGTATGCGAATGTGAAGTTCAGGCAGCTGTTTCCCATTCACAGCAGATTGTGAGGTGCTCAGGTTCCGAGGGTTGTGTTTCAGGTCTCCCATATGTCCAATTGGTATGACGTGGACAAATAAGAGTTCAGATGATGTGGTTTGTGGGGATTGACATGTGCACTTGTCAGCTCCAGGACTTGCATTCCCCATGACCTATGATTGTGACACAGTGCAGACTGTTGTTGTCTGGCTGCCCTGCCCATGTGACTGGAGACAGTGATGTATGACTTTGCAGGCATGCCTGTGCCATGGCATTAAAATTCCTATGAGTGATCCTGCAGGGGAGTGACATGTGCTACATGCACCCCATTGTGGCATTGACTATCAAGACATGGGTGCATCATGGTGTCTGGTGCTGGTATGCATCACATGCATTTCAAAATAGACTCTGGCCATCCCTTTATCCGGACATCTGTACTGACTGAGTGGCAAGAGTTGTGATGTGTGCATGTTCACATACTTCACCGTGTTCTCTGCACTGTCCAACTACTGTGTAGGTGGTGCTTGTGTCCACACTGGGGTATTGCCATCCGACAGACACCAGACAGATGGGTGCAAGTCCAGGAGGGATGTGAGTGCCATGGTTGACCATCAGACTGACTATTGGCTTCTCCTACTCTGTTTGGGCACTTTTGGCAATGTTCAACTAAGGATGCCAGGGCTTTCTCTGTAATGTGCTGTACTTACTGTGGTGTGTGCGGTCAGTGCAGGTGACTGATGTTTGTCTGTTTCCCTATTGTTTGCAGATACATCCACGGAGGGGACAGCTCCACGGACCAGGAGGAGCCGCAGAGCCAGACTGGGTCAGCAGCCGAGGAGTGGTCGGAGGGACCCAGTGGCACGGAGGGCGAGGGGAGCCACACCGAGGAGTCCTCAGCACCATCCACCTCAGCTGAGGACCACAGCAGCTCGGAGGATGACTCCCTTGTGGAGGCGGGTGTCAGCAGCCACCACACCCCAGCTAGTATTGCTGTCCCCGCCACCACCACCACCGCCCTCCCATCGGCTCCCATTCCAGAGGTCCGTGGAGGCTCCCGTGTCCGGGAGCATGTCTCCTTCGTGCCAGGCACCGCACCCCCTGCCCCTGTGTCCCCTGCTGCACTGAGTGAGGAGTCTGTGTACCTACTTCGCCAGCTCCATGTAGGTCAGACAGCAGTGCTGAGTGTCCTCCATGCCCACACCACACTGTTGACTCAGCTGGTGTCGTTCATGGAGGGCATCTCATCGGGCATGTCTGCCCTACAGAGGAGCAATAGGTCCATGGACTCCTCCCTGACGGCAGCAGTGTCCCTCCTCCAACAGTCCCTCACCCTCCTACCTCTGCCCCATCCACACTTCCTGGCACCCTACCTGTCCCAAGCACATGCACACCTGCACATTCACCCAAACACACAGACACGGGCAGCACAGACACACCCACTACAAAAACAAGACGTGCACGCAGGCATCCTCAGGGGACTGATACCACACCAACAGGGGATGGGGAACAGACACACACACAGGCATCCACAGTCACTCCGCAGTCCTCCGATACCTCTTCCTCCAAGGCCCCTTCCCTTGCCTCACCTGCAACCCCACCTACACAGCGGCTCTTCCTCTGTGACCTCGGCCTCTTCCCCTCCAATCCAGCTGATCCAGCATACAGGGGGAATAGGAATCCCACCCACACAGAGGGGAGTGCCCCTCACCCCCGGACACCCTCCCCCAGGCGCAGACAGACTGAGGCCCCCATCCGAAAGTCCCCCCGGACCCAGAAGAGCAAGACCCCGCTGCCGCCCTGCAGCCCAACCACCAAGTCTCCTTCCTCCATCCCTCAGGCCCCCACTCCACAGGTGCCCCCACCACACCCTGCCCCAGGTTCCCCCACCCACAGATACACCATCCCCAAAATGATCCGGCCTTCTCCCCTGCCACTTGCTCTTCCAGCACCACACCCCCCGCTGCGCATGTCAGTGCCACTGGTGTGGAGACGGTGTCCTCCCCTCTGTCCTGCCCACCTTACCTGAACCCCATTCTACTCCCTGGAGATAGGCACTGCAGTGGAGTCCACTACCACCCCGTCTGACTTGGGCACTGCAGTGGGGAACCTGTCCACTCCATCTGCCCAGCCCACTGCAGTCGTGCCGGCACCCACACCATCTGACTCATGCCCCCCAGTTGTGCCGGCACACACCATGTCAGACACCTCCACTGCAGTTGTCAGTGACTCTCCAGCACCCTCCACCCCTTCCCTGCATCCTTCTGGTGAGCCCTGATCCTGTCCCTGTGGTGCCTGGCCTGCCCCCCGTATGCCCCTCCGAGGGGAATGTCCCTGGTGTGTAGCAGTGCAGGCATGCAAAGGGTGACATCTGGCACTGTCACCCTATTTGGACTCTGAGTATGGACTGGCCATTGGCCTTTGTTGTATTTCTGGACTTTAACTTGGTTAACACACAAATGCTGAATAAAGCTACTTTCTGTTCTCTAGTGGTTTTGCTTCTGATGTACATGATGTTGATGATGCTAACCATGCCCTTGCTGCAGTGATGGTGATTTTTGATCTCAGGAAAATGAAGTGTTACTGTGCAGGACCCCATGTGGTCCAGGGGGAATGTGTCCTATCCTGTTGTGTATCCATGTCATCCTTTGCAGCAATATGAGGGTGTCATGTTTTCAATATTTGGCAATGGGATTTCCTACTTACATTTGCAATATCACATCTGTGGCTTACACATCTGCACATCTGTTGTGCTTGCCATTGTTCAATTAGTCTACTTCCCTGACCGTGTGGCCATCTCCACTGGACATGAAAGTTTGGGCATCAATGGGGAAGGAATCATCTGTGTTATTAGTGCAACTTGCTATACATGTGTGTTGGATCTGTGCTGATGATTTCGGTGACACTCCCATGACCAGGCTGATATGACGGGAGCCTTCATTTCGTGCTAATTGTTGACTGTGTGACCAAGTGTTCTGCTGACATGATAGAGCCCTACTGAGACAACGTATGGCACAGCTTTCCTTACCCAGGAGTGGAGTCCCCTCATGGCAGTGTGTAATTCTATGACATTGCCTGAGCACAAGGTGTGTGTTGTGTGAGCATGTCTGTGTGTGTTCACTTCCATTTTGCTAGGCAGGCTGGGATCCCTAGTGATGTACCTGTCTGTGATGCTTGCTGAGTTGACCTATGTTCCCCCAAAGTCATCTCCCTGGGTTCTCTGTGATGTGGGTGTATGGCACATTACTGGTCATCAGGGTGTCACCCATAGGTGTGTTTGCTGTCAGGGCTGAGTATGTGGGCAAACGCAGATGGGACACAGTCAGGATTCCCCTTGGCACTTGTTGGTTACACCGGTCATGTAATTTCCAGTTTGTGTTGGCTTTCAGTGATTGTGACACGTTGTGTGTGTGACTGCTGCCACTCCTCAGGGTCAGGGCTGCAATGTTGGAGGTTGTCTATGTGTGTTCTTTGTGGGTGACCTTGGCTTCTTCATTGGTGTGTGTCTGTAGCCGGGATCCCATTGGTTGGTGTGGTATTGACGTCATGTCCATGTACGGCGTACTGTGCAGTGTGTCAGACATTCACGAGTCTTGTTGAGTGGCCATGTGTGATGGGTCTCTGCACCTTAGTTCCCACCACCACCCCTGGGATTGTCATGGGTGCATGTGCAATGTCACCAGTGCATGTGAGCTTCACTGCTGTACATTGGTGGAGATCATGGTGTGTGGTGTTGAGTGTGTGCAGATGAGAGTTGTTGCACGGCTAGACCCCTGCCTCCATGTTGGCCTTGGCTGACAGGCCGTGCTGATAGATTTGTGCTTGTGTAGGTGTGATGGTAGTTTGTTGCTCAGGACACATGACTGTGGTTCACAGCGTGAACGACATCTAGCTTTGTCATCACAGTGGGATTATCATGCAGGCCAGTGTCACCACAATGTGGGGACCCTGGGGGTAGTGCTGTGGTGGGTCTATGTCTTGCTGTGTTAGTTGCTGTTCCTACAAGCCTGTGTGACATGTGTAATTTGGGCTCCCTCTCATCTAACAATGCCTGATTGCCCACAGAGGGGATTCGGATCCATGAGTTTCTTTTGTGTGGCACTATATGCACATCTGTGTAATTGGTATTCAGGCCTCCTCATGTGTTGTGTGGTTGCCTGGAGACACTGGCACCCCCCCCCCTCACCTGTTGTGTTTGATATGCAGTGTGGGGCTGCCTGTTTGTGTTTTTGCATCTGCACCACTGCATTGGCATATCTTTAGTGTGCCATTGGCTGTATGTTGTTTGGTGGGTTTCCCCTCCTGTCCCTGGGACTCCTAGGTCATCAGTCAGCACAATGATCATGGTTTGTGTGTCCCATTGCTGCCATGGTATGGTATTTGTTCACCTCACATCTACAGTCTCCACAGGATATCTACATTTGTGTGCCCATTGGTGCAAATATGTGGGTCTGCATTGTGATGGTCACTTCTGTCATTGTATTATTGATGAATGTTGACAGTGTCAGCCCCCATGGGTGATGTTTGTCTGCACATGGCCAAAGGTATGTCTTATTTGCAGTGCACTGTTTGCCTCCCCCAATCTATGTTGCTATGGGACACAAGCACTACTTTGCCACTGATGTGTTTGTTGTTCTGTGACCAGGAATCATCCATGCTGTTTGGCAGTTGCAGCTTTTTCAATGTCAACACTTACCTTTTGGTCACTGTGATGATGGGGGTTTAGACCCCATTGCCACAAGGTTCAAAAGGTGCTTCAGCTATGGACCCCACACTTACCTTTTGGTCACTGTGTTGATGGGGGCTTAGACCCCATTGCCACAATGTTCAAGATGTGCTTCAGCTATGGACCCCACACTTAGCTTTTGGTCACTGTGATGATGGGGGCTTAGACCCCATTGCCACAATGTTCAAAAGGTGCTTCAGCTATGGACCCCACACTTAGCTTTTGGTCACTGTGATGATGGGGGTTAGACCCCATTGCCACAATGTTCAAAAGGTGCTTCAGCTATGGACCCCACATTTAGCTTTTGGTCACTGTGCTGATGGGGGCTTAGACCCCATTGCCACAATGTTCAAAAGGTGCTTCAGCTATGGACCCCACACTTACCTTTTGGTCACTGTGATGATGGGGGCTTAGACCCCATTGCCACAATGTTCAAGATGTGCTTCAGCTATGGACCCCACACTTACCTTTTGGTCACTGTGATGATGGGGGCTTAGACCCCATTGCCACAATGTTCAAAAGGTGCTTCAGCTATGGACCCCACACTTACCTTTTGGTCACTGTGATGATGGGGGCTTAGACCCCATTGCCACAATGTTCAAGATGTGCTTCAGCTATGGACACCACACTTACCTTTTGGTCACTGTGATGATGGGGGTTTAGACCCCATTGCCACAATGTTCAAAAGATGCTTCAGCTATGGACCCCACACTTAGCTTTTGGTCACTGTGATGATGGGGGCTTAGACCCCATTGCCACAATGTTCAAAAGGTGCTTCAGCTATGGACCCCACACTTACCTTTTGGTCACTGTGATGATGGGGGCTTAGACCCCATTGCCACAATGTTCAAAAGGTGCTTCAGCTATGGACCCCACACTTACCTTTTGGTCACTGTGATGATGGGGGCTTAGACCCCATTGCCACAATGTTCAAGATGTGCTTCAGCTATGGACCCCACACTTACCTTTTGGTCACTGTGATGATGGGGGCTTAGACCCCATTGCCACAATGTTCAAGATGTGCTTCAGCTATGGACCCCACACTTACCTTTTGGTCACTGTGATGATGGGGGCTTAGACCCCATTGCCACAATGTTCAAAAGGTGCTTCAGCTATGGACCCCACACTTACCTTTTGGTCACTGTGATGATGGGGGCTTAGACCCCATTGCCACAATGTTCAAAAGGTGCTTCAGCTATGGACCCCACACTTACCTTTTGGTCACTGTGATGATGGGGGTTGGACCCCATTGCCACAGTGGTCATGGTCTGCTTGCATTGTGGAGGCCACACACATTTATGTGTGACACATGTGATAGGGGGTCACATTGTATGTTCAATGTCATGTTCAGTGTTGTAGGCATTTGACACAGTCTACACACGCTTGTCATGGTGTTGGGTGGCTGTTTTTTTCTTACATTCCTTATGTTGGAGTATGCTGGTTGTGTCATGCATTACCCATCCTATGAGTAGGGGTGGTGTGGGTGGTGGGCATCCAGCCCCCCTGAGTAGGGGTGGTAGTAGTGACAGGTATCCAGCCCCCATGAGTAGGGGTGGTAGTAGTGACAGGTATCCAGCCCCCCATGAGTAGGGGTGGTAGTAGTGACAGGCATCCAGCCCCCCATGGGTAGGGGTGGTAGTAGTGACAGGTATCCAGCACCCCATGGGTAGGGGTGGTGGTAGTGGTAGGCATCCAGCCCCCCATGGGTAGGGGTGGTGGTAGTGGTAGGCATCAAGCCCCCCATGAGTAGGGGTGGTAGTAGTGACAGGTATCCAGCCACCCATGGGTAGGGGTGGTGGTGGTGGTGGTAGGCATCCAGCCCCCCATGAGTGGGGATGGTAGTAGTGACAGGCATCCAGCCCCCCATGAGTGGGGATGGTAGTAGTGACAGGCATCCAGCCCCCCATGGGTAGGGGTGGTAGTAGTGACAGGTGTCCAGCCCCCCATGGGTAGGGGTGGTAGTAGTGGTAGGCATCTAGCACCCCCTGAGTAGGGGTAGGTGGTAGTGGTAGGCATCCAGCCCCCCATGAGTAGGGGTGATAGTAGTGACAGGTATCCAGCCCCCCATGGGTAGGGGTAGTGGTAGGCATCCAGCCCCCCATGGGTAGGGGTGGTAGTAGTGACAGGCATCCAGCCCCCCATGGGTAGGTGTGTCAGGTATCCAGCCCCCCATGGGTAGGGGTGGTGGTAGTGGTAGGCATCCAGCCCCCCCATGAGTGGGGATGGTAGTAGTGGCAGGCATCCAGCCCCCCATGGGTAGGGGTGGTAGTGGTGGTAGGCATCCAGCCCCCCATGGGTAGGGGTGGTAGTAGTGGTAGGCATCTAGCACCCCCTGAGTAGGGGTAGTTGGTAGTGGTAGGCATCCAGCCCCCCATGAGTAGGGGTGGTAGTAGTGACAGGTATCCAGCCCCCATGAGTGGGGATGGTAGTAGTGACAGGTATCCAGCCCCCCCATGAGTGGGGATGGTAGTAGTGACAGGCATCCAGCCCCCCATGGGTAGGGGTGGTAGTGGTGGTAGGCATCCAGCCCCCCATGGGTAGGGGTGGTGGTAGTGGTAGGCATCCAGCCCCCATGAGTAGGGGTGGTAGTAGTGACAGGTATCCAGCCCCCCATGGGTAGGGGTGGTGGTAGTGGTAGGCATCCAGCCCCCCATGGGTAGGGGTGGTAGTAGTGGCAGGCATCCAGCCCCCCATGGGTAGGGGTGGTAGTAGTGGTAGGCATCTAGCACCCCCTGAGTAGGGGTAGGTGGTAGTGGTAGGCATCCAGCCCCCCATGAGTAGGGGTGGTAGTAGTGACAGGTATCCAGCCCCCCATGAGTGGGGATGGTAGTAGTGACAGGTATCCAGCCCCCCATGAGTGGGGATGGTAGTAGTGACAGGCATCCAGCCCCCCATGGGTAGGGGTGGTAGCGGTGGTAGGCATCTAGCACCCCCTGAGTAGGGGTGGTGGTAGTGGTAGGCATCCAGCCCCCCATGAGTAGGGGTGGTAGTAGTGACAGGCATCCAGCCCCCCATGGGTAGGGGTGGTGGTAGTGGTAGGCATCCAGGCCCCTATGGGTGTATATGGCATTGGTGATAGCCATCCCGCCCCTATGGTTCTGCTGTTGCTGGTGTGAGTCATTTCTGCATCCCTATGTGTGTGTGTTATATGTCTGGTACGTGTCATTTGTTTGTGTGGTGGCTGTTTGACTTACCTTCTGCGCCGTATGCATCCGTACCAGTTCCGGTAATAGATGTAGAGTATTGGTAGGACCTGCGCGATGGGATTCATGGTTGGTTCGTCTCGTTCGTCTTTGTCGTTGCTTCGACTCGTATTCATGGCTGGCGTGTTCGTCTCGTAGCCGTGGATCGTCTTGTGGCGTGAATCGGAGCTTATGTGCGCCTCTCCCGGATGCTCTGACGTGCCGTGCGTAGCGACGGGTTCGGCGCGTACGGAAGGCGCATCGTACTAGTCCGGCCGGACGGTGCTGTATTTTGGCTTCCGTGCGACTCGATTCTGCGTTTACGGATCCGGCTCGGGCGGGGATCAGGAGCTGCATTGGGTGAGTACGGCTGGGTCGGGATCGGGGCTGTTGTGCGCATCGTACTTGTTCGTTCGGACGTATGTTCGAATCGGTCGGGAAACACGCGTTCGGCTTGGTTTTTTCCCTGGCGAATAGTGTTAGGTGCGCTTCCGGCCGAGATCGGAATCGGCCCCTTAGTAGTAAGTCAAACGAGCCAATCATGGAAACACCAATACATATCCACAATTCGTAGAGGAGGCACTTGCACTTTGGCACTGATCAGCAGTGGCAAAGTGCCCAAAGCATCTAGACCAGCAAAAACAAAGTCCAGCACACAGCAAAAACACGGGAGGCAGAGGCAAAAATACAGGGGAAAACCACGCCAAGGATGCCAGGTCTAACATTACTTAATTAACTTCTCACTGGATTCCCCTACAAACCCACAATGACACTATCAATTACCATTAGCAATTAGATAAAAAATTATAAATTACTTCAAATTACAAACAATATTTTAAAACAATATTAACAATTTTACAAACAATATAAACACATAATTTATATATTAACGGAAACACAATAAAATTATTGTTAAACCATATTTTTTACAATATATTACTGAAATTTTCTGCCCCTTTTGCCTATAGCCTTTTGCCTATGGCAGCTAACGAAACGGTTGGTCAAGCTCTTGTCACCTCCCGCATTCATTATGCGAACGCACTGTATGTGGGCCTGCCTGGCTACTTAATGGACAGACTTCAGGAGGTACAAAATGCCGCTGCTCCTCTGTTACTTGACCTCCCCAAACGTACCAGTGTCAGGCAACATTTGCGTAATCTGCACTAGTTACCGGTGAAGGCAAGGGTCACTTTTAAGGCGCTGGTAACGGCTCATGCTGCGCTCCGAGTATGGCCCCCTTTATCTCAGGAAACGCTTCCAGTTTTACACCCCCAGTAGACATTTGAGGTCCTCTCACATGCTTATGGCCACGATCCCTAGATTCCGCTTGAAAAGAAAGGGCAGCAGCTCCTTGGCCTATTTAGCTGCTATGGCATGGAACTCCCTCCCTTTTGATTTGCGCTGTCTACAGAACTCTACCCAATTTAGGAAGAAATTAAAGACCTTCCTTTTTAACTGAGTTGGTTTTCTGGTTTTCTCTTTCTCCTCTTTCTGCTGTTTCTTGGGCTCGCGCCGGGACACTCTCGAGTAGCTGTGCGCGCTATAAAACCTTGATAACATAACATAACATACCAAAATGATATTAAAACACGATATTCTTAAAAACGATATTACTTACCCAAAAAACGAAACTCTTGACAATTATATTTTTTCATCACAATATTTTTGAATCATGATATTTTTTTCAGATATTTCTGTCTCCTGATATTTTGAACTAGATATTTTGTCTAAATACCACCATGTTGAGCCTCAATATTGGGAACAGTCTAAGAGGAGAAACACCTCAAAGCGATGGGGGCTTCATCTAGAAAATACAGTGGTCAGAATTTTTCAACAACTCTGTGAATTCTGTTGCTACTTTATAATTTATTGATCGATTAAAGCATACCCTTTGTTTATGTTGCCTTGTTTCTACTTATCAAGGGCTAGGTGCTTGCTATACTAAGGTCAGGTAACATTTTGTTTATTTTCATCAAGCCTCTTTTTCAAGGGCCAGATATACTCAGGAATGCAGGAATAGGTTCTACAGTGGCCAAGCACACAATGGGCTTTGTGCAGTGAGGCACCGGGTCTGCTCCACCTCCGCACCACCAAAGCCATGGTCAGATCGCCTGCCAGATTGGGATTTTCCGTCTGTCTGGTGGGCTTTTTTATTAATGTTCCCATGGGGGTGCCCTAAAAATGAGCAATGCAATGGGAACTCCAAAAACAGATCCTGCACGGCATGGATTGAAAAGTCCATGCCTTGCAGGAACTGGTGGGCATTTACACAGGGGGGCACATGTTGTGCACCCCTGTGGGAATCCACATAAGGATGGGCAGAGTTCGCGGAGTTGGACTCTGCGGAATTCGGCGGAGTTACCGGAAAACCCCGTCAAATTCCACTGAGTTCTGCAAGCTGGCGGAATTGCGGAGGCTGATGAAAGGAGTTGGCATTTAGCTTTAGAAAAAAGAGCCCAGCTCCACCATGCAGTTGTTGCCAATGCACATCATCATTAGAGCCAAGCACACTATTCCCAGACCTGCAATGCACAACCAACTTGAACCCTTGTAACCCCTGCCTCCCCCATAGCCCTCGCGCACTCACTCACCGTAGAGGTTCACCTGGAGCCTCCACATATCCAGGGCCGGGAATGAAGTTTTAAAAAATTATTCCTCGCTCACAAAGCCTCCTCGGCTGGTGCTGCAGTGCGTGTCGCAGGCTTCAATGAGAGCCCCCTCTTTCCTCACACGGCCACTGCTCACCGAAGTCCTGGGCTGAAGGCACATCCTGCGAGGCACGGAGCATCCAGTATGCGCTGAGCCCTGAGGGTAGCATTGCTCAGCTCAGGTGGGTGGAGGAAGCAAGGAGGGGCAGGAGGTGACGTCACCACAGCAAAGTGAGACTGCTGTTCTAGTCTCCCTAAACTAGGGTGACCAGATGTCCCGGATTTCCCCGGACAGTCACGGGTTTCGGAAGACTGTCCTGGTGTCCCGACACTTTATTTAAGTTTAAACAAATGTCCCGGTTTTCGGGACACGTGTCAACTGATCCTGCAAAACGTAACTAAAACATATGCTTAGTGCCTCAGACGTGTGAAATAACTCATGTAATTTACCTTTTTGTTTCAGGCAGCACAGGAGGTGGTCAGCTGCATAGGCCCAACAGAGAGGAGGCAAAGTGAGGAGGAGAAGGGGTTGTCCTCAAGGGGAAGGTCCTGCCATGACTAATGCTTTGTAAACGTAGCCTTGTAAATGTGTGCCTATTTATATATATATATATATGAAAATTCTCCTCCCATTCGAGTAGAAGCAAGGGACACAGCGGGGCTTCACAGGTCGTTTATTGGGAACTCACAGGCATGACGCGTTTCGGCGATTAGCCTTTTTCCAAATGCCACAGTTCGTAATAGAGGTTTCCCAATGCATGTCCTTTATAAGCTCCTCCTTTCACAGTGGCGGGGAGCTCACCTGCATCGCATTATCCTGCTGACTCCTCCGTAGTCCCAGGACCGAGACTACTGCTCCCATCATGCAGTATGTTGGATTTTGAAATGCGGTGCAGGAGGGAAACTTCACGAAAATCAAGGGAACAAACGGCCTTGTGTCCCCTACTTCCAAGCATCCAGACCCACAGGCGCCAAGGCTGGAGGCGTAAGTACAGTGCCAGCACCTCTCCATGTAATCATGGACCGCCAATGGCAGCAGATTCTCAGCAGCGGGGGGGCTGTGTGGCGGGTCGCGGACATCCGATACCTCGGCGTTGATAAAGTCACTGGTTGCCCATGTATGCCGCGACCTCTTCGTGGAAGGGTCCCTTGTGAGCGTGCCACAGGCTGCACGCTATTAATGATATGAAAATTCTCCTCCCATTCGAGTAGAAGCAAGGGACACAGCGGGCTTCACAGGTTGTTTATTGGGAACTCACAGGCATGACGCGTTTCGGCGATTAGCCTTTTTCCAAATGCCACAGTTCGTAATAGAGGTTTCCCAATGCATGTCCTTTATAAGCTCCTCCTTTCACAGTGGCGGGGAGATCACCTGCATCGCATTATCCTGCTGACTCCTCAGTAGTCCCAGGGCCGAGACTACTGCTCCCATCATGCAGTATGTTGGATTTTGAAATGCGGTGCAGGAGGGAAACTTCACGAAAATCCAGGGAACAAACGGCCTTGTGTCCCCTACTTATATATATATATATATGCACACATTTACAAGACTACATTTACTTCTGGCCTCCTTCTCCTGTTTTTGATAGAAACCGGATAAATGACACTAATTTCAGGACTTCACACAAGCAAAATCGGGACAGGCCAGATATACGCGATCATTGGTAGCCTTTAGTCCTACTTCTATGTCTGGCCTGTCCCGGTTTTTGCTTCTGAAAATCTGGTCACCCTACCCTAAACAGGACAAACATACGGAAAGCCGCTGAAAATCCAGCTGGTGACGGTAATTGGACTGGAAAGGGATCTAAGTGCGCCTGCTGCCTTTCTGCGGGGGGTCAGTGTCCCCTCCTACAAGGAAGCGGAGACTCAACCAGAGCCAGTGGCTAGTGGACAAAGGCGAACTCTTCCTTCTGCTGAGTCCTGAGAATCAGGGAATACTTCATGTGCGCAGAGGCTACCGTGCTTTGTGTGACTGGTTGAACCTTCGAAGTCACACTCGCCATATTGCATGTTCCAAGAACTCTATTTAAAACAACAAGTAGTCAAGAAGTGGGCAGCCCAATGAAGTAATATATTTGAGGAGAGAGCACATGGTGTCCATGACTCTAGATTATAGTAAATGTATTTTTGAGAGTATGGGAGAAGACTATGCAAGCCTGCAGCCCCCCACTTCCCGTCCCAGAGATGTCTGGTCCTGCTTCCGTGAGTACCTCCGTACTTTAGACCAAGGCCCAAGAGAGCCCTCTCAATCTCCATAATGCTCCTCATAGAACCACCAATGCATATCTAGATATGTGACCAGAGAGCTATCACGAGTGCCATGTCCCGTTGCCTTTTTGAGATCTTGCATGTTATTTCACGGTTTTGTATGATCACCAGGCTTTGTGACTAGAAGAGATATACTATCTGCATTGTGCACTACCAGATGTGACTGTATTTTGTATTCAAAATGTAATAAAGACATTAATTTTTTTATTTTTTATTTAACTCACACTTAGTTATAAAATTCACACGAAAGTCGTTCGGGATTCAGGCTTGAGTAAAGATGGTGGATAGGGGGCAGCGGTTGCGATGTTGTTCTAACATGTCAAGAGTGGGCCATATTTCTGGAAACAAAGATGACCTGTAGAACGGAGGAAAAAGCTTCTCAAGTCATCGGTTTTAAAATTAATACATATTCGTCTGACAGGTTCAGGCAGACGCGTCATCCCTCTCGGAGTTTCCTCCAGCTGGTAAAGTTGAGCCAAAGCTGCATAAATTATTCATCGTGAAGCTGAGCTGTCCATGAGCCATCAAGGCTGTTGGCTGCCAAAGAATAATTCAGGACGTCTCTATTCTTTAAGTGACATGAAAAATCATGAATGCCACTTTGCAATATCTCCATACTTGCTGGATGCTGAGCTTTCAGCCGGGCCAGCTGTAAAGTGCTGGAGGAGGTAGGGACGGAAGGGAGTCTAAACTACGGGTGGGCGCCGGCAAACTCTGTTACGCCAAGGATACGAAGATTCTGCCAAACTCTGCGCTCTGAGCGGAGGTGGGAGTGAGCAAAACTCCAAAAACTCTGCTGATGGATCGGAGTTCATCTCCCACCCCTAATCCACATGTGGAGGAAGCACCAGGGGAACTGCAGGGCCCCCTTTGTTTCTTCTCCGCCATGGTGTTCATGGAGGAGGAACCTCCATGACACCGCCGGTGGAGAGGAAACTCACAATAGGCTTGGCAGGACTGTGGAGGTCCTGCCAAGCATATTGCAGCCTCCTGACAGCCGCAACCCCGCCAGGGAACAGTGGTTCCCTGGCAGCTGTGGCGGGGCTGTGGTGGTCCGACCACCGACTCGTAATAGGATGGTGGGAAACCGCCACCACCGAGCCCCCACAGGTCTGGCGATCCGTTGACCACCAGACTCGTAATTGGGCCCTTTATCTTTAAAACTGTCCCCTGTGCATTTATTTGGTAGCACGTCCCCAGTGAAGAACGAATGTCAGGATGTAGGGCATAGTTTCATTCCTTTGTGAGATGTACGGTCAACATGCACTAGAGGATTACTGCAGCCACTTCAGAAGTAGTGGGGGGCATGCTACTACCTCTACTCTACTCCGCTGCACTATATGTGCTGAATAAGAGTACACTCAGACCTCTCTCAGCTTGTATCATTTGTTTCAAAGACGTACATCTGATTCAACTGTACCAGAAAAAGGATAAGAAACGGCACACAAGTTAGGGGTTTAGCAATAGAAGTAGCAGGGGCTATTTCTGCCCATGCTTATTATAGGTTTAGCTAAATGATGATTGCACCATTCATGGCAAATTATTAAATTATGCAAATATAGAGGGGTAAATGGTGATCCCCTTGTACTTAACAACCCACATTTGTCAACAGTTGGTTGATGGAAACTGTCAATCATGATATCTAAGTTTACTCTTAACCTGCATTTCAATGGAAGAGCGATTGTATGAATACTATCTGCAGATTATTCCCTGGAGCTCCTTAATATGCAAAAATGCGCTACTTGTGCACAGCATATGGTATTCTTCTGTTTTTTGTTTTACTCTATTCTCCCTCATCTTTTTATAGAACCTTTTACTCAATTGTAGCATATCAAATCAAATCAAATTTCCAGTGCGTGTTTTCACTCGGACCTCAGATCGCGGCAACAGCAACAGAGTAGACAGAGCCGGAGCGGAGGATACCGTTGGACTCGAAGGGCGCGGTAAGAACGCTTCTAAAACCACTTGCGGCTCCGGCTATTTTACTCCCGCTGACTACATTTGCTGATTTCATCACACAGTAACCAACGATAGCGTGGCAGACTGGACGACTGACGCCAGCAGGGAGCGGCCGCAGCCGGAAAACGATTCGACCGCTAATCATGATTGAGTGCTGTATGCTACTGTGAGCCGCCGCTGCCGCCGTAAGTACCGTGAGTTGCCGGTCACCAGTATCTAAGCTTGACGCTAGTGAGCACCGCTGTATTTCTTCCTAGAAAATCTCTCTGTACTCTGCCATCTTGTGCTCCCCTGTGCTCCCCTGTGTGCTCCCCCGTGTTCCCCCGTACTAGCCAGTCAGCTTAACTCAGCAAATCGACATTTCTGGCGGACACGGTGAAAGAGGAACTTACCCTGGTTACCCTGGTGCACGTTGAATCGAGTGACGAGGGGGTGACTAGGGGGAGACTAGGGAGCCCTGGAGATTTGAGCCAGGAGAATCGCCCAGAGCTGCCCGGAGACCGAGAGGAGGCGATTTAATAAGCGCCCGAAAAGAGCCTAAGGGCTGCAGATTGATTGCAAGACTGGGCATAAAGGCATGAATGCAAGGAAGAGGCTGTAGGTGGCAGGGTGAGACAGTGCATTCGCAGCTGCAGATTAGAGCCTTGACTTGGAGTCTTCACAGTCTGTGAAGCATCAGAGTGCTTGCTTGCACTTAGACCTTCTTAGTGCTCTCGCCAAGATTTACTCCCACCCATCTGAATCTCCAGTCTAGCGGACCACCGGACCATTGCAATAGAAAAATACATCAACGCTATTGAAATATAATCTATCAATCCTCTCTTAAGCCCTAACGGGGGGCGAAATTCTCAGTTGATTCTAACTTTGGTCCCCACTCAATGATAAAGCAGCATGGCCTATAAACGATTACGGTCCCGGACTATACATATGAAAAAAGTGGGCACAGCACGAGCACCAGTTAACTATAAGAGCACTTGTATAATGGCCCAACATGGAGCACCGGTACTGACAGAGAAATCTTTAATAACAACTTTCTTCTCACTTACAACAACACCTACAACTACAATAATCATGGATATTCCCAAAAAGTCTCTTCATGAGGATCAGTTAGAACAACTTGTAACCACAGTTGAAGAAAAAGTTGGTACAAGAACGGAGGGCTTAGTCTCCAACCCCCTTCTTCTTAAGGATGTAGCTCTCCAAAATGCCCAATTGTTGGACCTTTCGAAAATCCATGATTTAACAACGCTCCAAGAGTCTAAAAAGACTATGAATCTCCCGCCTACTAAAGATCTCCCAGGGATATTTGCTAATACAGAAATTAAGGAAGGCCTTGGACAAATTGCAGCAACAGATTTCACTCTTCCAGACTTCAATTTCAATTCACCTACTCATGTAGATATAAAAGATGCTCAAAAACCGCCAGTACTTATATTATCTAGCACACCGAGCAACTTGCTAGAGCCAGAACATAACTTTTTACAATCTCCTGAGTTCCCGTCGTTTATAATGCCGCAATCAGTAAACAGATACGACCCTGTATCAAGCACTATTCTATCACTGCAGAGAATTATGGACTCTATATTAACACTCTTGGAAAAGAACTTGGAAAATTCGGATCAGATTCTGGAAACTCAAACTGGAATCCTTCAATATCTTGTAGACAAAAAAGGAAAAACAATCAACTGAATCTAATCAACCTGTTCAATCGACACACCCGCAATCTTCTATTCTTCAGTATGATGCAGGTGGAAAAGAGAAGTGTCCCTTAAAATTCTCAGTCCCCAGCATTTCCCCACTACACGAAAACGGAGCAAAGCAGAAGGAAATTCAGTTGGAAAAAACCAAGTGCAACAGAATCAAAAAACAAATCTCCTAAATGGTGATGAAATCTATTCCCTTCGAAAATTATTCAAAGAGCGTTGCCCAGTAAGTGTTAAGGGGAAAGTTATTCAAAACCCCATACCCTTATTTCCAATTTTTCATGTAAAGGAACAAAAAACTGGTCTCTCCCCTTCTCGAGTAATTGATGTCAGAGGCTCAGGGAAACCTCAATCTGGAATCAATCATTTCTATCTGAACCCGTAAGAACGCCTCATAAAAAGGAGAAATATAAGATTGGGCAAAATAATAATAAGAAACCGACAAAGAAAAGAGCTAAACGGAGAATATCGAAAAGAGCTCCGCGAAAAGTAAAATTCCTTCAAGCGAGCCCAATTGAACAAGAAGGGGAAGAAATCAGCCAAGTCAAGGACAGTAGTTTCGGATCACTCAATATCGGTCTGCAGTTCCAGCCAAAAATTCCTTTATTGGAAAAAAATGACAGAAAAGTCTTAGATCCGTTAGCACCAAATTTCTCATCAAAATTTTTAAAATCAAATGAACATTTTATAGAAGATAAATGCATTTATCAGGACTTCCAGGATGACTCCAAAGCCCAATTTCAAACCTTTTAGAATTTATAGATATATTTCCTAGTGGCAATTGCCCATTAAATCGAGGGAGAATAGTTGAATTGTTGCATAAGATCAGATTACTCCAGTCTTTAACTGCAGGAGAAATAAAATTAGTTTCATTCCCAGATAAAATGATCTGCTCAGTGGTTCGCGTAGAGTTCTGGTCAAATGTAGTTCCAGCTATTATAATTAAGGAACAAGACATTCTTCATAAAAACGGTTTTGATATCGCCATGGTTAAAAAGGCCAGCTCCGCATGCGACCAGATGAGGGACGCTAAAGAAATAATAGACATCACTAGCAATAATCCTAACCAGCAGAGTAGGGAAAGTAAAGAAAGAAAGAACATTCAAGACATCCCTCTGCAGATCTCTATAAAAGATGGAGTTCGGCGTTTCGGCAATGGAACTGACTCAAGACAAAAGCAGTTACCAGACGAAAATTCTTGGGCCTGGATAGCGGGATCGCTGAACAGGAACAAGCTGGGCAAGGATTTGAAATTGCCTTTTTAGCGATAGCCATTCAATAGTATCATGGAACATTGCGGGAAAGACTACTGACAAAATGATTTCTATTCTGGAATATTCACCCTCTATCGTGTTATTGCAAGAAACATGGTCCTTGACAACCTTCTCTCAAAAAGAATATTTTGTGTTTGTTAAAGCAGCAGAGGCCTCTAGAAGAGGACATGCAAAAGGAGGCCTTGCAATTCTATTGAGAGAAGAGATAGATTGGGACCCGGAAGAAATTGAGCTTTCGCTCCCTAACGTCCAATGCATTAGCATTAAGTGCCGGAAAGAAAGAAAGGAGCCTTTATCTAAGCTCTTACTTTTTAATGTATATTTCCCACCAGAAACCACAAAAGATCAAATCTTGACTAAAGCATTCAAGGAAATCGAATCAATTCTAGAAGTAAGGGGATATCCTTTGATGATAATGGCTGGGGACTTCAATGGAAAGATTTCTAATACACTAATCAATAATAGGGGGATACCTCCACAAGAAGTAGCCTGTTCAATACCAACTCCCATCTTCCCCGATAAAATAAAAGCAGATAAAAGAGGGAAAATGTTTTTGTCATCTATTGAAGCAATCAATGGTGTTATAATAAACGGAAGAATAGATGGTGATATCCCGGCGGCATACACCAGACTGGGTCCAACTAAGTCTTCAATCATAGATTATTTTATCTGTAGTTTAGGCCTATTTCCGAAGGTCCAATCGCTTTCTACTAAATATTCCTATGAAAGTGATCATGCATCACTTTCCATACAAATTGATATATATACTCAGTATACTTCACCGTGGACACTCCATTCTTATGAAGGGCGAGCAGTTGTAGATCACAAAACAGGAAGGATTCATTGGAACTCCAAAACAATAAGTAAAATAAATCAAATAATCTCCCAAGATCTGTTAACATCTGTGAGTAAAGTAAGCAATCCTATAAACAGATTTGAAGCTACTATACAGTCGGTAGTTGCCTCTCTCCAAGGAAACACTGCGAGACGCAAAAATGATAAAACATGTAAAATGGGAAAACATGAGGATAATAATTCTCGACAACTAAATAAATTGACTAGAATTCAATTTCACTCTTTCTGTGTGATAAGACAAGGAGAAATAAGGAAACTGAAAAAATTGCACCAACGGAAAAAGGAGAAAGAAAAACAAGCTCAAAGAAATCGTGTCTGGGTCGACATCCAATTAGCAGTAAAACATAAAAATAATAAGTCTTTCTGGAACATAATCTCTGCACAGATGGGGATACGAAAAACTGCTCAAGCGATTCCAATATCATCGTCTGACTGGGAAAAGTATATTCTAAGGCTTTATAAATCTAATCATCAGCATCCCATCTTTCCCAGACTGGATCTAGCACTGAAGAATCAATCTGAACAGGAACCAATGATAATTTCTGCTGCACAAATCTCTATTTTGATATCCTCTGCCAGGTCATCAGCAGCGATGGGACCAGATAAGATCCCGATTATAGTTCTACAAAAGAATGCTGACGACTGGGGTAAATTCTTAGCCCCACTCTTCCAACAGTGCTTGAAAAGTGGGAAAATACCAGAATCTTGGCGGGGGAGTGTGGTGGTTCCTCTTCTAAAAAAAGGCGCAAGAACG
Source organism: Calotriton arnoldi (assembly GCA_963921515.1). Lineage (NCBI taxonomy): Eukaryota > Metazoa > Chordata > Amphibia > Caudata > Salamandridae > Calotriton > Calotriton arnoldi. The sequence continues at coordinate 15,723 of CAWUFW010004139.1, read as the reverse complement.
AATCCTGCAAACTATAGACAAGTAGCCCTCCTCGATGCCACTGGTAAGATCTTCGCTGCTTGCGTTTTGGAACACTTAAAAGACTGGGCTTTCTCGAGAAAAGTGATCCCTATGTTTCAGGCTGGGTTTCGCCCAAAGCATTCTACATTGGACAATATTGCTGTGTTCCAAACAGTGCTTGATAAGTATGTTATGTTAAATGCTCAAATTTTATATTGTGCTTTTATTGATTTTTCGACTGCATTCGATAGCGTAGATAGACTGACTCTATGGAGAAAATTGGCGAATATGGGGATTCCTAAAGAGCTTTTAACAATAATAATCTCCCTTCACACATCAACGTGGTGTAGAGTCCAAATGGGGGAGAAAAAGGTCTAACCAATCCTATCCCTTCGCGGAATGGGCTGAAACAGGGATGCTTATTAGCTCCCTATTATTCTCCATCTATATTAGCGATCTGCCAGGGCGTCTTTCTCTAATTAAAAATTATCCTCCTAAATTAGCACAAGTTGATATACTGTGTCTATTGTATGCCGACGATATCGTTATACTCGACCATACCCCGATAGGTTTGCAAAGAACCCTGAATGAACTAAATCATTATGCAATCGAAAATTTTCTGTTGCCAAACATTACCAAAACTAAAGCACTCCCTTTCAGTGGCAGAAGGAAGGCTTTACCTTATACATGGTCGTTAGGAGGCGAACCGATCGAGACAGTAAAAGAGTATGTTTATTTGGGCCGTATTTTTACTTCTAATTTACAAGATACAGCCCATCTCCAACACTTAAGTCGGAAGGCAGAATCCCATGCCGGGGCTTTACAGAGACTGTACCTTTCCACGGGAAATAGACATTTCACACCAATGTTGGAGGTTTATGGTATGAAAATGCCTCCGATTTTATCATATGCCATGGAATTCACACAAATTAAAACATGGCAATCTATAAAAGTAAAGGAGGGAACCATACTCCGGAAATTGTTAAAAGTGTCGCACTCGGTACCAGTCCAAGCACTTCGTCTCGAGTTATCGGAAACGGGAATTTCTGCTAGAGTAATTGCAAATATCATCAGGTGGGCATACAACTTATTACACGCAGCGCCAGACACCTTAAGGCATCTGTTAAAACTGGAGACTTTTAGAGAGGAAGCGTCTGGGTATACTTTTAATAGGAATTTGGAAAAAGCCTTTGAGGTTTCTCAATGTACTCTCATGCTCCTACAGGAGTGGTCTCCAGCACACTTGAAATTGTTTTTAAAACATTTGGCCCCTAGAATCAGTTATGAATTGGATAAAGAGCATTGCATTCAATTGAAGCATTATAAAGTGTTTGCAGAAAACAAAGAATTTAAATCCTTTGCTCCCTACTTACGTTTTCAATTAGAGCACGGGGTAAGGCGTTGTATCCTACTCTTATGTTTGGGTATACTCCCTTTAGCAACTTTCTTAGCCAGCTGGGAAGGTACAAATAATCCCAGAGGCATATGTGAGTTATGCAAAGGTGGCCGACAAGATTTGCCTCATATTTTACTAATCTGTCCTAATGCGAGTATAGTAGCGGCACGACGTCGTTATATAATTCCAATTCAACTGAAGTATAATGCACTCTTGGCCCAAGATTTAATTATGTTGTGTAACTCTCCAGTAAATGAATTTGTTTGCCATAACCTGTATACGTTTTTTAAAAGTTTTCTAAAGCTGTTCTAAAGTTAAAACGCCTAATCAGAAGTTTTTATTTTTAATTTTATTTTTATAGAATGTTGTACGGGTAGGCGATAGAACATTGTTATGTCCCATTCTATAGTGTGTCTTAAAAGCAAAATGCTGTACAGGTAGACGATAGAATATTGTTACTGCTCCATTTTTTAGTGTGTTTTAAAAGTAAATGTTGTATCATTTAATCACTTTAAATTTAATAATAACAATTTTATCCTTGTATTTGTTGATCTCAGTTGAGGTCTGAATCAAATAAATTTAATTTGATTTGATTTGATTTGACACATGGCCTCCTCACTGGCATGGGCACAATGCTTGGCATCTTATCTTTAACCTAAGCACTCAGGTGGAGAGGCTGCAGGTCCATGACATGAACACAGTCAAAATGCATCTTCAGAGCCATATCATGTTCCCTTTCTATGCCTGTCTACAGGTGCAAATGGGGCCATGAACCTGTTTTCAAAGAAATCTAACTCTCGAAAGCATATCCAATACCTCAATAACTCTATGAGTTATTGCATGAGATGAACATGACTCTGCTTTGAAACACAAAGCAGTGGTAGCAGCTCTGAGTTTCTGAGCTGTGCGTGCTGTCCACACGCTGCAGGCTGGTAATGGGTCACACCAGTGTTTTCGTGCTCTATCACCACAAAGATTTTGAGACTCGTAGTGCCATTCTCCTCAGGCAGATGCAGGGTGACTGGTCACCTCTGCTGTACTTACAAGGTCACTCTAACCTATACACACACGCACATACACACACACACAGACACACACACACAAAAACATGATGATCATTACTACCTGAGGCCATTGGTGCTCATTAATATCTCAGGCTTTTGGACCTTATTATTTTTTGCCACCATTAAGCCTTTTTGTTGCCTGGAGCTATTAATGTACATGACAACCTTTGGCCAATACTGATGCTTGTTGTAGCCCGGGACAAGTGAGGCTCTTTACTGCTTAAAGTCATTGATGATCGCTGCCTTCTGAGGTCAAAGATGGTCATTACTAACTGAGGCCATTGAGCCTCAATGCTGCTAGGTGCTACTGATGTTCATGACTGCCTAAAGCAGGTGTCTCCAACGGGTAGCTCCCAAGGTACCTGTGAGAAGCTCTCCCGGGTGCAGCCAGCCTATTATTATAGAAGCTTTTGCCTGGTTGAATTATTATATATATACCAAAAGTATAAAAGCATGTATTTGAGGCGAAAATGTGTGTATTTTCATAACTCATAAGCTGTTTGGAGAAAAATGGTTGAATTTTAAAATTTTATTTAACGCTATTATTTGAGATGGAGAGATTTATTTCTCATATTATTACCTTGGTGCCAGGGGTATTGCAGCTCTGCTTTTATGCATTACCCATATAGGGGCATTCCAAATTGATAATCTTTTTTTACTTTAATGATGGCAATCCTGCTTAATGCACTGATGTTATCACTGCTGACAATCTTAGAAGGGGTGGGCACCATTACATCACTACTATTACTAGCTCGGGATGACTTTCATTGAACAAAAGTAGATCTTATTACAGAAAAGGTTGGGTACCCCTGGCCTAAAGATACTGAGGCTTACGATTAGTTGGGAGCAATGAGCTTCATTAATGCCTCAGCAATTGGTGCTCATTCCTATCTGTCATAGTTTTTGATTATTACTTCCTGGGGCCATTGAGTGTCCTTACTGCTTGTGACCACTGAGGTTCATTGGAACCTGAGCCATTGACGCTCAGTGCTCCATAGAGCCTTTGATTTTCATTAGCTGCCTGGATTATTCATGCTTATTACGCCTAGGTCTATAGATAGATATTCCAGTTTGGAGACATTGTTGTCTGTACAGCCTTTGGCATTGATCTCCATTGCCATCTGAGGCCACTGTGGTTCATTACTGCCTAGGTCCATTGAGCGCCACTACTGTCGGAAGCTGTCGAGGCATATTACTGCCTAGAGACACTCAGGTTCATTATGTCTTCACTATTGATGCTTATAAATGCCTAGGACCACTGAGGGTTGTTATTGATTGTCTAGGGCAACAGAGGCTCATTCATTATCACCTGGGCACTGTGTGCATGGGTATCTGTAGGTTTGTGTGCAAAGGTGCCTGTTTATCGACTGGTGTGTGTGGGGGTGTGGGGGTGTGTGAGTTTGTACTTTTGTTTTCTATGTCTGCATGCATATATGTGGGTATACTGCTGTGTTTGATTGTTTACAGGAATGTTTGATCCTCATCAGTATGTTCCTAGGTATTATCTGTGTGTCTGTGCATGCACATTGTACAAAAGGCAAACATATTGGCTTTGGCAATGTTTGTTCTATAAATGTAAAAACAGAAATGTATTAAAGTAGATTTGCAAAACAAATGAAAAGTGAATGGAATAGGCACTGTGCTTTTGCTATAAGCATAGTGGTAAGGAGCCCATCAGGATCACTTGAATCTGCTTGCTTTTGGTGAGTTCTTCATAAGGCACAAGAGAAGGGAACTGCCCGAATGACAATCTAGAAAATGGTGCATTGTGGAGCTCAGGGGCTCTTTGGCGCTGATAAAAAATTAAACCATTAACTTACCACCAATAGCATTCAAAACCATTCAATCTCGCACCTATTAAATACATACACCCATACAGCAAAATAAAGCAGAATAGAAGACCACAAAACCTTAGAAAAATATATATGGTTTTGATTCCAAAATCTGTGTTAAAAATATAAATATATAAGATACATCTATCACAAATGTTAAAAAACAAGGAACATCCCCTAAGACAAGTCAATCTGTCTTTGGATGTTTACACACTATATAAAATGTTAATAGTAATACAAAAGTGTTGAGACACTATCTACGGGCACTGGGTGTCTTTATAGGAATATGATATGAATTAAACATCACGAACATTCAGTTATACATGAAGTACAGGTGCATATATCTAAAGACAGATTGACTTGTCTTAGTAGGGAGCGCTTATAAATTTGGTCTAGACAACCCTGTCCCCTTTGCTTGAGGGTTACTCTCAGTCGGTTTTTGATATCTGACAAAATATGGTCCACCAAAGAGGGGGGAAAACACGTTGCCTTTTTGGTATAAAAGGCTGAATTCTAATGAATATTAATTTAAAAAGTAAAATAAGACTGGCTTAATTGTACTTCATGTGGCCCAGTGGCCAGGCAGGTCCACCTCATCTCCCAAGTTACCTGGTGCTCCATGGCTTCAAAGCCGGAACAACTAATTTAGAGGCAGGCCCAAGAGGATGCTAATGCAGCTGTTGGTCAGGGGAAGGGGGTATTGGACATGAGGTATGAGGACACCGGCTCAGGGTAGTCGTGCTCACGCCGGAGTCAAGAAGCCTCTCCAGGGCCACTTTCTGTGCAATAGCGTTGCCTTTAGGAACGTTCACCAATTCAGCAGATTGCATGCTACTGATTTTTTTATATATATATATATATATATATATATATATGTGTATATGTATATATATATATATATATATATATATATATATATATATATATATATGTATATATATATATATATATATGTATATATATATATGTATATATATATATATATATGTATATATATATATATATATGTATATATATATATGTATATATATATATATATATATGTATATATATATATATATATATATGTATATATATATATATATATATATATGTATATATATATGTATATATATATATATGTATATATATATGTATATATATATATATATATATATATGTATATATATATATATATATATATGTATATATATGTATATATATATGTATATATATGTATATGTATATATATATATATGTATATATATATATATATATATGTATATATATATATATATATCCGACGCCCGATCCTCGCACCGGTCCCGAGTGGTGGAAGTGGTCAGTCAAAGTCGGAGTACTTCCTCTCGAGCACAGAATACTGACTCCCGCCGCCGACCCCATCCCGCGTCCCAGAGATCACTGAAACGCAGAAGAAAGCGGAGCGGACTGTGAGCGACGAACGGGTGAGTGCAGGCAGAGCCGCAGAACGCGGGCTCGCGTATGCGGTAAAGCTGCCCACCGCCTGAGAAGCCACTGCTTCGAGGTATTGCTTCATGGGGATTTGGCAGGGACACCGCGCCAGCTAAAGATAGCGGCTTCTTGCATACAGGATCGAGAAACTGTAAATTTGTACAACCAAGGACCCGGGAGGGACGCGGTTGCCCCCATGATCTGACCGACACCTGGAGTGGAATCATGAAGAGAGCAGGGAGAACGGAGGCAGCAAAATCTTTATTTTGCGAAAACGACAATGATGATGGCAGTGAGGAGCGCACAGAGGGACGACAGGCTCCGGGCAACAGTGGGAACGTGAAACAAATGCTGACACATTATGAAAGGCTGCTACGTAAGGAAATAAATCGCTGGTGGGAAGTGTCCTCCCTGGACAATTATGTGGAAGTAGGCAGAGTGCCCCGTGGGTTACGGATCTTAATTACTCCCACGTACCAGAACCCCAACCCCAAATTATTGGAGGAGTGGTCTGTCCTGATGGCGGCGACCTGCAAGACCATGCTAGAATTACTCTCAAAGTACGCCAGGCTGGAACTAGAAGTAACTTGTAAGGAGATTGAAAAATCGTTTCATGCTGCCGCCGCACTTGCCCAGAGCACCAGAGACCGCACCAGAGACCGGGGGTCACAGCGGGGGAGCCTTGATCTACCGGACTACATTTCCCAGGCTGCCCAACGGCGTACACCGCCAACAGGTGAATTCTCGCGGCGGGAGGCGCTTAAATCCAGCACAGGTCTTCCGCAGCACGGGAGATCGTTTCATGCTGCTGCCGCACTTGCCCTGAGAGCACCAGAGACCGGGGGTCACAGCGGGGGAGCCTTGATCTACCGGACTACATTTCCCAGGCTGCCCAGCAACGTACACGCCGCCAACAGGTGAATTCTCACGCCGGGAGGCGCTTAAATCCAGCACAGGTCTCCCGCAGCGCGAGACGCGCCCGGGCCAAGCCCGTCAGAGCCCGAAGGAGGCCGGGCTGGGCCATATTATTGACATCTTATGATCCAGGACATATGTACTGAACTGTGCGAATAAGGTACAAGGGCACAGTATTTCATTGTTACCTTGGGGCTGTACTAAACCTGTATTAAATCATGAGTAAGCGTAAATCGATATCAGGGCAGGGTGCGGTAGGAACTTTAGATGCCTTTTTACTAAGGGCTGAGTCGGCATTGATTCATGAAATCGCACTCACTGAGCGTAGATTGTCATTAGAGCCTCACATTCCTCCAAATCGAATGCCCATGATTGCCCCACAGTTAATAATGATCCAGTAGCTAATCCCTATGAAAAAAATATGCTGCATCCTTTGATAACTGAACTGGAAATCACCGACGCCCCGGAGGTCTCTGAGACAATTAACAATCTGCCCAAGCCAAATGTAACTACAAGGGGTCAGAAAGCTAAAGCCTGTCAAGGGAGTAGCCTTGCCCCACCATCTAAGAAGAGGAAAGGGCAGGGCCTCAATAGACAAACTAACCCCCATCTAAGGCGTTGGGACGTAAACACAAATCTGTTGAGAGAGAGTTTACTCAGGGACATACTGCAACCCCAAAGGATACTGCGTTATCAAGTTCAGCCCTAATCCAGGAGCAGGAGGACTTCTGGAATAAATTAGAACTGTCTGTGTCAGGTCTTTTGAACCCACTGATGCAAAAGCTAACTCAATTGGAGGAGAGGCTAATTAACTTGGAACAACTAGTAAACAGTGCTCCCTCAGTCCCGCCCGATCCCTGTCAATGCAGAATAAAGACCGTACCTTCTAGTAGTAATGGGGACCCACTTCAAATTCAACTGGAAGGTAACCCTGTGAATGGGAGTGTTTCTCAACAAGTACTCTACTCTTCTAATAATTCTAACAACTTGGCCCAGCCCAGGTTGCCGGGGAGAAGAGCAGCGTCCTCTTCATTAAATCAAGTGGAGCCACTTCACCCGAAACAGAGTAGGCCCACAGGGCAAGACGATCCAAAGGGGGCCCTCACTGGCAGGGAGGGTTACATATCCGGAGTTGGAGGCCAGAATATAAGTAGCCCTAAACGTCAGGACTTGGCTATGGGAAATCTGAGAGTTCCAAGGAGGCTGCATCTTCCCCCTGAAGCAACACCATACACAGTTGTTCTGGCCAATGTTCCTCCTTTGCCGTTTGGCGACGCGGAACACTGGTCAACTTTGAGGAACAAGTCCCTGCATTTATTAAGCGCAAAGACAGGCATATCTAATGAGCTATTTACAGAGTTTAAGATGGCACAGCGGATTGTTTGGGTGGGAAGTTCTACCAAGTCATTATCTGGGGATTGCATTGTATTAACATTTCGGTCACCAGGTCTGGTTCAAACTATACTAGATAGGGTAGGCAACTGGCCCATTAGAGCTAATGGGATAAGCATCTTACCTCTGGGTTTCTTCTATAAACCACATAGACTCCCACAGTATTTCCTAGAGGAAGAGAAACTTGGTGGGTCAAGACAGTCCAGGTATGCAGTTCCAGTCAGTAATTATTTTGATGTATTCAATACTTTAGAAGATATTGACTGACTGGCATCCCAGAACCAGCATTTAAAACAGGGTAGTGGGTTAGCTGGGTGCTGCGCTGATGAATTATTAGTCCAGGAAACCAGAATAGACTCTTTTGAAACAGTGGGTGGGACAATTCCAATTTTCTGTGCGAAGGAAGTTATAGAGAGGGAGCTAGTACATTGAGCGTGGCTCCCTCTTCTCGACTTTGTGAGCACCCAACGCAACTACTTGTGCCACATTGCGTTGATAACTTTAATATTCCCAAGCTTGTTCCCCCCACTTCTCTGATCAACCCTGAGTATTCCCCGTGGAATGTCATCTCCTTTAATATCTCAGGGCTGCGCACAAAGTTACAAAATCAAGTGTGGTGCGACTACATTGTGAACTATGATATACTTTGTCTGCAGGAAACCTGGTCTATAGAGGCAAATCATATAAATGGTTTTAAAACATTTCACACGCAGGCAGTGAAGGGCTTAGGGGGGAGGCCAAAGGGCGGGCTTTCTATATACATTTCTAACAAGTTAGCAGTAGATAAAATCGAATCACATTTGGGGGATAGGTATTACCAGATAGTCAAAATGTTTTTGGGTGCAACACAATGCATTGTTCTGGTTAACCTCTATAACAACATCCCAAAAGTCGAACTCAGAAAGGTGGTAAAAAACTTGGTGATGATTTAAATTCTATATGTAATACTGGCTCTAAAGATATAATGTTAATCTTGGTAGGCGATTTTAATTGTGCTCTGTGCCCTTGTGAGGATAGCAGAATTTGTGGTTTTATTAACGAAGAAGGTTTGTGCAATACCCACTTTTGTCACTCAATGGCGGGGGAGTTGTTTAACGAGCTGCTTTTTAGCACTGAACTGGGTTTTGTAAATGAATTACTGGATACACCTGTTCCTATGCCTTATACTTTTAATGGAAGAGGCCTAGCTTAAACTATAGACTTAGGGGCCGATTCCGATTCGGGCCGGAAATCTCCCCGACCGAGCCGGACCCGGAGAAATTTCCGACCGAATCGGACCCTAGCAGTCCGACCGAACGAGTACGATGCGCACGTATGCTATCGGACTCGATTCGGTCGGACTCCCATTGAAGTCAATGGGAGCCAGTGGTACGACGCGTACACGGGCTCCCATTGACTCAATGAGCCCGGCGCGAACAAGGGCGCCCCCTACAGCGTGTTCGCGTCGATGCGGGTCGCACCATACATGCACGTGTAGGGGACCCAGGGGTCCCCCTGTGTGCGACTCGCACGCCTACGTTCCAGGGGGTCCGACACGGACCCCCAAAGTGCGGCTCCGACAGCTCCTTGGAGCCGGGCTGCGCGAGTCGGTCGGAGCGGTCGAGGTGCGCATCGTACTTACCCGGCCGGGGAACGTCTCCATTGCGAGGTGCGCGTCGTCCCCGTGCGAGTCGGTCGGAGCGGTCGGGTCCTGCGAACGAGTCGGTCAGAGATTTCGTGAGCGCACGCATCGTACTCGCTCGCCTGGACGCGCGTACGAATCGGTCGGGAAATAGGGCTCCGAATCGGATCCGGTTAAGCCGAATCCGATTCGGTGCCCTACCGGCCGAGATCGGAATCGGCCCCTATATGTTAGTCTCATGTAACCATGCCTCTAGGTTACATTCTTTTAAGGTTGGTGATAACTCTTTGAGCGACCATTTTCCCCTATGTTTAACGGTTAACATCCCACTATACGGGCCTAAAAGGGTCGCCAATGCTGCCCATACCACAGGAAAGCTAAAACTCGACAAAACCAACGGTTATACTTTACGATGGTCGAAAGTGGATCCTGTTGTGGTGACAAAACAACTGGTAATGATTTGTAAATCCGCTTTTGATACTTGTCTAAGTGAATTAGCCTCTTATGACAGTATTTTAGCGTCTTTTCTTGAAATATCAAATGAGGTCAGGAATTTACTAACTGTCCAGCATCGTAATAAAGTCAAAGAACCGGGGTGGTTCAATACAAAATGCACACAAGCATATTCCAATCTAAAGCGGGAGCTTCACAGGCAGCCCCGAAGTTCTAATAATGTCAGGCAGGCGAGACTGGCCTTTAGACAGGCCATTAAAGAAAGAAAGTGTGCCATGAGGAATGATGCTTGGGAAGCCATCCACAGTGCGGCGCAACAGAAAGATAGCGCTGTGTTCTGGAGAGCAGTGAAGGCCCCGTTTCTACTCCCTGGAGATGGTCCTTCAATAGAGATCGCTATATCCGAGGATTCTTGGATTAAGCACTTTTCAAGGGTATATAACGGACAAGGAAACCCCGCTATGCAATCTAGTGATATAGTAATAGAAAATAATGACAATGTAGATCTGAAGTTCACTCTGGAGGAAGTGAACATAGCCCTTGCACTCAGTCTGGGTGGAAAGGCCCCCGGTCCAGACGGCGTCCCAGTGGACCTGTTTAAGTCCAATACTATTCTGTGGGGGCCTATCATAACTCAGGTCATTAATGCTAGTTGCCAAGCCTCGCTACCAAAGACTTGGGCAGAGTCTATTATTGTCCCAATTTTTAAAAAAGGGGACCGTCATGACCCCAGCTGTTATAGACCAATATCTTTACTTATCCTCCTCTATGGTAAATTTCCTCCTGGCTTCAGAGACACGATCTGGCCTCCTGGGTTCCCATTACCAACTTCCAACGGTAAATCCGCTAAGAACCTGGGGGTGTGGTTCGAGGATAACCTTTCCTTTTCCACCCAGGTAAAGAAGCTCTCTAGCAGCTGCTTTGGCCTCCTTAAAACATTAAGGAGCTTTCTCCCTCTCCTCCCCAGGCCTGCCAAAGAGACGGTCATCCGTGCTTTGATCCTTTCCCGATTGGACTATGCCAACACTTTGTATGTGAGCATCCCTGGTTACTCCTTGAATAGACTCCAGGTTATTCAGAATGCGGCCGCCAGGCTTCTGCTAGGAAGTTCCAAGAGGAGTAGTGTGCGTGAATATCTCCGCACACTCCATTGGCTTCCCGTGGCTGATCGGGTCAAATTCAAATCCCTGGTGATTGCCCATCGAGCCCACCATGGTCATGGTCCTGCTTATCTGCAGAAGCGGTTTTCCTTTTACGTCCCACGGAGACAACTGCGCTCATCAACTCTTCTCTTAGCTAAAGTGCCCCGCTTCATTCGGCACAAGATGGGCGGCTGTTCCCTGGCCGTCAAGGCTGCCCAGGCATGGAATGCTCTTCCGTTTCCATTGCGCAATACCCAAGACCCACTAGCCTTCAAGAAACTTTTAAAAACCTAGCTCTTCCCCTAGTGACAGTTAGGTGACCCCTCTTGGACCCGTGCCGGGACACTCCTCGGAGTAGCTCTGCGCGTTATAAGAGTATATAACATAACATGGTAAAAGTGGCAGGGCGTGTTATCTTGGAACGTCTGCAAGATTGGGCAGAGGATAGTCGGGTTTTATCCGACATACAGTACGGTTTCCGGGAAGGGCTGGGAACGATTGAACAAAGTTTAAATTTGTCTATCTTGATGGGGAAATACACAAGAGCGAAAAAGGGAAGACTGTTCTTGGCATTCGTGGACCTCACCGCGGCCTTTGACTCTGTAAGGCATGGTAAACTGTGGGAGGTCCTCGAGGCTGTGGGGGTTGATGCGTATATCATCCTTTTTCTTAGGCGTCTCTATACTGGTGCATCAGCCAGCGTGCGCTTTGGTTTGGATGGGGAGCGTACAGCTGCATTTCCCATCAGGAGGGGGGTCAGGCAAGGTTGCGTTCTGGCCCCCTTTCTTTTTAACCTTTACATTAATGGATTGGAAGATGCTTTACTTAGGAAGGGACAAGACTTCCCTCAAGCCGGTGGCCGACCTATACCTGGGATCACTGACAACATATCGACGGACCGAATATCAAAGTAGCAAAATATCGACGCAAAAATATCGAAGTCAAGAATATCGACATCCTATCTACATCATGGTAAGTACAAAAATATCGAGAGAAAAAATATCGATGTCAAAAATATAGTTGTAAAAATATCGTTTTTAAAATGTTAAAAAAATAATGTAAAATAAAGTAAATAATACATATAATTAAAAGAAACATAGTTAAAAATATTAAAACATGGTTAAAATTAATAACTAATACATATAGGGCCGATTCCGATCTCGGTCGGAGGCGCACCCAATACTATTCGGTCGGGAAAAAGCCATGCGAAAGCCAGTTTCCCGACCGATCCGTACAGCACACCGAACGAGCAAGTACGATGCGCACAACAGCAAAAATCCCGGCCGAGCCGTACTCACCCAAACCAGGTCCTGTTCTCCGACCGAGGCGAATCCGGAAACGCCGAATCGAGTCGCACGGAAGGGAAAATGCAGCCCCGTCCGGCCGGACAAGTACGATGCGCTTTCCGTACGCGCCGAACCCGTCGCTACGCACGGCACGTCAAAGCATCCGGGAGAGGCGCACATAAGCTCCGAATCGCGCCACAACACGATCCACGGCTACGAGACGAACACAGCACCGGCGAGGACGACGCGCGGCGAAGAGGACGAAGCCAAGCGGCGAGGACGACGCGAAGCAACGAGAAGGACGAACGACACGAACCAACCATGAATCCCTTCGTCCCGATCATACCAATATTCTACATCTACTACCGGAACAGGCACGGACGCGTACGGCGCAGAAGGTAAGTCAGACACCAACCACAAAACACATACAACACGTACACGACACATCACACACATACACGGGGAATCTGAATATACTTACACCAGCAACAGCAGCACCATAGGGGCGGGATGCCCATCACCAATGCCACATATGCACACAGGGGCCTGAATGCGCGCCACCACCCCAACCCAGGGGGGCTGGATGCCAACCACCACAACCACCCTCAACCAGGGGGCAGGATGCCCACCACTACTACCACCCTCACCCAGGGGGGCAGGATGCCCACCACTACTACCACCCTTAGCCAGGGGGCTGGATGCCTACCACTACTACCACCCTTAGCCAGGGGGCAGGATGCCTACCACTACTACCACCCCCACCCAGGGGGCAGGATGCCCACCACTACTACCACCCTTAGCCAGGGGGCTGGATGCCTACCACTACTACCACCCCCACCCAGGGGGCAGGATGCCTACCACTACTACCACCCCCACCCAGGGGGCAGGATGCCCACCACTACTACCACCCTTAGCCAGGGGGCTGGATGCCTACCACTACTACCACCCTCACCCAGGGGGGCAGGATGCCCACCACTACTACCACCCTTAGCCAGGGGGCTGGATGCCTACCACTACTACCACCCTTAGCCAGGGGGCAGGATGCCCACCACTACTACCACCCTCACCCAGGGAGGCAGGATGCCCACCACTACTACCACCCTTAGCCAGGGGGCTGGATGCCTACCACTACTACCACCCTCAGCCAGGGGGCAGGATGCCTACCACTACTACCACCCCCACCCAGGGGGCAGGATGCCTACCACTACTACCACCCTTAGCCAGGGGGCAGGATGCCTACCACTACTACCACCCTTAGCCAGGGGGTGCCAGATGCCCACCACCACTACCACCCTTAGCCAGGGGGCTGGATGCCTACCACTACTACCACCCCACCCAGGGGGCAGGATGCCTACCACTACTACCACCCTCACCCAGGGGGCAGGATGCCCACCACTACTACCACCCTTAGCCAGGGGGCTGGATGCCTACCACTACTACCACCCTCACCCAGGGGGCAGGATGCCCACCACTACTACCACCCTTAGCCAGGGGGTGCCAGATGCCCACCACCACTACCACCCTTAGCCAGGGGGCTGGATGCCTACCACTACTACCACCCTCACCCAGGGGGCAGGATGCCCACCACTACTACCACCCTTAGCCAGGGGGCTGGATGCCTACCACTACTACCACCCTTAGCCAGGGGGCAGGATGCCTACCACTACTACCACCCCCACCCAGGGGGCAGGATGCCCACCACTACTACCACCCTTAGCCAGGGGGGCTGGATGCCTACCACTACTACCACCCTCACCCAGGGGGCAGGATGCCCACCACTACTACCACCCTTAGCCAGGGGGTGCCAGATGCCCACCACCACTACCACCCTTAGCCAGGGGGCTGGATGCCTACCACTACTACCACCCTCACCCAGGGCGGGCTGGATGCCTACCACCACCCTTAGCCAGGGGGGCTGGATGCCTACCACTACTACCACCCCACCCAGGGGGCAGGATGCCTACCACTACTACCACCCCCACCCAGGGGGCAGGATGCCCACCACAACTACCACCCTTAGCCAGGGGGCTGGATGCCTACCACTACTACCACCCCCACTCATAGGATGGACAATGCATGACACAACAAGCACACCACAACCTAGGGAATGCAAGATTAAGACATCCCCCCACCACCATGACAAGCGTGTGAGCAGGCTGTGTCAAATGCCTACAACACCGAACATGACATTGAACATACAATGTGACCCCCTAGCACATGTGCCACACATATATGTGTGTGGCACCCACAATGCAAGCAGCCCATGACCATTGTGGCAATGGGGCCTAAACCCCCATCATCACAGTGACCAAAAGGCAAGTGTGGGGTCCATAGCTGAAGCACATTTTGACCATTGTGGCAATGGGGTCTAAACCCCATCATCACAGTGACCAAAAGGCAAGTGTGGGGTCCATAGCTGAAGCACATTTTGACCATTGTGGCAATGGGGTCTAAACCCCCATCATCACAGTGACCAAAAGGTAAGTGTGGGGTCCATAGCTGAAGCACAGTTTGACCATTGTGGCAATGGGGCCTAAACCCCCATCATCACAGTGACCAAAAGGCAAGTGTGGGGTCCATAGCTGAAGCACATTTTGACCATTGTGGCAATGGGGTCTAAACCCCCATCATCACAGTGACCAAAAGGCAAGTGTGGGGTCCATAGCTGAAGCACATTTTGACCATTGTGGCAATGGGGTCTACACCCTCATCATCACAGTGACCAAAAGGTAATTGTTGACAAAGAAAGAGCTGCAACTGCCAAACTGCATGGATCATTCCTGGTCACTGAACCAAAAACTCATCTGTGGCAAAGTAGTGTATGTGTCCCATTGCAACATAAATTGGGGGAGCCAAATACTGCAGTGCAAA
The DNA here is from genome assembly GCA_963921515.1 of Calotriton arnoldi. NCBI lineage: Eukaryota > Metazoa > Chordata > Amphibia > Caudata > Salamandridae > Calotriton > Calotriton arnoldi. Next base: position 299 of record CAWUFW010004139.1, on the reverse strand, counting down.
TGAAACATTCCTTTGGCCATGTGCAGACAAACAACACCCATGGTGGCTGAGACCGTCAACAGTCATCAATGACACAATGACAGAAGTGACCATCAGAATGCAGAACCACATATTTGCACCAATGGGCACACAAATGCAGATACCCTGTGGAGACAGCAGATGTGAGGTGAACAGATACCATACCATGGCAGCAATGGGACACACAAACCATGATCACTGTGCTGACCGATGACCTAGGAGTCCCAGGGACAGCAGGGGAAACCCACCAAACTACATACAGCCAGTGGCACACCCAAGAT